>OY987327.1:192267858-193467858 GCA_963920685.1 Polydrusus tereticollis | reverse complement strand
CCGTTTTCAACAAATAGTCCAAAACCGGCAGGGGATCCTGGTCCTCCCTGCAGCCACAAAATAACTGGATCATTTTGAAAATCATTTTCAGATGGAAAAAAGTAAAAAAATAAATTATTATCAAACTGCTTATCAACTTGCAAGTATCCAGAGTATGTCAGGATGTCTTTGAAATCTGTATAGTTAACTGAAGCCTGACGTCTAGCCTCCTCGATTTGACCAGTCTCAATTAAAGGTGTTAAAATAAAAGGATCATCGGCATCCGCTGGTACAGGCCGACGTATGGTTTTAAATCGTTTGAAATAGTGGCTTTCGACATTTTGTAAAATATAGGTGATAACCAGCAAAGTGCCCAAAACTTTCATCTTGACGTGGAGGTAGGTACCTAAAAATAAACAAATACTTTTTATACACGATCCACTATAAAGGTTTACTTTAGTATCGCGGTTCTTAAATGGAAACTGACTGTAGGCCTAATAATACAGTTTTAGTGATCGTAGGCATTCAAATAGTTTTGCAACTGTTACTTTGATTTATCAACAGTAGCGACGATACACCTGGTGTGTGTATAGTAAGAAGAGGTTAATACACAAGATTTTAAATCTTTAAAATTTGTTTCTCCATTTTATCTCTGTTTTGCTGGATGTGGTACCGCACATTACTAACCTCTCTTATTTTTTTATATGAGATGTGCCGTAAAGCGACATTTTGTGGCGATCAAACACATCATCTTATTATTAGTTTTTTAAAAGAACTCCTAATTAAAAGTTTTGCTTATTTTCGAAGTAATCCTGGTAATGATGGACTGGCTGTTCAAAATTTTTTTAAAATATGAAATTACTTTTAAATAAAGTAAGTATTATTTTGGACTATTTAGCCCGAACTAACCTCAACAAAGAAATAAAACTTAACAGGTTTGTTGAAAGCATCGTTGGATTTTTAATATTGAGTTGTTTAGCCACCCAAATTTTCTTCAGCTTTTAACATTGCAAGTTAGAGTTAAATTTGAACTTTTAGTATTCGCGATCCAATTTTCAATCACAATTCTAATCCGAAGATAAAATCAAGAAAATATTCTCAAGAATAATTAAATTTTGGGCTAACCAGCACTGAAGTAAACGAAGCAGAAAGACCCCTGTGGGTCATTTGCTCAACAATTTTAGCAGCAGACAACATGAAACCTAATAAACTTAAACGACATTTGGCAGCACTTCATAGTGAGTATGTTGGCAAGCCCCGAGAATTTTTGAATTGTCGAGCAGAAATTTAAAGCAAAAAAACCTAGAAATGTTTGCAAATGTGGATGACTGTGGTAAAACTTACAAGGCCGAAGACCAACATGTGAAAGTTGTTTCTTAACCATTTACAATCATTTAACCATGCTAACCAAGAATTTTAAAAAGTTTTTTCTCGCTGACTTCGACTTAATAGTAAGTTACAAGTGAGTTAGAGACCTATTTCAAAATACTCCCGAAGGTCTCTCAACTGTCGAAGAAGAAATCTGGATAGACTTCACGGCAAGTGGCGAAATCAAAAGACAATTTAGTAATAAATCACTATTTGAATTTTGGGCAGGGTTGAATGATGAGTTTTCTGCACTAAAAATAAGAGCTTTTTCATCATCCTACCTTTACGAAACCGGATTTTCTGCGATGGCTGCTTTGAAGACAAAATATTGATCTCAAGTAAATATAGAAAAAGTGCTTACAGAGTCAAATTCTATTATTAAGCCTTCTTTTAAAAAACTTTGCTCTGCAAGACAGGCCCAAGGGAGTCACTAATAAGATAATTGTTAATTAAATATATTGTGCATTACTGATACAATTCTGTCAGTAAATTAAATCAATTTACACACACAAAAATTTTAACTCCTTTTTACCGCCAGAAATAATTCAAAACGGTCCACACCAGAATTGGTTAAGGAATTTTTATAAACACGATGTTAATTTTGCAATCTTTGAGTGGTTAAATGGTACAACAGTTTAGTTCAAATTTACTAATTGAAGGTGTACTAATAACACTTTATGAAGTTAAAAGTTAACCACATATATTGGTAATTTTAACCAGTAATTTGTTAGGTTAACCAAGACAGTTGGTTAAATTTAACACTTTATTACCCGAATCTTTTGTTTTGTTAACTGATTACGGTAGTTGACTATAACTATTTGTAGAGTTAACCGTAATACTAAAAAATGTTTGTTAGAGATATATACAGGGTGTCAAAAAAGTCTGAAATATTAAAAATATTTCACAAACTACTGAATATACATTGTTCAAAATTGGTACATCTAGGTACATAGCTAAAAACGGCACACCTAGGAAGGATAAAACCGTTTCTGTAACTGTACAGTTTTATTCACATCAAACGTAAACTCATTTATTTAAAATATTCTAATACTGAAGAATTAAATATTAGGGTTTAGTGGATGTATTCTTTAAAATTACAATCATAATAAATAATGAGTTAGTTGGGTGCTTGAATGAAATAAAAATCCAATGCTTCTGAAGTAATTTCTATTTAGAGATCCTTTAAATACAATTTTTTTGTCTTAAAAGGTAAAACGAATCAACCCCTTATAGGAAAAATGACAAAAAAACACTTTCCATATCTAAATATAATTATAAGAACAGGCTTAACATTAAACTAACCTAATCATAAGTTAAATTAGTCCTTACGAGAGATTCTAAGCTTGGTTCACATTGAATCCACCTTTTTTCTACACCATATACTACTTTGAACACCGACATTTTGGACAAACGTGCTGAGACGGATTTTCAACTATTTTTACGTACTTAGGTGTTTTATCTTGTTGTGGGTACAATAGTCCAGTTTCTTGAAAAACGGGTTAAATACTCTTACACCCTATATAACTAAATTCAGCGATAAAATCGTTCTATTCTGATGTGGTTCTTTTAACTTGGTCTGGTATTGTTTGTAGTTAAACCAACCAAAATAATTGTAAAATAAATAGGTAACCCTGTTTGTTGTTATTTAGCTTTTATGGTGTTAGATCACTTTTGGCGTAGTTGTTTTAACTTTTCTTTATTTTTAATTTTTAACTCCGCCAATTCAACCACTAACCAAAAACTCCGAAATTATTTTTGTGTGTGCATTGCCTTTCATCGCAAATAAAAAACAAGAAGTTCTTGTCATGCAAATTTATTTTCTTGTCCAATGACGTCATAGCAGATATATGCCATAGTTTCTGCTCGACGGGCGCAGGCGTGAGAAAGGCTATACCTACTAGATTTAAAAATAATTAAAATGGTGTAAGACTTTTTTTTATTGAGTGGAGTATTAATATTAGTTTACTATTTGCTTGCAAAATTGTTTGGTTTTGCAAATTTCGTGACAACATAATGTCCTAAAATTGTATTGTATATTTGATTTCTCCAAGTAACATTCTTATGTTTATATTTTTAAATTATTTACTTACTAAAGCAATTTTCTTATTTCCTTTATAAACGAAACTAGAATATCAAGGAAAATAAATCCAAAAGGGAGATAATAGGTTCCTAAAATAAACACTTTAGGAAACGTGTCTGACTTTAATTTCTCAAAAAATATGAAAGGTTAACCTGCGCCTCTGTAAATAGTACGGAAGTGGCATAGAAGACCATTATTAAATGCAATTTATTAAAATTATTAAATAGTTTAAAAAGCTTACCTCCTTTCAATCTAATATGCACGTAATGCTGCTTGTAGATATAAAATTAGTTTTAATTATTTTATCATTATCTCATAGTCACTTGAGATTATGGTTTTTTATTGTGTTTGTATATTACGTTAGAACATCAAAGAACTATAATACTTTTAACCAAAATGAACAAAGCACAAAGTCGAGGTCTCGTAAAATTCCTACAATAAAATATAAGGGTTACATGTTTCGCCCTTATTCGGGCACCATCAGACCTAAAGTAAATACCTTTAAAATTTTGAAAAAAACCCAAGAAAAGAAATCTATACCTACTTTACCTAACATTCGCAACAATTTTTTTTTTAAAACTAAAAAGAACACAAACACGTAATATATATTTCAGATAGAAACAAGTAACTAATCTAAGAAATTTTTAATAGGGTGAGGGATTCGGTGGTACTTCGGTGTGAATAAATTTAACATCCTGCTTAAAAATTATTTTAAGATCACAAGACTCAAGGTTGTCGTAATGTTTGAAAACGCGGAAAGAATATGTGGTTATGGGTATATTTACAAGTTAGTTGTTTCTATTATTAAATATTAGAAGGGGGTTAAAATAGAACACGTCGTTAACACGGGTAAGGATAGGACTCTTTCTTGCTTCAGTATATTTCAGCTTTTCTAGTAAATCTAACCTTTTACTCTGATGGCATTCGTAAATAATGCTTATATTTTCAGGTACTGATAACTGATGCCTTGACTCTAATATATGGTTTGCAAATGCCGATTTCTTGTTAATTATATTCGTGTTTTGGTATTTGTTCCAAAACTCTGTTTGATGTTTTCCGTCCTGATTGTCCTACACATACAGTGGAGCAATCACCACAAAACAAAGAGTAAACACGGCCCGGTTTAATAATGTGCTGGCAAAGTCTCTGACTGTTACCAGCAGCATAAATTTTATCTATCTGGTAAACCTCTAGACAACTTCTGATCAGTTTATCAATAAAATTTTAACCTATTGACAGATAACCAGAGCTCTACAATTTGGCAACATGAGGTTGCAAAATACACTAAACTGAAGAAGATATTATAGGGTTATGTTACAAGTTTTACCATAGATCATTTTGGTCATAGGCAAGTGAGATGCGCTTATGTGATTTTGGTCATAACATAGCGCATTCTTTTAAGTTTTGCTTTATTCTGATTAATCCAAGTGTATTGGGAGTTCAAGTTACTTCATGAATATGAAGAAAGAAAACGAAAAATTAAAAAAAAAGTCTGCAAATTTTTCAAACGCTGAAACCGATTTTCTGTGTAGTCTTGTCTGAAAATATGCCAGCACCATTGAGTCCAAGAAAACAGACTCATTTTCTTGAATCTGTAGGATAGCGAATCATATTTTCTATTTCATGTAAAAAAAGGTGCACGGTATCCAGTGGCGTAGCCAGAAAATAAGTTTGTAGGGGGGGGGGGGGGGCTAAAAAAAAAGTGGTGCTGCAGGCACAAAATTTTTGGGTGCGATGTCCTTTTTTTAATGCTTGGTTCTCAAGTAACAAAAATGAAAAACACAACAGAAAATCACAAAAACAGCCAGACTTGTTTAAATTTTTGTGTAATTTTACCTATCTTAGGTAGTGATGACTTTATTTTTCGTGTAAACAGGTACTTAGACGACCCAGGCTACGTTCGCTTTGGGGGGGGGGGGACCGCAACCCGGTAGCCTCCCCACTCTTGGTTGCGCCACTGACGGTATCCTTAGACAATCTAAAACGATTGACAAAATCCGTATCGTCCAAGTAATTTATGTGACTTAGGCGGTGGTGAAAAATTCTTGGTCTTCGCAATACTACGAGTATATGAACGTAATTTTCCAAATCATCATCTGAATTCCATTCATCCGAAAAAATGTTGACATCAAAAAACACATTCATTTTTTTTTGCAAATTTTAAAAATTACTAAATTTGAGGTTATGGCATTTTTGTTTTAACTTTTAACCCACTGGCAAACCTTTAACAGCCAAGTTTTCTGCTGGGTAAATTATCCTACTGGCAAGGATTCTTTATCTTGCTGTTAATGCTATCAGGAGATTAATAAACAGATTTTTTTCATTAACAGCAGAATAACTATGCCAGAGACTTTGCCAGCACATTATTAAACCGAGCCTAAGTTTTATCCATCGATTAGCCTTCGTTAGAAAGTACAGTTTTATTCAGATATTGTGTCAATATTTAATTCAATATTTAAATTATTAGCAACAACGCAAATCGCGCAGGATGCCGTTTCTTTACTATTTAGAAGCGACTCCAGGCATAGTGGACCCTTTATTAAGTTATGTAATATATTGGATGTAGCCCGAGATATCCGACAACCTTCTAAGCGCCAGCAACGATTAAAATCTCGACTCCTCTGGACGTAAAAGCGTTACAAAATAATTTTAAGAGAAATCACTAAAGTATAAACCAGTTTAACAAAAAACATTATCAAATTTTCGCCATACAGAAACAAAACGTAATCAAAACTTGCGACACCTAAAAAATCCTTTAAATATAATTGTGACCTACTAATAATTAAACATTACCGTTAAATACTTTCCTAATATTATTTTACGTCGTTACCTAAAATGAAAGTGATAAGCAATCATCAGCCTTTGTGTTACTTAAGTAAATCATACACCTTGCTGCAATTTAAAACACTGATTAAGAAAAACTCACATTTTGTTAATTAAACAAATAATTAAAATGTTAGTTATATTATGGAAAAACATCATCATCTTCAAGGGCCTAAAGTTTATTCATCAGATACGCACTTATCGTAAAAGCAGAATGAACTAATACGTCCTAATATATTTTTGTGCCCTTTCTTCTTCTTGAGTGATGTTTCTTGCTGATGGTGATGAGTGTTGACCTTCTCAGTGTAATGTTCTTTTTTGATCCTTGCTAATTGTATTAGCCTAGGAAGGGCACTTTTCTGTATAGGTAAAGTGACTGCTGTGTACAAGATATTAAAAAATTCTTTAGACAAATTGTCAGCGAACTATGTTTTTTTGCCTTTACTTTATAAATGTATTGATATATTTTTTAAAGAAGAGAATTGGTAAATTATTATCAGTAGCTATAAAGACATCCAAAGTGAGATCATGAAGTAGTAAATCGACTTCAATTATACAAAAATTATTAAAAATATTATATTTTATATCATGATTTAATTATAACAAAGGCAGACAAGGGGTCATGCTTGGTAATAATTAGAAGAACTACATAGGTAAAGTTATTAACTTTTTGGACTCTGACGACTTTGAACTAATTTATAAAAGCCCTACAAATGCTTATTTTTGTAAAATTAAATATATGTTAGATAAAAGACTCACTACCTTAGAGTACTTCGGGTCAGTCGAATAAAAACTGTATCCTATGAACCCAACAATATCTTTGCTGTATGGATTACCTAAGGAACACAAGGAGGATATTCCGATAAAGCTTGTACTCTTTTTTGTTAACTCTCCTTGCTACAATATTTTTTTTTCTGGCTGAACAATATACTGAGGTACATATGCGAGATGTTACACGTGGCGACATCTCGTAGCAATCGAGCTATCCACCCAACCAGACCAGCGAGGTCTTAGAGAAGACCAAACGCTGGAACGGATCCCGCATAAGCAGGTATCTAATGTCAGGTGGCGCTGAAAGCCAATCGTCGGTTTCTATAAACCGAAAACGTCTTTCTTTAATATACTGAGGGATTCTCTCTGTAGAGTTCCCTAATTATTTAGCGAATATTGAGCTCCCTAATGCCAGATTCATATCACTTAATGTAAATAATTTGTTCCCTAGTATTCCTTCTTTTGATTATATTGGTTTGATTGAGGGATTGCTGAGAGGTAGAAGACTTTCTAATTCGCTAATTTTAGACCTCTAATTACTAATAAAAATAGTTCAAAAACAAAACTTTTTTCAGTTTGTCAACAAATATTTTAAACGGACCACAGGTTTGGAAATGGGATCTTGCCTTTCTCCATTCCTTAGCGAAGTATTAAGGAACAGCCGGGAGAATGTAATGATGAAGAGTGATTTTTAAAAATGTATTGTTTGCGATGGACGTGATAGTGAATTACGGAAGTTATTGAATTTTGTCGACAATTTTCATTCTAAAATAAGTCATACACTGGAAACAAAGACAAAGAGCAAATAACCCTTTCGTGATCTACTTCTAACTAGAAATAATAATAAAATTAGCTTTGAAGTCTATAGAAAATCCACATCAACGGATAATATAATCCAGTTCAGTTAAGCTGACCCTACTCATATACGTTTTTGGCGTTCAACTCCTTCTTTTATATGTTATTTAAACTGTCTTTATAAAAAGAACTGAAAATAATAATAAAGAAAACGGATTTTTTATGAAACTATTCAATAAACTCTAATAGAAAGTTGGAAAGTAATCGATACAGATCCTTGACTTTTTTGGCAGCATTTCTTAACAGTTAAGTAAACTTTTCGAACCTTATAACTTTTCAATAGCGTTTAAAACCACTAACACTCTAAATAATATATAGTCACAACAAAAGACAAGGGTAACTTCCCTGTTGACGTCGATTTAGCCGGTATGAGACGTCGTATCCAAGTTTCACCCCTTTTGGGGGTTGTTTTTGGTCGCTTAGGGGTTGGCGGGGGTCGAGTAACGATCTATATTTCACCAGCGTGTTCAGCATCCTCGATAACGGGTGTTAACGCCGATTTAGCCGGTATGAGGCATAGTATCCGAGTTTCACCCCTTTCGGGAGTTGTCCTTGGCCGTTTAGGGGGTTGGTGGTGGTCGAGCAAGGATCCAGACTTCACCATCGTTTTTAGCATCCTCGAAAACGGGGGGGTGACGTAGGTTTAATTGGTATGAGACGGCCTATCCGCGTTTCACCCCTTTTGGGGGTTATTTTTGCCCGTTTGGGGAGTGCGCTCACCTCAAAAAGAGTTTAAACCACCGCCATCGTGTTCAGCATCCTCGAGAACGTGGGGGGGGGAGGGGACATAGTCTCGTTATTATACAAAATATTAGCATTTTTCGACTCACAGAAACCACTACAATGCAATTAGCTTATTCCAACCGTGTCTAGTTTTTAATCAGATATAGAGTCTACCAGATGAATATTGCATATAGACCTCAGAATGCGTTGCTGAGTCCTACAGTTGGCTGATTGTATTTGACATTTTAAAACTATCAGGAACTGATGGTTAAAAAAAACAGACTTAATATAGAAAATAGGTACTATATTAAAAAAAAGAAAACAAAAATTGTGTTTTTGTTTATTATTTGGTTTATTTACAAGTAACCTCCAAATTATTCTATTTCTAGTTCCGTGGGAAAGGCAAACCTCGTACAAAACTATAAACCATCCAAAATGCTCTTTTAGGCTGATCTACGGGAACCATGTGACCGGCGTTTCTAATTAAAAGCTCAGTTAAGTGTCCGGCTACTTTATAGTAGCCGGCAGTTCCCGCAGTATCCCACCAAATTTGCCGTTCTGCTATTTTATATTCATTTGCAGCACTAAAATTTAGGTTTTGTAAATATTTGACATTTTAAAACTATCAGGAACTGATGGTTAAAAAAAACAGACTTAATATAGAAAATAGGTACTATATTAAAAAAAAGAAAACAAAAATTGTGTTTTTGTTTATTATTTGGTTTATTTACAAGTAACCTCCAAATTATTCTATTTCTAGTTCCGTGGGAAAGGCAAACCTCGTACAAAACTATAAACCATCCAAAATGCTCTTTTAGGCTGATCTACGGGAACCATGTGACCGGCGTTTCTAATTAAAAGCTCAGTTAAGTGTCCGGCTACTTTATAGTAGCCGGCAGTTCCCGCAGTATCCCACCAAATTTGCCGTTCTGCTATTTTATATTCATTTGCAGCACTAAAATTTAGGTTTTGTAAATAGTTGACAGTCAGAGGATAAGCTACGATAATATCAGTTTGTCCATTGTAAACCAAGAATCGATAGTTACTTAGTAGCTCAGAAATCCATGGAGCCACACTTTTAGCTATATCGCTTGCTAAGTTTTCAAATACTGGACCATTATTGAACTCTATGTTTCCAATGTGTAGCGCATCTCTAAGCCGCTCCTGGATATAAACTTGCCAATACTCAGGCTCATCTTTATCTAGCTGCAAATAGTTGTAAACACTAACACTTGCGTGTTCTCCAATAACTCCCAACATTTTTTGATTAAAATATTCCAATGCTTTAGACCAATTTTCTTCAGCAACGTACTTCTTTACCATTTCTTGGTATTCATGCAGAATGTCCCTGGTATTGGTATCAACCAGACCTAATTGATAAACATAGTCTCCATAACTTGCTTGATTGACGGGGTCACTAAGCCCATTACCAGTGGCCAAGCCCTTAAGGTTAATCTTCAAAGAAGCACCGGGGTTATTTTGAAGAATAGTATAACCTATTGCTGGGACGTACTTACCACCATAAGACTCTCCAATCACGAAGAAGTCATTTTCTTGAAGTTCAGGAAATAAAGCGAAAAATTGTATCAAGGCCCCATAGAGGTCTTGGCCTACTTTGGTTTGGTTTTGAGCATATCCCTCTTTAGTGGTAAAACTGAAGCCAGTACCCACTGGGCTATCAATATAAAGTACCGATTGATTTTTGGTCCAACGATATCCCCGTAAATCGACACTAAAGTCGTTATTGATCACAAACGGTCCGTTTTCAACAAATAGTCCAAAACCGGCAGGAGCTCCTGGTCCCCCTTGCAGCCACAAAATAACTGGGTCATTTTGAAAATCGTTTTCAGATGGAAAAAAGTAAAAAAATAAATTATTATCGAACTGTTTATCAACTTGCAAGTATCCAGAGTATGTCACGATATCTTTGAAATCTGAATAGTTAACTGAAGCCTGCCGCCTGGCCTCCTCGATTTGGCCTGCCTCAATTAAAGGTGTTAAAATTATTGGATCATCGGCATCCGCTGGTACAGGTCGACGTATGGTTTTAAATCGTTCGAAATAGTGACTGTCGACATTTTGTAAAATATAGGTAATAACTAGCAAAGTGCCTAAATGTTTCATTTTCTCGCCTGTGTATCTGAAATTAAATAAATAATTTTTATACACAATTGAGATGACGATAAAGTTTACTTTAGTGTCACGGCTTTTAAATCTAAATGAGCATGCTCATAGGCCTAACAATAAATTTTTAGTTCTCGCAGGCATTAAATTAATTTTGCTAGAGTTACTGTGATTTATCACGTGCGTTGACTTTACCGCACAAGATTTTAAGTTTTCAATTTTTTTTGGGATTTATTTGATTGTGATTAGCAACATTGCAGGTAATGCGTTTCCCTGAATGGGGTACCGGACTCTAGTAAATGTTCTTATTTTTATACGTGAAATGATGGCAAGCATGCAACATCTCGTTTATTATTCATATTCTTAATTTTATGAAAGAAGGCCACTTCTGATTAAAATTTTTGTTATCTATTAAAATTTTGTGATAAAAAAATATACAGTTATTTTAATGGGGGTCTTATAAAATAATTCGAGATTATAGACGGTTTTATAGACTTGGCTCGGTGTTAACTCTGCCCCGTCCGGTGGCTTGGGTTAACTCAAGAAATATTGTATAACATGTGCCGACTAATTAAGTGATGAGGTTCTAGTTGTACAGAATTGAAATTTTCGCTAGATTTTACTTGTAAATTTTTTTCTTCAGTTAAAATTAAATTAGATAAGACCTAAAATATTAATTTAGTAACTTTATTTCCCAATGTTTACAAAACTGGTAGAGATACAAACTTGAAGTTTAGGTATTCTAGTAAGCCTTACACGCCCAATCGAACTATTACGACCAGTAAAATTCTCCAGGGTTAAAATTTGATCGCGGTTAAATGTCAATAATTAAGTCTTTATTTTTTTTTGAGTCTATAAGCCGAAAGATTTATTAGCCGACAATCTTTCATGGCAGAAGAAAGATAGGAATTTTGTACGTTTGATGTCGTTACGGCTGGGCAAAGTTGGAGGAATCGTGAACAACTTTGCCCACCAATATTCCTTTTTTCAAGGTTCGTAAAGTCTTATTGTAAAAACCGTTTATATCGCTTGATGGGTGATATGTGCATATATTTCATAGTAAACTTGTCAATGCCAGATTGCGTAAACTTTAGTTTATATTTTATATAAATCATAAATAATTGTGCAAAGTCACTTTTATGGTACCTGCTTTTATTTTGAAGTTATAAAAAATAATATTTGGCAAAGTTCTTTAGGTTTTCTAAATACGAGGCCTAATTACGAGTTTTTAATAAGAACACTCAAACGGTAACGATTAATTTGAAACTACTTATACTAGAACACATTTTTCTAATATTTTAAGAAAGGGGCAATTATTCAATGTATACACTTTTTTCTTTTAGTAGGTCAATATTATCATTGAAACAATTATTATCAGCATTCTGCTCCAACTAACCCTTATCTAATGGTGTTTGATCACTAATTAGCGGCCTGAGCCGACCAGTTAATTGACCTCAAAAAATTAACCAGTTGGAAACCAATAATGCACAGGACATTCGTCTTGTTGACAAATATTTTCTTTGCGTTTAAGTTTTCCCCTTACGGCCAAACAACTGATTAAAAAAAATCGTTTATAAATAGGCTCACTGTTAATCCATGAGTTCATATCGCGAATTATAGAACGGAGGGCGGCATTTAAAAAATATAGTAGAAGACAATTTAATGCAATTTACTAAAGTTATTTAAATAGTGTCTATAATAAACCTACCTTATTTGCAATCTAATATGCACGTAATGCTAATTGAACGCATTAAATTAATTACAATTTTCTTTATCATTATCTTATAGTCACTTCAGATTATCATTGCTAATTGCGTTAGTATACCTATTACATTAAAATATTACAGAATTAATATTTTTGTGATAACTAGTTTTAGGTACTTATAATAATGTAAGAACATAAAATCCAACCGGCATCTCTACGGAATACGAAATAGAGGCGACATTATGCCAGACTTTTGGCGTCTAAGAAGGATGAATCAATTTTTAAGTTTTGATTTTAATGTGTAGAATTGTGTAGAATGTTATAAGTATAAATTTGTTGATTTTTGAATTTTGACGTACTAGGTGAATTGCTATATGTATGTAATATTAACATTAATAAATAGGTGAATTGAATTGAATTGGAAAAACAAAAATGGTTTATGGTGAACGCCAGCGAAGTTTATAGGCCACTTTATTACTATTTACTTGTTTAATTTTTAGCGCAAACGCTAGCGCGAGCGCCGGTGCGAGCTTCGAGTTTATAAGTTCAGCTTAAATGCCAGTTTGTAGAACATTTGTGGACGTGTTGACATTTCTGATTTCTTTTCACATATCTTCATTTTCAAATTTTCAAAGATAACGGGATCATATTGTGAGAAGTGCGTTGACGAGCATTGGTATTTAGTTAAAAAAAATATACGGTGTGACGGTGTGACCGTATAATGTAAATAGTCACTTGTCGTGAGAGAGCATTCACTTCATTTAGATTGGAGAATAGACCTCCGGGAGGGTTAACATCTAACTTTTTCCTAAACTTAAAATTAAGAAAATATTGTCTGTTCTCCAGATCTTTTTCTCTAATAACTAATTTAAATCAATTCGATGTACCTATTAAAATGTATTAAGCTAGGTATTTATATAAGTATAGCAAAAAATCCTTTTTTGAATTTCTATAAGGTAATTAAGAAAGGATTTCTACTATTGTCTAGTGGTATGTATTTAAGTTTGTGCTTTAGGAAAAAAGACATTGGAATACTTGAAATTCTGGAAAGTTGAGGGACACTTCGCCGTTTAGGGTGGAAGTTTGAAGAGACCCAATAAATAATTACCAATAAGACGGCACCAAACTTTAATCTTAAAATCGTGTTGGAAATGGCGTTCGAATATGACGCGTGGGTTCTCTAACTAACAAATGTTTAATCCTAAAATTAAGGATGCCTCTACGTGCAAGCGTTGCTTTGTCTGTAAACAATATCTTGCTTGAGAACATCGGGTCAGAATTTTGTTGCATATGGCAAAAACAGGCAAATTCCAGTCTGGGTGGGAGATCACGTTCTATAGTATTTTTCTATAGACAGAAGTTAGTTTAGGTTAGAATTTTATTACACGTGTTACTTTCTACAGTACTAAAGGAGGCAACCCCAGAATTAAAAAAAAAACTGCTCTTAAAACCATTAACCGTATTCGAACGTATTTTATTTATTTCGTTTGTTGAATGTCACCAAACTGTCACATTGATAGTTTCCGTTTGGTAGCATTCCGCAGACTTTCCAGATATTTTTTTCTTGCTACTGTGGTGTTTTGAGATAATTTCCTCGTATGATATTATAGTTAGTATGAAAACTAGATATTATGGATCACGATTACTGTCTTACCAGTACATCTGGAAGAAGAAATAAAGTAAACATGGTAATTTAACCAATTAATATTGTAGACATGTACAATTTTAAAACCCCTTAACTTATTTTTAATTATTTAAAGTTGATTTTGTTCGTTATCAGACCTCGCCGTATTTTTCTTTTTTTAATTGGATTTTCACCTCTTCGTTGGCTGCCAGGGCCATTCCCGGAGGGTCCTACTGCTTAACGTTGGTTCTGGACCACGGTCCTTAGTCACGGCAACCTGTACACTCCAAGGGCGTTCAACTCCAGGTTTCGTGCGGCTAAAGTTAGTCAAAAAGTTTGCCGGATCTGCGGTTGAACCCGCGCTACACCAGTCTCTGTGTATCCGAGACTGTCGCTTGGCTATGAGACCCATGAATTATTATAAACAAGAAATTTTAATCCTGTCCTAAATCAGTATAAACGTAGATACACCTGGAAAAAAGTACAAGAAAGTGACATATGCCATAATAATCGAACATATACTAACTTCTCTCTAAACTGAAAAATACTATAGCAGATTCTTCACAGGCTTAAAGTAGTATGAATAAAGCCCTTCTTCGTCAAAAATGTTGCAAACGAATGGTTTACATATCACAGCAATGTGTCTTGTGCTTACTTCAGGGTTTTCAGTTACGAGGACCAGAATTTCTTCTTCCTGTTCATGCATGCATCATGCAATGTGTCCAGGTACACTGTGGATATTCTTGTTTCACAAGTGCTTGCACACATTGACATCTCCCAGACATTGTACGAGCAACACTGGTGCATATTCCGACGCAATTTTTCCACTCTATGCTTGCCTCGTTTAGAAAATCCTTTAAGATAGCAAATATAGCAAGTGTTGTTGCTTTCAGTTCTGTTGGCTTGCAGATTAGTAGTTCTTTTACTGCTGACATACCATCACAAAACTGAACACAGAAAAATGAGCATCTTTATTGCTATCTGTTGCCTCATCAAGCTGAATTGAAAAAAATTTGTCATGCAACTTCCCTAGCAATATCACCAATTCGACGTATAATTTAATAGAGGTATGGACTGCAATTGTTTGGAGAAATTATCTCCAAACATAAGTTGTACAATCTCAATTGCAGCTGCCAGAATAAGCTCTTCACCTTTTTACTTCTGGCTATCTGATATAAGAGGCAAGTAAAGCTTTTTTGTTCACATACCTAATTTTCCTTAAAATTAATTTTTGCTTTTCATATGACTTTAATCTTAGTTCAAAGAATTTTTTGAGTTTGCCAACGTATTCACTATGAAGCGTTTCCAACTGTCGCGTCGCTTAAGCTTATTAGGTTTCATGCAGTCTGCTGCCAAAATTTTTGAGCAAATAACAAACAGGGGTCTTCTTCATTTACTTTAGTGCTGGTGAACCCAAAATTTAAATATTCTTAAGAATACGTTCTGGACTTTATTTTCGGAACCAATCTCGTCTGTACGCTTGTTAATACTTCACTATTGCCTAATGCTCGCTTACGTCCACTCAAATATTTATCCATGATTCTTTATAATTCTACGAGCTACTCAAATACCGTTAATTGCAGGTAACACTCAAATTACAACGTACACATTTACTGCACACAAAGATCGACTCTACTGAGAAGTGGCTAGAACTGAACGGGATGCAGCATTTATACACACCACGCACAAGTTCGAGATCGTAATATTCAAATCGTAACTTCTCGCGATGTCGCAAGAATGTCCGATATGGTGGACGTAAGACAGAGATTTTTATTTTATCAATGCAGCGGATAGGTGTTGCCGAATATAAATAAATTTACCTGTAGCTTTAGCGTCAAAATACAATTAAATTTAATAGAAACTAATATTACAGTTATAGCCCGATTTCAGTGAAAATTATTATATGAGGGGGGGGGGGGGCGATGAAAATTGTAATTAAAAATTGGGCCGCGAATATTAAAAGGTTGAGAAACGCTGATCTAATCATAATTTAAAAGGGCGCATTGAACAATAAATGCTAGTATCCGAAAACGGTTCCTTACAGCGCCATCTACAAGATATAATATACCTTTGTAACCTAATAAAAATGGATAAATTAATTTTTTTATTTAATATATGCATATACTGAGGATCAAAAAATTTGTGATCGTAAACATAAAAAAACTATCTATAATCTCCTTTAAAATTTTTGGGAAATTTAAATTTCTAATCCTAAAAAACCCTCAAATACAAAATTTTTGTGCAAGAACGCTTGTTTCTTCCAAAATTATTTAAAAAAATCAATAAATTATTTGAAATTGTATCTTGGTTCCGGTGCACTTTAGGACAAAGGAAAGTTTGTGTAGATCCTATCCTTATATTCAGCGTCCAACTCGTGTTACTCAAGATAGTGCCTCCTGCATTGACCATATTTTTGTGAATAAATCGAATAACTCTAAAGTCTGTGCGTTTTAAGAAGTCCGATATCGGATTAAATCACCAAGGGATGTTATCGCTTTTAAAACAGTAAGTCGGTTAAGTTACAATATCTTCGCACCTTCGCTATACTTGATCACACCGAACATCCCACTGGTTTACTGTATTCTATTACTGGGCGAAATCAGAGGTTTCAAAACAAAATTATCTTAGAATTACGCGTTGAGCATAAATAATAATTAAATAGATAGTTTAGAAAAACCTTCCTTAATTGTTTTAGACAATGCCTCTTACCATACGAGACTCGAAGAGAAATTCCCTACAAGCAGCTGGAAAAAGGAAGAAATAAAAGAGTGGTTGTTACAGAAAAACATAAACCATGAAAATTTATATTTAAAAAGTGAACTTTTAAGCAAGTGTACAGTCATTTAAAAAAAAGTATGTTGTTGACGAATTAGCCCTCAAATATGGACATCAAGTTTTGAGATTGCCGCCCTACCATTCTCATTACATTACAACGCAATTGAATTGGTATGGGGTATTAGCAAGAACTATTATGACAAACATGCCTGTAAAAATATCGGTAAGCCTAGCGTTATAAAGTTATGGGAGGAGGCGCTTAGCCAAGCGGGCAAAGAAGAATGGCGGAAATGCATTGAACACACAGAAAAAAATATTTTTGAATCTTATGAGACAGAACAGGTTATAGACGAAGTAAGACCGTTAATTATTACGAATGATGATGATGATGACGATGATGTTGATTCTGATGAGTCTGAAAGCATGGGTGAAATTTCAAATGCAGAGGAAGACTACTTTTAGTAGTACCTATCTACAAGTAGGTACGTTCTGTCGCAAGACTACAAAATCGGTTCTTTTTAGAACCAAAACTTTTTAAAAAAGAATTCGTAGAACTAATTTGTCTGAATACTACAAAAGCTAAAAAATTATTATTTTTCTTTACCTAAACTAATTTTGTATTTACTTTAAATTATTTTATTTAGAAAATGTAATTCATCAACATCCAAAATTACCTTCAATATAATTTATTGTTTGAGAGCCACCGACATAATGCTCAAGAGGTTTCATGGCTTAGCGGACTTCTTAAAACGCACAGACTTTAATAACGTTGCTTGCATTACCTACATCTTAAAAACCAATATCACGGATCATTATGGAACTATACTGAATTTGAAGTATCAGCATACAAATATAAAGAAAGATATAGTATCTCATACATATAAACGCATAAACTTTAATCAACTTAGATTGTTATTTGCAGATGAAAGATGGTTGAATGTTTTAAATTCGAATTGTCCGCAGATTGCAACTACAAATTTTTTGCACACTTTTAACAAACATTTATCCGAATGCAGTACCGAACTAACAGTCTCTAACAAACATAAAAAAACTTTTGACAAACTTTACAATTGATTCACAGAATTAATTTAAAATATACAGAAATAAATTAAATAACTTACTTAAGAAAAGCAAACATGGTTATTATAAAAAAATATTAGTGGATAATGAAAATAATATGAAAAAGGTATACCGGGTGTTGCATCGTCGAGCGGGACATAGGAAATCCCATGTAATTTTAAATGGGGTCAATTATTGGCTTCCCTAATTATTTTAGAGAAAAATTCTATTTAGGTTTATTAAAGAGCACTAAAACCCACATTTAAAAGAATAACTGTAGATATTTTTGATGAGCCCGTTTACGGGTTATCGCCGATTTCTTTTTAACTATTTCTCCTTTTTATGGCCCCGTATTTGCGGGCACCAGTCAAGGTAAAAGATGACTGTCAAATAAAGTTGTCATTTTGAAATGTGTGCTTTATTGTTATAAAAACTCGTACATCGAAAATATTAGCCATGAATTACACTTCTGAAGAAAAAATATTGATGATTAAATGGTATTATCAAGGAAATAGTTATCAAAATGTGTCAGACATGTTTGCTGCTCTGTATCCGAATAGACCGATACCTGCAAAATCTACAGTCGAAAGGACTATCAAGAAATTTGTGACAAAAGGCACTGTAATAAATAACTGCAGATGTGAAGAAAGGCAGGAACAAAGAAGAGATGCAAGAAATGATAGGGACTTGCAAGTTTTATTGTGCGTGGAAGAAAATGATGGGAAGATCAGCACAAGAAAACTTGAAGATGACATAGGATTAGATCACACCACAGCGTTACGAGCTTTGAAACGACATAAATATTATTCATACAAATATGAAAAGCACCAAGAGCTAAGAGATAGGGACGAAATACGACGACAGGAGTTTTGTTTTGGTATGATGGAAAGAGCAAACATGGATAGGGAATTTTTAAAAAACATTTGTTTCACTGACGAATGCACATTTACCTTAAACAATGAACCCAATGTTCAAAATTATCGATAATGGAGCAAAGAAAACCAACACAGATTTGTGGAAACAAGGACGCAATATCCACAAAAAGTTAATGTATGGGCTGTGATTTTCGGAGAAAATATTATCGGGCCATTATTTCTTACACGAAATTTAAATGCAGAATATTTTTTGGAACTACTTGAAGATCATATTTTACCTACTTTACATGATGCCGCCAGGGAAAATCAGGAAGTTTGGTACCAAATGGATGGCTGCCCGGCACATAGTACCCTGGCTGTCCGGGAATATTTAAACCGTGCTTTTAATGGAAATGTTATTGGCTTAAATCATACAGTAAATTGGCCAGCCAGGTCTCCTGATTTATCGCCAATTGATTTCTTTCTCTGGGGCCATTTAAAAAACAGGATATACAAAGATAAAAAATACCCAAATCTAGACGAGCTAAAAATGCTATTTCTGCCGAATGCAATAGAATTTCAGTTTACCAACTAGCGAATGTAAGAAGAGAATTTTATGATCGCCTCGGTTATTGTCTAGCAGTCAATGGAGGAATATTTGAACATCTTCTTAAATCCTAAAGTTCTAACAATTTAATAGTACCTACCTATTAATTAGTAAAATATTGAAACATGTAAAATGTCATAATTAACCTTGTAATTGGATACTTTATTTTAGTTTTATTCAGATTAATTTGTACTCATAAATACACCTTTAATATTTTCGATGTACGAGTTTTTATAACAATAAAGCACACATTTCAAAATGACAACTTTATTTGACAGTCATCTTTTACCTTGACTGGTGCCCGCAAATACGGGGCCATAAAAAGGAGAAATAGTTAAAAAGAAATCGGCGATAACCCGTAAACGGGCTCATCAAAAATATCTAAAGTTATTCTTTTGAATGTGGGTTTTAGTGCTCTTTAATAAACCTAAATAGAATTTTTCTCTAAAATAATTAGGGAAGCCAATAATTGACCCCATTTAAAATTACATGGGATTTCCTATGTCCCGCTCGACGATGCAACACCCGGTATATAATGTTGTAGCGGAAGCGACCAATGAAACTGTGGTAAACAATAGTAGAATCCAAGTGTCTAATGACAATAATGATTTTTTTTCTGACGGTAAATCTATGGTTAATTTCTGCAATAATTATTTCTCTAATGTTGGTATTAAAATGATCGAAAATATCTTGTAACCTAATAACTTTCACCACAATTTGCCATTAAATCATAATTCAATGTTCTTGACTCCGGTTACGGATAACGAAATCATAAATAATATTAAATCATTAAAAAATAATAGTGCCCCAGGCTTAGATAACGTATCCTAGAGTGTCCTCAAGTTTATTCACCCATACATTCTCTTGCCCCTGAGACATATAATAAATCTAATATTTGACACTGGTATTGTGCCTCAAGAGTTTAAGAAAAGTATTATAAGTCCAATTTATAAATCGAGTGATAGACAAAAAATATGAAACTATAGACCCATTAGTGTAATTACCAACTTTGCAAAATTATTCGAAAAATGTTTAAAAACCCGACTAGTGCACTTCTTTGGTACCAATGATATCATTAATAAAGGACAATTTGGATTTCAGGAAGGTAAGAGTACTGCTGATGCCATGTTTCAGGTCACAAATGAAGTTATAAAAAATCTTGATTCTGGACAGAGGTGTATTGGTGTATTCCTAGATTTAGCAAAGGCGTTTGACACAGTGCATCATGGTAAACTACTAAATGTGCTGGAATGTGTTGGGGTGCGTGGTACTGTGCTGGACGTTTTTAAAAGCTACTTGACTGACCGTTGGCAGTTTGTTAGGGTGAACGGATGTGAGTGAGGGTATGAAAGTGAAAATTGGTGTTCCGCAGGGCACTGTCATGGGTCCGGTTTTGTTTGTGGCTTACATTAATTCTCTGCTTTCTTTGACAATGTCAATTAAGACTATATTAGATGCGGACGATACCGTTGTTGTATTTAGGGGAAATACATAGCCGGAAGTTGAAGTGACTATTAAAAGAGATATGCGTCTGATACAAAAATTGGTTGGATAAATTTCAGCTATCTCTAAACATTGAGAGAACAAAGTATATAGCGTTTACAAAAATTAATGTTAATCGATCAAATTTCAACTCCATTAGAATTGATAACTTTAGTGATTTGATTCATGAAACAAACTGTGTAAAATATCCAGGTATATTAATTGATCAAAATTTGAAATGGGATATGTATATTGCCTACTTAAATAAGAGAGATAGAAAATTGATTTATAAGTTTTATCAAATAAGAGATATATTAAGTGAAGGCCTCTTACTTTTAGTTTACCGATCATTGGTTGAATCATTGCTGAAGTACGGCATATTGGTTTGGGGTGGACTATACACGAATAATCTTAACAATTTAAACATAGTACAAAATTACATTCTAAAAATTAATTTAAAGAAAAACAAACTATACTCTACCAAACTTTTATATCAAGATGAAATATGCAACATCAGATCTCTGTATTTTCATTATTTGTGTATCTTTATATATAGGCATCCTATCCTTAGGCATTACATTTCTCATGACACTGTGACCCGTAGTATCACAAGCGGACTACTACAGTGTCCACAAATTACTTTTAACTGTAGTAAAAGGTTTGTTGCATTTCTAGGTCCGAAATGCTATAATTTATTGCCTAATGAAATTAAAACTACAAGCAACTACAAAAGATTTTCATATAATTGTAAAAACGTTATTAATGATCATTACCTTCTCTTTATGAAATTAATTACCGATTAGTCATTTGCAATGGATTGGTTTAGTGTATTTTGCCGTCATGTTTGTATGCATGTATTGAGTAGTGCTACGTACTCTTATTTATTGGAAATAATATGCACAAAACAAGTGCTAACTCACTTAGGTGCATTTCATTTCTTTCTCATTTAGTTTATTATGCCTACAAATATTTCCGTGATTTAGCTTGTTTAAATGTATAGATTACTGAATTAAGTTTATTTGTATAACACTGTAGCACTCTTGTAAATATTTAGTCATTTAAACAGTTGTCGCAAACTGTATAAATGTCGCAAACCGCAAAAGTATAAATTGTGTTAAATTGTATTACTATATTAAACTATAAATTAAATTATAAGTTATAAATATTACTATATTAAATTATAGATTAAATTATGAGTTATAAATGTAAATGAATAAATAAATAAATAAAGTAAATAAATAAATATTTTCATAAAGAATTTGGTTTTGCTGTATCCCATTAATTAGTGGACATCCTGTATTTAAGAAACAATAAAGTAATCGGCTAATTTGGGCCACGCTAATGCGAATTTATCAATTCCTAGTAAGATTTACTGTAAAATCACTTTAAGGTAATAAACTTTTGACCTTAAGATAACTGAGATACTATATTATAAAAATATTTAGTTTTTTTAAATATTCTTATTGTCGACAATTTTAATTTCTTGCATGATCGCTTTAAGAGTTCGTAATGAAGATTATAAGAACTGCAACACTAGCTTTATTTGTGGTGGCCGTTCTAGCTACTCCAGAAGATGAACTGATTGCCGAAGCAAGAAGATTTACTGCGACTCTTTACCAGGTAAAAATATAGTTTTAGGTATGTCTGTTTTGATAATAAAAATAGTGAACTTTACAGACATGCTTTAAGTTTAAAAAACGGTGTTTAACAATTTCTATTTGAAACAATATAATGTACAAGGGGGTCTCTAAAAGGTCTGAACAAAATGATCTAGTTCAACTTACCTTAGCTAAAAGTTGATAGTTTGGTTTTTCCAAACATTTATTTTTCAAAAATAAATCGTATTTAGATGGGACATTTCTTGAGTAAGAAGGGTAAAAGTAGTGTACTGTGAGAGATTCACAAAGAGAAGGATTATGTGTATGTAGTGCGTATAGATATTTTTACTTTTTACATCATTTTGAATGCTTTTAACTACATGTGGAGTTTTAATGTATAACTACAGTGTGTCTTACTTATTTTTGTGTCGAGAGACCTCCGTCAATAATCCCTGATGATGACCTCTTGGACTGAAACACGTACGCTTTATTCAACCTTTTTTTTAAATGGAGCTTTACCTTAACCCCTTTATAGTTAAAGCTATTTATTTAATTATTAGCAGAATTTGCACGAAGCTTGCTTAGCTTTAAAGCTACAGGGTGTTTTCGAAACTGTTTGCTTTTTGGCTATTCCCGGTATTTTGGTTAACCTTTAACTTATCATCAAAATATTGAAAACTATTTGTAAGAGACATTTTTAGGCAGAATTCAGTGGCGTGCTTACTTTTTTTTTAAGTCTTACTTTTCGAGATTTAAAGCAAACATTTGACTTTTTGGATAGAACAGACTCTATATTTTGCTTTTATTTGATTAGGCTAGTTTTAAGCTTTTTAAGAGTGTATAATAGTTGAGAGTAATTATCAATAATAAACGCACAAATCGAAAAATTTTGAAAATTAGTGAAGTAGTATGAAACAAAAGAATGTAAAATTTATCTGTTATGCCTATTTCTTAAAATGTATTTGCTAAACTGTTGTTTTGTTTAAAGACATGTCACCATGCCCCTAAAGTTTGAAGAAAATGTCTGAAAATGTGGTACGTTTATAGGTTATAGAATGCATAGCAATATTTCAATAGGTAAGTTTATAATCTTGTAATTTAAATGTATCATCTAACTTATTGAGTTCTTACATTAATAGATCTCCAGAGAGAAGGCAGCCCAATGACATATATTTTTTTTTTTTTTACCTTCGACTCTTCGTTCGCTGTTAGGACTATTTTAGAAGGGACCTACTACTTGACGTGGGTTCCGAACCACGGTCCTCAGTGACAACAACCAGCCCAGCCTGCACCCTCTACCAACTATCAACCCCTGGTGTCGTACGGCAACAGCAAGGGCGCTTTGGTTTCATTGTAGCTTCTATTTTTTTAGGAAGCCAGATCAGATACAGCAGTACTTATAAAGTAACATTATCAGCAAACAGATATCTAAAAGGTGTTAAAGATCTGTTATTCCAAAATTAATAAATAACGTGCATTTAGCAAATTTAACTACTACATATTTTCAACAAGACGGGTGTGAAGCTCCTGTGCATAATGATAACGGACCAGTAAGGTGACCTCCAATTCTATTTGCGGCATCTCCTGTTTCTTGAAAAAATAGCTGAGAACATATTAAAAACCATCAGGCTTCTTTGTTTTTCCGGAAAAGCACCAATATTTCTGTTTATTACTTTAATTTCTTGTGTTGGTTTACAGCATTACACCTACCAGTAACTTACATAAGGAGGTGGGAGGGAGTTCAGGCCACCCCCGATATACGGAAATGTAGATTTGTTTTGCGAATATTTACCAAATTATGCGTAATTATACTAACCTGCACATTGCGCAAACGTTTAAACATAAAATTAGAAAACTCAAAATTTAGTGATTTTGTTTTGATTTTTAGAAAAAATCAGAACAGTTTAGGATATTTAACTAAGTGTTTGCATAAACAATTATTATATTATAGAAACACACATTTGAACCGTAAAACAATTCTCACAAACTCTTTCTTTGACCAGAAGCATAGGTGCAACAGCCCAATCAATGTCGTATCCACAAGACACATTTTTAAGTATGAAGGGAGTAAAAGAAAGGCCCTAACTTGCTTCTGCATTAGAAAATATTTTTTATAAAGCCTATGCGTTCCGGTCTACCAGACCATAATCAGGGCGTAGTTATGGAAGTTTGTCACAATAATAGGTATGACACACTATAGTTACTTATTAGAGGAGAGAGAGGAGGACAAACATTATTTGTTTGTCTAATGGTGTGTATAGTTATTGTTTCTGTTTCACATGATTTTATATATAAGTATTAGTTAATGTGTAACTATAGTGTGTCCGACCTATTATTGTGACGGTAAACCTCTGTAACTACGCCCTGATAATGGTCTGACAGACCGAAACACTTACGCGTTATAAATAATTATTTTAAAAAAGAAGCAAGTTAGGGCTTTACTTTTACCCCCTCATACAATTAACCTTTTACCAATACCTAAAGACAGTCGCGCAAGACCAATATTTCAAGTACCTATATTTGCTCTGTCTCTGTTCAAAGTATTTCTGTGGATGTAATGTTGTTGGAAATCCTGAAATTGTAGTCTATTATTTTTAGGAATTGATTAAGTCCAGGCCAAACCAAAATGTTGTTTTTTCTGCCATATCAGTTCAAACTCTAATGGGATTACTTGCGTCTGGTTCAAGGAATGAGAATGATGAAGCTATTCGAGAGATCGTAGTAGGAACTAACTTACCATACGGTGATGCCAACAGACAAAATGCTTTTAAAGAGGTTTTAAAATCGCTAAACACAAAAGATGACGACTTTAACGTTATAGATGCAACTAAAATATATATTCCGAAACGTTACAGGATACAGAATTGGTATCAACACATTGCCAAAAGTGTTTACGGAACCGAGATTGAAGCCATTAATTTTAATAATGTAAGTATTATTTGATGTGTGATAATAAAACAAATATATATGACACAGTTACAGCACAGCGGTGTAGGGACAATATCTTGAATCCATTTGTGGAGCAATTACATGACGATAAACTACGTCTTGGTTATTTTTAACAAAACTATTAACTACTTACCCAATTTTTTCGACGACAGATTGATCAGCTTTCGAACAGACATTTAATTCCCACCCAGATAACCTTGTTTGACGATTATAAATTACTTAATTTTTCCTTATTTAAGGAACAATATTTTTAAAACACCAGTTGCAAATTTAGGACAGTAACAAGAAAGTATTATCCAAAAATGTGGTAACATTTTTACAGAGTTGCTGGTCAACGCTTTTGAATATATTAAGATACGTGAATTTATGCTTGGACCTATAATTTTTATTTCCCTCTCTCTATATTCTTACTTTGTTAATATTGTAAACAACAAAAATAAATTTGAGTTTGCTTACTTATTTTAATATTCATCAGTTTGGCTTATCATGTCATAATATGAACTTGACACAATTTTAACTTAGATTTGGTTAGACATATCGTCCACTTATAAATGTGATCTAACCCAAGCCCTACATTTGTCAGTGGACTGTAGACTGTAGAAGCCCTCTTGGCTGAAAGCAATTTTTGCCCGCACGGTACATTCATGTAGAACCGGAAAGCTGACCTCAGTAGCTAAGTTTTTTCGATGGCATTAAAAAACCAACAGCCGAACTTTAGAATCATCCAAAATTGGGGTTTTTCGATTAACCGCTAAACAAGTCAACAAATAAACTAAAGATCGCGGGTTTCACACCACAAGTTATTCAAATATCATTCAAAACAAAACCACACAACAACAGAGATCATATACATAAATTTCTCATATTTCTTTGAGGTGTAGGATGGGACATATTTGATGGAATAAAACTTGATTATTTAAAAAGGAGCAACTTTTATCTTTATTTTTCTCCATCGACCGATGACAAGTATATGATAAGTGACAACTTTCCCCAAACATATTGCCAACCTAACATTTGGCGCGACATTTAAAAACGAACCTTACCTACAGTGGTAAGTTAAATACATGTTAAAGAGAGACACATATTGGTGACACACTTAAAGAGAACCATCATAGGATTACAGGCAGTATTGTTGACAATAAAGAAAATGCAAATGTAAATGTGTCGTCTCCTAATGTAAATTGTAATGTTAAAGTGGTTACTTGCACTTGTTTAAGTAGTTGGTACTATTGGAAAAACTTGTAGAGTGCTGTTAGACTCGACTTGCATACAATACAGATGTAATGTTACCTTTCAATCACTTAGCAATGGATATAGTAAAACAATGTCATGTTTGATATTACCCTAAATAAGTGCAAGTCTACTAAGTAAGAAACTGAATGTCACAGTTAAGTATACCTAGACATCTGATGTTGGTTGATTTTAGCTATGCACTTCCAGGTCCGGTTGCCTGTGTCCGTTGGTGATGATTGTTCTTACGATAGAGAGTTTGTTTTTGTTGGCACAATTGAACACAAATAAAACGGTTGTGCTCTATTGGTCTTTTAACCTTTTTTTTTTACCGACTTACCGACAGAAATACACGATCCCCATAGCTGTGTTATTGTTGAAAAAATCACTTTACAGAAATTGAGGAGTGGGATTCGTCTTTGCCATAAGAAATTTATTTTTAATGGCACAAATTTAGTCGACAGTAAGAAACTCTGAATAACACATCAGTGTCTAGGCAAATGATTTATATATTTTACGATGCTCTGTGTTTTATGATAACTCCACCATGTTTATCGCCTATGGTGCGTCTTTATACGTTAAAAGTACTAGTGCCGGTGGTCAAATCCAAACATATTTAGTATGAAAGGGACTTAAAGAAGTTTGTCCGTTTTATATCTTTAGTGTATGCCACGATACACATAAGTTACACGGTATGATCTTTAGACAGACGAAAATACGAAATTTCTGCGCATGACGTCATGTGGGTGACATTTCTGTCAGGTTGTGCATTTGTTGATATGTAAAATATCTGTCGTTTCGAAGTATTTGTGGAATTTTATTGTTATTTGCTTAATGAAACGTATTTTATAATAATATATTGATATAATCATTATTTACGTAAACGTGAAAGTGCTTTTAAGTTGCCTAAATTTGTGATTAACGGCTAAAATGCCGAATTGTGCTGTGGTACATTGTAATAACCATACCCGAAAGACTATAAAGTTCTTTCGATTTCCAAAAGATCGCTAATTTATCAAGACAGTGGATTATTGCCTGTACATGCGAGGACAAAATTAATGCGAAGAATGGTAAGTTAATTTTGATTTTTTTAAAGATATTTTTATGTATTAAGTAACTATAGTTATTCAACGCGCTCTTATCTTTATTTTCTTATCAAGACTGTTATGTTTTAGCCCGCATATGTTCTGTACATTTTGAAGAGACTTGTTTTGAAGTACCATTAAAAGAACGACTTTTGGGGTACCTATGTACAAATAAATAGTCGACATTTAAAACCTGATGCAGTTCCCACATTAAATTTATTTAAAAAACGTAGAAGACCAAGTAAAGAACGCAAGGTATGATTTGCACAAAAAAGGAGACGAGAGGAAGTTAAGAATATTTTGGCAGAAAGTGTTGTTATACACACAGCATCTCTTGAACCGGAGACCTCATCGTATTTAACATGGATCCGTCTGTCAGCACTAAAGCAACTTCTGTTGTTACAAAGACAAAGGCGTATGTGTAAGTTTGTATTGTTACTTTTACTTAACTTGAACATACATGAACTGCTTTAAGCTGGATTTATAAACTCGAAAAGTTGGTGAGGTTAAAGTTATGATCAAGTTTGTGAGGTTAGATATTCCGAACTCCGAGCATAAAAATTGGTTATCTCGAACTACCCGGGAAGTTTTCGAACCTTACATGAGCTTTACATGAACAATATGAACGAGTGTATAAATGGAATTGAGTGTTCCCTTTAGTTTAAATTCAACTCCAATTTCCAACACCGACTGAACCTCAACCTCGCCAACTTTTCGTGTTTATAAATCCAGCTTTAAATATAATTAATTAAGAAAAAAAAAATTTCAACTTATTTATTTATTTTAAGGGAAATGGAAATAGAATTAAACGAGCTTAGAAACAAAGTTAAGCTTTTAGACGATCAAATCAATGAACTCCGAAGAGAGGCCAAAGAAGCAAAAGTTGGGTTTAGAATTGTCCCTAGAATCCAATAATGCAACAATATACAGGGTATTCCATTTTAAAAAATATAACTTTGATCTGTCACGCTTTGATGCAACACCCTGTATCTACGAAAATGCATTTTGCAAAAAGTTTACATTAAATCCTACAACTTTTGTATTTAACAATTTTTTCTTAATTGCGAAACAAAGAAGTTATAGAACGAAAAGTGAACACCCTGTACCTATTCTGAAATACCTATATTATTATTATTATTAAGAATAAACATTTATAAAAAATCAATAATATTTTTATTATTTTGTGAGAACCCTTTAAACACATATAAAGAAATTATAGGTATTCAACCAGTCACCAATTCCTACATAAAAAAAATTCTTTTAACCAATATGTGTATTAAAAATATAAAATATTTAATAAAAATATATAATCTAGTTATTAAATCTCCATTATATAGTAACAACTTAATAGAAATATTAGCTAAATTAAGTAAAAATGTCCCAAAAGTAGCGACATATCTTAAATCTTCATTGCTTTTATATGGCAAGTGTTGAATTTTATCACCCAGCTGACGTCATTATTGTGGGAGAGAGATAGCTATACTATGCGCAAGAGCATACCGTGTTTATGTGTATCGTGGTGTATGCTAAAGCAGTGGTAGCTTCTGAACAGGTGCTTACTTTACCTCGGCTGGGGTTGTGTGGAGCATTGATTTCAGCACAGGTGGTGAATAAATTTAGAAAATCAATAATCAGTTAGACTGGATATAACAACTACTTACCTTTGGACCAACTGTAGCGTTGTACTTGGTTGGATTTCTTGGTGTCATCATAATCTAAATACTTTGATTGCTAATAGAGTTTTACAGATCTAGACATGAACCTGTATTCAAGACTGTTGGCTCTGAGAGTAATCCTGCCGATATAATCTCCAGGAGTCTTTATCCAAAAAGTTTAGTTCGATGTGATTATTTGTGGAATGGGCCTAATTTAAGTCCTTCGAAGTGGCCCAAATTAAGTTCTTCGGAGTGGCCCGAATCGCGTTTTAAGATAAAAGGTAATTTAGCTGAACTTAAAGAAAAGGTAATAACCATCAAATTGTTTCTGAAATATTTCTTTTTAGAGAATTTACTATTTTTTTTTATATAATTTACTTGTGGTGAGCTACATTTTTGATGAAACCGTATATCCATTATGTGTAGAAATAAAAATTACTTGTTCTTGTTTCAAAGGAGTACAAAGACTTTACTCCTTTAAAAATGACCCGAAAGGTCCGAAACACGAGTGTCAGGTAACTGAATATAAAAACTGTGAACTAGAACAAGTAATTTTTATTTTTTTTTTAGGTTTATGGGTAGTTTTGCTTACGTTTGGCGTTCACAGGGCCTCTCGAGTTACTGGCCCACTGTCAATGAAATAATTGAATGATGTTTGTGTTTATATATTATTTCCCAAAAGGGATCGTTTGTCATGGAATTTGCTTTGATATTAGAGAATGAAACCGTTCAGAAAGGGTTATTAAGTAATCTTAATCCGTTTGTAGCAGCACAGGGTGTCTTGAGGGTCTGGGGTAGACTCATCTTTCTGACATTGATTATGCAAGAAAAGTATGTAAACATATTTTTACGAGGCTACTCTATTATTTTGAATACAATATTTTGCATTATGCTGGTCTTTAGTCTCCTTACAATATTGATCCATTTGAGAACAAAATTTAGGTAAAAAATTGCCAATAACTTGTTGTAAGGTTTGTGTAGATTCTACACCACCGTTCCACACAACAGATATGGACTAGGCTGATCCCTTGAGTTTAAAGTCTAAAAATGGCTAAATGTTACATTTGTTGACGTATTTGTTTTTTAACCCGTGCCGTTCATTTGAAACTAGTTTCTGAACTGACTTCAAAATCGTTTATTGCCACCTTCCAGCCGCTGATGTTGCGACGTGGCAACTCAGCCTGTGTTTGGTCTGGTAATGGCCTTAATTTTGTCGGAGCTAATACTGATTTAAAAGAAATGAGTAAATTTTTTTCGAAGCATAATACTGGTTTATTGGAAACTTTTGAAAACGGAGGCGTAAGTTGAAGTATATTCCTGCTCGATCCCCTAATTTTGGTGGTCTTTGGGAAATCAGTTTTAAGGCTTGCAGGTTTCTTATGAAACGTATAATAGGAAATGTGTCGTTAACGTTTGAAGATTTTTATACGTTACTAACCCAAATTTGAGCCACGCTAAACTCCTGTCCCTTAAATCATATTTCTTGCGATGTTAGTGATTATGATGTCCTGGCATCAGCTTACTTCCTGGTTGAAATAAGACTTACCTCATTACCTCATTTAAAATTGAAATATGTACCTCAGAATCACTTTTCTAAGGTCCAACATATCCAAAATCTCAACCAATATTTCTAATTACGTTGGTCCAAGAAATGCTGTTGCATCAGCGCCTTAAATAAAAGTAAGCACATGACGCTTGACTAAAAGAAATGTTATCCCAACCTACGGAGGACATTTTTTCTCTTATCAAAATATGTATTGTCGGAATTTTCAATTTATGAAATATTTAAGCACATAGCTCAAATTTATTCTGCAATATTTTTTTAAATAATGAATTAATAATAACTTTTATTTTAGGTTTTGAAAGATTATTCCTTGTTTAATGTCACACGGTAAACAAAGTTTTAAAATATTCAGAGGTAAACTGAGAACGCCGAGTACGAGGCGATGGCTAATTGACTACTTATTAAAAGAATCAGGGGCAAAGAAGAGGGATTGAAAATTGGCTTCCCTATATGTTTTAGTTATCTTATGCCATACTCAACTTATAATTTTAATCATGTTGTTACAACTTTAAGCTCTGTAAAAAAAAATATTTTAAAAAAAGGTTGGTTTTGCAGCAGAGGAAAACAACATGTTTTTTATTAATCCAGTAAGCTCTTAGGGACTTTCATTGTAAGAAAAGATATTCATAAAGTGCATTAAATGCTTATATACGGGGCAAAAGAAAATATTTTTATCAATAATAAAATTATTGAAGTTAATCAAACCCCGAGATAAATCACGCTAAACTAACTAACTCACCTGTTATTTATTACAGGTAAGTTAGTTGCCTTGGACTTAAGCATATTTTTGTCACTTTGATAACAAGTGTGACGCTGTAATCGAATAACATGAATCGATTTATGACTCCTCAGGAATGTGCTTACATGAACAAGGAATATTCCTAGCCGATATTACTTTCATTTTGCGGAAAGGCAAAGTGTAATCTTAAAAATTCTGATTAGGTATAGGGAATTAGGAACTAATAGAAGAATGCAGGGGCAAGGAAGGAAAATAATTATTACCCCGCAAAAGCACAGATTTTTAAGACTGTAGACTGCTAGAAGCAGGTTCACTTCCAGTATTAAACTCTTATCAGAATTTGTTGCTGTTTACGACAAGCGTCTCTGTAAACAAACAGTTTTAAGCTAAAGCTTACTGGATTGATAGAAAATGTGTTGTTTTCCTCGAAATCTGTTATAATACTAAACTTTAAAAAAAAATGAAACTCTTGAGAGAGCTTAAACTTGTAACAACTTGAATAAATTTATAAGTAGGGATGGTAATAAGGAAACTAAAACAGATAGTGAAGCTAGTTTTCAAATCCTCTTATTTCCCACAGACTTATTCTATTAAAAAGTAGTCAACTTGGCATCGCCCCGTACTTCTCGGCTTTTCCAGTACACCCCTAAATTTTTTAAAACTTTGCATACCCTGTGTCATTAAACAACGAATAATCTTTCAAACCTTGAAAGAAAAGTTAATATCAATTTATTATCAAGGAAAATTTTACAGATTGAAACTGACCTATGTTTTTTGAATAATCCATAAAAAAGGAGCGGAGTGTATTATATTATATAGATTACGAAAGAAGACCATTACTGCAACGATTCATTGAACTACACCATTATCTATAAAACTGGTACCTTAAGAACACTTCAAAACTTTTTTACTTTTACGGCTTCATCAGGATAAAATATAAGCGTATATTCATCGAGACATCAGGGGTAACAGCACAAGAAATTAGGGTGACGGCTTCTGCCAGCTTATGGACCGGATCAATTTACGGACAACTCGCCTAACTATGGTGGTAAGGCAGGTGGCAAGTGCTACTCTCGCTATATTCTTTGAATATAAATTATTAAGTCTTTGCAGGAAACAAAGCAAGAACTTTCTAGATTAATAAAAAAATTAATTACATATTTCTTTAAATTAGCCTGAGAATGCATCACAGATTATGAACCATTGGGTAGAAACGAAAACAAACAACACAATTAAGAACCTTGTTAAATCTGGCGACTTAGAGGACGCAGACATGGTACTGATTAATACTTTATATTTAAATGGTAAGTGTTTATACATATAGGCGGGTGTTATTGTGGTATCTGAGTACATACACCAATTCTTTGGAGTAATCTGTAGTGTGATTTCAAGATTAATAGTTTAGAAAAGGCCTTAAAGGTACTTATAAAAATAATAATTTATTGTTCTAAGTATAATTGATTTAATAGGTACTGCTGGCAGCGTCCATGCGATAACGTTATCCATTAAGTACCATTAGAAATAAATATATCTATAAGGTGCTAAGTAAAACTAAAATAATGGTGATTTAAAGACAAACTTAACAAGGGTATACTTAACGTAAAGTGGATGTTGACTCACCCGATATCGTTCGAGGAAATACCATCGCATCGGCTCAGGTGTCGTGAAGTTACTCTTTGAGTTGATGTTTTTTCACTGTGGCGATGTCTGGTTTTCAGAGTGCAAAATAAAAGAAAGGCGCTATGATGATTGTTTCGTGATCAAAATACTCCGGAGATAAACTTGCCCCTCGATCGAATCTCCGGGTTAGTTCATCAAGCGAAGATATTCCAACATCCACCGTTTTCTATAGCCAGACGGGTCCCTAGAATATCACTCGTAGTGGAAATGGTGTGACACATACGGTTATTAATAGACATTGACTTCTACAATATTAGAGAACTGAAATCGAACATCAATGCAGTCCATCAACCAAACCTAATATATTCAAACTAACCGAAACAAAAGTTAGATCATCGATAAGTATGGTCCGCCATTTATATCCCAGATATAACTTCTATCATCGGTTTAGGCGCAACTTTGGTCTTTGTCTCTACATCCGCAGTGACATTTTTTGAAAACAAGAGGAAACACTCGAGCCTTAAGACTTTAATGTAATGTGGTTTAATAAAATATCAACGCAGATAATTACATAGTTCATCTTCTGCCCTTATTGGCCGCCAAGCAATACCAATTATAGATACTTGTCTTCGCTACATTTTTATACTGACTTTTTGCAACCCCACCATATCAGTTCTGAAGTCATCGCTGGCGACTGTAACGTTCATAACGTCAACTGGTTCACATCCCTAATTACAAGCAACGAGCAAAGTCGCGAAGCTCAATACTTTATTATCACCTCTTGCCTTACTCACTTCGAAGGCGAACCAACTCGAATTCCTGATCAAGATCGTGGTTTTGCTAGCTTGGTGAATATTTTCTTAACACTTCAAACCCCACTTGTACACTGTCAATGCGAAGCCTACGTTGGTAGCGTCTGACCGCAACCATATTTTGGCACTAAAACAAACTACCCATCAAAGCTGAACAGCCTCCAAAATCATGTAAGATACTGGCATTATTAGTCAGCTAATTGGGATAATCGAGAAAACCATTTCGGGAAAATTTCCAATGGCAACTCTAGGTTTAACAAAAACTGCGAGCCAGCTGTTGGATCAATGAAAGATTATTAAAGTACCTGGGAGGCTTCAACAAGCGCGAGTATGTATTTCGTAAGTCTAAATCAACAACGACTGAAATGAACTAACCTGCTCGCTTATATCACCCATGTTTGGAACAACGCAATAGAACATCATGGAGAGTCCCGGGCAATTGCACTGGACATCTCTAAGACGTTTGATTAAGTATGACTTGAGGCCTAGGTAAAGTGAGAGCATACGGAATGCCGGTTCAAGCTTGTTGACACACTAAACGGCAATGCTCCTCAAAGTTCTATACAGGGTGTCCGGTAAGTATCTCCTAATTTCTCGGGAGTTTACAGAGGGGGTCAAAATAATCCTAATATGTCGTAGAAAATATTCCTAAAGTGCCGCTTAATGGAGATACAGAGCCCCAAAGGGGCACCCAGCGATAACTTTTGAACCGACTTGCGTAATTTAATGAAATATTTAAAAAATAACTAATTAATAATAATAATTAATAATAATAACTAAAAAATATTTAATTAAACCATACTACAGTAGATGTTATACATCGTGTTTTGTGTTTAGCATTAGTAACTTTTGAGTCTTTCGCATAAAAACCGATTTATGTCGAAAACCGCGAGTTCTATCGAAAAAAATTATTTTACAATAAGTACGTTTTTCTAATTTTGTCTCGAAAAATAGATATTTCGAACGCGCTAGCGAGTTCGAAATATATCCATTTCGAACTCCGAATTTTATTTTTTAAAAGTTGGCATTGGTTATATTTAAATGTTTTATTCTGTTGACGTCTGACGTTTCCTGTTATTGTTATCCATGAGAAAAGAAAGTTTTCGGGATTTCTCTGGTAAAAGTTGATTTATCGTTTTATTAGCAATATCCCTTAACTCAGGGGGAGTTAAACTTAGATTATCATGCTCCATATTTTTTTAATTATAATTATGAACAACTCTATGAAATATTAAATCACAAATTTCGTGACAATGACACAAAGAAAATATTATTTATTGTCAAGGCTACTATGATAAAAAGAAATTTAGAGTATTACCAACATAGAATTTAGACACACAAATTTACAAAATTTGAAGGGTTGATTTTCTTTTTAAATATGTATTTTCTTATTGAAAAAAATACAAAATAGAAAAAATAGTATAAAGTACGTGTTTTATAAAGCAGTTAGAGCACTTGTCCCGTTAAAAAACTCGCCGCAAGCGGCTCGTTTTTTAACATGGACGCGTGCTATAAGATGATGCTTTATAAAACATGTACTTTAATATACTATTTTGAAGAGGAAAGACCAGACTGATTAAGAAATCAATTTTCAGTTCTGTCAAATGACAACGGTTAAACTTTTGAACGAACGAGTGTAATGGCAAGTCCGTTCCTGACTTCTCTGACGATGTAAAACATCTACTGTAGTAAAATAGATTGATTTAGCCGATACTTGATGGAAATCAATCATAAATTTTGAACAGAAACGAAGTTTTAAATTTCCACAATTTTAATTTTTAAAAAAAGCCGTAACATGTTTTCCAAAAGGTCGTTAGAGGAAAGAGTGGGAGACAATACAGAGTGTCCAGTAAGTACCTCCTAATTTCTCGGGAGCAGAGGGGATCAAGATAATCCTAATTTGTCATGTAAAATAAATGTCTCTTAACGGAGATACAGAACTCCAAAGGAGTACCCAACGATTGACTTTTTTGGCTCTGATCTTTGAACGGACTAATTTAATTAAATTTTAATATTTTATAGTGGGCGTAAAGAAACATTGAACAATACTATAGTAGATTAATTTTGAACAGAAACAAAGTTTTAAATTTCCACAATTTTAATTTTTTAAAAAAGCCGTAACATGTTTGGGCACACGGTGCCTTCTTTGGACGGACTAAATATAAATGTGTCAAATATGAGTTTAAATATTCTAGGTAGGTACAAGGTGTAATAAACAATATTAATGGTATGGGATTAACAAACTATAATTAAGTAAAACAAATGGGCAAATCCTACTTATGCTATACAATTTGAATAATAGGAATGGTAGAGATGTAATATTTTTATGTAATTAGGTATATAAATTCAATAATGGGGAGTAATTTGTGTCTAGTTGTTCGTTCAATAATAAACCCGACCTTTTCTTTTTGTTAATATCTAAACTAAAACTTTTCAAATAATTTAGTTTCTTAGATTTGTTTTCTATGTGTAAAATTTTAAAATCTTTGGAAAATTGGTGTTTTTCTGAATTCAAATGTAACGCATAATGTGAAAGGTTGTTATTTTTTGTAAAACTATATGTTCTTTAATTCTTGTTTTGAAAGCTCTTCCTGTTTGTCCAATATATACTTTCGGACAAGAACCACAATTTAGCACGTATACCCCTGATTTGGTTAATTTATTCGATTTACTTTTGTTGTTTTTCATAAGTTTACCCAGGTTATTATTGGTTCTAAAAGCGGATTTTTGGAGAGAGTTTCAGATATCTTTTTCGAAATGGTGCCTGTGTACGTGATACATTTAAATCTTTGGTCGAGTGTATATTTGGATAGACCAAGTTTATTGCCTTCTTATATGATTTACTCCTAACAAGATTATCTACTATACCCGCATTGTATCCGTTATTGACTGCAATCTGTTTAATGATATTAAGTTCCTTTTCGTAGTTATCCTTTGATAATGGAACATTTAAAAGTCTATGTACAAAATAATTGAAAGCTGCCATTTTGTGGAAATATGGATGATTAGATTTATTATGAATGACTGTGTCTGTATGTGAAGGTTTGTGGAAAATCGAAAATTCATGATTATCCTTTTTATTGGTGATGGTTAGGTCTAAGAAATTGATAGATTTTTTATCTTCTAATTCGACTGTAAATTTGATTTTCGGATGTAAGTTATTAATGAATGAAAGAAATTGATCTAACTGTCTATCAGTGCCTGTAAAGCAAGTTAAGATATCATCGACATATCGAAGCCATAAAGAAATCTCTTGCTTAGTGGATGGTTAAAAATTTGTTTTTCTAAATGATCCATAAAGATTTCAGCCAATAACGGACTTATAGGGTTACCCATTGTCAAGCCTTCATCAGAAAAGTAAAACTTATTGTTAAATTCGAAATAATTATGATCAAGCAAACTGAAAGGGAATCTAATATATCCTGTTTTATGATTATATTGACTTTATTTTTTGTTAAGAGAGAATCAATTGAAGGGTTCGGCGGAAGAGGGTATTAAGCCACTGCAAAGTAGTTTGGAGTAATTCACATGTTAATATTTCATTTAAATCGTGAAATCACATTTACAAAGAAAACAATAAGTAAATTTTATCTCAGTTTAATAACAACATAAAGTTTATTTTACAGACTAATAACTCAAGAAAATATCCTAGATTAAGAAAAAAAGTATGAAAATATAACAAAAAATGTGGCTTGTTACCATTTTAAACTCAAATTTTTATTACTTTTATTTGTAAACTTGGTCCATTGAAATTTAAATATCATCTGAGACATCATTATTGTCATCAAAATGTTCTACATTGTCTTCTTCTATATTATCTTCATTGCTGAGTTGTACGTTTTCTACACCGAGTTCTCTATAAGATCCGTGGTAGACTGGAGGTACATAAGGAAATAATAAAAAGGTAATAAGCCACATTACTTTTAAACTTACCGAAACGAGACTGTCCTCACTACTGTTACTATCACTACTTGATTCCAAGTAATCTTTATCTTTTAAACTATCATCTGAGTCGAAATCCGATTGGCTAGAACTAGAAATATTATCGTTTTCGACCACTTTACGCTTAACGCGTGCTACACTTGGCGCGGCCATCTTGATTTATATGTGGCTTGTTACCTTCTTGGGTTAGAAATACTCGTAAAATGGCAGTTGGTAAAAAAGCATTTATTGCACAGTGTTGCCACTTCTTTAACAAAGTCGCTGGATAAAATTCTGTGGCTTGTTTCCCTTTTTAGATAACTAATTACGTATTTAGATTAAAACCTTAGAAAATGTGGCTTGATACCCTCTTCCGCCGAGCCCTTCAATTAAAGTATGACTTTAATAGGTGGAATACTGGGGAACAGATTTTTTACGTCAGAAGATAATAGTTTAGAATTTTTTGGAATTTGTATGTTTTTGATTTTATTAATAAGTTCATATGAATTATTCAGGCTGAATTTGGGAGAAAAGTTACAATATTGTGAGAAAATATTTATTAATTTTTTAGAACGTTTTGTTGATGAAAGAAACTACAGGTCTTATAGGATAACCTTCTTTATGTAATTTTATTAAAGAGTATAGATTGGGTGCTTGAGGATTCATTAGTATTAAATTTTGTTAAGACGTTTATAATAAATAATTGATTTTCTTGAAGGTGGAATCGAACCCACTCACAAAACTCAACTCTACAAAAATTAATGTTAATCGATCAAATTTCAACTCCATTAGAATTGATAACTTTAGTGATTTGATTCATGAAACAAACTGTGTAAAATATCCAGGTATATTAATTGATCAAAATTTGAAATGGGATATGTATATTGCCTACTTAAATAAGAGAGATAGAAAATTGATTTATAAGTTTTATCAAATAAGAGATATATTAAGTGAAGGCCTCTTACTTTTAGTTTACCGATCATTGGTTGAATCATTGCTGAAGTACGGCATATTGGTTTGGGGTGGACTATACACGAATAATCTTAACAATTTAAACATAGTACAAAATTACATTCTAAAAATTAATTTAAAGAAAAACAAACTATACTCTACCAAACTTTTATATCAAGATGAAATATGCAACATCAGATCTCTGTATTTTCATTATTTGTGTATCTTTATATATAGGCATCCTATCCTTAGGCATTACATTTCTCATGACACTGTGACCCGTAGTATCACAAGCGGACTACTACAGTGTCCACAAATTACTTTTAACTGTAGTAAAAGGTTTGTTGCATTTCTAGGTCCGAAATGCTATAATTTATTGCCTAATGAAATTAAAACTACAAGCAACTACAAAAGATTTTCATATAATTGTAAAAACGTTATTAATGATCATTACCTTCTCTTTATGAAATTAATTACCGATTAGTCATTTGCAATGGATTGGTTTAGTGTATTTTGCCGTCATGTTTGTATGCATGTATTGAGTAGTGCTACGTACTCTTATTTATTGGAAATAATATGCACAAAACAAGTGCTAACTCACTTAGGTGCATTTCATTTCTTTCTCATTTAGTTTATTATGCCTACAAATATTTCCGTGATTTAGCTTGTTTAAATGTATAGATTACTGAATTAAGTTTATTTGTATAACACTGTAGCACTCTTGTAAATATTTAGTCATTTAAACAGTTGTCGCAAACTGTATAAATGTCGCAAACCGCAAAAGTATAAATTGTGTTAAATTGTATTACTATATTAAACTATAAATTAAATTATAAGTTATAAATATTACTATATTAAATTATAGATTAAATTATGAGTTATAAATGTAAATGAATAAATAAATAAATAAAGTAAATAAATAAATATTTTTATAAAGAATTTGGTTTTGCTGTATCCCATTAATTAGTGGACATCCTGTATTTAAGAAACAATAAAGTAATCGGCTAATTTGGGCCACGCTAATGCGAATTTATCAATTCCTAGTAAGATTTACTGTAAAATCACTTTAAGGTAATAAACTTTTGACCTTAAGATAACTGAGATACTATATTATAAAAATATTTAGTTTTTTTAAATATTCTTATTGTCGACAATTTTAATTTCTTGCATGATCGCTTTAAGAGTTCGTAATGAAGATTATAAGAACTGCAACACTAGCTTTATTTGTGGTGGCCGTTCTAGCTACTCCAGAAGATGAACTGATTGCCGAAGCAAGAAGATTTACTGCGACTCTTTACCAGGTAAAAATATAGTTTTAGGTATGTCTGTTTTGATAATAAAAATAGTGAACTTTACAGACATGCTTTAAGTTTAAAAAACGGTGTTTAACAATTTCTATTTGAAACAATATAATGTACAAGGGGGTCTCTAAAAGGTCTGAACAAAATGATCTAGTTCAACTTACCTTAGCTAAAAGTTGATAGTTTGGTTTTTCCAAACATTTATTTTTCAAAAATAAATCGTATTTAGATGGGACATTTCTTGAGTAAGAAGGGTAAAAGTAGTGTACTGTGAGAGATTCACAAAGAGAAGGATTATGTGTATGTAGTGCGTATAGATATTTTTACTTTTTACATCATTTTGAATGCTTTTAACTACATGTGGAGTTTTAATGTATAACTACAGTGTGTCTTACTTATTTTTGTGTCGAGAGACCTCCGTCAATAATCCCTGATGATGACCTCTTGGACTGAAACACGTACGCTTTATTCAACCTTTTTTTTAAATGGAGCTTTACCTTAACCCCTTTATAGTTAAAGCTATTTATTTAATTATTAGCAGAATTTGCACGAAGCTTGCTTAGCTTTAAAGCTACAGGGTGTTTTCGAAACTGTTTGCTTTTTGGCTATTCCCGGTATTTTGGTTAACCTTTAACTTATCATCAAAATATTGAAAACTATTTGTAAGAGACATTTTTAGGCAGAATTCAGTGGCGTGCTTACTTTTTTTTTAAGTCTTACTTTTCGAGATTTAAAGCAAACATTTGACTTTTTGGATAGAACAGACTCTATATTTTGCTTTTATTTGATTAGGCTAGTTTTAAGCTTTTTAAGAGTGTATAATAGTTGAGAGTAATTATCAATAATAAACGCACAAATCGAAAAATTTTGAAAATTAGTGAAGTAGTATGAAACAAAAGAATGTAAAATTTATCTGTTATGCCTATTTCTTAAAATGTATTTGCTAAACTGTTGTTTTGTTTAAAGACATGTCACCATGCCCCTAAAGTTTGAAGAAAATGTCTGAAAATGTGGTACGTTTATAGGTTATAGAATGCATAGCAATATTTCAATAGGTAAGTTTATAATCTTGTAATTTAAATGTATCATCTAACTTATTGAGTTCTTACATTAATAGATCTCCAGAGAGAAGGCAGCCCAATGACATATATTTTTTTTTTTTTTACCTTCGACTCTTCGTTCGCTGTTAGGACTATTTTAGAAGGGACCTACTACTTGACGTGGGTTCCGAACCACGGTCCTCAGTGACAACAACCAGCCCAGCCTGCACCCTCTACCAACTATCAACCCCTGGTGTCGTACGGCAACAGCAAGGGCGCTTTGGTTTTATTGTAGCTTCTATTTTTTTAGGAAGCCAGATCAGATACAGCAGTACTTATAAAGTAACATTATCAGCAAACAGATATCTAAAAGGTGTTAAAGATCTGTTATTCCAAAATTAATAAATAACGTGCATTTAGCAAATTTAACTACTACATATTTTCAACAAGACGGGTGTGAAGCTCCTGTGCATAATGATAACGGACCAGTAAGGTGACCTCCAATTCTATTTGCGGCATCTCCTGTTTCTTGAAAAAATAGCTGAGAACATATTAAAAACCATCAGGCTTCTTTGTTTTTCCGGAAAAGCACCAATATTTCTGTTTATTACTTTAATTTCTTGTGTTGGTTTACAGCATTACACCTACCAGTAACTTACATAAGGAGGTGGGAGGGAGTTCAGGCCACCCCCGATATACGGAAATGTAGATTTGTTTTGCGAATATTTACCAAATTATGCGTAATTATACTAACCTGCACATTGCGCAAACGTTTAAACATAAAATTAGAAAACTCAAAATTTAGTGATTTTGTTTTGATTTTTAGAAAAAATCAGAACAGTTTAGGATATTTAACTAAGTGTTTGCATAAACAATTATTATATTATAGAAACACACATTTGAACCGTAAAACAATTCTCACAAACTCTTTCTTTGACCAGAAGCATAGGTGCAACAGCCCAATCAATGTCGTATCCACAAGACACATTTTTAAGTATGAAGGGAGTAAAAGAAAGGCCCTAACTTGCTTCTGCATTAGAAAATATTTTTTATAAAGCCTATGCGTTCCGGTCTACCAGACCATAATCAGGGCGTAGTTATGGAAGTTTGTCACAATAATAGGTATGACACACTATAGTTACTTATTAGAGGAGAGAGAGGAGGACAAACATTATTTGTTTGTCTAATGGTGTGTATAGTTATTGTTTCTGTTTCACATGATTTTATATATAAGTATTAGTTAATGTGTAACTATAGTGTGTCCGACCTATTATTGTGACGGTAAACCTCTGTAACTACGCCCTGATAATGGTCTGACAGACCGAAACACTTACGCGTTATAAATAATTATTTTAAAAAAGAAGCAAGTTAGGGCTTTACTTTTACCCCCTCATACAATTAACCTTTTACCAATACCTAAAGACAGTCGCGCAAGACCAATATTTCAAGTACCTATATTTGCTCTGTCTCTGTTCAAAGTATTTCTGTGGATGTAATGTTGTTGGAAATCCTGAAATTGTAGTCTATTATTTTTAGGAATTGATTAAGTCCAGGCCAAACCAAAATGTTGTTTTTTCTGCCATATCAGTTCAAACTCTAATGGGATTACTTGCGTCTGGTTCAAGCAATGAGAATGATGAAGCTATTCGAGAGATCGTAGTAGGAACTAACTTACCATACGGTGATGCCAACAGACAAAATGCTTTTAAAGAGGTTTTAAAATCGCTAAACACAAAAGATGACGACTTTAACGTTATAGATGCAACTAAAATATATATTCCGAAACGTTACAGGATACAGAATTGGTATCAACACATTGCCAAAAGTGTTTACGGAACCGAGATTGAAGCCATTAATTTTAATAATGTAAGTATTATTTGATGTGTGATAATAAAACAAATATATATGACACAGTTACAGCACAGCGGTGTAGGGACAATATCTTGAATCCATTTGTGGAGCAATTACATGACGATAAACTACGTCTTGGTTATTTTTAACAAAACTATTAACTACTTACCCAATTTTTTCGACGACAGATTGATCAGCTTTCGAACAGACATTTAATTCCCACCCAGATAACCTTGTTTGACGATTATAAATTACTTAATTTTTCCTTATTTAAGGAACAATATTTTTAAAACACCAGTTGCAAATTTAGGACAGTAACAAGAAAGTATTATCCAAAAATGTGGTAACATTTTTACAGAGTTGCTGGTCAACGCTTTTGAATATATTAAGATACGTGAATTTATGCTTGGACCTATAATTTTTATTTCCCTCTCTCTATATTCTTACTTTGTTAATATTGTAAACAACAAAAATAAATTTGAGTTTGCTTACTTATTTTAATATTCATCAGTTTGGCTTATCATGTCATAATATGAACTTGACACAATTTTAACTTAGATTTGGTTAGACATATCGTCCACTTATAAATGTGATCTAACCCAAGCCCTACATTTGTCAGTGGACTGTAGACTGTAGAAGCCCTCTTGGCTGAAAGCAATTTTTGCCCGCACGGTACATTCATGTAGAACCGGAAAGCTGACCTCAGTAGCTAAGTTTTTTCGATGGCATTAAAAAACCAACAGCCGAACTTTAGAATCATCCAAAATTGGGGTTTTTCGATTAACCGCTAAACAAGTCAACAAATAAACTAAAGATCGCGGGTTTCACACCACAAGTTATTCAAATATCATTCAAAACAAAACCACACAACAACAGAGATCATATACATAAATTTCTCATATTTCTTTGAGGTGTAGGATGGGACATATTTGATGGAATAAAACTTGATTATTTAAAAAGGAGCAACTTTTATCTTTATTTTTCTCCATCGACCGATGACAAGTATATGATAAGTGACAACTTTCCCCAAACATATTGCCAACCTAACATTTGGCGCGACATTTAAAAACGAACCTTACCTACAGTGGTAAGTTAAATACATGTTAAAGAGAGACACATATTGGTGACACACTTAAAGAGAACCATCATAGGATTACAGGCAGTATTGTTGACAATAAAGAAAATGCAAATGTAAATGTGTCGTCTCCTAATGTAAATTGTAATGTTAAAGTGGTTACTTGCACTTGTTTAAGTAGTTGGTACTATTGGAAAAACTTGTAGAGTGCTGTTAGACTCGACTTGCATACAATACAGATGTAATGTTACCTTTCAATCACTTAGCAATGGATATAGTAAAACAATGTCATGTTTGATATTACCCTAAATAAGTGCAAGTCTACTAAGTAAGAAACTGAATGTCACAGTTAAGTATACCTAGACATCTGATGTTGGTTGATTTTAGCTATGCACTTCCAGGTCCGGTTGCCTGTGTCCGTTGGTGATGATTGTTCTTACGATAGAGAGTTTGTTTTTGTTGGCACAATTGAACACAAATAAAACGGTTGTGCTCTATTGGTCTTTTAACCTTTTTTTTTTACCGACTTACCGACAGAAATACACGATCCCCATAGCTGTGTTATTGTTGAAAAAATCACTTTACAGAAATTGAGGAGTGGGATTCGTCTTTGCCATAAGAAATTTATTTTTAATGGCACAAATTTAGTCGACAGTAAGAAACTCTGAATAACACATCAGTGTCTAGGCAAATGATTTATATATTTTACGATGCTCTGTGTTTTATGATAACTCCACCATGTTTATCGCCTATGGTGCGTCTTTATACGTTAAAAGTACTAGTGCCGGTGGTCAAATCCAAACATATTTAGTATGAAAGGGACTTAAAGAAGTTTGTCCGTTTTATATCTTTAGTGTATGCCACGATACACATAAGTTACACGGTATGATCTTTAGACAGACGAAAATACGAAATTTCTGCGCATGACGTCATGTGGGTGACATTTCTGTCAGGTTGTGCATTTGTTGATATGTAAAATATCTGTCGTTTCGAAGTATTTGTGGAATTTTATTGTTATTTGCTTAATGAAACGTATTTTATAATAATATATTGATATAATCATTATTTACGTAAACGTGAAAGTGCTTTTAAGTTGCCTAAATTTGTGATTAACGGCTAAAATGCCGAATTGTGCTGTGGTACATTGTAATAACCATACCCGAAAGACTATAAAGTTCTTTCGATTTCCAAAAGATCGCTAATTTATCAAGACAGTGGATTATTGCCTGTACATGCGAGGACAAAATTAATGCGAAGAATGGTAAGTTAATTTTGATTTTTTTAAAGATATTTTTATGTATTAAGTAACTATAGTTATTCAACGCGCTCTTATCTTTATTTTCTTATCAAGACTGTTATGTTTTAGCCCGCATATGTTCTGTACATTTTGAAGAGACTTGTTTTGAAGTACCATTAAAAGAACGACTTTTGGGGTACCTATGTACAAATAAATAGTCGACATTTAAAACCTGATGCAGTTCCCACATTAAATTTATTTAAAAAACGTAGAAGACCAAGTAAAGAACGCAAGGTATGATTTGCACAAAAAAGGAGACGAGAGGAAGTTAAGAATATTTTGGCAGAAAGTGTTGTTATACACACAGCATCTCTTGAACCGGAGACCTCATCGTATTTAACATGGATCCGTCTGTCAGCACTAAAGCAACTTCTGTTGTTACAAAGACAAAGGCGTATGTGTAAGTTTGTATTGTTACTTTTACTTAACTTGAACATACATGAACTGCTTTAAGCTGGATTTATAAACTCGAAAAGTTGGTGAGGTTAAAGTTATGATCAAGTTTGTGAGGTTAGATATTCCGAACTCCGAGCATAAAAATTGGTTATCTCGAACTACCCGGGAAGTTTTCGAACCTTACATGAGCTTTACATGAACAATATGAACGAGTGTATAAATGGAATTGAGTGTTCCCTTTAGTTTAAATTCAACTCCAATTTCCAACACCGACTGAACCTCAACCTCGCCAACTTTTCGTGTTTATAAATCCAGCTTTAAATATAATTAATTAAGAAAAAAAAAATTTCAACTTATTTATTTATTTTAAGGGAAATGGAAATAGAATTAAACGAGCTTAGAAACAAAGTTAAGCTTTTAGACGATCAAATCAATGAACTCCGAAGAGAGGCCAAAGAAGCAAAAGTTGGGTTTAGAATTGTCCCTAGAATCCAATAATGCAACAATATACAGGGTATTCCATTTTAAAAAATATAACTTTGATCTGTCACGCTTTGATGCAACACCCTGTATCTACGAAAATGCATTTTGCAAAAAGTTTACATTAAATCCTACAACTTTTGTATTTAACAATTTTTTCTTAATTGCGAAACAAAGAAGTTATAGAACGAAAAGTGAACACCCTGTACCTATTCTGAAATACCTATATTATTATTATTATTAAGAATAAACATTTATAAAAAATCAATAATATTTTTATTATTTTGTGAGAACCCTTTAAACACATATAAAGAAATTATAGGTATTCAACCAGTCACCAATTCCTACATAAAAAAAATTCTTTTAACCAATATGTGTATTAAAAATATAAAATATTTAATAAAAATATATAATCTAGTTATTAAATCTCCATTATATAGTAACAACTTAATAGAAATATTAGCTAAATTAAGTAAAAATGTCCCAAAAGTAGCGACATATCTTAAATCTTCATTGCTTTTATATGGCAAGTGTTGAATTTTATCACCCAGCTGACGTCATTATTGTGGGAGAGAGATAGCTATACTATGCGCAAGAGCATACCGTGTTTATGTGTATCGTGGTGTATGCTAAAGCAGTGGTAGCTTCTGAACAGGTGCTTACTTTACCTCGGCTGGGGTTGTGTGGAGCATTGATTTCAGCACAGGTGGTGAATAAATTTAGAAAATCAATAATCAGTTAGACTGGATATAACAACTACTTACCTTTGGACCAACTGTAGCGTTGTACTTGGTTGGATTTCTTGGTGTCATCATAATCTAAATACTTTGATTGCTAATAGAGTTTTACAGATCTAGACATGAACCTGTATTCAAGACTGTTGGCTCTGAGAGTAATCCTGCCGATATAATCTCCAGGAGTCTTTATCCAAAAAGTTTAGTTCGATGTGATTATTTGTGGAATGGGCCTAATTTAAGTCCTTCGAAGTGGCCCAAATTAAGTTCTTCGGAGTGGCCCGAATCGCGTTTTAAGATAAAAGGTAATTTAGCTGAACTTAAAGAAAAGGTAATAACCATCAAATTGTTTCTGAAATATTTCTTTTTAGAGAATTTACTATTTTTTTTTATATAATTTACTTGTGGTGAGCTACATTTTTGATGAAACCGTATATCCATTATGTGTAGAAATAAAAATTACTTGTTCTTGTTTCAAAGGAGTACAAAGACTTTACTCCTTTGAAAATGACCCGAAAGGTCCGAAACACGAGTGTCAGGTAACTGAATATAAAAACTGTGAACTAGAACAAGTAATTTTTATTTTTTTTTTAGGTTTATGGGTAGTTTTGCTTACGTTTGGCGTTCACAGGGCCTCTCGAGTTACTGGCCCACTGTCAATGAAATAATTGAATGATGTTTGTGTTTATATATTATTTCCCAAAAGGGATCGTTTGTCATGGAATTTGCTTTGATATTAGAGAATGAAACCGTTCAGAAAGGGTTATTAAGTAATCTTAATCCGTTTGTAGCAGCACAGGGTGTCTTGAGGGTCTGGGGTAGACTCATCTTTCTGACATTGATTATGCAAGAAAAGTATGTAAACATATTTTTACGAGGCTACTCTATTATTTTGAATACAATATTTTGCATTATGCTGGTCTTTAGTCTCCTTACAATATTGATCCATTTGAGAACAAAATTTAGGTAAAAAATTGCCAATAACTTGTTGTAAGGTTTGTATAGATTCTACACCACCGTTCCACACAACAGATATGGACTAGGCTGATCCCTTGAGTTTAAAGTCTAAAAATGGCTAAATGTTACATTTGTTGACGTATTTGTTTTTTAACCCGTGCCGTTCATTTGAAACTAGTTTCTGAACTGACTTCAAAATCGTTTATTGCCACCTTCCAGCCGCTGATGTTGCGACGTGGCAACTCAGCCTGTGTTTGGTCTGGTAATGGCCTTAATTTTGTCGGAGCTAATACTGATTTAAAAGAAATGAGTAAATTTTTTTCGAAGCATAATACTGGTTTATTGGAAACTTTTGAAAACGGAGGCGTAAGTTGAAGTATATTCCTGCTCGATCCCCTAATTTTGGTGGTCTTTGGGAAATCAGTTTTAAGGCTTGCAGGTTTCTTATGAAACGTATAATAGGAAATGTGTCGTTAACGTTTGAAGATTTTTATACGTTACTAACCCAAATTTGAGCCACGCTAAACTCCTGTCCCTTAAATCATATTTCTTGCGATGTTAGTGATTATGATGTCCTGGCATCAGCTTACTTCCTGGTTGAAATAAGACTTACCTCATTACCTCATTTAAAATTGAAATATGTACCTCAGAATCACTTTTCTAAGGTCCAACATATCCAAAATCTCAACCAATATTTCTAATTACGTTGGTCCAAAAAATGCTGTTGCATCAGCGCCTTAAATAAAAGTAAGCACATGACGCTTGACTAAAAGAAATGTTATCCCAACCTACGGAGGACATTTTTTCTCTTATCAAAATATGTATTGTCGGAATTTTCAATTTATGAAATATTTAAGCACATAGCTCAAATTTATTCTGCAATATTTTTTTAAATAATGAATTAATAATAACTTTTATTTTAGGTTTTGAAAGATTATTCCTTGTTTAATGTCACACGGTAAACAAAGTTTTAAAATATTCAGAGGTAAACTGAGAACGCCGAGTACGAGGCGATGGCTAATTGACTACTTATTAAAAGAATCAGGGGCAAAGAAGAGGGATTGAAAATTGGCTTCCCTATATGTTTTAGTTATCTTATGCCATACTCAACTTATAATTTTAATCATGTTGTTACAACTTTAAGCTCTGTAAAAAAAAATATTTTAAAAAAAGGTTGGTTTTGCAGCAGAGGAAAACAACATGTTTTTTATTAATCCAGTAAGCTCTTAGGGACTTTCATTGTAAGAAAAGATATTCATAAAGTGCATTAAATGCTTATATACGGGGCAAAAGAAAATATTTTTATCAATAATAAAATTATTGAAGTTAATCAAACCCCGAGATAAATCACGCTAAACTAACTAACTCACCTGTTATTTATTACAGGTAAGTTAGTTGCCTTGGACTTAAGCATATTTTTGTCACTTTGATAACAAGTGTGACGCTGTAATCGAATAACATGAATCGATTTATGACTCCTCAGGAATATGCTTACATGAACAAGGAATATTCCTAGCCGATATTACTTTCATTTTGCGGAAAGGCAAAGTGTAATCTTAAAAATTCTGATTAGGTATAGGGAATTAGGAACTAATAGAAGAATGCAGGGGCAAGGAAGGAAAATAATTATTACCCCGCAAAAGCACAGATTTTTAAGACTGTAGACTGCTAGAAGCAGGTTCACTTCCAGTATTAAACTCTTATCAGAATTTGTTGCTGTTTACGACAAGCGTCTCTGTAAACAAACAGTTTTAAGCTAAAGCTTACTGGATTGATAGAAAATGTGTTGTTTTCCTCGAAATCTGTTATAATACTAAACTTTAAAAAAAAATGAAACTCTTGAGAGAGCTTAAACTTGTAACAACTTGAATAAATTTATAAGTAGGGATGGTAATAAGGAAACTAAAACAGATAGTGAAGCTAGTTTTCAAATCCTCTTATTTCCCACAGACTTATTCTATTAAAAAGTAGTCAACTTGGCATCGCCCCGTACTTCTCGGCTTTTCCAGTACACCCCTAAATTTTTTAAAACTTTGCATACCCTGTGTCATTAAACAACGAATAATCTTTCAAACCTTGAAAGAAAAGTTAATATCAATTTATTATCAAGGAAAATTTTACAGATTGAAACTGACCTATGTTTTTTGAATAATCCATAAAAAAGGAGCGGAGTGTATTATATTATATAGATTACGAAAGAAGACCATTACTGCAACGATTCATTGAACTACACCATTATCTATAAAACTGGTACCTTAAGAACACTTCAAAACTTTTTTACTTTTACGGCTTCATCAGGATAAAATATAAGCGTATATTCATCGAGACATCAGGGGTAACAGCACAAGAAATTAGGGTGACGGCTTCTGCCAGCTTATGGACCGGATCAATTTACGGACAACTCGCCTAACTATGGTGGTAAGGCAGGTGGCAAGTGCTACTCTCGCTATATTCTTTGAATATAAATTATTAAGTCTTTGCAGGAAACAAAGCAAGAACTTTCTAGATTAATAAAAAAATTAATTACATATTTCTTTAAATTAGCCTGAGAATGCATCACAGATTATGAACCATTGGGTAGAAACGAAAACAAACAACACAATTAAGAACCTTGTTAAATCTGGCGACTTAGAGGACGCAGACATGGTACTGATTAATACTTTATATTTAAATGGTAAGTGTTTATACATATAGGCGGGTGTTATTGTGGTATCTGAGTACATACACCAATTCTTTGGAGTAATCTGTAGTGTGATTTCAAGATTAATAGTTTAGAAAAGGCCTTAAAGGTACTTATAAAAATAATAATTTATTGTTCTAAGTATAATTGATTTAATAGGTACTGCTGGCAGCGTCCATGCGATAACGTTATCCATTAAGTACCATTAGAAATAAATATATCTATAAGGTGCTAAGTAAAACTAAAATAATGGTGATTTAAAGACAAACTTAACAAGGGTATACTTAACGTAAAGTGGATGTTGACTCACCCGATATCGTTCGAGGAAATACCATCGCATCGGCTCAGGTGTCGTGAAGTTACTCTTTGAGTTGATGTTTTTTCACTGTGGCGATGTCTGGTTTTCAGAGTGCAAAATAAAAGAAAGGCGCTATGATGATTGTTTCGTGATCAAAATACTCCGGAGATAAACTTGCCCCTCGATCGAATCTCCGGGTTAGTTCATCAAGCGAAGATATTCCAACATCCACCGTTTTCTATAGCCAGACGGGTCCCTAGAATATCACTCGTAGTGGAAATGGTGTGACACATACGGTTATTAATAGACATTGACTTCTACAATATTAGAGAACTGAAATCGAACATCAATGCAGTCCATCAACCAAACCTAATATATTCAAACTAACCGAAACAAAAGTTAGATCATCGATAAGTATGGTCCGCCATTTATATCCCAGATATAACTTCTATCATCGGTTTAGGCGCAACTTTGGTCTTTGTCTCTACATCCGCAGTGACATTTTTTGAAAACAAGAGGAAACACTCGAGCCTTAAGACTTTAATGTAATGTGGTTTAATAAAATATCAACGCAGATAATTACATAGTTCATCTTCTGCCCTTATTGGCCGCCAAGCAATACCAATTATAGATACTTGTCTTCGCTACATTTTTATACTGACTTTTTGCAACCCCACCATATCAGTTCTGAAGTCATCGCTGGCGACTGTAACGTTCATAACGTCAACTGGTTCACATCCCTAATTACAAGCAACGAGCAAAGTCGCGAAGCTCAATACTTTATTATCACCTCTTGCCTTACTCACTTCGAAGGCGAACCAACTCGAATTCCTGATCAAGATCGTGGTTTTGCTAGCTTGGTGAATATTTTCTTAACACTTCAAACCCCACTTGTACACTGTCAATGCGAAGCCTACGTTGGTAGCGTCTGACCGCAACCATATTTTGGCACTAAAACAAACTACCCATCAAAGCTGAACAGCCTCCAAAATCATGTCAGATACTGGCATTATTAGTCAGCTAATTGGGATAATCGGGAGAACCATTTCGGGAAAATTTCCAATGGCAACTCTAGGTTTAACAAAAACTGCGAGCCAGCTGTTGGATCAATGAAAGATTATTAAAGCACCTGGGAGGCTTCAACAAGCGCGAGTATGAATTTCGTAAGTCTAAATCAAGAACGACTGAAATGAACTAACCTGCTCGCTTATATCACCCATGTTTGGAACAACGCAATAGAACATCATGGAGAGTCCCGGGCAATTGCACTGGACATCTCTAAGACGTTTGATTAAGTATGACTTGAGGCCTAGGTAAAGTGAGAGCATACGGAATGCCGGTTCAAGCTTGTTGACACACTAAACGGCAATGCTCCTCAAAGTTCTATACAGGGTATCCGGTAAGTATCTCCTAATTTCTCGGGAGTTTACAGAGGGGGTCAAAATAATCCTAATATGTCGTAGAAAATATTCCTAAAGTGCCGCTTAATGGAGATACAGAGTCCCAAAGGGGCACCCAGCGATAACTTTTGAACCGACTTGCGTAATTTAATGAAATAAAATATTTAATTAAACCATACCACAGTAGATGTTATACATCGTGTTTTGTGTTTAGCATTAGTAACTTTTGAGTCTTTCGCATAAAAACCGATTTATGTCGAAAACCGCGAGTTCTATCGAAAAAAAATATTTTACAATAAGTACGTTTTTGAAGAGGAAAGACCAGACTGATTAAGAAATCAATTTTCAGTTCTGTCAAATGACACCGGTTAAACTTTTGAACGAACGAGTGTAATGGCAAGTCCGTTCCTGACTTCTCTGACGATGTAAAATATCTACTGTAGTAAAATAGATTGGTTTAGCCGATACTTGATGGAAATCAATCATAAATTTTGAACAGAAACGAAGTTTTAAATTTCCACAATTTTAATTTTTTAAAAAAGCCGTAACATGATTCGGCACACGGTGCCTTCTTCGGACGGACTAAATATAAATGTGTCAAATATGAGTTTAAATATTCTAGGTAGGTACAAGGTGTAATAAACAATATTAATGGTATGGGATTAACAAACTATAATTAAGTACAACAAATGGGCAAATCCTACTTATGCTATACAATTTGAATAATAGGAATGGTAGAGATGTAATATTTTTATGTAATTAGGTATATAAATTCAATAATGGGGAGTAATTTGTGTCTAGTTGTTCGTTCAATAATAAACCCGACCTTTTCTTTTTGTTAATCTCTAAACTTTTCAAATAATTTAGTTTCTTAGATTTGTTTTCTATGTGTAAAATTTTAAAATCTTTGGAAAATTGGTGTTTTTCTGAATTCAAATGCAACGCATAATGTGAAAGGTTGTTATTTTTTGTAAAACTATATGTTCTTTAATTCTTGTTTTGAAAGCTCTTCCTGTTTGTCCAATATATACTTTCGGACAAGAACCACAATTTAGCACGTATACCCCTGATTTGGTTAATTTATTCGATTTACTTTTGTTGTTTTTCATAAGTTTACCTAGGTTATTATTGGTTCTAAAAGCAGTCTATCTTATTTTTGGAGAGAGTTTCAGATATCTTTTTCGAAATGGTGCCTGTGTACGTGATACATTTAAATCTTTGGTCGAGTGTATTATTGGTTTGCCCATTTGTTGTACCTAATTATAGTTTGTTAATCCCATACCATTATTATTGTTTATTACACCTTATACCTACCTAGAATATTTAAATTCATATTTGACACATTTATATTTAGTCCGTCCGAAGAAGGCACCGTGTGCCAAAACATGTTACGGCTTTTTTAAAAAATTAAAATTGTGGAAATTTAAAACTTTGTTTCTGTTCAAAATTAATTTACTATAGTATTGTTCAATGTTTCTTTACGACCACTATAAGATATTAAAATTTAATTAAATTAGTCCGTTCAAAGATCAGAGCCAAAAAAGTCAATCGTTGGGTACTCCTTTGGAGTTCTGTATCTCCGTTAAGAGACATTTATTTTACTTACTGGACACTCTGTATTGTCTCCCACTCTTCCCTCTAACGACCTTTTGGAAAAATGTAAAAATTCCGTATAATACAGGGTCTCGCAATAGTTCGTCAGGCATCCATAGCTTCTAAACCAATTAAGTTAGGAATTTCGTTTGAGCGCAGACCTGTATATTATATGAGTGTATTTCGGGAAAATATTTTTGCATATACAGAATGGCTAATTTGATTAAATGGTACACCCTATATTTTTTTTGCATATTTTGATTTTTTTTAGTGTTCTTTTTTATTTCCCAAAATTTTATTTGATTTGCTTTAGTCGTTTACGAGCAATAAATTAAAAACCATAAAAAATTGTTTTGCACGACTTGAAAAAATTATTAAAAAAAGGCCTTAGATGTGTCTTGTGCGAGCTACATAATGTGAACTTGAATACAAGCGATCTGACGATACTCTGACATTAAATGGTTTTATCTTATTTTATACAGGGTATCCAAAATTTAACTCCAAAAATTACTTTCAAACTAGTTTATCCTAATATTTTTAAATGAGGCACCTTGTATATTATTTTACTATCTAATGCATGATTTAAATACAAATATTTTCTTGTATTACAAGTGTATAAAAATTCTGAACCGTTTTTAAGATATTTACCAAAAACCATAACTATGCCTATTTTATTAGTAGTATTACAAAAAATATATGGAAACACAACCATGTTTATTTAATATATAGATTTTTATAGTAACACATTTAAACTATATGAGAAAGTAAACACACTTTTTACTTTAATTCCACTATATTTGAAACATAAGAATTATTTATAAAATTCGTTGATTATTCTTTGTCGCATATTCTGCTCAGTTGTTAAACGTTTCATATCTTTTACATAACCGCATAGGAAAAGTCGAATTTTTTTAAATCGGGCAATCTTGCAGGTCCATCTAACTGGTCCAGCTCTTCTAATCCAGCGATTATCGTAAATCGTAAGTGTTATCTTACAAAGCTCTGACCTATCGCGAATAATGGGCTGAAGCTCCATCCTGTTGTAATCACATATTTTGTGCTCGCATATTTGGTGGTAAACTTAAAAGCAATTCTGGTAAATCGTTAGTTAAAAATTCTAAATAAATTTGACCGGTAAAATGGCTGTTAAAAAAAGGTAAGAACCTACTATATGTTCTCTAACAATTCCTCCTTAAACATTTATTGTCCAACGATGTTGGTAGTCCATTTGTCGTATGATTCTTGAATTTTCGGTAGTATAATTGTAAAAATTAAAAATCGTCAGCATAGGGTAAGCGCAGACATACCTAACAACAGAAAGGCCTCAAGTCTTTATAACCAGTTTTATCGTCCTGCTCAGGCAGTGAACGATAAGTGGCGCCATCTCTTAGAAGTTTTAAGCAATCAGAAGAGAGGACTATACCATTAGGTACATTAAAAACTAAAAATCTTTAAAAAATCCTTTACTTGTCAGATGGAGTAGATAAATATAACATACTAATTAGGAAAATATTTCCTAGCCATCTGATTTAAAACCTTATACTATAAGGCCGTATTTGGCTAACACAGTTAGCGCTACAATACTAAATTGATTGCTTAAAACTACCAAGAAAGGAAGACCTTTCTGTTGGTAGGATGCTGCTACCTATGGACCGGTTTCGAACTTATTGGTTCTCGTCAGCATAGGGTAAGCGCAGACATACCTAACAACAGAAAGGCCTCAAGTCTTTATAATAAAGATTTTTAGTTTTTAATGTACCTAATGGTATAGTCCTCTCTTCTGATTGCTTAAAACTTCTAAGAGATGGCGCCACTTATCGTTCACTGCCTGAGCAGGACGATAAAACTGGTTATAAAGACTTGAGGCCTTTCTGTTGTTAGGTATGTCTGCGCTTACCCTATGCTGACGAGAACCAATAAGTTCGAAACCGGTCCATAGGTAGCAGCATCCTACCAACAGAAAGGTCTTCCTTTCTTGGTAGTTTTAAGCAATCAATTTAGTATTGTAGCGCTAACTGTGTTAGCCAAATACGGCCTTATAGTATAAGGTTTTAAATCAGATGGCTAGGAAATATTTTCCTAATTAGTATGTTATATTTATCTACTCCATCTGACAAGTAAAGGATTTTTTAAAGATTTTTATGTATTTTTAAAATTTTCTGAACTGACCTATCACTTATTCCGACTTCTAACAAAAGTGCTAATTGATTTTTCCCATTTGTAAGCGTTTTTATCCTTTTTCGTTTTTTGTAATCTACGCTTACTGTTTGAAGAAAACGCTCAAGCAATCTGATATAGCTTATTGGTTCGGGATGGTGCCGATTGGGAAACTGAGTCGTATGCGTTTTATTTGCTAGAAAACAGTTTTTATAACTGTCCCCCAATACAAAAATCAGGTTGATGAGCTCTTCCTTTACATTCATTTTTTAAAATAAAATATTATTCGATAAAGTATATCGTCTTTCGTAAGGGTAATGCAAAAATCTATTTGTAAATAACCATGGTTGTGTTTCCATGGCTGCCCAGAACTTTTTGTAATACCTTACTAATTAAATGGGCATGTGTAAATGTCTTGAAAACGGTTCCATCATCTTGATACATTTGTAAATACAAACAAGTATTTGTATTTAAATTCTGTATTAGATAGTAAAATAATATACAGAGTGCTTTATTTAAAAAATTAAGAAAAGCTAGTTTAAAAGTTGTAATTTTGGTCAGAGTATCGTTAGACCTCTTGTATTCAAGTTTACGCTGTGTAGCTCGCATAAAACAGATCTAAGGCCGTTTTTTTAATAATTTTTTCAATGCGGGCACAACGATTCTTTATTGTTTTTAATTTATTGCTCGTAAACGACTGAAGCAAATCAAATAAAATTTTGGACAATAAGAAAGAACACTAAAAATAACCAAAATATGCAAAAAAGGTGTAGCATTTAGAAAAAAAAATTGTCATACTTTTTGAAACCATTCTATGTGTGCGAAAGTATTTTCCCGAAATACACCCATTTACAGGGTGATCCGGAGGTATATAAATAAAATTTAAAATATGATTCCTGACATTATTCTAAGCTATTCATAGCTAGGGAGGCCTCGCAGAAGCTTGAGATACTTTTTCGAACTGAACACATTTATACATCCCAACAGCTCTTGGCGCTCTATAAAGCCAAAATTCGATCATTGCTGGAACACTGCTAACACATTTGAGGTTCTTTTTATAAATATACTATGAAACTGCGAACAGAGCAGAGCGCCATTATCCTGCAGTGCTGTGCCTTATCATAAAGAAAGTTACTGCTGGAAATGGCCACCCCAATTGTCGATGATATTTTGATTCACATGATTCAGTATGTTTCAGGTGTGGTTAAATTAACCAGACATTAGATTAGTTCAACTTCACTAAGTTGACCAATTCAAATTTAACCTCATCATTGCTTCAATCTTTTTGCCTCTATTTTAATATCTTCTTTTTCTCTGATTGGATATACAATACAAACATATTTAATTACATTTTTTTGGTAATTTTCATGTGGTTGTGGAAATTTTATCCAAACATTTTTTAGGGAATTGGATGATACAGTTTTCACCAGAAAGAAATATCATTAAATCTTTTTATAGTCCAAACGGAATTCAACAAGTAACAATGATGATTAATGAATACCAGAAGCAAAGGTAGGATCTTGAAAATAAAAATAAAAAAATATTATATATTTAGTATATCAGTAAAGACCATATTTTTTTTATTTTGAGAAATTCATCGCAGATATTGTTAAGGTGAAATAAAAATGGTGCTAATATGACATAATATTTTTGATTCTAATGCTTTGCATTAACACTTTAAAAAAGGCACCAACTTCGTTCTTTAGTTTTTGCATAGCGAAAACTTTTATAAAAGAATGACCTTTTCCGTATCTTTCCGTTTTTAGTCCACTTGTCATCGTGTCTTCCCAAGCGGTGAATAATATCTTATACTATATTATGTTACCGACAAAGATGATAATTCGGTTTTTAACGATATTACTTGGTCATTATCATAATATTAAATTATATTAATTTTCTTAATATTGATTAAAATAACTATGTACTTAAGTTAAACTTAAATCAAAGAAAGAGCGCTGCTTAGGTTTGTTCCAAACTCACCTTTATACCCACTAGGTAATGTTGAAATTATTTATTTGGTGTTAATTATAGTTTACAAGAATTTGCATTAAGTAAATTATTATTTACATTAAAATATTAATATCTTTTATATATATTATATTTCTATATTTGAAGGCAAGTTTAAAAGGGGTTAGAAGTAGAATGCAGAAACCCAATACCAGTGGCGACGTCAGGGTTTTGTATTAGAGGGGGCCAGACTGGGCCAGAAAAATTTAGGGGGGCACTTGTTTTTACTTTATTGCTTTGCTTTGGTACCCTATTTAAATCAATTTATATCAAAAAAGGTATGGAGGCTAATATTGAGAAGCAGAGAAGTAGGTAGATATAGGTTAAGGTAATAATAAACATTTAAATTAAATTATATTGAAACATTACAAAAAAACATTACAACAAGACATTTCCAAATAAAAAAAATATTTTACGGAAACATAAAGCAGTATGATTCTTCTGTTATTATGATTCTTAGCAAAAATATCAACAATTTTGTCGAGATTAATATTTTTAATGCGTTCTTTTTCAATACTTAAAATAGATACCACAGAAAGTCTTTCATTAAGCATTGTAGTTCTTGTATAAAGTCTTAAACAAGAGAATGATCTTTCTGGAGAAGCAGTTGATGCTGGTATTGTCATAGCAATTTTTGTTAAAACATAGATATTTTCAAAAGCCGGATAATATTCTTCTAGCAGTTTCAATAATTCCAGCATTGTTTTGATTTTTGATTTTTTGGAAATTAATCTTTTTAAAAGAATACATTCAGCTTTTAATGCTTCTTCGTCCCAATCTGTGCAAATATTATTATAGAAAGCAGCAATGGATTAAAGGCTTGATAAATTTAAAAATTTTTGTGCCCGCTAGAATCTTATGTGATTTAGTAAATTAGTTAATGGGTGCTGCTATTCGTAATTATTGCAGTACGCTGTAGGCTTTTTTCATGCGACTTTTGACATTAAAGGGGGGCCGGCTAAATTTCAGGAGGGGCCCGGGCCCCCTCTGGCCCCCCCCCCCCTGGCGTCGCCACTGCCCAATACTATTATGATCCACCTTTTAGATACGCTGAAGATAATCATGCACAATACTTAAGTCTTGAAATAGCAAGTAGCTTTGATAGGGATGGAGTTGCAGAAATGGTTTTTGTATTACCGAAACAAAAGCAGCCATTAAGCACATTGGAAAATAATGTTTATGATTTATTTAGACCTGTTACCTTTAATGAATGTTTTGTGAACGTGACGCTCCCTAAGTTTTCATTTAGTAGCGATATACCATTGATTGTCCCCTTGAAAAGTGTAAGTATAAAAATTATAATGAGACTAAAGGTAATATTTGCTGTAAATCTAATCTAATAAAATACAACTAACTTTAACGATTTGACGTGAATCTGATTGTTATCCTAGTCACGCCGGCAGGTATTTAATAATTTAACAACTGTGTAAAATTTACCTTCTTAATTTGTTACCTCTGCTTTTTAGCACGAATTAAATCTTCAGATAGAAGATTTGTGTTTTTAAAAATATTTTTAATTCTAAAAACTAACTTTAACTTTTACAATAAATATATTATGTTGATAGCGTGACAATAAAAACCCGACTGAAGATCTTTCTTGGGAACCAGAGTATCGTCTTTGCTATGTTTATTGATGCTGATTTGGCAGTTTAGGCAGTTCCTGCTAAATATCACCTAATGCTAAGTTTAGGGGTGATATAATTCCTTTACCTTAAAATCCAACTTTAAGAGTAAGTGCGGAGGTTGGACGTCGGCGAAGTCGGCATCTTCTTCCTGGGCTTCTTTGTTGGAATTATTCAGTTTACGCAGCTTTGGGTACAGTTTCTTATAGGTAACGCATGCCACTTCCAAAATTAGAAGTCCGTATATGCAGAAATACATAGTGCAATCTATTTTCAGGAAAGAATTTATTTCGCGGAATTATCGCCTTAATAAACTGACTCTAAAAAATATAGGGATAGAGAGTAAGTGATAATAATTAAAATTTTCGGGGTACGTAATTGGGATATGTTATATAAAATCTATTTCATTATTTAAAATAATGCTATTAATTTTTATTAATTTTGAAAGTAAATGCATATTCTTTAAAGCTAATTCGAATAGAAGTGAGTTTCTAAGATTTTAAGATCGTAGAATAGATCAGCAGATTTCATTACGCTGGAATGCGTACTTTGTATATGTTGATAACCTGATTCATGAGATCCTTAATAAACAAAGAGTTCTCACGGTATGTCAGGTTTTCTATAATTAAAGAAATTTTAAATGAACGTATTTCCAATAGATTTCAATTATGTTTGATTTGTTAAATAGTTTTGTTAGATTTCCTAAAAAGAGCGGCTGATAATGTATTTTGATTTTTAATATTATTAGCTATATTGATTTGGTTATTTTGCAATTCTTGAATCGACTTATCGTATCTTTCTCCGTATTCGTAATCTAATTTCCCGGAAACTGAGTTAAAGAGAGAACCTACGCCGTTTATCAAATCTCGTTTTACGCGAATATATTGTTGTAAAAGTTCACTTAGTTTTGTTTCAAGTTTATTTCGGGTAAAATTTAATATTCCTAAATAGTCAGAACCATCAAAGGCGATATTTTCATTTACATTAATTAAGCCAATTAGAAGGTTAGTTCAATTGTTTAATATGCTGACTTTGATTTATATCGGGCTTAAACAGTGTATAAGTTCACGTGCATAATGTTCTATTTCTGTGGTTCCTAATTTAAAAGGGACGAGTTCAGAATTGTTGTCAAGTTTTTGAATGGACAGATGGTTTCCTGGAATTCGAGATTTCCAGAAAATCTGAAAATGAAAGCCCTACACACAAAAAAATGTAGTATCAAAGTGAAACTAATAGTTTTATTGTGAAACTAACGTAAGCATGAATAGGAGCAAGCATAAGTTAATCACATATTTAATTCTCAAAATTTATATTCACTGTGATATTTCATATAGTCAGTTTTATTATGCTGTTAAGTTGAAATGATAATAGATAATATGTAGTAGGTATGAGATATAATATATTATCCTCAACTTGAATAGAAATTTGACATCAAATCAGTATTAATATTTGTAAGGTCTGAAATTAAATTAATCTCAGCGTTAATGAACGTATACTTAAATTCAGAGTCAATGTTTTTGTTGTAATAATTAGTTAATATCAAATCGAATATACCTACTTTATGGTTATACCCGTAATAATTTGATTCTTATTAAAATTAGCTGTATATTTAAAATATTAATATCCTATCGTAAAAGGAACAAAAAGTATGTTTCAAATAATATCAGATGCGAGAATTTAATTTAATTATTTTATGGAAAAAGTCCATCTCTCAGTGGAGTGATATTTTAACGTAAAGTAAAACACACAATCTGCTCCACTAGTTTAATGTAAAATTTTTAAACCAAACATGTTTCGGAGGCATAAACCTACATCATCAGTGGGATTCAATTAAGTCAAATTAAAGAGAAAAACACCAGAAACACTGTGAGAACTTGTGTAGCAGAAAAAACTTCATCATTTTATATTAAATATAGTTGTGGAAATAAAATAGAAAATGAAAAAAGTTGTTATTATTTAAAAAAAAAAAAAAAAAATTGTTTTTATTTAGTAGTTTTACATTTTAACATTTTGATACAACTCTAGCAAGATGTTTGTATCTATTATTTTATTTCCTCCTCATTGGACAAAAATTTTGGGTTATTCTAAAAACGAAAAATTCAAAAAAATATGTGCTTTTTAATTATAAACCACTAAATAAAAACAATTTTTTTTAAAATAATAACAACTTTTTCCATTTTCTATTTTATTTTCACAACTATATTTTATTATAAAATGATGAAGTTTTTTCTGCGACACAAGTTCTCACAGTGTTTCTGGTGTTTTTCTCTTTAATTTGACTTAATTGAATCCCACTGATGATGGAGGTTTATGCCTCCGAAACATGTTTGGTTTAAAAATTTTACGTTAAACTAGTGGAGCAGATTGTGTGTTTTACTTTACGTTTTAATTTAATTGCTTAACATCCATTGTTTAGGTTAGTTCAGGTTAGTTTAATTTTGATTATTACTATCCGAAATTATTTTCTCCAATTCTTCGAAATCGGTATTAATCTCCTTTGTATGTATTTCTATTCGTGAAAGTGCATGCGCATTCTGGTTTGGGGTTCCTTTTTTATATATAATATTATAGTCGTACTCCTCTTATTTTATTCTCCAGCGTAGCATTTTTGAATTAGGGTCTGTTAACGGGAATAATTCTTTCTCAATAGTGGCATAGATTTGATCGGAGTCGTTCAATGTCCTCGAGGCATATGCTGTTGGTCGATCATGGCCAATAGGTCCTTGTGATAATACGCAACCAACTACTACATTGCTGGCATCGCATGTTAAATTGAACGTTGTGGTAAATTCGGGGTATCGTAGAATGGGTTCGTCTATTAATAAATTTTTACAAGTTCTGAAACATGATACGAATTCTTGGCTATGTTCAGTTTTAGCTCCCTTCTAAGCAGTTTGTGAACGGTTTTGTAATTTTAAAAAAGTTGTTAATGAAGCGCATGTAATAACCTAATAAGCCAAGAAAACCTTTAATTTGTTTCATTGTTGAGGGTATCGGGTATTTCTTAATCGCTTTGATTTAATCTGGGTCAGGTGTAACTAAAATGGAGAATTCAATTTAAAAACTTTAGGTGTCATGTAAAATATCATATCTGCGTAACCCTGTATAAATGAAAATTAGCTTAAAAATTGCACATGTAAAAACAAATTTTCACAATAATTGTTGTGTTTTGTTGAAACTCTTGTATCGATGACCAGATCAATTAATCGGTAGTGGGGGTAGCCAAATCGCTACCCCTATTATCAATTAACTGCTTCCGAATAGAATTTACACCCCGTAGATGCCGAGGGTAGAATATCTTTTTGCCAATGGCATTTAGGACAAATCCGCACCAATGCATCTTTTGTCAAACTTGTCATCTGGTCTGATGAATGTTACTTTTCAAGTGCAGAAGTTTTTAATCGTTAAGAGGCATTGGTCTGCAGAAAATCACTATTTCATTTTCGAAAGGGCACAACAAGGGCGCTTGGATTTATGACGGTGGTCTCACAGCACCTAAATACCTAGAAATCCTAAAAAAAGTTATTACCGAATTGCTGAAGAATATTCCATTGGCCCATTTCAATTCCGTCTATTTCCAACAAGAAGGTGCTCCGGGCCACACTCACTGCTATTAAGCCCACTAATGGCCAATAACTTTCCTTAAAGATGGATAGGCACAAACGAGTATATAAGACACTACATGAATCTCTAGCAGAACTTCGTGAGGCATTTGGGTTGGCACTCCAAACTCTTCGTAATAGATCTGTTATCCTTTTCAATGCAATTGGACGAATAACAAAAATGTGCCAATATTAAATTGAAGAAAACCGCCGGCATTTTGAAAACCATCTAAAAAACCCTGGGTCGTTGTATTTACTTTCAATGTTTTCTTTATTATTTATACTTACTTTACTTTTTGTATCTGTTAATGGTATTCTTGTTCCTTCGCAAGAAAATTTCAATATTTGAGTTTCATAATATGAGTGTTGTTAAAAGTAAAAATGTAATAATAATTAAGTATTCACATACAATTCATCATCATCATCATCACCGGCCTGTAACTGTCCACTGTTGGATAAAGGCCTCTCCTTCTGTTTTCCATGCACTCCTGTCTTTTGCAAGACTCGTTCATTGGAGACCCAGAGAAACTAAACGGAGCAGGGGAAGACCCCAAAAGCGATGGCTTGATGACATTAAACAGCACGTGGGACGCCACATACAATTAATAATATAAAAAATCATTAAAATTGACTTTTATTTAATCTTTAAGTAATTGTTATTAGGGGTATATTATTGAGAAAATGTTGAGCGATTTGGCTACCCCCCACTACCGATTACCCGATCTGAGAATCAATACAAGAGTTATAATAAAACACGTCAATTATTGTAAAAATGTTGCGTTTGGTCATGGCCTACTGTAACAAACAAAGTAAAGAAATAAAGATGTCGAATTTTCAAAATAAATACTATGAAGATCTATATATTTTTAAAAAGCCCAAGTAGTGATACCTAACCAATATAAAAAATAATATTTAGGGTATCCCATTTAAAAAAAGATAGGTCTGGCTAATACCCGAAAAGTATCATTTTCGGAAAAAAAGCTGATTACGCCACTGAACTCTACGCAAAAAGTTCCATCAATATCAGTTTTTACCTTTTTGATAAGATAACGCATAACGAATATACGAGGGGTGCCTAAAAATCTAAATAATCTTTCGTTTCGTTAAGAAGTAGCACACTAATGCAAAAACCGCTACTCTCTATCTTGGATAATAACTCTAATACCCCCTAAAAGTATTGCAAATGGGACACCCTGTAGGTATTTTAATTTGTCTATTTTCCTAACTTTACTCTTCGAATGTAATAAAGACATTTTCTTTTATTCATTCATTCATTAATTTCTTTATTTAACATTTAATTGTTTAACTCATCTGATAAAACGTAGGTGTAGTTATTATATATTTTTTTAAGATTGGTATCAGAAAAATATTCGGCTATCCGGGAGCAAAATTTGATGGTTTAACACCAGATGTCGGAGCTCCCTATATTCGAATTACTAATGCTCTCCAAAAGGCGTCTATTGATGTGAACGAAATGGGAGTAGCAGCTTCCGTTGCAACCGCATGTAAGATTTGTTTTAATTTACTTTCACGTTATAGTTTCTTAATTCACTTTTGTGTAGGTACCCTGTTTTGGTCCTATATCTATATTGACTCTCAAATATTCACAAATTTCTGGAAAAAAATAATGTTTGTTTGTAAAAGAAATACGTTATAATGTGGAATAACGCCGCATTAACAACAGGGCCATATGGGCCATGACCCAGCAGCGTTAAGCACAGGGAGGCACCAGCAAGTACTGTAATGTCAACAAATTACGTGAAATTAGGAATAACGCGCGAGAAGAACTAGATGAGTTGAAAAAATGGATTTGAAAATAATGGAAAATAGGACTTCAAAACTCAAAACATTTTTTGATATATTAGATAAATTGATCGGAAAAATTGGGGTATAATAAATAAAAGTACCATATTATTTTTTCTATTAGAATACATTGCCACAGACAAGATAATTAGGGTTTAAAACAGCTTCACAATAAATCTTTAAAATTTGTATTTAATAATTCCTTTTACCCTAATTCCGATATCAGTTTATTTGAAACTACAAAAAAATTTATTGACTTTCAAGACCTCTTTTCATCAAAAGCAAAATGCAGCCATTTTCAATTCTGCGCGATTTACTTTGACGGTAGCTACGCCGTTCCGGAAGTTTAATCCATCAAGCTTACCTTTGATTCTTGTGAGGATTTGTTCAAACAAGTGGCCGGCGTTAATGATGCCAACGGCCCATAAGCAGAAATGGCAGCGTAGCACATTTTAAGCAAATTTTGAAGCCGCTCCAAGAGCTAGAAAACAAATCCAACTACGTTTATAGACTCTGGACGAAACACGAGGAACTTTTTTACAGTTGACGTTTGATTATGTAAACATCCTCTATATTTTTAATAAACTATCCAATAGGTACAGTTAATAAAATGCTGTTCTTTGGAGTGAATTCTGTTTTTTTGGTATTGACGAAATTTATTAGTGCTATATAATACACAGAAAATGTTTTGCAGAAAAGTCTGGCTGCTGCTGGCAGTTACGAATTACAAATTAATTTTCAATTTGTCGATATATTGTCGTCAATAATCGATTATTTTCAAAAACAAAAATATCCTATCGATTATATTATGCCCAATTTAATTTCATGGCATAAATGCTTTTTATTACTATATACATAGTTGAGTCCCTACTGCACTTTTCGTTTTATTGTATTATCAGATGTAGGTAGATCCTAACTGACGCTACAAAATTATTTTGAAGATATTGACATGGATTTTCCAAAAGAATGTGTGCAAATCAAATATTTTTGATAGGGTTAACAGAAGTGAATGGAGGTGATCTGATATGTTGGAAAGGTTGAGTCAGCATAAAATTATTGCAACATACTTAAATATAGACGAAACGTTAAAAATCATACTTTTTTACATAAAGGAGTTAAATATGCATACTTTTAGTTTTGATCGAGATTAAAGTTACAGCAAAGAAACGTAAAAAGATTGGTAATATTAATTTTAATATTTAACTTCCAATAACTTTTAAGGTCATAACAACAAAAATGTAAAGTTTTCACAGATTTAAAGTCCAAAGCATGTTTCTTTAATACAAGATATCACTTTTTGCATTAACGAAAGCAAATATTAACATATAAAATTTCTGAACTTATTAAAACGTGGCACAACATTAGTGTTTTTCTTTTATCTTTAACCTGTCTCCACATGAGCTATTAAGTATATTTTTCAACCAAAACTGTAGAAATTAATTAACTTTATTTTGTATCCCTTAATATTGGTGTTATTTATAACAATAAAAAAGTTACGCATCATTTTAACGATGTACGCTTCGGTGGCGTACATGCAGCACTGCACACGTCATTTTAAGTCTAATATCATTTAGACTCTTCATGATACAAGCGTAATACGAGTTTTCTAGCATTTCATAAAACTTGTTGTGTCGCATCTTTGTGTTTTTCTAAATCTTTAATGGAGCCTTCTATATCATGTCTATCGAGTATTAGTGATATTTTGTTGCAATATGTATTCTCTTTAAAATAAACAAAAGTTTTTAATCTCTCGAATCTTAAAAAGTTTTCAAAGCTTTTTCAATTAACTCTTGCAACGGCACCATACCATCAATTAAACATGATCCAACTTCTGTAGGTTATTCATACAGTGTATTCGAAAACGTTTCCAATTTTCGCATTGTGCGGTCTTCATGAAAAATTTATACCGAAATAGGAGTTAACTTGTAACTAAGAACATCAGAGAAATTAAGTTCTTTATATTGCGCTGCACTAATAATTCTTCGAATCATACATTCAGGAGTGATGATGTTTTGTTTTTCATTTTTCTTGTAACCAATACTACCAAAAGCAAAAGTCTTTTCTGGTCTCTAGGAAGAGCTTTCCAAAAACTGTTCATGTCATGTTCACTATTAATCGTTAAGCTATCGTCTGAAAACTTTTTGTTACTGGAAGAAGCCTTTTCTTTAAAATTTGATAGTGATTGGTTAACCTTGTTTGAAGCTTATTTTGCCAGTAGTAATATAAATTAGATCATCCAATAGTTTAATTAAGAGGTGAGTAGCAACAAGTTCTATATTTTAAAAATATATCGACTTTCTGCACTTCATCATAAAGTGTTATAACTTATGTGTTAAAATTTGCAATCTGCAAATGTCATGCAACAATAAAACGACACATGTTTAGGCTCTAAACTTGTAAAAACGAATTTCAGTTTTAACTTTTTAAAAGTATTTAAAGTTATTTGCAGTTAAATCTAAGAATTAATAATTATCATTTTTTCGTGATTCTTGGCTGTATTATCGCTCTCCACCAATAGTAAAAGTTAGCAACTGTGATTCTTTATTCTGTATCTAAACTAAGTGCCGGCTGTATCTTGAAAACCGTTTACCGTACAGCTTCAGAAGAAAAAAATATTGGTGATCCTAAATAAGGTCAAAAGAAATTTTTGGAAATTCTATATAAGTTCGTTAAACTTGACATCAAATTAAAGATTCTTGTGTGATGAGCATGTCAAAATAATGCTAAAGCCCTAAATAATCCGATAAAAACTAAACCAATAGGCTCTCTTATTTTGACATAATCCATTTTACTTATTTTGACGGCACGAATTTTATTTGAACGTCTAATCCAACCATCTTCGATCTTCGTATAATAGTAAACCGGTTAATTTTTAAACTTGAATTTTGTTAGCCAATACTCCAGGCATGGTTGGATGAAGCATCTTTGAGCACCTATCTACATTATTTTCCTCTAATTAGCTACAAACCTACATAATTGCTTCACCACCTGCCCATTGGCTTCAAATTAATAAATTCCGACCTTAAAAGTAGTATAATTCTCATTTCATTTATTGTTTATCTCCTAATAATGTGTTTTCAAGTCTAACCCAATATTTTGTTGTCCACACCCTAGACACGGTGAGATGAAGCATCTTTGAGCACTTCACTTAAATTAATATCCTCTAAATAGCTACAAATGACATAATTGCTTCACCACCTGTCTCAGTGGCTACAGACTGGGAACCCCCTTCTTCAAAGATACCTTGACCAAAATTTCAAATATCACATCTCATTCAGTCTTGAACATTCATTAGAACCTACAATTTCAATTTTAACATAACTTTTGATCGTCCCTTATGCAAGATAGAGCTATCGTAATCGACTACTGGTAAGTCCTCTCAATTTACTTAAAACTTTTAACTCACGCTGTAAATTTCTTTTAGTATCCCTGATGATGGACATTTCTATGTCCAAAACATGTAGGATATAAACATAAACATTTAAATACATATTGTGGAGGTAGACTGCCGTTGTTTTATTTGATCGGTTAATTTTTGTTAAGTTTGTAAATTTTTTCAGATCCGTATACGCCCGATGCTCCTGCATGTTATAAGGTGTTTAATGCTGATCGTCCATTTTTGTTTTACATATCAGTTGATGATGTCATACTTTTTGCTGGGCGTGTTATGCAAATCTAGCTAAGAAATTTTGTTTTTCACGAGAATATGTTAGAGTAAGCCAAAGTAAATAAACAATTTATTCCAATATATATTTTATATTTTTTCCATTCCGGATGCATACCCACTAAAACGCAATAAATGCGATTGCACAGGGTGGTCTGTATCTGAACTAAGCAAGGTAAGTGTCAGCTGTATCTCGGAAACCGTTCACCGTACAGCTTCAGAACGAAAGGTATTGGTGGTCTTAAATACGGCCAAGAGAAATTTCTGGAAATTATTTTCAAGTTTGCTAAATGCCTGCTAGGGGGCCTAATGCTAAAAGTAAGTTGGAAAAATTTTACGGTTGGTTGTATTTAAAAGAGTTTGGCTAAATGCAAGAAATGTTGTTTCCTTACTGTCTTAACTTTAGAAATGTTATTATTTTTTCCGAAAAACTTAATTGCGATGGTAGAGAGATTATTACACCGACATAGTGAGGACTAAAAACCAAAGCAATCTGCGAAATCCTTAGTCCCTATGTTTTTGCCAACCGTAAAATTGTACCTAAAATTTAGTGACGTAGTTCATTTCCAAATAATCTAGTTTTTGAGAAGTAAAATAAGCTGTTTTAAATAGGACACAATGTACATATATATGTCGTTGCAATCCGCTCATCAAGTGCTTTCCAAAACTGTCTAATACGTCATGTTATTATTTTTTTTTGTTGGAGCTGTTAAATCACAATTTCGATTTAAAATGTCAATTTCTTATAATAGGCTTCTGCTAACAATAGAAATAAAACGCATTTTTATTAATCTTGTATGTAAAATTATTGCTATTATCAATTATACAGGGTGTCCGGATAAGGATACGGAGCGGCCATATCTCGGAAACGATACGTCCCACAGATCTGAAAAAAAAGCTCTCATCATAAAAACTGCCAAGAGAAATTCATTCAAAAAAATCGCAAGAGGGCGTAACGGCTTATTTATTTTTTAAAGTTCATTTTACGGCAAAAAATGCCACTTAACCGTAGAAAAGCAAATAAATAATTAAAATCAGTAGATTGTTTACTACAACTTTTGTTATTGTTATTTTTTTGAATCTCGCCTAATAAAGGAGTGGGGGAAGCCTTTAGGACATTTTTCAAAAACTGTCATTATGTCGTTATCCTTCAACGGATTTTCTATAACTTGACTTGTTTGAAAGGGAATTCCTTGGAGTTTAAATAAATGATTCAGGAATTGTCACAAGTTTCCTGATACAATTTTAAGATAGCGCTGTTATTCAATCTAACTTATTTTTTTATTTTTCTCGGTATTTGCAAATTGGATGGTATAATTTTTTTCTGTAGTAATAGGAGACAATTTGCATAGGGAACGATTAGTCCAAACCGCAAATCGATATCACCAGGGGTTTAAAAGTTATTTTGATTTTTCTTTAAAAAATGATACAGTTTCCATTTACCGGTACCCGGTATACACCTAATAAGCAAGATAACAACTAATTTCATGGCCTACTGTTTAATAAACTATAAAATTTATAATAAAAGTTTAACGAGTCAAAGAAACATCAATAACACTGAATAAAATATGAATATTATGATATGAGATTATGAAAAAGTGCACAAATCTTAAATCTAGAAACAATTAGCAATTTAGCAAGACAACAATAATTACAAATGTTTAAAATATTTTCCGTTACTTCCTAAGCTCTTAGTTATTCTTCTTTCAGTAAAAACCACACTTGCCTCTTGCCTCAATTTCAGCCGTGGATAAGCTTCGAACGGCATTTCATATCCTTTCCATAATGTTTTCGCCTAAATTACAAGTTCCAAGTTGGCCATGGAAAAAAACAAATTAATAATTTATTGTGACAAGCTATTGATGAGTTTTAAACGTCAAGCATCTTATAATATTAAGCATTGTTTTTTACATTTATATTGCATTTTTCTACAAACAGTATGCCGTTTACTAACGCAGAAGCGTATGATATGTTGAATATGTATTTTCAATCTCTTGAAAATGCTGTAATAGCGTCGCGAGAGTATGCAATGCGATTTCCAAAAAGAAGACACTATTCTCGAGAAGTATTCTCAAGATTAGCTCGACGATTAAGAGTAACTGGTAATGTGCAGCCCATTCAACGACCCTTACGCATTCGTAGGACACGTAATCAGGTAAATATTATCAACGTTTTGGCTTACGTTCAATACGATCCCACTTTAAGCACCAGAAAAATTTCCCTTGACTTGGGGGTTCCAAAAACAAATGTCTACGAGATTTTACAAACTAATAATATGCACCTTTACCACATCGTTTTACACCAGGCATTGAACGATACTGATTATGATCGTCAATTGGATTTCTGTCACTGGCTATTAAATATGATTAGGGAAAATCCAAATTTTCTTTCACGGATATTATGGACAGACGAGGCCACTTTCACTAACGCTGGGGGTGTGAATTTGCATAATATGCACTATTGGTCTGAGCAAAACCCTCATTGGATGAGGCAAGTAGATTTTCAAAACCGCTGGAGTTTAAATGTTTGGTGCGGGATCTTGGAAGAAAAAATTATCGGTCCCCATTTTTTTGACCAAACCCTTAATGGAGCAAGATTTTTAGATTTCTTGGCCACTTTCCTTCCACCTCTTTTGGAAGAAGTCTTCTTGCAAACGAGAACAAACATGTGGATCCAACTTGATGGTTGTCCGGCGCATTACTATCGTAACGTACGGCCTGGCCGGCTCGTTCACCGGATCTTACTTGTCTTGATTTTTACCTATGGGGTAGGTTAAAAGATCTGGTTTTCCAAGAGAGACCAACAACAAGGGAAAACATGATGGTAAGGATAACAAATGCCGTTAGAAACTTATCCACGGCTGAAATTGAGGCAGCCGTATTATCAACTAACAGAAGAATAATTAAGTGCTTACAAAATGACGGAAAACATTTTGAACATTTGTAATTATTATTGTTGTCTCGCTAAATTGCTAATAAAATTGTTTCTAGTTCTAAGATTTGTGCACTTTTTCATAGTCTAAGTCTCATAATATGATATTATCATAATATTCATATTTTATTCAGTGTTATTGATGTTTCTTTGACTTGTTAAACTTTTATTATAAATTTTATAGTTTATTAAACAGTAGGCCATAAAATTAGTTGTTATCTTGCTTATTAGGGGTATACCGGGTACCGGTAAATGGAAACTGTATCATTTTTTAAAGAAAATTCAAAATAACTTTTAAACCCCTGGTGATATCGATTTGCGGTTTGGACTAATCGTTCCCTATGCAAATTATCTCCTATTACTACCGAAAAAAATTATACCATCCAATTTGCAAATACCGAGAAAAATAAAAAAATAAGTTAGATTGAATAACAGCGCCATCTTAAAATTGTATCAGGAAACTTGTGACAATTCCTGAATCATTTATTTAAACTCCAAGGAATTCCCTTTCAAACAAGTCCAAGTTATAGAAAATCCGTTGAAGGATAACGACATAATGACAGTTTTTGAAAAATGTCCTAAAGGCTTCCCCCACTCCTTTATTAGGCTAGATTCAAAAAAATAACAATAACAAAAGTTGTAGTAAACAATCTACTGATTTTAATTATTTATTTGCTTTTCTACGGTTAAGTGGCATTTCTTGCCGTAAAATGAACTTTAAAAAATAAATAAGCCGTTACGCCCTCTTGCGGCAATTTCCGAAACTTAAAATTATTTTGAATGATTTTCTCTTGGCAGTTTTTATGATGAGAGTTTTTTTTTCAGATCTGTGGGACGTATCGTTTCCGAGATATGGCCGCTCTGTATCCTTATCCGGACACCCTGTACTTTGCTAAAATACTATGTTCTTTAGTAAATACTAGTTATCTCTACACTACACGACAGAGGATTTCAAAAGAATTTAAAAAGTTTCAAAAATAATTTCAGTTGTTCTTCATCAATTACCTGATAATTATTGTAAGTCGGTAACATAATAATATACCGGGTGATGCATGGCTTAGTGGAACATATTTAAGAGGCCGATATAATAAACCTATGTGCCAAGTTTGAATAAATTTTAATTAGTTAATTCTAACTTATTCAATTAAATGTGATGGCAAGATTACGAAATTTTCATAGTTTAGGTAATACTGCAAACACCAGCAAATTATTATTTGGCATTGACAGAACGAAAAGTAGCGTCAGTGACAACATTATTATTGAAAGCGCTTTAATTATAGCTAAATATGAACTATTCCATTAAGGAAAAAGTAACTATGATTAAGTGATGTTATAAAGGAAACACTTTAAGAGCAGTGTCTGAAATGTTTTCACTTCAATTCCCTGATAAGCCTATGCATTCCATTTCATTAATTAAACTTATTATTAGTAAATCTTAGTCCAAAGGTACTGTAATAAATAACTCATAATGCCAATAGTTTTGGTTGTGTGGAATGTATTTTAATAATTTAAAAAATAGAAATGATTTATCACACATCGAGAGCTTCCAGTTTATTAACTGAGCACTTCTTCTTTAATATTAAATTATCTATATTGAACAACATTAAAGCAAAATAACTTATTTAAAATATATTAGTGAATATCAATAATTTTCATTAATCATTTTAATGTATATCTAATTCTACGATAAAAGTCTTGATATCCATCGGTGACAATTCAATTTCATTTGCTTTTAAACTGTGCTTAATATATTTTCTTTTGTATTCTGGCGTGTAACTCCAATCATATTTCTTCTTTATGGAATCTAGTCTTCGGTTAGCACCCAAAGTCGTTTCGACAATATTATTAACGGCAAAGTCTGCAAACAGCGTCTAGAAAGTAAGCATTTTTTCAGGGTCTATCAGTAAAAGGTAAAATGGTGTCAGCCTAGCACAGAAATGACATTGCTATCTAACAGTGGATTTTCTATTTTTTGTAGGTTGTAATTAATCCAATTTACCAATTTGTTATTATGGATCAGGAGTGAGTCCAGTAATGAATAAATACATAAATGAAGCAACAATAAAGTCACTGCCTAGATTGAAAAAGAAATCTTATTTTTCATCAGGGTACCTGCTTACACAGGCGATTTGCTATTCTAGGAAAAAAAAGTAGATGTACATATTATGGGAAGATATACCCTATTTAAGAGGTGTGTCTCCCTCTGACTTACAGCTATTCCTAAATCCAAAGAAAGGACCCCGTACCCACAAACCTTATAAAAATTGGGTTTCGGTAAATTTGGTTCATACTTTGGGAAAATTGTCGTTTATATAAAATAGGATATTGATAATTTGTGGCAACACTTTTTGCAGGCAATTACATTTGAATCATATGAGTATTATTTATATGATTTTATGAGATATTTACATACAGGGTGCTCTAATTTCACTTTTGAATTTCGGTAAGTTTGAATTAAAATTTACGGAAGTAAAGTAATTTTAGGCATTAGTTTTCCAAACAACTATTTAAATCATAATTGGCAAGCGTACACATTTTAGAAATATGTGTTACCATAAGACGAGGGCCTGGCAATAAAAGTTCAGGTGAGTTGAAACAAAAACTTATTTCTTAAATAGAGCACCCTGTACGCTATAATATATGGTACATATATTATGTGATTTTTGAACTCTACGCTTAAATACAAAATTTTGTTCACTAAATGTTGTTGCAATGAAAATTGCATGGAGAATAATTATAAAAATTAGAGAAATGTAGAAACATAAGGGTAAGGTTTTATTGCAATTATATGTACCTTGGTCCTTGTGTGTCGTTATAAAAATTTTAATTGGTATATTTGAATTGAATTTAAATTATAAAAGTTGGTGCTAACACAATTTCCCAAAGCTATTGCCAAATTCACTGGAACCCAATATCAATAAGATTATGAGGGGTCCTTTTTGGGTGAAAACGTATTCAGTCAATAAGCAGCTGTACATTGATATAAATTCCTTCAGCATCGTACTCCATGGATGAAACATGTTCATTGGAATTGCCGAAATTGTATTGAACTGATGAGGAAAAATAAACGAATTTTTGAAGTATGAAACACAGTAATTTACTGCTAGGTCAAGAACTTTTCACCGTACGCGTTTGTCGGAAACTTTTTTTCCCGTAAACGTGACTAATGGTAGCTTTTTATTAATTTCGAAACTTTAGTAATAATCAAACATCGCTTAAAACTAAAATATTTACCTGCAAATCAATCGTTGTAGTTTTCGACAAATTGGGATCATCGTCTCTTTCCAATATATGTTCCACACGTATAATATAACTTGAAGCATTCCATGGTTCCAATGTCAATATATTTATATTTTCTGGCAGGTTTGTTTTCAATGCTGAATACTTTAAAAACATAATTATGTTAATTTTATATTTATCAACTATTCCGTTATCGTATCCTACGTTAATTGAAAAAAAACCTGCTATTTTAAAATTTAATATACCGAATCCAGAAATTATTTTGAGATAATGCGGATGCGATCACAGAGATACAAGTAACTTCGTTATGACTATTTTCGACAGGATGGTGTAACAGCACTATGGCAGGACTATAAGTTTTCTCCGCCTTGTTTCACAATTATAGACCATGTAGTTTGTGCACCTTACTTAAATAATACAGTTTCTAAAAGTCCTGCAGATAGTTTGCAATAATTGGAACATTATACAGAAATGCTAAAATATGCTTTTGATAACTTGAGGAGGCATGCCAACGTCTGCATCAATTAAGACAGCGAGTAGTTCCAGCAATTACTTTAATTTGCCTTTTTGGTATTATTAAAAACCGATTAATTGAAAGTGACGACAAGTTTAACTATATACCACCAAATATAGCAGGTGCAGCAAATTCTGTAATAACTAGGTAAGTGAAAAAATTATGCAAAAATGAGTCTGTTAGTTAAACATTCTATATTATAAAAGACAAGAGTTTATCCCTTTTTTTTCCGTCAGACCCGCAGTCCTTGGATGCGTTTCGCCGTATTACTACTCCTCGGCAAGACTATAGAGTGCGGCAAAAAGGAAAGGGACCTTATTTCTTTATAATATTCTATATAATGTTAGAATCAATACTTAACGTTAAGAAAGAATTTGATAGAAAATTTACACGAGAGGATATTAATCAGTTCCTAGCAGATGCAGATGACGACATTTACTTAATGATGAATAAATCAATAACATTTTAATTATTATTAATTAATTTCCTTCATATTAAATTTTTGTTGTTGTTCTAGATTGTTTTAATTGTGGGTGTTTTTGTTGTTCTCCGCAGAGGAGAACTTACTTAAGTGGCTGTCGATTACAAAGACGACAACGATTTTATTTTAATAACATGTAAAAGTTCCACACAAAAATCTACATACAACAAATATTTATAGTTTATAATTTGGAATAAATATTCAAATTCAAATTCAAATTCAAATTCAAATTCAAATTAATTTATTGGCGTAAGCATACAAAAAGTATTCACACAAGTCAGGTACATACATGGTTCAAGAATTAAAAATTAAAATTAAAAAATTAGTCCTACATAAATCTTTAAAAACAGAAAAGTATTGAACAAAAAGTACTTACACTACATATTAAAATTAATTTGATCATATTTAGTCGTTAAATACACTAATCTCTAAAAAGAAAGTATATAAAACACATACTTACAATACACAAGAAAATAAATTTAAAATACAATATACAAATACAACACCAGCAATATATTATATTATGACCCCAGTTGGACCCTACAAATGAAATGTGAAGTCTAAGAATTCATTAGTTGAATAAAATGCGTTCACAATTAAAATTTGTTTTATTTTATTTTTAAATAGTAAAATCGGCAATTTGGTATAGTTGGTAGGTAGCCTGTTATATAATTTAACAGCCAGAAACCCAGGACCACTCTGACATCTCGTCAAGCGCTGATATATTGGGACCAGTTTGTTCCTATTTCTAGTCGCATATGTATGGACATCCCCATGCGCCATATATCGATCTTTGTTCTTATGCACCCACAACAGATTTTCAAGAACAAACACTGATGGCAAGGTAAGTATACCCATATTTGTGAAAGCTCCTCTGCAATCATCCCTATAATTCAACCCACTCAACACTCTGACTGCTTTCCTCTGCAATGCAAACAGTCTTTTCATATGGGGGGCATGACCCCATGCCAATATAGCCTACGTGGACACAGGATGAAAGAGGCCAAAGTATGCCGTCTTCAGGGTACTGCTCGAGGAACAACCAACAAGGCAACGAAGAGCATATATAGTACTCCTTAGTTTGCAGGCGACAACATCTATGTGTGAATGCCATTGAAGAAGAGGATCCAAATGAACCCCTAAAAATTTAACCGTTGCATCACTTGGTATATCCGTTTGTCTCAAGGTGAAGATTACTCTGTTCGTTTTGTCTGCATTAAGAAGCAATCTATTCACATCAAACCACTCCTGAACTCCATTCTGCAAAACATTCATCCTCATCTCGGCGCTCTCAAGAGAATCAGCCGTGCATGCAACTGTTGTGTCGTCAGCAAAAAGCGTGAATTTACCTGTTGGTTCTGTAAGTGGCAGATCGTTAATGTATATAAGGAACAATATAGGACCCAGAACTGAACCTTGGGGTACTCCTATAGTAATCCCACTCGGCGCCGACGACACTCCACCAACACGCACAGTCTGCTCTCTGTTATTCAGATAAGAACTCAGAAGCGTGATACTGTCAGGGCAGAACCCATATTTGCAGAGTTTGCGTAGTAGAATATCATGGGGGACACAATCAAACGCCTTGCTTAGGTCGCAGAACAAGACGCTGCTAAACTCTAGGTTGTTAAAAGAGTCAAGGAGAAATGTGACCAGGTCCAAGATTGCCATTACCGTACTCCTATCCTTCCTAAATCCAAACTGGCAGGATGTAAAAAGATCATTCTCATCGAAAAATTGTATTATTCGAGTGGCTATACATTTTTCAAATATTTTTGATATTATAGGTAGTAAAGAGATAGGTCGATAATTTTCAGGTTTAGCAGGATCGCCCTTTTTAAAGATAGGTACTACTAGGGCTGACTTAAGTGCTTTCGGGAAAGTGTTATTTCTGAGACAACGATTAATTAGTTTAGTTAGGGGACTAACAATGATGTTTTTAACGGACTTAATTAGTTTGACATTTAGACCAAAAATATCACGGCTTGTTTTATTCTTTAAATTATCAATGGTATCCCTAATCTCTATAAATGAGACAGGAGAGAAGGAGAACAAGTTTTCTGTTAAATTTAAATCAGTCAAAGCTTGAACCGGATCTCTATGAGATGTAGGTATATTCTTAACAGTATCATGTGCAATACTCGAAAAAAATGTATTAAAGTTATCAGCTGTTATATTACAATAATTGTTATTATCTTTTTCTTTTGAGCGACCTACATTATTCTTTATGACTTGCCACATTGCCACAGTTGTGTTTTGGGCTGAAGCAATGTAGTTATCGTTAGCCTTGATTTTTGCTTCCCGTATGGCAGACTTGTACCTTTTTTGAAAATCCTTAAATTCCTGTTTAAAGCCTGGATCAGTGTATTGACGAGACAATTCACTCAACAACTGCAGATGGTCCCGCATTGATCTTAGGTTATCATCAAACCAAACCACATTGCATCCTTGATCGGACCTTACTCTATATGTTTTTACAGGAAATGACTGGTTAAGTGCTGTTTCCAGACTCTCCAAAAAAATCTCAAAACACCGATCAACACTCGCACTCTCATCCGTCACCAAGCTCCAATCACACAAAGATACCTGGTTAAAAAAAGTCGACATACCCCTACGGGTCAACGGTCTGCATACCTTAGTGTTTAGTGGTACTCTACCGATACTTCTATTTATGGGCAGTTGAATTTCTTGTCCAAAGTGATCCGAAATACTAACATCAACAATACTGGATGCAAAGGATTCGATACCAAAGTTAATGAAGATGTTGTCCAGACATGCCCCAGATCTTGTATTACTTGATATTGTCTGGTTAAAACCATAGCTTTCCAAGACATCAGAGAGGAGGAGAGTCTCTGGATGTACTGTATTGAAGTGTACATTGAAATCCCCTGCCAAAATAATTTTTTTATGTATGCCTATCTTATTGAGTAATGCTTCTAGCAAATTTAAAAAAGTTTGAAAGTTACCTGCTGGGGGTCTATATATAGCTAAAACATACAAAGTAAGATCACTAAAATATGCTCCACAACATTCAAAACATTTTTCTATACAGAACTCATTTACATCATAACTTAAGACATTTAAACAATTCTTTACAAATATTGCTACACCTCCGCCGGTATGAGTCGATCTTGAATAGACACTAGCCTGTTTGTATGATCCAAAGCGCAGTACTCTTGCCTCCTCCGCGTTGAGCCAGTGATCGGACAGACAAACAATGTTAAAAGTTTTTTCTGCTAAGAATGCTTCTAGTAGTTGTGTCTTGTTTCTTATTGATCTGGTATTTATATGAAGTAGATGAACTTGATGTGTTGCCGTTTTCATAAGTGAGTTCTGGCCCCTTGAGGTCGGCGCTGCAGGTTCTGAAAATGGTTAATAACCACGTCTTTTGGCCATAGAGATGCAGACATGTAAACATTTTTCTTGTCGAATGGAACTGTTAACTTAAAAGAGCTGTATTTCTTGTGTTTGACAGTTTTCATCTTTTCACAAACACATTTATCATTTAGATTTTGACCTTTGAGATAATCCAGGATGGATTTATCCTGCGTATTTGGATCCAAGCCCGAAATAAACAGAGTTGCCATTTTTGGTGCTACCTTAAGAAAGGACTCCGCTTCGTTTGATCCCCTAACTGGTTCAGGACGCGTGGATTCTTTGCTATGCTGTGTAGAGTTGAGCCTTGTTTTTCTCTTATTTTTATGCTGGACAGTGGTCCATTCATTTGTGTCAATTTTTGTTTGTTTTGGTTCGTCGTTTAAACTGTCAGAATTTACAATTTGGGGGTTAGAGTTATCTTCTACCTCTTTTTGGCTTTTGTCTCTTGGGCTAAATTTATGGTTTTGTGGCTCATGCGCCACAACTAAAAGTGCTTCTTCTTCTATTACTGTGGTATTGTCTGCCTTTGTCTCGGGAACAACTGCAGGATCTTCTTTTTTTCGATTTGAAGCTGATTTCTCACCTTTTCTGTCTGTTTCTATTTTCCCGCTTTTTTTGTCTTTTTGAAGGTTAGACTTCTCAGGGTTTTTGGCATTTTCCTGTAGAAGAGCTATTTTTTCCTTTAGTAGTTTGTTGTTTTCTTCCAGTACCTGATTTTTCCCTTGTACTTCACTCAGTAGGACTTTTAAATAGGAGATTTCGACGTCCTTTTCAGGGCTGTCATTCTTGTCGTTATCGGAATGTTCTTTGCATGTTAATCGAGTTTTATCAATTATTTTTACTTTTTCCATCCAGTCTCTTGTAGCACAAGAACGATGGAACGTTTTTCCGCACACGACACATACAATCGCACTATTGACTTTATTTTTACAGCAAAAATATCGCGATTTCTCATCTTGCACAGAATCGCGTGACACACCATCCTGCGCCATCTTGACTACTCAATTGAGCTACACCTACATATAAACAGCGTGTGTATAAAGTCTGAAAACCGTTCAATAGCCTTACAATTTATTGGCCGATTTAAACCAAATTTGGTACAGTTGTCTAAGAGGATCTTACTCACCGAATAACGATATTGGCGTTGTTGCCAGCTGTTTAGCTTGTCTAAATAATTTTAAGTCCTTGTATGTAACACCCTGTATATTTTTTCATTTAGAGATTCTACGTTACATTTGTTACACTTGTGATATATCATACTTTGTTCCTAATATCAGTTGGTTTCGAAATAACGAGTATAATTAAAAACAATTATATTAAATAATGTTCAAAGTGTTTCCCTGTACAGCTTGACAGTAAGCTAATTGCAAATAAAGTGTTTGAATTGTGTTGTAAATCATTTGTCATGTTATTAATTGAAATTTGTTCCTAGTTCGACGCTGCAAACCAGCCAAATTTTAGGGTTTTGTGGTATAAACTTTGTTCTTCAAGTGTCCCCATAAAAAGTAGTCATTAGGTGACAAACAAGGGGACCTAGGTGGCCACTTTGTACCCCCTCTATCGATCCATCTATTCGGAAAAATTTGCCCACGTTTTGACAAAAATGGGGAGGAGCTCCGTCCTGTTGGAAGAATGTACTTGCATAATTTGGACCCATCAAATTTCGTAGGCACTATTTGCACTGCCAAGCGATCAAGGGTAAGTTGTGGTGTAAAATTTCAATCAATAAAAAATGGACCGATCTTGTAGTTACATACAAGCCCAGCCCACAAATTCAATTCTTCAGGGCGTTGTGTATGACTTTCTCTCATCCAGTGGGGATTTTCATTGGCCCATAACCTACACTTGTGTCTGTTGACTCTACCATTTAACATACATGTTGCTTCATCCAACAATTTTGTAATGTTGAAAAACTGGATATTTTGGTCTCACCTTGACATTATAATATCACAAAATTCGCTCATAATCATCTTCTAATAATTTTTAAACTATATGTATTTTGAAAGGGTGATAATTATATCTTATCAAAACGTTGTGGACGAATTTGAATTTCTTAATGAGGAACCAGGGGTTTCAACAAAATCTTGTAAAATTTCCAAACTTTTCTCTTCGTCTACTATTGCTGGTCGTCCTGATCGTCATCTATCTCTACAATTTCCAGTGTCTCCGAACCGTTCGCACAGTTTTTAGAACATACATTGAATTTCGATTTTTAACTTTTCCGTAAGACCTGACCCTATTGCTATATTCTCTCATCATAAGAATCATAATTTTTCACCTTCAGTCAAAGACATTTTTGCATGGAAAAATGACAGCTTTTAGGACTTTACACCGAAAGTGAACTGATGGAATTTGTTGACAATTTTCAAAATAGGTCGTTATATCGAAAGCTATTGATAGTAGGAACAAAGTATGTTATATCAATAGTGTAACAAATGTGATGTAGAATATATAATTGAAAAAATATCTTTTTATATTTTTGGATTTTGAATAAAATTGCAACTATTTTTTAGTAAGTACATTGTGAGTGTAAACCTAATAATTTTGGAGATATCGACTTTTGAAAAATTACATTATTAAACTTTGACAGCTTCTAGCTTTGTAACACTAAAAGGTATTGCACTAAAACTTACATAAATTTAAACTATCAAAGTCTAATCTAGTAACCATTTTTTATTAAAAGATCCAACAAATACAACAAAGAACTGAGAATCATGTCATCAATCACACAATATACATGTCAAATACTGAGTAAATAAAGAATAAAGAGACGACCGGTCCTGGACAAGATAAACGTCAGTTATAGGGTATTATCAAATAATCGTAGAAATCCGACATACTCCGCATGAGAAAAGCGTCCGCGAAAGGAGTTTCTTTTAGAATAAAATGTCTGTGATAATAACAAAAAGTTGATGTTACGGATTATACAGGACAATGTTTTCCAAAGACAATAGTCAAAGTTTTTGTTTATAAGGTGCCATATAATTATGCAGCCTACAGCATCACGGAGGATAGAAATCCTACTTGCTAGTAGTTACTATTAGTCGGTTGACCAACCACCGTCCACAGTATCTGTTTCCAACCTAAACGAACCTATTTTAAACCGGTTAGAAAACAGATCCTGTTTAACCAGACCAGTCTCAGAATCAGGCATAAGAATACAACAATACAATACCTGTTTGAAGACGCAGCGTGGATCAATTGGTTCCGGAGATTTTAAGCTCCACCGGTGAATGGTGGCCAGTAAACCGGTTATCGTAAGGTATGTAAGGGGATTCCATTACCTAACCTGAACTAACCAGCACACAAAGAAAAAGTGTTCGCCCAATGCAAGACGGACCAATATTTTAGGAGAAGATTTTTAACTCGCAGTTTGTGCATTTTTTGACTTGTAGGTGGCGTTGAATACTTTATCAAATAAACAAAAAGGCTACAAACTCTGAGATAATCTAAGCGCTTTATTGCTTGTAGATATTATGCTTTAAAAATGCACTGAATATACAGGACACATTCTATCTCATAGCTAGAGACACATAAATGGCGGTGTTGTGGACAAAATGTGATCTATTTGTCTCCTAATACTTTTCTCCATTTAACATGACAAATGACCTTTTATTTACTTTCAGGCAGTGCATTTATCAAAAGGATGGTAATACTTGTGATAGATAAATCAGTTTTCATTAAAAACCAATATTATAAATTAAAACATGATTTAACATTTAGTTGCTTAGAACCAATTTAAAAGATCAGTATCGCGAAAATGACAACAACAAAAGACGCTCACAGCTGTGTCCAACGTGAAGATGGCGAATAGTATTGCTACCTTGTGGAGGACGACTTACGTGTCATATGACATGAAGAAATATTTATTTGTTTCTACACCCGCAGAAGGTTAAGTTTATATTCTTATTTCGGGACAAACATTTGATATTTGTCAGCTAAATAGCTGTTTGTCTGTTAGTTTTTTTTGTTTTCTCAAAAACCATTAATATAGACCTTATATACTACCTTCATAGATCTTATAACTAGTTTGAAATAATAATAATAAATTACACTTTTTTACATCCTATTAATTCCTGTAGTTTTAACAATAAATCTGATGTGGCAGATTTTTTCGTTATTCGAAAAATCTTAAAAATGGACATGATGCGATTTGAAAGCCTACTTCTCAATTAGAAAGTTTACTTCCAACATTAATACAGATACCAAATGAATGCAGTCTTGATGCCAGAAAAAAGTATTCATGATGTCCGACTCCATCAGGGAAAACTACTACTTTTCCACTCGCCGAAATCGACAAAATAAACACTACTCGACTGTATCATAATATACCGAATTACACTAAACTACATTTTGAAGAAATATTTGATTGAAGGACTATTACCAATAAAAGAATTCGATGAACCAATCAATATCATTACTTCAATAATAATCAGTATTATTGTATTCTTCTCACTGATCCTATTACTATAGGCGAAGAGCAAAAGAAAGAAAATTTTAAAAATCAAATATATCAAGGAAAAACGAAAAAATTGATGACTTTGAAAATCAGTTCCAGATTTTCTTAGCTAAGGAAGAGAGGTGTGTATTGTAACTTTTGAATAAAGATTTGTTTTCTAAAAAGAAAACATTCTGTTTTCAAGTTATTAAGATTAATTATTGGGTAGTTTAAGTTTTTAAATTGGGCAACAATTACTTACCGCAGAATTTACTAAATCGGTTATAAGTGAGTCACTGAGTTGACTTGCATCACCAATTCCGATCCATGGTTGCAGCAATTTTTGGTGAGCCACTGTGCGCTCTTGAGCAGTAATTGTTTTACCTGTTAAAAAACATGTTTAAGTATTTCAAAACGGAATACAACTTTTTCTACATAATTTCTTCTTTCAAATTACAAATTTTCTTTTTTATCGATTTCTTTTACGCAGCTAAATACTACTCAGTGAGATTTTTTGAGATTCATTTGAGGTATAACAAAGAGGGTGGTGCCACTTGGAGTCTTAAAGTGATTGCATGGGGCGCCTAGAGGGTGACTGACCCCTTGACTGAAATATAGTGGTTCTAGTTTGCCCTACCCAAATAATATTTATACCAAATGGCGTTGTTTTAACTTTTGTAGTTTTCAAGGTATCTGCATTGAAAGTTTTCAAAGTGACACACTGTATATTTTTCAAACTAATGAATACTTAACATAAAATAACTAAAGTTCTTTTCACGAGAAATGGTTCTGATTTAATGACTGAAATAAAATGGGTCCCAAGTGCGGTCGTAAATACCGGTGGATTCCCAGAATTCATTTCGGGGCCGGATTATGATGATTTCCAAGTAAGGTTAAATTGAAATAACATATATTTAAATCAAATAAAACGTCTTTGAGACTGAATCTAGACTTTGGTTGAAGGTGAAAAAGGTAAACATTATAAAATTAAATAAAATAATGACGTTGAAGGTAGAAAAATATTAAAAATTCAACTGAGGAGAAAGAAAATTTAGTATTTTGAAAGTTCACATCCTTCGTTGAAGTAAGAAAACCAGGTAATAAAGATTATTGGGCCAATGTGATTGTCAGTGAGGTTATTATGTTAGCTTTGAGCTATTTAGAGGAAAAATTGGAAATTCAGCTGAAAGAAACCTCATGCAATCACAATTGCTGGCGGGAAATGCGATTTCACATGGTAAAGTGTGAAGGTTATGAAAATGATATGTTAAAAAACAGGTACCGGTTCTTAAATAATGTAAAAATTAAAAGTTTACCAGACAAAGGGCATTGGTCAATGAAGTTATTAAGTAAAGGTGTAGGCCATTATGAAGAAAAAGTAAAAAAAGGGACACAAAGAAACTTCACTGAACCATGCTCAATTGTAGAAAAATATCAACTCCACTGAAAGAATGGACTACTTTTTCATATATTTAAATGTTTAGAAATCCCACTATAGCAGATATTTTGAGATATTGAATGTCAGTCTTTATTTCTCACGGGAAGTATTCAGTTGTATGGCAATATCATTTTACGAAATAATATATTATACGTATAAAACAGAGGCAAGGGCCTAGCGACACTTGAAGCACCGGTTCCCGTCAGATCACCGAAGTTAAGCAGTGTCGAGCGCGGTTAGTATTTGGATGGGTGACCGCTTGGGAAACACCGCGTGCTCTTGTCTTAGGGAAGAGTGTAAAATGAATCGACATCAAAACCATCCTATTCACGCCGGACAGGCCGGATGAGATCGGATATCTCGTAGGATGAAGGTGCCGTTTCACACTCCCCAGTCGGTAGACCGCACGATTAAAAACCGTACGGTCGATGACCGGTTCAAGATGGCCTCTGATACGCCGACGACCGTAAAAAATAGTAAATAAAAAAAACGTATAAAACAGCATTATGTGGCATCCGTGGAAAAACATTGACAGAGCTTCTTCGCCGCTTAATTGCCGAGTTCTCGGAATTCTTTGGAAGCAATTTTACTATTTTATTTCAGGATAGATGTTATTATTTCTTGTTCTGTTTTCTGTAAAAGTTAGTTGGTCTCTTTAGACAAGTAAGTAATTCAAGTGAAAAATATAGTCTTTAAAAAACATAAATTTTAAATGTATAATAATTTATTATAATAAAAATAATTATGTTCATTTTAAAAAAATTGCGAATGTGTGTAAGTATGTTCACTGTCCACCCCTGGAGGTAGCATAAAGAGATAAATTAATGGCACTAGTGTGTATTGATTACATTGACTATTTTGATCGATGTGATGTAAAACATACCGTCAACTAATATTTGCGGAGACGTGGCTCCAATAATTAAGTAATGCTGTCCTCTTGCAACAACTCCTTGTCCAAACTCTGTGTCATTCAAGGGTTCCAGGGTACCCGACAAGTCATCTTTCAGGGTTCTTCGGTGAACCTTTAAGGATAAAATTTGATGATTTTTTTATTTCTAATTGTGATACCTTATCAAAATATAGGCATTACCATTAGTTCAATTTGGCCGTCTGCTAAACTGCTTCCAGCCTGCGATCGATCATTTAACACAGCAACTTCCAAATTTTTTGCTGTATCTACGATATTAATTTTAGAAGTAACGGGATAGAAATTACTAGCAATTGGTTCAAACGAAGAGTTGTAGGAATAAGTCGGTCTATAATTCAGAATTCTTTGAATAATTTCTCTGCCATTCGAATCGGTATAAAACGTCTCGTTATTTTGGAAATTGTCAGCAGTAAATCTGGATATTATTTCTATTCCATGATCGTTGGAGCTGAAATAAATATGTTGATAAGTGAAATATTCTATTCTCAACTTTCTGTGATTACGTTTTTAAAAAAGAATAATTTTTAACTTAAGAGTAGTGTACGTCATGTGGGTTAGGTAAAATTACGGGCGTAGCCCATTTCGGCACAAAATGTTTAGGTATAAGATAAAATGCTTTTAATGACTTGTTTAAAATTTACATTTTGGCACAAAGTAATATGATTATCATAATTGCCCCAATAGGATCATAAAATATTCAGGTAGGTGCTCCAATAATATTATATAAGGACTTATTACTTACAATGATATTAGTAAGTATTAATTTAAAACTAAACGAGTGTGCATCTAGAAGTTGGCAAGTTTTAATAGTGAAAATTGGTGAAAATGGAGACGACAAGTGGTGATTTTATATCTGAAATAAGTAGTAAAAGAGGAAAAACTTTGATTGTGTTCAAAAACTATAAATTTAAAGAACATTATCGAAAAATGGCTTTAGAAGAAACAAAATGGAGATGCATTACAGACAAATGCAAAGCTTTTATACATACTCTGGGTGAACCTCGCAGCCGTGTTATATCGAGTTTGAATGAAAAGCACTCGCATGAACCAGAGCAATCAAATGTTTTACAAAGAAAAATTATAAGCTCCTCTATCAAGAGAGAAGCTGAAAGCGACATCGCAGAGAAACCTTCAAAAATAATCAGGGAAGAGCTCGGTAAACAGGATACAAATTTAATGAATATAACAACAAGAAATTGCATAAGAAAAAACATCTATTATGCTCGTCGAAAATTTTTGCCGGTTTCACCGAAGTCAATACTAGAAGTCCACGATGCTTTTTAGAAGATGTAGCTCAAGACCAGCAGGCAGGAAGACTTTCTCTTACTGAATGACAACCTGAACAATGTAGTCATTTTTCATGCATTGACAATTTAAAATTTTTAAGCGATTCCATAATTATGGTAATTTCTCATACTGTACCAAATATTTTAGGCAACTTTTTACAATTCATGGTTTTTTAAATGGTCATTATATTTCACTAGAAATTTGTTTATTGAACGACAAATCTCAAAAAAGTTATGAATTATGTTTGTCAAAAGTTGCAGAGCTTTATAAAAATGTTAACATGAATTTTTCGCCACTAGCAATTGTAGTAGATTTCATTCATAATAGCAATAAATAGCAATTGGGAGAGTATTAAAATTGGAGGCTGCAGATTTCATTTGACCTAAGCTTGGTATCGTCAAATTTAAAAACTGGAATTAACCCAACAATACCGGGATAAAAATTCTGAGGTTGGAAAATGGCTGCATTATTATTTTGGTCTTTTATTTTTGAACCCCGAAGACGTAGGGATTTCTATTTTTATAAACTATATGAACTAAAACGCAAAAATAATCATTTAGACAAGTTTTCAGATTACCTTTTAGGAACATATTTGACAAGCAAATCAAAGTTTCCACCGCATATTTGGACAAATGCATCTGCAGACCTTAATAAAACTACCAACACTTGCGAATATTTTCATTGCCATTTGAACAACTCAATATACCACACCACACACCCATCTATATTCACTTGTGTTGGCGAACTTATCAATGTTCAAACTAAAACTTACATAAAATGCAAGATTATTAACGCACCTCATAGATTTAGAAATATAGCGACAAAGAAAAAGCATTATTTTATTGCTAATAAAATTCGAGCATATAAAAGTAACACACTCTGGAATACGTTAAAATTTATCACATTATTATGCCCATAATAATAATAATAATAATAATAATAAAAGATGTAATGAGTATGCACTTTAAAGGCTGGAAAATATTATGTATATATAGTAAATTTTCTTAATAATAAACATCTTACAACATTGATTTGACCTCACTTTTATTGTCCGCTATTAATTGCCTCTGTGCTAAAATGGGATTTAAAATGAAGGGGCCCTCTCAACTTTGTGCCGATTTGGGTTATTTATATTCCGGTTACCAGTTCGATGCGCCGATATGGAAATCGCCTAAAATTACTAAGTAGACTTTTTGCTAATAAATGATGAGAAATAAGTCTGCCAAAACCACAAATATCTTTTATTCTTAATTTCTTGTGAAAACAGGGTAAGAGGAAACGATCTTTACATTACAATAAAAGATCGAAAATATTTAGGACATGTTTCGACCTTAGTGAAGGCCATCTTCAGCAATCGTAAAAGTTTTTAGTTTAGGAATTACGCACTGACAAAAGTGAACAATCTGAATAAGAGCTAGTGAAGTTTATACATACTAAGGTTAAATCTAAAGGGGTCATATAAAAAGGGGGTCTAAAGGTGGTTATTTTACATTGTCTAACATACATTGTGGAATGAGTTTAAAGAAGAATGTTTTAGGTCTCTGTATTCCTTCTAAAAAGTTTCATTTGCTTGTCTATTGCTATAAAATATTTAGGCAGTTGTGCCTTACATGTAGATAAAAAATTAAAGAGTGTAGAGTCTGTAGAGTCTCGAGGAACCTCATATTATCAAATGTTGATTAAGGACAAGGGGAAAGTTCTACTTATAGTAAAGAATTGTAAGGTTATTTCAGACGTATGCAGGATACAAGATCGAGACAAAAACTTATCTTCATAAAAAGCATACCGAAATTTGTGTGAATGTATCCTTTAAAAATCAAAATTGAACCTGCATAACGTATCATCACACTTTGTTTATGAGTCTCTTATGCCAGACTCGCTCGAAGTCCTTGGAAATATCCACTGCTAACGAATGGATGTTCCGTTATTTTCGAGGTAGGTAACATAAGCCAGAACTTGTTGATCTATACCTACGAAATCCATACTAGTGGCTGATAACGATGTTAGGTTCTTATTGGCACTTTATAGGATTTTGATTAATATCGTTGTCCCAACTTTTGAATGACCCATGAAAAAATTTTGTGGGAAATATCGGAGCCTGTACAGACTGATAAATAAACTGGTTAAATGCAGTGAGGAATCCCGAAAATCCAACATGACAAGGAAAATTGGAAATATAGAAAAAGGGATAATAGGGCCAAAGGATCAAAAGTTGCAATACCTTGGGTATATCATACGAGACAAAAAGGAAAAACTACGCTGTGCAACAGTTTATTGTGTGGGCAAAGATCTGTGCGATGATAAATGTAGTTAGGAGGAGAATATCATAGCTGCGAATAGTTTTTCAAGTAGCTGTTTTAACCGAGGTAAACACGTAACGTTAGGAAGTGTGATTTTGTATTTTAATGCAGGTATTACCTTGGCACACTTTGATCAGCTACATGCACTAATATTACATACATTACCAAAAGTAGTATGTCTCTCAGAAACATATCTGACAGATGAAATACTTAATTCCGAGGTGCAGGTAGATAGATACGAGTGTGTCAGGGTAAAATGTATATAGAAAAGAATATTAAAATTATAGACAATGAAGAGATAATAGCCGTTCATTATTTCGAAGTAAAAGGAATGTAAAGCTGTTACACAGTAAGTCTTTTAAAGGAAAAGAACTGGGTCACTTATAAATGGATAATGCGAAACCAAAGAGGAGTTTTAAAAATAAATACGTAAATAAGAAAATTCAAACAAATAACAGGGACGTCGTATCCCTAAATATTATGCGGTGTGAGAAAGAGTGAGTCACATATTCTTAAATTATGAGTGACTTTTCCATCTTTTCAAATTTCTTTGAAATAATTATTTTTGTAAAAGAAGTTAGGATTGCGCTCGTCAGAAATTCCATTATTCATAAGATAACTACGCTAAGCATTTTATAATTTAAAATTTAAACAGGAATCAGTAAAATGCCGGCAGCATACTTTTAGAGTTTATTTTTGTAAAGTAGTTTGGCCAAACTACTTTTCAAGGAAATATAGGTATATACATAGCTGCTCCAGAGGTCGGGTCCAGGTCAATTTAAATAGGCAAGACATAATACCCTTTTCGTTTTTAATTTTTGAAAGTTGATTACAAAAGTTTATGAATATTCTTTCTACGCCACTGCACGAGCACTGTTTACCAATAAGTCAGTATGTAATAAGGTAGGTGTAATGCAGTTAATTGAGAAGGCACACCAGCCATTTGGTCATGGCAGCAGTTTTTAAACGAATTCGGAAGGAACAAAGCGTTACGTAACGCTTTCAGATTGTCGGTTATTCTTGGAGCCTGATAGTTTCTTCGCAAATTTCCTTAAGTAAAGGAAAATGGACATGTAGAATGTAATTAGATTTTGATTAAGAAGGCGGGGATTTTCCAATGTTTCCTTCAAAAATTACCTATTTAATAAATAAACTCATTTACACGCATAATGTGAATGGTCATAATACAAGGCAACAGAGTAACTTCTAAACTGCACCAAACAGTAGGAAGATAATTCAAAATTCTGTGTTCTCACTCCAGATTTTTTTAGAGGCTGATATTCTATCTTTGGGAAGAACGCAATGTCTTGCAATAACTATGAGAGTTAAATGTGAGGACGTTTCTCGGCTTAATTTTCTTTACTTACGTTTTATTTTGTGATGTACACTTTGCTGAACTGTGTTTCCTTTGAATCTGTCTTGTGTCGGAATGTTTTAAATAATTATCGTATGAAATGTTTTATATACAGGGTGTTATTTAATAATGTCCGATATTTTACAGGACGATTCCTCAGTTATTTATAAGGTACAAAGTTCATATAAAGATGGGTCCGCAAGCCCTTCATTTTTGAGATACAGGGTGTTACAATTTTTAACAGGAACAAAAAGTATGTACGCTACTGCCGTTCTCTCTTTTGATAAGACTGTTATCTTTATTGGCTAATGTACAGTACATTTTCATGGTTTTTTTTATTTCGGCTTTGTTTAGGAGATGAATGCTATTTTATCAAACTCTGATATGGGTATAGCGAGATGCAAATAGATGCCATTTATTTCTTTATTATTCTTTCTCTCGAGAACGATTGCTCGTAGCGACTTCTTCCTTATCATGTAAAAATGATGAGGAAATCCATTTCTTGCTTAAAAATGGAATACAAGAACGTATAAAAAAGTTATGACTCATCAAAAGAGTAAAAAGACACGTAGGTGGCGCCCTCTACAAGTGGGAGCCATACTTTCGAATTTCGAATTTTAAGATTGTAAAATTGTTGATTAGCTGTGCTAAATGAAGAATTTTATTATAATAATAGAGATAACGGTTTTAATGTAATAGAGAGAATGCGTTGGATGTGGCTCAGGTGAATTCGGAGCAACAGTGCTTAAAGTCAGGATAACCATAATGGTTACCACGCTTCGATGCGAAGATGGCACTTGTAAAAGCACATAAGACTAGTATGTAGGAAAAGTCCAAATTAAATACTAAATAAGTATTAACCTACATGTTGAGCGGTCCAACAAGCCAGTCAAATTCAATAAAATTATGAACTCCTTTATACACTCTAATAATCTGAGTAATCCAGTCGTTTACTTTCTGATGAACCTCATCGACAACATTGCCCTGTGTCTTGTAGGTAATGGTTGGATTGTCAAATGGAATAGCCTCACCTACCGGTCTAAATGCATAAGCACTAGATGGGTCGTTATTGTCGGACCCGTCGTGACTTACATAATACAGAAACTGTTGTGTTAGTTGAAGAGTTTGTCCGTTCATCGTGACTGATTGTAATAGATTCGTTGTTTCGTCGATGGAAAATCCGATATTCTGAAATTAAAATACATTGGAATTATTATAAAACATATTTTTTATTGTTACACACAAACTAGTTAACAATTAAAGAAAGAAAAGAAAGAAAAGAAAGAAAAGAAAGAAAAGAAAGAAAAGAAAGAAAAGAAAGAAAAGAAAGGAAAGAAAGAAAAGAAAGAAAAGAAAGAAAAGAAAGAAAAGAAAGAAAAGAAAGAAAAGAAAGAAAAGAAAGAAAAGAAAGAGAAGAAAGAAAAGAAAGAAAAGAAAACAAGGTCTGTCTATACCACCAAAGTAATTTAACAATTATTTAAAGAGAGATGCATATTCAATTCAGAGATGAGACCCTTTAGTGGTATCTACTGACTTTATAAAGAATTTTATAATGTCAATAATATTGATATAATTTGTAGTTAAATACTCATATTTTACCAGCTCTTAATCAACCAAGGTTGGCGATGTAAAAATATGTAATGATATCTTTTTCAAATAGAACTATCAATCATTCCTCCGTTTCCGAAACGTTTCTCGTGGAAAAAAAATATCAATAAAATTTATATTAAAACTACCTTACCTCATCTCCAAATATCCAAGTTTCATCCAGGTTCTGATTTACTTCATTTACCGTTTCATTTGAAGATTTTGTCACATAGTATGCTTGTATTCCTAATGGTGGGATGTTCGAGGCCACAAATACCAACTCTCGTTTAGCAATACTAACATCATCAAGTTTAACATAAGAAAAATTAGAAATCGGAGTTACTATGTCAGAAGAGACTTGTCCTAAAAAGTAAGGACATTATGACTAAATCATTAAATTATGCAATAATTTTAAATAACTTTTACCTATTAAAAACAGAGCTTTTAGAATTATTTAAATACACACAATAATAATGGACACAAACCAATATTAGCGTTATTTGGTGGACACCATCAACCAGTGGCGTACGCATGACCGTTTTTTTTTTGTAAAAATACGTAATTACGCCCGACACCAAAAAGTTAGTTAACAATACAGTTGTCTGTTTAAGTGCGTTGTCTATAATAAAAATATAAAATGTTAAATGCATCTGCTATAAAATAAAACTTTGTTTTTAGCTATTTTTACAATTTATCCTGACAATGTGTACGATTAGAAAAGAACCGAACAGTTGTGTCAATGGTGATTCAACTAAATATATCACATTATTTAGGCTTTTAAATTTATGCATGTTCGATGCTTTTAGAATTTGAACTAACCAAAAGAAAACCACATCCAGCAATTGCGGGGTATCCGGGTAACTAGTAAAGATTGAGATATGCGGTTTTTACATTACTTCATTTATTACTTATTGGAGAAACAAAAGATGCCGTAAACAGAATTGTCATAGCTTTTTCAGTTTTCACGAGGTTTTCAGGCTGAACTCAGGGGCGTAATTATTTTTTTCTGAAAATCTTTTCAACATTTAAAGCAAACATATGAATATATTCTTTTCTTTGCTTTAATGGTTTTTAAATTTTTCCATTTGTGCGACTATTTTTAATAACTACTATCAACTATTATATACTTTTGAGAAGCTTAAAAATGGGCTAATAAAATAAGAGAAAAAAATACAGAATCTCCCATTTAAAAAAATTATATACGTGCTTTAAATCTCGAACAGTCAGATTCCCAGAAAAAGCTAGACAAGCCACTGAATTCTGTTTAAAAAACTCTCTCGGAAGCAGTTTTAAATTTTTGACAAGTTAAGGGATAACCGAAATACTAGAAAGCAAACGCTTTTCGACTCTGTTGTTTCTCGAAACAGTAGCGCTATAATGTAAAAGCCACAAGCCTCTATCTTTACTAGTTACTTGCAATTACATGCATTATTTAGGTGTGTTGACCATAAAAACGTTTTTATAATAATGTTGTGAGTATCGTATGTACAATTTATAAAATAGTTTAGCTGCCGAGAACATGAAAGTGAATAGTGTGGCCTAATATCTTCATATTCGTGCGAAAAGTCATGAACTGACAATTCGGTGCTAAAATGTGCAGCTCGCAACTTATTTTTATTGTATCTTCTTGCATATGAAGCACCTAACTGCAAAATATCGTGGATCAATAATATTTTGATACATTGATGATCATCAAATATAAAAAATCTATAACGCCAAAATTTGTCCGAGTTAATGAGTTTCATATTAATAATTCGTAGTTTCGTAGAGCGAATAAGTTTTAAAATTTAGTAACGTTTGGCATACCTTTTGTTAACATTTTTGCTTCTATCTGTGGAATTAGTATGTAAGTAAGTTATGCTACCAAATTGGATATTTTAATATTGTTTTGTGGTACTTCAAAATATTATGACTTCTGGAGGCTTGAAGTTTTTAAAACGGTGTTTTCTGGCTGCATCAATTCCAGATTCATCACCCAGGGATAATTTACCTGATTTAACTCAAATAGTTCTTGTTTGGTCACCTACGGAAATTCGTACCCACCACTGCGCCTTTTATATTCTGGTTTTGTTAATTGGGTAAAATAGGTTAGTTCACGTTAATTTTTTTATTAGAAAACCTAAACTAAGTTTTCAGTAATAATTTAAACGAGTTATCCCTTAATTCTTAATACAATAGGCAATAGGGCTTTAAGTAACCTTTTAAAGAATCTCTGCATTAAACAAATTATGTGTATAAAAGGATTAATTGCAAGTTAGTTCCGGTTAGCTTATCTATACTAATTTACAAGTTCTTATACAAAGTTTAACTTTTTGCATTGCCAGTCCTAAGCCTGGATATAGTGCGAAGGAAAGACTTGCACGTATATTACGAATACGAATTTATTAGGTGACGAAGCCGGAATCAAATATTGATCCTAAGTAGGTAGAAAATAGAAAAGGTTCAATGGGCAAAACCACTTCATTTGTTTATTGTTTAAGGCTTAAAAATACATTGTTATCAATATTATTGACTTAATCCGAATTGGTGGATTTTTTGCAGGGATTACACTCTATTAAGTTAAAATACCTAATTTATATTGTCCTTTTTCCATAAAATGAAGTTTCAAATGTATTTAGATATTTATTTAATATCGTGTTGTGTCGAGTAAATAATCATAGTTACTTCTAGCTTCAAGAGACAATGAAATTAAACTTCACTTGACCGGAAGTGTTATTCAAAATATTTTTCATGGACAATTTGTATCTCCCTAAACCATACTAACTACTAAAATTCTAAATTTTTATGTTTAACGGTAATGAAGTGGAGTTCTGTCTAACGATTACATTGTCACCGGGTATAGGAATATTTGTAGACAGATTTAAGAACTTGAACAACATCTTTAAATTGAATTATCTCAGAAGTAATATTATGTTAGTTAGTGACTTCTCGCAGGGTATGATGATAATAAAATCAATTTTGAAAATAGTAATTAACAAAAAAAGAAAATAATCCCTAAATTAATAAAACGAATTTGCTCTTTAGGAGCTGAAGTTATGAACGTTAAAATTTCCAGGAATGCGGACCGGAGTTTAATTATTACTAATAATTAAGTTTCCTCAGTCTCTAAGTTAATAAGTAATATCACTTCATGCTTAGGAACACCCTGTATAATATAATAACTATGATAGTATTTTACAATTTAAGAATAAACATGTGACCGAATAAAAAACACTTTAAATAGAGTAAAATCTGTTCTTACCATTTGGTCCCCTAATTTCGAAGGATTCGTCATCAACCGGTAAGCGAACTACATGATTTACAGGCCATGAAAGTGGATTATATGCAACAACCACAAACTTATCCGAGTTTTGTGAAACGGTACAAATGCTTATATTTGCAAGAAGACAGGACTCTAATTGAGTCAATGATGATATGTTGAAGCCCAGAACAAGATTTCTGCAAAAAAAGGTTGTTACTTTTTTTTATAGCAAAATGCATTCCTTTATCCTTACGATGGAATGCAAAGAAAATAAGCTTCGGGCATTCACGAAGTGATACATGCACAGAGAAAGCAATTTCTATTAGATTCCAGTATTTTAAGATTTCAGTCGTTTTCGTTTCAAACCTCAGAAAGGTCATCGCTTTAAAGTAATGACCACAACTAAGTCAAATCAGGTTAGTTCAGGTTAGTGACCCTGCTAGTGACTAGTCCGCCATTTTAATATTTCAAGGGTTTTAAACATAGGTATCGTAACTATAGATCCGACACGCCATTCATAAATGCTATAAAATTGTGATGCCAAAATCGTTTGGTGGCGAGACGTCGTGAAGAGCTAGGTGGGGTCGGGAGTGGGGATTACTCTGAATTTACATATGCATGCGACAAAACCACAGAACAATAAAGGTTAGGTTGACAAAACTGAAGAAAAACCCACAGAAAAACGCTGTCACAAATCCGAGTATTGCCGAGTCGATGCGGATGACCACGAAAATGATGGGATCTGGGCGGATTCTTTTTTGCTGCGTTGCCATACTACAGATTTTTTACAAGGTTTTAGGCAATGTTATATATTTCCCTCATCATGTTATTCTAGTAAATCATAGAAGTTAATACTTTTAACAGAGTAAGCCCAGAAAACGACGTTTTCTGTGGCGTAAGTCTGGCAAACCCAGTGGAGGGGAGCAGCTTGAATGTTGATTTACTTTACACTGGAATACAATGATGACAACACGTTTATTTGTTATTGTTCGGTCTAATAGTTACGAGGTCTATGGTTTTAAATTAAAAAAAAAACTTTCAAATACCGGTACAATTGGAACGTGTTCACATTTAATCCCACGGGTATGAGAAAGTTTAAAAAATTATTATTATTATCGACTCAGGATAATAAATAATTAAAACCTGCACCAACCCTAGAATAATTGATGCCAGTTTATCACTTTGATTTTAAAAGATTAAAGTCATCAACCAAGAGAACGCTTATAAAGAAGTAATTTTCAGTGCAAAGATAATGATTAACAAAAAATATTAATTTTAAAAAAAGCAAGCAAGCAACAGAACTCTTATTTTGTTGTCACTGACATTTGATATCTGGAAATCACACTGAAAGGTGTGAAGAATGATTGGCTGTGACTTTGCGATTGCGAATACGAACGTCTCGGGAAATGTATCTTGTCCTCCAAGGTATGAGTATAAACGCGATTTTCATATATGGAGCTTAAAACGAAGTGTAGGATGTGTCTTATACGAAGAGTCTCCAATATCGCGATGAAAGTGCTCTCTGGTAAAAAGTAAAAATTAATGGCTATTAGTGAATTAATCCTATTATCCATCTAGAGCTGGTCTCCGCTTTATTCGTACTAACCCAATCCTATCTGTAAATTCTTGCTCAGCTTGAGAGACGCCTTTCGACAGAATTTTTATATAGTCCTGAGCCACATGTAGTTGTTCAGTACCGGGTATTGAGTCGTGGTGTTGGGCAATCCCAATAGCTTCTCTTAGGCCCTTTACTAAATCTATGTTTCCTCCAGTTTGATTTGTAGCAGAGGTTAAGGCGGATAATTGTTTAGCTACCTAAAATAAAAATAAAAAACAAGATAATTATATATTAATAAGAGTTACGTGGGAAAATGTTTACCTCGTGCTCTTTTTAATTTTTTGATTATATGATACCTGACTTGTCTGAAACAGTGGCGTAACTAAGAGTATGTGCGCCCCCCCCGTAGATTTCTAAAAGCGCCCTGCTATTTTGGACCCGTCTTGATCCTCCGTTTTTGCACTTGTAAAAAATGTCACTTGTAAGAGTTTCTAAGTTGAAACGTTTCTTAGATATTGTATATTTAAGAAACGTTATTATATTATTATTGTTAAGGTAAGTTTTTGTTTAAAAAATTATGAAATTTTAGGACAATGTACTGCAATAATTCAAAAATAATATTTTATTGATTAAAACAGACATTAAAGTTATACATACTGGGGTAAAAATGTGTTAGAAAATAAAGGGTTAACATGTGAACGGAAGGTTAAGCTGAAACTTAGTCATTGGGTGCGATCAAATTATGCATTTATTTATGCATGATATTTATTTAGCGTATGGCATAAGACACATTATACAGTTATAAATTCCTATTACAAACAAATTTCCAATAAATCTATATAGGCTATTGATTCCGGAGTCGCCAACAGGAAGTCTTCAGGTGTCCCCTCGTAAGCCGATCCAGGGCAGTCTTCTGTAATGTGCTTCACTGTTTGGTATTCGCCACACTCGCAGAGAGGAGATGGTATCTTGCCCCATTTATGTAAGAAGTAGGCGCACCTGCCGTGCTGAGTACGGATTCTGTTTAGGGTGGACCAGGTCTTTCGTGGTAGGTCGTACCCTGGGGGTTTTTGGGTAATACATGGCATTCGGTTGTTCTGAAACTTGGTGGTCCATTCTTGGTGCCACGAGGTGGTTAGGTCAAAGCCCTCCTCTAAGGCAGATACTGCTGTTTTGGTGGGTGGCTTTCTAGAACGGAGGCGGTTGTGATTGGCGTATTCAATGTCTTCGTGTATTGGGAGGTTTGGGTTGGCCAAGATCTTTTTGTACTCTCTGGTAAGAGCATTCACACGACGCAGATTTGGAGGCTGAATGTGGCTTAAAACTGGGAGCCATTCAGTGGGAGTGGATTTGAGGACAGCGGCGATCATTCTCATTGTGTTGTTGAGCTGAGTATCAATTTTATGGGCATGAGGGCTGTTAATCCATACAGGCGCACAGTATTCTGCAGCTGAGAAAACGAGACCCAGAGCTGATGACCGCAGAGTGGATGCTGACGCTCCCCATGTTGTTCCGCATAGCTTTTGTATTATATTATTTCTCGTTTTTAGTTTTTCTGCTGTCTTGGATAAATGCTCCTTAAACGAGAGTGTTCTATCGAGTATAATGCCCAGGTATTTTGGGGTTTTATTATGAGTCAGCCATGTGTTTTCAAATTGGATTCTAAGCTCCCTATTAGCAGACTTATTATTTAAGTGAAAGCATGTTACCTCGGTCTTGCTTGCGTTTGGCTGTAGTCTCCATTTTCGAAAGTACTCTCCCAATTTTTTCAGATCATCTGACAAGATCAGCTCTGTCTCTTCAAATGCCTTACAGGATGTTGTTAGGGCCCAGTCATCGGCGTAACCGTACTTCTTAGACTTCGTGTCTGGCATATCTGCAATGTAAAGGCTGAATAGTAGAGGTGCAAGTACTGATCCTTGGGGTAGGCCATTCTTAAGTTTCCTTGGAGAGCTTGTATCGGGTCCCATAATAACTCGGATTGTCCTGTCGTTCAGCATGTTGTTTAGCAGACGAGCTGTGAGCTTACATGGAATTACTCGAAGGAACTTGTACACTAAGCCCTCTCTCCAGACGGTGTCATAGGCCGCTGATAAGTCAATGAATGCAGCAGATGTCTTAAGCTTTCTTTGGAAACCCGCTTCTATATGTGTGGTAAGCGAGAGAACTTGGTCCACACAGTTTCGATTTGGTCTGAAACCTGCCTGTTCAATTGGGATTATTTCCAGAATCGTTTGACTGATTCTATTGTACATAACCCGCTCCAATAGTTTGTATGTAGCAGATAGTAATGCAATCGGCCTATAGCTCTTAGGCGAGTCCGTTGGTTTTCCTGGTTTGAGAATGGCTATTACTTTTGATTGTTTAAATTCTTTTGGAATGTTTCCAGTCTGTATAATATCAGTAAAGAGATTAGCCAGCCATCGTTTTGCATATTTACCGCAGTGTATTAGAAATTCAGGACTAATGTTGTCGAATCCTGTTGCTTTTCCTGATGTGACATCCTTAAGTGCTGTTTCTATTTCTGCAGGTGTAACTGGACGAGCGTGTACGCTTTTTCTTGCATGGTGCTTTAGATTTCTAAGTTCTCGTGAATGCATGATATGATTCACATCGTCCAAATATGATTAACAGTTATTTTTAGAGTAAGACCGCGGCGGTCTTTGGCGCTAGCTAATTCTTGGAAAACTTTTGCCAAATCGAGTTTACTAGATAATTCGTTCAGCTGATACTAATAATGATAGGGCGGTATAACAATAAATTAATATTGTTGGTTAAAGTTAAGTATGTGACTTCAATTTTGTTTTGACATATATTATAAAATTATTTTTCACTTATTGTGTGATTGAAATAAATATTTTATTATTTCTTGATTCTCTGGAAAGGAGCGTCGGTCTCCACTTAATTTATCAGTTTTATCAAAGGACTTGAGGGCGCCCCCGGCCTTGGTGCGCTCCCCCATATCTGGAGGCTTGCAGGGACATTATTTACGCCACTGGTCTAAAAGATGAAACAAACACAGCATTTCGAAGATCGTCTACAACGTTATTGACGATGCCGCTGATTTACAAAAGTTGATAAGGCATGCCCTAACTCTAACCTTCGGCTTTCAATTCCTAGATCGACATTGACTAAGAGTTCTCTAATTTATGAAAGCAATAAAGTGTATAATCATTTGAGAGTGGAGTATAGATCTTTGGATTCTGTGCGTTTCCGCAGAGCGGTAAGAGACCTTCTGGCACAAAAGGCGTATTACAGCCTGGATGAGTACTATCGGGATGAAATTTGACACTTCTTGTGGACTTTATTATAATGTTTTTTGAAGTTAAGCTATTTTTTTATACTATTTTAAATTGTTGCTTGGTCTATTTTTGATGTTTGTTTTTATTTTTTTAAACTTTCTGATATCTATTTTTTCCAAATTGCAGTTTGTCTATTTATGATTTTTTACCTTCTGACATCGTCTTAGATCGTAGGATAAATTTAGCATTAGTTGCTTTGCCTATAATATGTAATGTATTCTTGACAATAAAGTATGTTAAATAAATAAATTAACTAATATTGAAGTCCAATGTTGTTGCTGAAAACTGTGTTGACGAATCAATCGAAAATAATAGGTGCTTCGAAGATACGAAATATATCGGCAAATATCGCAGTTGAAACAAAGTATATCAACAAGCATACATTATGGATTCCTACGTATTTCAGATTGTTAATAGTGATTGGGATAAGGTATCATCTAATAATCTTAATGAATTAAAGGCAGCACTATTTACTAAAAATACATTTGAAAACTGTACGTTCATTATCTAAAAAAGTAAGTTACCTACTTAATGTCTTAATAAAAATATTGTTTTATTGGTACAAATGAATGGACGTATCCTAATATCTATTAATGTACCACTTATGCTAAAATGAAGCACTTCTGACAATGAAAATCAATAAGATGTAATTACTATTAGTCTATCTTATCTAATCTATTTAACTATCATAACGAGGAAATTTAATGAAATTATTAATTACTGTTTAGAGTTTTTTTATAACATTGTTTTCAATATTTTTGAGTAGAAGTTTGATTCACCCCGTTCACCCGGCGACTAGCCACGTCAGCTATTGCGAATGTTGTTATTTAGTAGTTACTTAGAAAAATATACTATTTTGTAAAATATCGGATCAAGAGCTTGAATTGGGTAGATTTCTTTAGAAGTTCCCCAAAATTTTTTGCTTTCAGCACAGCTTTCTTCTAAGACCAGAGTTCCGCTTGGCTCCCTTCCTTTGCTCTTTGAACCGAAGGGGTGTTAATGATATGCACGTTACTTCGTAAATAGGAAGTTTGACTGTCGGCTATCCGACTTGATATTTTTGTAGTGATGTAGGGGGTAAAAAATTCTTCACCGTTCCAATAATATATTTAAAATACAAACCTGCAATATGTTATTACTGACTCTTTCAAATCTTTTGAAATTTTGTCTGGAGGTAAAATATCCTGTCCAATAAGTGTGGTCTGCGCTCACATATGGAAAGAAATCATCCAATTTTGTCACTAGTTCTGGTTTGGCATCGTAGACTGCTTTCACATAACATGAAGGCGTTGAGTAAATAATTTTAATATCGGAATTATTTTGAAAAGCTCTGTAATAAAAAAAAATATACAACCACAATTTTGATAAAATTTAATGTTCCTTGTTTCCAAAGAGTAAAGGTTTTTATTTTTTAATTTAAAAAAATAAGTTTTTATTATGTTAAAATACAGGGTGTCCGGAAATGAGGAATTTTAAGGTATGATTCTACATTAAAAAATACGAAAAGAAGCAAAAAGATAGCCTAGAGACCCTTGAAGATTAAGTCATTGAAGTATTGTTTCTTATTTATTAAGATCTAGTTACCATACAAACAGTAAGTGTTCTTCTAGATATTTTTTTCGACTCAAGAGACAAGAATTTTTAAAACAAAAAGCATTAGATACATCTCGAGGCCTCTTAAAAAATACTGTAGTTAGAAAATAATAATACTTAATATTGTTTATGAAATAACCGTATAGTTCCAGATAGTCAGTTTTATTGGTAAGGTAGGTACGCCAAATAAGGCCCAGATCCCAATAAGGCCCACCCATCTATAAGTTACTACCTTACGCAAGGGAGCGTATGATACTGCAAGTTCTTAATATAGAATATGCATCTAGCGGCAAAAACCCACATTATGTGGTTAAGCTGTGTAAATCATTTTTTGTTTAAGTAAAGTTAAATCTCAAAATTATTTGAAAAGTTGTTTCGACGGTACATGTTCATAATAATGCTCAGGTGGGTCAAGAGCCTGATAAATATGTACCACGTCCAAGTAGGGTCCAGAAAAAAACAAAAAAATAGCTGTGACGTTAACAGAAAAAATTAAACCAAAGAATGTTGATCACAAAATTTTTCCCAGAGGGCAGTCAGAAGGGTGCCGAAAGTTGGTTCTGCAATCTATGTCAAGAAGTTGCTGTGAATAGTATGAGACTTTGTACCATGTGCAAAAACTATGTTCAAGAAGTGTGCCGCTGATAAACATTTACTATTTTTGTGTTCAAGTTGTGACTAGATAGGAGAACAGTATTTGGTAGCCAAAGGGGGCCTTATTACGAACATGGTATAACCTTTTATTTTGATTAGCGTAAAAATTAGCACAAAACCTTTTCAATTTTTTGTACATTTCATATTTTTTTATCAAACTGTATACTTTGACAGTTCTTATATTTAAATTTTAAATGTTTAAATTGACTAAAACTTACATTAAAAATAAATTTTTTCTTAAGTGGGCCTTATTTGGCACATTTACCTTAGCTAAAAGTTTTACAAACAAGTTTAGTTAAATCAAAACTTATTTGGCAAATCGGTATTTAAATTATTAAGTTATTATTTTTGAGAATTCTTGACAAGACAGTTTTAATAGACATTTAAAAGCATTAAAGCTGAGCAACTTACTTTATTAATTTATCTGAATTAATAAAATTTTTCTCTGCAGCTTGATATTGGAAACCGCCTCCCAAGTTTACTAATACATTCTTTGTTCTGTAGTACGTCGAGTACAACTTTACATCTTCTGTAAACTGATTCACCTAAAAATATAAAAAAAGATGAATGAAGTGCATAATAAGTCCGTAAAAAGCGTGAAGTACGAGTAAAATATATAAATTTTATATATGTCAGTAATCATTATAAACACTGGCCGACGCGACTTTTGTAACACAGTTAAACCCAATATTTTTGCAATGCTAATACCTTTCTAATAATAGAAAAATATTTATAGAGCCCTAATACGTACAATTTTTCAATGGGCTTATTAGACCCTTTTATATTAAGTGGTAGCAAATTTTTTGAGGAAAAATTTAAAAGGGATGTATTTTAATACAGAGAGATAACCTAAAATGGATTGTTTATTTCATTAGACTTATTCCCTTATTTAGTCTTCTTTTGAGTTTTAAACGACAGAAATGTCAAGTTAAACGCGCCGCAATTCTCCTGACAAATTTTGTTATATTTGTGGAGAATCTCTGGTGAAGTTACAAGCCAGACCATCTTCTGAAAATGTGAAAAAGTCCATTTTTAGTATTATGGTGTTATCAAGATATTGTTTTGTGAGATAATGGGATAATGGATTAGTGGGCCCTAAGGAAGGATTTACAAAATATTGCTATTTTTTTTGTTTGTAGGACAGTTGTACAGTGAATGAACAATATGTAACCACTATTTGGCCGAAGAGGAGTGAATTTCAACCGGGATCTCAAAATGTCAAGTATGTGCCTTTTGTAGACACAAAAATGTCTTTTGCCTCCTCTTCACATTAAACTTGGACTAATTAAAAACTTTGTTAAGGCTATGAATAGAGAGGGCGAATGGTTTAAATATCAAATCAAGTGTTTCCCTAGTTAAGTGACGCCGAATTAAAAGCAAGCATTTTTATTGGGTCACAAATGATAAAATTGCAGGACAATGTTCATTTTATAGAAAAGCTCACCACGCGAGAATTCAGAGCTTGGAACTAAAGTAAGTATAGTGAGGGGATTTTTAGGCAACAATATGGATGCAAACTACGAACAACTAGTTAATGAACTTTTAGACTCTTCAAATTGCTTAGTTTGTATTAATGTCATTAAAATTCACATTCCCCATTCCCATTTTTAATTTTTTCCTGAGAATTTAGGCGCTGCGCTGTTGGTGATGAGCAAGGTGAAAGGTTCCATCAAGTTATTAGGACAATGGAAATTCGGTACCAAGGACGATGGGTTTCAGCAATAATGGGTGATTACTGTTGGTTTTTGAAGAGAGAAGATGTGACCCGATAAAAGGAAAAAAATATAATTAGAGTGTTCAAAATAAATATTTTTGATGTTTTCTTTTTTCTTTGATGTTAATATTGTAAATTATAAATATAGGCGTCATACAGGGTTAACAAACTTGTAAAATCGTTTCTTTACTAACGGCACCGTTCTACATGTGGAGGTTTGTTTAATGTAACAAGAAAACCTTACGCCTTAGAATTTTTTTTTTGCCATTTTCGTATTCACTTAGGTTCATTCTACTAAAATATGCTATTCAGCTTTATATTACAACAAAAAAAAAGAAAAAAATTGTCGCTCAGTGTTATGTAGAAAAAAAAATATTTGCCTTTGCGTCCACATTATAAGCGTCACTCTCGATATCATCGTCAATAGAATCATCATCACATAGTACATCAAAGCAAAAACCAGTTGGAGAATTATAATTATGATCTGGACCAAACGCTCCTCCAAAGATGACACTATCGTCTGAAATAGAAAAAATTGACGGACAGTTCGACTTAATACTCTTTTATCTATAAACACTATTAAAAGTAGACTTTTTGACACTTGGTTGTTAGTGTCTAAAATATCATATCATGAGACTAGTGTTAAAAATAAACATATAATATTTTTAACTTTTATTGTTAACGTAAACATTTTTTATTGTACAATTTGAGCAACCAGAAATACGAACTCATTCTGCAGTTCCACTGATCAGGGTTTTGTTGCTATTTTGTATTTTTGTAAACGGAATGGAAGCAATAGTAGAAGACGGACGGAAACAGTGATTTAAAGCTTTAATAATTCTGCTATAATAGTAGGCTGTTTACCGAAGGTATTGATACCAACTGGATTTCTAGCACATTTGGTATTCATATAAATTCATAAAAATTCGATGATGTCCGATATCTGCTGGCCGAAGAGCTCTGTATTTTCTGTACAAATTTAAATAAAATGGCTTAACTACAGCAAAAGCTCGCTGAACCTTAGTTTTTGTATCTGAATTGTTCACTACTAATTCCTCGATGTTGTCGATTGTCAAATGGCATAGCTCATCTCAGCGACAAGCACCAGATATACCCAACATAGTGGCTACTTCTATCATGAGGTGCTTAAAGTTGATGAATTTCTCAAGGCTTACCCAATTTGCTCTGTTGTCAAAATCATAAGCTGTTTTTAGGTTAATAGCCTTCCACTTGTTTGCTTCAAAAAAGGTACAAGTTTATAATATTTACTAATATCTATATTGCAATCTAATTTCAACAGGGTCTTAATCATTGAGTAGTGACACTAAAAAGATACCTTACATTTTTCTTCGAAATATGCGAGAAATATATTTTTATTGTATTCTAACAACAACTAAAAGCTATACTAGCTGCTTCATTTTTATCAACGTTGGGGTCACTTTCTTCCAGATTATCCATCAAAAATCGCGCAAATTAAAAACATAACGCTTTTTACAAGTTATTGAGAGCGAGTTTTTCCATAACGAGGCTAGGACATCTTAAATGGTGAAGGTTGTTTTCCGATTGTTTAGTTTTCCAACTAGTCGCTGATGTATAGACTATTCGAGAACATATGATTTTGACCAAATTGACCATTCTAGGATGTAAAGTTGTCAAAATTTATTATTTAATGATATGTTGTGTTCTAATTAAACTAGATCATGTTATCGAAATGTAAAAGCATTTATTACAATTTATTTATCATACGTAAAACCACAAGAGCTTTTTTTTATCGAATAAACTTTTATTTTTTACGAAAACTAGATTGCTTAGAAATTTAAAGAGAACACACGAAATGATAAAAACGCGACAGCGAAGCTGTATCGTTTTTATCTATTACCGTTTGTTTGAGGTTAAATTGCTAAAAAGTGATCTAGTTTCAGTTTAAAAAATAAAAGTTCATCCGATCTTAAAAAAAAGATCGAGAGATTTTTAGCTAGAGAAATTCACGAATTTTGGCATAAATAGATACTAAAAAAAAAATATTCCACTAAAAAAATGTTTGACAGCATCAAATTAATTTGTAACAATATGTCAGGTTGCCGAGCAATGAAAAAGAAAAGCTACTCGATTTTGAGCTGGAGAGGTTTTTACCATTTAATTTTTAGCTGAAGAGCGTTTTTACGAATTTTAAAATAAATGCATTGCACTGTGACAATAATCAATTATTGTTTTTCTTTTATATTAAAACAAGGCTTACAACAATATCTATCAACGTATATGATAAGAAAAGGTAAATAGTTGTTTTACCATTATTAGCACTGGTCTTCCAGAGGAAGTCCAAGTTTCTATCTTTCTTACGCTGTTCCCGATCATTTTTATCTAAACGTCCAAAAAAGACTCCATCAAATCCCATTTTTGATAAAAGCGACCCATGTTCCCTGCTGTGTCCATACGGATCAATTTGCCAACCGATCGTCGGATTTCCACATTGGCCCAAAATATCATTCAAAATTCTAAAAAAACATGAAATAAGAAAACAATGGTTATTTAACAATCTTACATTAATAACTAAATTATTTTTTTCAGAAATCAATATTATCTAACAGTTTAAAAAATGAACATACCTAAACATGAGCGTACATAGTACATACACTTTATTAAATATTTGCGTTCAAACCACCTATACAGGATGATTTATGATTTAGGGTGGATGGGACATTAGAAGTTTATAATAATAATATCAATAAGAGAATAATAATAATAATAATAATAATAATAATAATATTAATTGTTTGATATAGGATGTATATCTTTAAGATTGGGAATGCTTCTTATCTACCTGTACCTTCTGTTGGAGATGAGATGAATTTTATTAAACACATTATCAGAGAAGTGTTACATTCTATTGCGTAACCTGTGTGTTACAATTACCGGAAAAAAAATCTTATGATTAGTTAGTTTTGTTACTGAGTGACCATTTTATGCCTCTGATATTTTCGTCGTATCGGTATCAATAAAGAGAAGGTGACGAACCGTCTATTCGAAGAAGATGTTACTAAAGTGGTCTTTAAGAATGTGGTTATAACTACCTTGGGTAAAGAGTCGGCACTGAGAAAACACGATGTGAGAGAATCATCAGGAATTGTGCCTAAAAGCGTAAAAGTGAACCAATAATTGTAATTATCAGTGGCATGGTTTCAAAGAAATCCAATAGTAAAGAAATCTTCGTCTGGAAGAAGAAATACCAAAAGTATATCAAGAGGAAAGTTGTTTTGTTATTAAAAAAATCGGTGCATTGTTGGTTTGAAAATTGTAATTATCACAAGTGCGGCATTAAAAGACATTTAGCGTAAAGGTTACCCTTAATATTATTTAACGAAAGTTCTGATAGTGATGTATCGGATGTAATTTATAATATTAGTGATCTTATGGACAATGATATTATACCTTGGGACGTACCTCAGAATTTTATAAATTTAGTAAAGTTGATTAATTTAATTAATAATCTTATGAAAATTGGTTTCGGGGTTCTAAACTATTTAGGTGATACAAGTGAGATTCTTTTTATCTATTTTTCTTTAATTCTCAAATAGCAAGAAAGCGTAAGCGGATGCATACATGATAATTATAAATTGGTTATTATAACGACTCGCAAAGGAATTCGCTGGAAAGTAGCAAGCTTCGGGTGCTAGATTTCCAATTTCGACAGTAGCAGAAAAGGTAAACTTTTGTGATTAAAATGAAATATTATTTATCATCAAAGACTGCAACTCTTACAAATGTAACCGAATTAAAGTCATCTTTGGGAATGATACATTTCAATTGCAAATTTTATGTGAACCGTTATGATGTCTTGATATAATAACAATAATGACAATAATAATAAATATTAATTGTTAATTATAATCAAGTAATAACTGGTTTGGTTATTTCAATTTTGGGGATGTTTGGTCGATTACCAAGCAGACCTTAGAAGATAGCGTTTAACAACAGATCAATTAGTATATCTGGAACATGCTCAAGAGGTCTTTAGGAAACAGGAGCAAATACATCGGCATCCAAAGTTCCATTCACGCCGGTTAGAGTTTGTATGAGATCGGATATCTCGTGGGGGGAGGATCAAGTTACGCACTTCTCAGTCGGTAAATCACAACTGACAACTTAAAGACGCATGCATCCAGGGGTTAATAGCTCTTAGAGGGTGCAGGTCGGGATGGTTGTCGTGAGTAAGGAACCTCTCAGGTAGCGAGCGAAGAGGTAAAGATTTAAAAAAAAGAAATAAATCCCACAATAGAAAAATGATAGTACGTGGACGATCTTGCTTTACTTTCTTCCGCACTACTCTTGGAGCGACAACACGCAAGCTTTAAAGAACATGCACCTCAAACACAAACGCAAAAAAAAACAAATAATAATAATTTTAATTTTAAAAATGATAATGATAATAATAATATTAATAACCCCAAGAGTGTGCCAAATCCTCTTCTGGTAGCTATCGTGCCGAGGGTATGAAGCTAGTTGTCCAGTATGGCTTCCGGATACCAGGCTCTGCTCCAGTTGACTATTATTTTCTGACTGCTTGTGGGACAAAAATGGTTTTCCAAAATACTAATACTACTAAGGATGTCCTTGTGAGATGGTGATGGTTTCCCGGTTCCTGGTCGAAGAAAGAATTGATTTCCCTAAGATAAACCAATTTGATACCTAAACTAACCTACATCCTTTTTTTATTAGAAAAACCTTATATGGCTTAATGGCAATGTTAAAAGTATTAAGGAAATTTAGGAATGCCTTATAGTTTAAACAGTCGCAATATCAAATATAGTCATAAACATTGATAAGTCGGGAAAATAATCTTGAAATGACGGCCCACAAGACCATGCATGTTTTCAGAAGAGTCATTCTCTGCAAAGAAAATAATTAACAAAGTTATTGTTTTCTTTTAAATAATAATACCTTTCTTTAACAACACTGGGAATTAAACCTTTTTGCCATTTAGGTAGTATAAGTAAATTATTTTTGTTTACCTGAAACCCCACGTAAACTGATCAATTGTAGATTGATAATTAACACATCCTTCATCGTTCATAACCCATCCTCCATTAATAATTTCTAGCTGTCCTCTGTCTACTAAAGTTTTAAATTTATTCCTCAAGGTGTCATCTTGATTCTTCCACCACCTCCAGAAAAATGCAGTTTCAACTTGAATAAAACTGAAAGAAATATATATTTTATAATTATAGTTAAAGAAGAGTTTATTAAAAATATTGCAAAGAAGTGTGATATAAATGATTTTTTAAAAATATTATTATTTATATTTAAATTTGTAGATATAAAATCTTGTGGCAGAAAAATAGTGCTAATTACTTCTTGGAAACATATCAGTTTCGTGTTCGATCAATAAAGACTTTTTATTTAATCTCTTTTTTTACTGAATATTGTTGTGACGCATAACTTTTTATTTAAGATCTGGCGAAGCTGCAACGTTGGAAATAATTGTATAATTAAATCTTGCAATCTTCTATTTGCCATAATTAAGCATTAATTTAACTTTTTTTATCTTATAAGTAATGGATTAAAACTTTTAATGTCATAATAATATATACAGAGTAGTTCGCGGTGGATGGTCAACATTAGACGGTTTTGGGGAATGACTATCTAAGAATTTGGTCCTTAGTATCACCAGACATTCTTAACCTAGCTACAATGTTCTCGATAACGTAGCATTGCCGCTTCTACTAGAAATTATTAGCAATTTCGATATTTAAAAGGTCGTTAATAAAATTATTTGAAAAATGTATGACTTTTGCTAATATTAAAAACACCTTTAAGATATTTTTTTTTTAACTTGGCACATAATATCCTACCAGTGGCAAGCGCTGTTCTAATCGGTTATTAATTATTTAGAATATCCAAGTTTCATTGAAATATCTTGTTTCCAATTCAATATATTTTTTTTCTCAAAAACGGTTAATCGTATAAAAAAAATAGTAGGCGAATTTTATAGATTTTGTTTCGTTGCTGATATTGATAAAAGCTTCAAATTAAGAAAAACAGTGGCGTGTCATTGATAACCGGAAAAACTTCGTAAGGATTGCCCATGTGCACGCCACTGGTGGTGGCAGGGCCGTAACTAGGTATAGGCAGAGTAGGCCTATGCCTATGGACGCAAGCCACAAGGGGCGCAAAAATCATAAATAAAATTATTCTGAATAATGATATGATACATATAAAAATGTTTATCAGAATAGATCCATCTGGCCAAAATATAAAAACATCTATCAGAATAGAAGTAGTTAGTCCCGAAATAATAACCTTTTTTGAAATTATTCAAAATTTATTTAATTTTTTTGCGGTATTCCACGGTACGCTGGAGTAAATTAAAAAATACAATAAATATTACTTTAAAAGGCTTTAGCGGTACAAGGTGGTCATCCAAAGCATAAGCGTTGAACGCACTTATCACTCAATTTAAATTGATTTTGGATATTTTAGAAGAGATGACTGATGTTTCAATATATTCTGGTGAAACAGTAATTGAGGCAAAAAATTTTCAAAAAAATCTTAAGAATTTCGACTTTGTAATTCTTTTAGTTTTTTGGTCATCTTTATTAGATAAAATTAATAAAGTAAATCTCTTACTTCAGAAAAAGGAGTTAACATTAGATACAGCATACAAATACATAAAGGGTTATTGGAAGAAATCAAAGTAAATACAGATTATTTTGAGAAATCTGAAAAAAATGGTTTGCACATTTGTCAAAATTGCAATATTTCAACTGAATACACGGAACTTCGAGAAAAAAAAATTAAAAAAAAAGAGCGGTGAGCTTGTTAATGATTTTTATTTAGACCAAAAAACAAAACAAAAACAACTATTATTTCAAGTCATCGATTCAATAATAACGCAGTTAAGTAACAGACATAAAGGTTTACATAAGATTTGCAGTGATTTCAGTTTTCTTAACGAAGCAATTCTTTCCAAAATGAGTCTTTCTGATACTGAAAATTGTATTAAAGATTTGTGCGATAAATATCCAAACGACTTCAATTGTAACGAATTTATTCAGAAAGCAGAAATTTTTAAATTTCAAGCGCAAGAACTTTTTGATTTCCAGTGTCAATCTGCATTGAAAATGTATCAAAACCTACATAATTTTGAGCTCCTGGCCGAATATCCCAATTTTGCTACAGCATTACAAATTTTTCTTACAATTCCAGTCACCAGTGCTTCTTGTGAAAGATCTTTTTCAAAATTGAAGTTATTTAAGATCGACCATGTCCCAAGAAAGATTATCTAATACTGCCATATTATCCATAGAAATGCTTATTGCAGAATCCATTTTTTTTGATAAATATATATCAGATTTCGTAACACAAAAAGCCAGAAAATATTGTTTGTAAAATTATCTTCCTAATCTAATATTTAAGTGGAGCGTAAAGTCTATTTGTAAGTATTTTATTTATACCTACACATTTCCAATATTTCCATTTTTTATTTTATTTTTTTTTTAGTTTAACAATACATATATAATCTTCTCTTATTATTAAGTAAGCTTAATAATTAACTGTTAAAAAAAAATTAAACCAAGCAGTATTAATAAACTTATAACTTACTTAATACAGAGTAAAAAAAAATTATACATATAAATTTTGTGTGTCTTTAAAAACATATTAAAGTATCCCCCCTCCCTACTGTAGCGCATTTCTCTAGGGGGCACAAAAAAGAAACCTTGCCTGTAGTATAATATCACCTAGTTACGGCTCTGCTTACAAGGGCTTATAGTACTAAAATATCGAATTGATAAGAACAGTGACATGACAATTAGTGGCGTAGCCACGGGGGGATATACAGGATATATTCGTTTCCCCATAAATACTAATAAATATCAATTTTGAGACACGGATTAATATTAATGCAGTGTTTAAGTACCTGGGCAAAAAACTAGGATTAGATTTTGTTTTATTTGATATTTTTTTTATAATAAAATTGTGGTAAATAACTGAATGACTTAAAAATATCGAGATGTGATGTGTTAGTATCCCCTACTGGCGATATGTGGCGTGAGGCAGGCAGGTGAGTTTAAACCCCACAGCCTTAAATTAGACAAACAATCCATTTGAAGTAAGTAACTTAATGGCCAAAGAGTAATAATAATTTTGTATTATTTAATTGAAAATTCCACACCGACAACTTTCGACCAATGTTCGAGCCTGTTTTTGTATTGTTATGATAGCAATAAAGTAAAAAATAATTATTTAATAATAATAATAACAATAATAAGGAAACGATTATTATTTTTTTTTATGGAATAAAACACAAAGTCTGCTCCACTAATTTAATATAATAAGTTCATATTATATGCCCATACATGTTTCGAAGGCATAAACCTTCATCTTCAGTGGGTTATTATTAAGATGTAATTAATTTATGAAGAGACCAATGACATTGTTAAATTGTTAAACTGAAAGGGGAAGGAAAAAATACAATTAGATAATGTGAAAGCAACACAGGCATCATCAATAAAAGTTTAATATATGGGAAAAAGATATTTTTGTAAAATTTCGAGATTAATATTAAACCGCGATTACAGTGAAATACATGCAAGCTAGAGACTTACCTTATGTTGTAAAATTTTTTTTAATTTTTATAAGAAAACATATGTAACGTTAATTAAATAACTAATACATTATAACTAATAGTAGCAAAAGATTTTGTAAATAAATATGAATTTAAAATAAATTTAATTTTATTTTGAACTTATTAAAAAACCCAACTTTGACTGGGAAATTAAAATCAAAAGGGAAATAGGGTACGACCATCATGGTGGAGTCGTACCAAATGGTAGGTAAAAATTTTTATATAGTTAAAGTGTGAATGGATTATTTTATTTTATTTTTTTTATATTTCATTCAAAAAAACGGTCAAATCCGTCGCAATGCGACAATGTCAAAGGTTAACTCTACTAACTACTTCCATAAGATTATTTTTTTAAAAACGCTTGTTCCTATTATTCACCTAGTGCTTTCACATTTCCTATATTATTGGTATAAATCGGAAAAAGACTTTAACATTCTGTATCTCCCAATCATTTTAAAATACTATAATACTCGTATCTTGAACATTAAATTCTGAACTACCCTGGGGCATACAACAATAATAAAACTCGGGGGTGTCCTTTAGCATTCGTTATTGATAACGTAACATATTAAAATTAGTTATTAAAGTCGAAACTGCTCTCCAGAAGGGACATGTTTAATGAGGGATAAATAAGATTGGACTTTCCCAATCTTATTTATCCCTCATTAAAATTGGTTAGTTAAAGTAACTGGAAGAGTCCAACGAGACCCAGTTACTGTATTTTATTCTTCTAACTCTGATGATGGCTTACTGAGACCGAAACCCGTTAACTATTTTATTACTGAAGAGTGGCTGAAGGACACTCTCGAGTTTTCGACCTTAAGGTGGTCTAGGAATCAGCAACTAAAATTAGTATATAACAATAAGGAATAATATCATAATAGAAAATCTATTAATTTTTTGCGACATAAATTACGCCCTCAAAATATGGCATCTAATTTCTGGACACCCCAACTTAACCTAAATAGAAGAAAGTAAGAACTTACCGTCTGTCTGGATGCTCCCAAAGGGAATTGACCACCGATGTTATAATATATTGCACGCCCGCATTATCACGAGAAGAATTTACTAAAAATAGTTATAAAATATTAAATTAACTGGATCATTAATGGTGGAAGTGCTTTTTTGGAACAAAACTAAAAAACAAAATTTCTGTACCTCAAAAGCAAAGAGTAGGATAGGGTTAAAAAGGAAATTTTTCAGGAGAGGAGATTTAAAAGTAACTTTAAAATTTAATGTGCACAGGGTGCCTACTTTTTCGATGAAACTGCAAGTTATCTCGGTAACTAGTAAAACTGGAAAACTTTTACATTTTACTTCGCTACTTTTTGAAAAAACACAAGATGCCGCAAACAGAAGTGTCATAGTTTTCTTGGTTTTTAAGCTACACGGTGATTTCAAAAAGGCTTAGTTTTTGCCGAAGTCTCTTATTTTTCGAGATTTAGGGCAAACATAATTGTTGGTTGACCTGGGCTCATTCTCTTGTATTATGACAATGATACTGCCTATGCCTAATGAGATTATAAACTAAGGTTTAGATTACTTTTGTAGCAAAAACATGGACTCGTATTTGATTTAAGTTCCAGTTGCAAAAGAAGTCGTAGCTCAGCATTCAAAGTACTCAAATGGTGCACAATCTTTACTTCATAGGGTTTAAAATTACGTTTATTTAATATTTTTTTAGACACGAAATTTTATCACTCCGAGTTCACTTTTTAAGACTGCTTGAACTTTTAGAGAGCGCCTTCACAGAAGCCGTAACTTTCTCGAATTAATAGTAAAAAATCAATTTGTTCTAATTATTATGACAGAAAATGTTAACTTTAAAAATAATGAAGAATACGACATGCTCGTTTGTTGTATCCATTGTAATGAAAATGTAGATGAAGCATTAAAAGTGTATTTCAATTGGTAAATATACGCCTTTTTGTGGTATCTCTATGAAGATTTATTGAATATCCTAAATTACTTGTAGATATGCCGAAAGACGACAGCAGGATAAAAGAGTTTTTCTAAGGATGGAATATGAACACGGTTTATTTTTTAAACCTCGGCCTAAAATCTACAACAAGGAAAACCGCGAGACTGATGAAATAAATGTTTTGGCTTTAATTGAAACAAATCCAACTATTTCTTGCAGAAATATTGAAGGTTCGGTCAGAGTAGTTAAATCAAGAGTGTAAACAATCCTAGAAAAACACAATTTTAAGCCATATGAATTCCTCCTAGTACAAAACTTACATCCTGGTGATGCACAGCGCCGTATAGAGTTCTGTAATTGGTATTTACAAAATATCAATAAGGAAAGTAATTTTAAAAGTAGCATTATATTATGGTCCGATAAGGTTTATTTTACAGTGCTGGTATATTTAATCGGCACAATTCGAGGTTTTGGTCTCAGGAAAATCAGTATGTAATATTTCCACTCAAACGGCAAGGCAGGTTTGGCTTTAACATTTTATGTGTTATACTACAAAGCCAAATAATTTATATTATATTTAAAGGCAGCCTTAATGCAAATAAATAATTGGAAGTTTTGGAAAACGTCGTGCCGGAAATAATAGAAGACGTGCCCTTAGCGGGCCTGAACAAGATGGAGCACTCACTCACAATGCGCCACTTATCAGGGCCTACTTAAACAATAATTTCCCAAGCCACTGGATTGGAACTAATGTACCTGTAAGATAGACACCAAGGTCACCCGACTTGTCGGTTTTGGATTTCTTCTTGTGGGGATACCTTGACAATAAGATTTATTCTATTCAATACCAAACAATTGCAGATTTAAGAAATGCCACTGAAAGAGCATTAAGGGAGTTACCAACGCGGCCTTATAGTATTTTAAATTCATTAAGGCGAATAAGAACTATGTGTAAAACATGTCTAAGGCATAATGAAAAACAATTTGAGAAATATTTATGAAAAAGTTCAATGAATTTTTAGCTTTTGTTTCTAATGTACAACTTGATTTTTGCATTGTTATTATTTTTACTGAAATATCACTACTAATTAGATTAAGGAGTCCAAAATATATGTTTTCTGCAGTAATTATCATACCAGTAATAGTTTTTTTAAATACCCGTCATGGCCTACTAACAAAAAATGTATATTTTTTAATAAGACGTAAAATTCGTGCTTAATATTAAAAACAAAAATGAGGTATTATATATTTCTGAGAATCTTGTTATAAACTAAATTATATTATTAAAAAATATATAGGGTGACCCACCAAAAGAAAGCAAGTTTGGTTCCTTTTCTCGGAAACTAATAAACGTAGAAAAAAGCTGAGTACGTCACTGGATTCTACGGAAAACAACTACAAAGAGAACATTTGTTTTCTCTTTAATAAGCTACAGGGTGACCTAATTATAGGGGTGTCCCAAAATGTAAAATTTTCAAAAACATCTCGTATATCAAAAACGAGGAGGATTAGAAAAATTCTGATTACGGTATTTTTCTTTTACAATAAAGTAGCAAAGTGCTGTGAAAACCGTATCCTTCTATCTCTACTCAAGGGAGTTACCCCGTAAAACTATCGAAAACTAGGCACCCTGTACAGGGTTATTTTTTATATTTTTGCACCAATCTATAGGGGTTAATATAAGTGATAGAAAAAAACTTTTAATACAAAAGTTGCATGATTGTTCCCGTGATACCTTTAAGACTTCTTAAATAAAGCATTCGCGCATTGCAAGGTTGAAAACTAATTGCGAGTTTTTTTTTTAAAGGGCATTTTACACTTTTTTTTTATCAGAACGAAAGATTACTTTTCCCGAATTCAAAGATATCTAACTTGTCAACATTTAGTTGAGCCGTTTCTTTAATATTTAAGTGTAGGAAGATTCCGACAAAACTTCTAGAACTTGACCTACTATTCTAAGCAGCGATCAAGAGTACTTATATAAACCTAGTTTATCAGTATCAGACAGAACCGTATCAAAAAGTCTTTCAAGGAAGTAGCATGACAAAATGGCACATTCCAGATGACTGACTACAGCAAATAGAGTCTTCAGGTTGTATGTTGAAACTACAAATTTTTCAGAAAATTTAAACACTCTAATAACTTTTATCCAAACGGTTTCTGTTCCTTTATGTGAGATTAAGATAAAACCAGATGTGAAATAATATGGTTCGCTACACTTATATAATATAACTCAACAAATCAAGATATAGAAGTTACCGAGCCGCCAATAACTAAACACATTTTCAATAGATCAGTTAGAACAGATGATAAAATATATACCAGACGAAATTATTATTTTTTAATTTTCATGCCATTCAGAAGCTGTGGAACGCTGTGTAAAACTAGTAACAAAAGCATCGTCAGCTGTTTGTCAGCTACGGTTGGCCTTATAAGATGTTGCATTGCTTGCCGACAGTCAATACCAAAGTTTAAATTTGAATAAGGCTTTTTGAAGAATACCTAATTTATGAGATGTTAAGAGAAAAAGGGTGGGACGGAGGAACTCGACTTGCAGACACCTTCACGTGGTGAGTTCTCAGTTGTTTTTTATAAAAGACAAGCAGAGAGCTGCAAAATCACCAATAACAGATACAATCTTATGGGAAATTTTACTGAGATTCCCAAATTTTGAAGTATATTTGCTTAGAAGCCTCAACTTTTGCAGGGGAAATAGTCATAATAGGTAGCCATATTTCCGTCAAATTTTGGTCCGTTTTTCGATCCACCCTATATACCAATAATTTTTTTTACTAAAGCAGTCTTAAGTAAATAAATAAAATATAAATAAATATACATATTTAAAGCTTATCTGATAGGTTGGACTGCAATTTTTAAGTAAAATATGTTGAATAAACAGAAATACTCAAAAAAATACATTGTAAGATAAAACTTTAATCCACTTGAATTATTTTCTAATTTATTGACATTATACATTGGATCAAACCTTCAATTTTTAAAAACCTAAAATTGGGAGAATAATCACCCTAATTAAAAAAAGAAACGGGGATATAAGGTAATAAAAATATATGTACTTGCAATGAGGAGAAGTGTCATTGGAGCCCTTTAAATTAAAGATTTTTGAAAGGCTGGGTTCAGAAGATAGGGGGCTGAACTAGATTATAATATCACTTAAGTGAATTATGTCCCCCTTAATATCAATTTCGACCTGTTTCATCGATCTTATCTCAAGTCTTTAGACTTTAGACTTAGATAGACGTAGATAAAGGCAGTGGTAATGAACAACCGGTATAATACTTACATCCCCAATAATATTGGTCCACCGTTTTAAGATAACCAAGATCATCATGAGAGTGATGTACCAAATGCACGTTTATTTTTTCAGGATCTGTATCATGACACTTCACACAAGAATCAGTGATTAATTCTCTATTAGGGTTAAGACGGTACGTTAAACCGAGACAAACACTAAAAATTAGAATAATTGAAAGTACGTTAACTTTAAGATACATTTTTTTAAAATGTGAAGCCAGCAGACACAGACTCTTTATTTAAAGTATTACAATAATCATCATGTTCTAGGAAGGAGGAAACAAAGTTCATTTTTATTGAACTTTGGTGGTTTATCAATTATGATAATCAGTCTGGAACTGTCTTATCGGTAATATCTATAGGTATTTCACAATCTAAATATAGTCCTAAAAGGATACTCGTAGTCACTGATAGCGAAAAGTAGGTGTTAGCTGATATTGTTCTATTTTTATAGCCGATCAATTAAAACATCATTATCGTCCGGTGAGTACCTCTTAATTTCTGGGAAGCATATAGAGGAGGTCAAAGTACTCTACGAAGGCAAAAAGACTTTACACTGAAAGATTTTCAGCTCAGACATTGTCAGGTCCAAAAACTTTTCAAAGGGTTGATCGGAGCTTAATTAATTTACAATGTTATTAAAATACAAAAGTAATGAAATCGTTGGAATGTTATTTTGGCAAATATTCAAATGGGCTCCAAGTACTTCAGTACACTTTCTTAGTCTTCGAATATTTTTCTGTTGCATTATTACGGACTTCGTTAGAATGCTGTGTTATTTTCGCTAGTAGTTCTCCTCTAGAATTTACTGGTGTTGAATAAACTAGTTCTTTTAGATGTCCACAGAAGTAAACGTCTAAGGGATTTAGGTCTGAAGACCTCGGTGACCATACAACATGCCCACCTTGATCTATCCATTTAGAGCCAAAAACGTTGTTGAGTGTTGACGTACTATACGGTTATAATGAGGTGAGGTGGAAGACCATCAAACATGTGCCACATTCGCATTCTTCTATTAGGAGGCACGTCTTTCAATAAACAATTTAAATCTTGCTGCAAGAATTGTAAATAGATCTCATCATTAAGTCTTTCTTCCCAAACAAATGGACCTATAAGGTTATTTCCGATAATGCCAGCCCACACATTTACCATAAACCTTTGTTGGTGTTTGTTTTAAATTGTGGCGTGCGGAATTTCATCAGCGCAAAAATGTAAATTGTGTGAGTTTATTATGCCATCATCATCTTGCTTCACCGGTAAACAAGATAAGGTTAGAAAAATTTATATTTGCGTTATGTTGCTGTATAAACCAGTTGAAGTATTGAAATCTTGCTGGATAATCATCTGGAGACATCCATCACAATTCAATTACTCTAATAATTACTTTCTTATCATCTTTTACCCGTTTCTCTTAGGTTCTGATCGACCGTTTTAAAGGTTCTTTGACTTAGCAATGTTTGAGCTGGAAATCTTTTAGAAAAAGTCTTCTTGCCTTCGAAGAGTTGGATAGCGCTTTACCATAAATTAAATGCATATCAGCATTGTCTGCGTAAGAATATTATTCCATTTTTTTTTAAATTATTTTTACTTGAAGGCGGTTTTGACAAGTTCCGTCAATAGTAATTCATTATGTAGGTATTAATAATCACATTTATTCCTGTTTATTGTCATATAAAACTTATGGAGACGTGGTTTAATAAATGGAAAATCAGTCTGAATGATGCCAAAACACAGGCTATCTATATTTCGAAGGGCAGAAGTATCCAACCTTCATCCAGATTGCTTGTCCAAAACACTAGAATAAACTGGTGTCAAAATATAAAATACCTGGGTCTGCTCTTCCATAAATAGCTAAACTGGAACTACAAACAGCAAAAGTAGTTCGAATCTGCGTACAAAGACTTTACTCTACGAGACTATCGTTCAGCATGTAAAGGGTGATTTTTTAAGAGTGTCCGAACTTCTATCCGAGAAGGCTGTGAAATGAACTGTCACTTTTCGCGCTTGTAGTGTCAGAATTATTCAGTATAGTCTGGCAAATCATTATGGAAAGAATAACACCATAGCAACGCTTGAAAATTGTCCAAATTTATTATCAAAACCAGTGTTCTGTGCGCCAAACTTATCGAGTACTTCGTGAATTCTATGGTGCCCATAATCGCCCAACCGAACGATGTATTCGCCGAATTATAGACAAATTTCGAACGCAATTTACATTACTCGATATTAAAACAAAAACCAGACAAAAATCTGTGCGTTCCCAAGAAAATATCGCCGCTGTAGCTGCCAGTGTTGATGAAGACCCAAATTTGTCAATTCGTAGACGTTCGCAAGAAGTTGGGCTTTGTTATTCGACTACGTGGACAATTTTGACTAAAGATCTTGGTCTGGTGCCTTACAAGATCCAGCTTACCCAAGAACTTAAGCCGCAAGATCATCGTTTACGTCGTACGTTCGCTGAATGGTCTCTTAGTCAATTGCAACTTGATCCAGAATTTAACCGCAAAATTTTGTTCAGCGACGAAGCTCATTTTTGGTTAAACGGTTACGACAATAAACAGAATTGCCGCATTTGGAGGGAAAATAATCCCAAAATGACTCAACAATTGCCGTTGCATCCAGAGAAATGCACGGTATGGTGTGGATTATACGCCGGTGGCATTATTAGGCCGTATTTTTTTAAAAATGAAACTGGAAACCGCGTGACAGTTAATCGGGATCGTTACAGAGCGATGATTAATGACTATTTAATTCCAAATTTGAATGGTATTGATTTGGAGAGGATGTGGTTCCAACAGGACGGAGCCACATGTCATACAGCCAACGCAACACTGGATTTATTGAGGGAAGAATTCGGTGAGAAAATTATTTCGAGGAATGGACCTGTCAACTGGCCCCCAAAGTCGTGTGATTTAACGCCATTAGATTATTTTCTGTGGGGTTACGTTAAATCATTGGTCTATGCCGATAAACCGGCAAATATTGGCGCATTAGAACACAAAATAACGCGGACAATTGCAGACATAAGTCCCCAATTGCTTGAAAAAGTGGTCGGAAATTGGATTGACAAAATGCGCTTTGTTAGAAGAAGCCGCGGCGGACATTTGACCGAAATTATTTTCAAACATTAATGCCATTAAATGTTATTTCACATAAAATAAATAGTTTAGAGATATCTAATATGGTTGTTGTTTAATTTAAATTTAAAACTCAGACACTCTTAAAAAATCACCCTTTACTTCTTTATTGCATCACCACCTGGAGTACCATAAAGAAGACAAACCTTAGAATATACTTACCATTTAAAATATGAAAGCTGCCACTTGCTGCTAGAAGCGGCAATACCGCATTTTATCTGGGTGAAACATGTCCTTTTATGCAAAAAGGAACAAGATTCTTGATCGTTCCGTTGATTGGTTTGCCATAAATATTTAATGTGAATATTACTGCACTAGTGAAGTAGCATACTACTTACCGAACTAAAAATAGTGCGGCTAAGTATTTATTACACGCGGTTGTAGAAAAAATAAATAATTCCTAGTGTAAAATATATATTTATTTTAAATGAAATATTGCATTACAAGCAAATCAAATTATTGGTTATTTATTTCCACAATAAAAGTTTTAATATCCATTGGTGACAGTTCAATTTCATTTGCGTTTAGACGTTGTTTAACATTTTGAACTTCATATCCTGATGTATAGCTCCAATCATATTTCTTCTTAAATGAATCCAGCCTTCGGTTTGCACCCAGAGTTGTTTCGACAATATTGCTTATGGTAAGGTTTGCAAACAATGCCTATAAAGCAAGAAGTTTTGGTACAAAATAACGATTTTCAGTTTTTTCTTTGTTAAACAATAAATTTAGATTGATAAAAATGCTTTTAATTTTATCTTAAGAAAAGGTCATGTTTTGGCAGCTTGCATAGTTTTATTATTATTTATTAAATACTTGTATTTAGAAATTATACAGTGCCGTATATTTTTTCTTTCTATTCGTAAATTTGTTTTTTGTTTTGCAGATATCCAATCTTCGTATTGACAGGAACAAACTTTTGTTATTTTTTTTTAAATTGTTTCTTATTAAGTTTAAAATGTCTAAGATTCAAAATAACTGTATATTAAAAAGCATTTGATGCAATACAATTATATTGATAAAAACGTGTTTAGTCTAAAGTTATAACATAGTGCACGGAATAATAAAAAAATCTCTATTAAAACTAGAATATTCACCTGCAAATCAACCGTTGTAGTTTTGGATAAATTGGGATCTTCGTCTTTTTCCAAAATATGTTCCAACCGGAGAATATAACTTGAAGCAGTCCATGGTTCCAATGTCAATATGTTTATATTTTCTGGCAGTTCCGTTTTCAATGCTGAATACTTTAAAGAACATTACGTTATTGTTTTATCAACTTACTTTTTTATATAATATCGTCCTATCTTATGTTAACTGAATAAATTGCTGCTTTAAAATTTAGTTTTAATCGTTTTCAAAAACCTGTCTCTAATTAATATGGATAAAAAAATTTACCAAATTATATATTATACAGGGTGCTGCGAAAATGTGTTCAAGTACTTGGACAGGTGATTTTATGTGACAAAATAAGTCATCTAATTGATTGAAATGTAACTTCATTTTTTTCACCCAGTGGAAAACTGATTTAATGATATTAAAAATGTTTAATGGTAACTTGTGACTAAACGCTGAGGTTTATCGACTCGGAGGAAGTAACTTTTTTATTTTGTATTTTATTGTCTTTAACACGGCATATTGGGTTTCTGTAATATCTTTCAAAACAAGAAAGACTAAATAAAAATATATTCTTTAGGTAAAGTGCCTTCTGGTCGCACAGCTGGGCCACATTTTTGTAGCAGAATGATAGAAATCACTAAGTTAAGTCTCCGTGCCGAAGATTAATATCACTGGTAAAGAAATTAATTGCCCTATATTAAAAATGAGAGAAGAACAAGATTGATGGGCTAGAACTCGAAAAATAGTGATATTTTGATTATTTGTTGGATTACTTACTGCCTACCTTTACTTTTTCACCCAAAAATATAAAGGATGCCCGAAAGTGATAAATTTCATTTGAATTTTTTAATATTTGCGATTGTGACGTGTTGAATTAATTTTTTAAATATTTCAAAATACTCTGTTTTTTTGGTAGGAACGTGCAAGCGTGAAAAATTCGGCATGAAATGTGGAAAAATTACGTGAGTCGGAGCGGGAATGAGTGGTTGATTTTGCAAGAAATCTCAAATGTAAAATTTGGGAGTCTTTTGACAGCTGTCTAATTTTAAGGAAAAGGCTTTCGTTAAACCTCCCGTTGTGAAAACATGTTGATTTTAAATTTTGAAAGTTTCGAAAACGTTTTTTAGCATTTGCCTTTGTAGCGCATTGATGAAATTTTTCAATATTTTGTGTATTAAATCGAGCAGAAATTCTTCGAAATGTGTGATTGTGTGGTCGCAGAAAAAAGTGAAATTACTTTTTTCCCAGCTAAGGACGTGAGACTCGGCCAAATTGACAGAATTGGGGTAATTTTTAATGAAAAATCGGAAGACAGTCCAAATTGAATCGGGGGACTGAAATAACCCTCTAATAGGAATTTAAGTGTTCCACCATCATTTAGAAATTTTAGGTCTTGGCCGTGGATCCCGCTCGTGCCTTTGGAGCTCCAAAAAAGATAGTAAACGTGATTTTGCACCATAGTTGCTTTGTCTATAATATGTAATGTATTCTTGACAATAAAGCATGTTAATTAATTAAAAAGTTATCCACAAATGTGTTGGAATTTGTTCCAACGTTACATTTTAACACCTATCAAAGTGCCAGCTCGCAAGTTTTAAAACAAGAGGACGGCGAGTTGTGCCGAAATATGAAATTTCAGTGTTAAGGGGTATGCGGCCGGGGCGTTTAGGTCGAAGTTACAGACAAATTTCATATTATGAATTTTTGTAAGGGTTGAGAGGAGGGGCGGGGGAATCTATCGAGGGGGGCTGAAATAGATAATGTAGAATGTCGCTAAGGGGCTGAGTTAGTGTTGTTCTGTTCAGCCTTTTAAACTGGGAAAGAGATATTACGTCCAAAAAAGAAGGTTATTAATAAATATAAAACAAATTTCAATTTTTAAATAATTTTGTGGTCCTTAAAAGGATTGATTTATATTAATAAGGAGTTTTGCAGTCAGATAGTGTTAAAGCTAGCAATAACAGACACCTTTCATGACAGCCATAATTGTTCAGGGATTGGTGTTCTTGGAATATAGCGTTCTTGTTAGTGTTTAAGAATAATATTGGTATTACAAGGCGTTTTTTTTTTAATATACACAATATCGGTGTACAGGTAAAACTTACAAAAAACCTATCCATATTCTCGAAGAGACCCGTTTTACATTAAAACTAGGGAAATTGTACCAGTGGTCATTATTCACATGTTATATTATTAAAAAAATTAAAACTAAGAATTCCCTTCATTAATACAATGTTTTGATTTTACTAAAAGAAATTTTATTTTATTTTATAAATATAACATGTGAATAATGACCACTTGGTGAGTACATAATTAATAACAATAATATTATAACATATATAACAAACCGTTAAGTAATGTGATTAGATATATCTTATTGGTTGCCAAAATTTTCTCCTTTCAGATGTATTCCCAAATTTTTTACCAGAAATGACATAGTTTCGTTTTGAAAATTTTAAGGAGAAGCAATTTCATTTAATTTAATTTACATATAATCTAATCCACCACAACAATATACATGTCCCCTCACTAAGTCAGTTTCATTTTAAATTAAGAATGAATTTCTTCTTTTACAACATGTTCTAATTTCAACATTCTTAAACCACTGTATTATGATTAGGGTCTTTTATCCTACTTGCGTTTAAATCATCTCCTACCATTGCATAGAGATACATCGTCCTTATAATAAGCTGCTGTCTATTCCAATGGTTGCATAATCTGCATTTCATTGTATTTTATTGTTGAATCACCCATTGTTCTCCCAACTGTTTTAACTACTTTTCATAACAAAATTTCTTAAATGATTAGTTGCTGAAGATGACTTTCCCTAAAGTCGAAACTAGTACAACGTTAAGAAATTTATTTTAATTCTTCATCATTTTATGTATTTTCTATAACCCTTGTTTTCTACCCTAGAGGGGCAAATAAAGTTATTTGGTGGTAAAGACATAGACCTTTATTTCTATTTATAATATGTATTTTTATTATCTTGTACTTTTGAATGTTTTATATTGTATAATATCTATATTTGTTCACGAATTTGTAATAAATTTTATTGATTGAACTCCACGAAAATCCTTTGTTTATTGCTATTTGTTTAATTATATTGATTTCTTTATTAAATGCACTCCTGGATAATGGCAAATTGAATAGTCTGTAGAAAAATGAATTAAAATTATGATGATTCCTGAAATGGTGAAACATGTAGCCTGCTAAGGTAGTGAATAAAAATTTTATATGTGAGTTACTTTGAGTTACATTTTCTCTAGTTTTAATTAGATAAGGTTCAAGTTTACCAAACGAGGACACCGGCTCAGTAACAATCCTATATATAGATAACGGAAATAGCTATTTATACAATAAGTTGCGAAATGAGTGATGAGACGTGTTGTCCAACTCGGCTTTGCCTCGTTGGACAATTTTCACGTCGCGTGCCTAAAAGACATCGTTTCGTAACGAATTATATACAAGATTTTTTGTGAAAGCGGATAATTTGATAATTTAGGCTTTTATTAGTATTTTTAAACATTTTGAAAAGTAGGCAGGCAATCTGTTTCTAAGGCATTGTTTATGCATTATTTAATGTCAAGTGTATTGTCAAGTTCGAACGTCGCGTTTTGCCTTTTTTCCCGCAAAGTTTTTCGAAAAAATTACTTCAAATGAGTGATATTGACGAGTCTTGGATATTGAACAAACTGCTGAAGCTGCGCTATCCACGTTTATACGAAAAAAACTACGACAACTTTGAAACCTGGGCCAAAGAAAAACATATTGAGAACTTTACAGAAAAGGTATTACTAGTCTATTTCCTCAAGCTATCCACCACCTTAAGGCCGTCAACTTTGTGGAGCAAATATTCGATGCTCCGCACCATGATTTATCTGAACAAAAATGTAGATATTTGCAAATTTACAAACCTTATTGCATTTTTAAAAAGGAAAGCTACCGGATATCAGCCAAAAAAATCAAAACTATTTACAAAGCTAGAAATAGAACGCTTTATAAAACAAGCTGATGATAAAGAATTCCTGTTAGCCAAAGTTGTTTTAATCGTTGGAGTATTTGGAGCATGTAGGAGGGAAGAATTCACATTTTTGAAATTAGATGCCATCAAAGATTGTCAGTCGTTTATCAGTGTCAAAATTCCGAACACGAAAACTCATGTTCCAAGAATGTTTACGATTACTGAGGGATCAATAGATGTCATCAATTTTTTAGATATATTTCGTAAGTACGCAAAACTTCGTCCACTGAATACGACACATCAGCGATTTTTCTTGACATATCGAAGTGGTAAATGCTGTACCCTGCCAGTTGGAATTAATACAATTGGAGGTATGCCAAAAAAAATAGCAGAATTCCTTTGACTCTCCAACACCAATGAATACACTGGCCATTGCTTCCGGCGCAGCTCTGCAACAATGTTGGCAGATTCTGGAGCGGACATGACACTTTCAAAGCGTCATGGAGGTTGGCGATCAAGTTCAGTTGCCGAGAGTTATATAGAAAATTCCATTGAACAGAAAAACGAAATAGCAAAAAGAATCATAGGGCAGAAAGATACGCCAAATACAAAAATAGAAGAAGTTCACTTAAAAGCAGAAGTTAGCATTGTCACTACTAGCAGTTTATCCATTCCGACTACTAATAATTACATTGCTCTCAAAGAAGAGAAGCTAGATGCCTCTAGAATTCAGTTCAACAGTTTACATAATTGTACATTTAACATATATAATAAATAGATATTTTCATTGATTTTAATGTTTCATTTTTACTTTCAGGCACTAGTGCCTAAAAGAGTGTCATTTCGAAATTCTAATCAATATCGAAATATGTCTATTTCGAAACGCTTTCACAAAAAATATTATTTCTATTTGATAAAAAGTATATTTCAATGCACCCTACCAGGTATTCAAGATTTCAAATTTTCCTAACACAGTTACATATTATTACATTTTTTACTTCCTTGTCGTTTAACGGTAACATAATTTTTTTAGTTTATTAGATATTTGCGAATAACTCGAGGACTAATAAAACTATGAAATCACGGATTGAGCCAAAATATATCAATCTTCTCTAGTGTTGAAGAATATGTCATTCTAGTTCATTTCAGTTAAGATATTTAAAAAAACTGAATCTTGGGTAAACCGCGTCCTCTAGAAGACATGGTGTGAACTACATCCGTTTTTTAATAAGTGTGAAAATCATTTTCGAGCGAGCCTAAGGTGATAACTTATATTATTGGGATATTAAGTTATTTGATTTCAGGTTTTCTTGGTCGATTTGTTTATTAATTTTTTTCTGATACCATAAGGTTTATGGCTTCCATAATACCGTATAGTCCAACGCACGAGTTTACAGCTACGAAAGGAATATTATAAGGAATGTGCCGTGATACTCTGATTAAATTTCCATAAAATATTAATTTGTATGGAATTCAAATATATTATCTAAAACAATTAGACGTATGCATATCCCTGTAGTGGATACTTCCTGTAACATATATTTCGTTTATTTTTCCCCTTACATTTCAAATTATAATCGTTAAAGCGACGAAGGTAATATTTAATTAATGATTTATTTTGGTAAATTTGGCAACCCACGTCTAATAAATCGCGGATTCCTGGGCCAGAAATTATCACCTGTGCCTTAAAACTGGTTTTGTCTCTTTCTATTGTTATATAATATTGAGTTTGTAGGAAGGTGCTTGTCGTTATTTCATCTTCAGGAATTTGACAGGAATTGGCAGAGTTGAGAATTATATTAATAATTTATAATTAATAATTATATTCAAACGTATGTAGCTGTAAAACGTATTATATACATCTAAAGACATTCTTTTCTATTCTTTCGTTTTTACAAATTTATTAACTTAACATAAAATATTACATAATATGAAACGAAGCACGTCTATGCCGCTACAGTTAAAACTGACTTTTTTTTATCCCCCCCGGCTCTTCAACCGTCGTAGCCACAGACTCGTGAGGCGGACTTTATCATAATGGGACACCCTGTACAAAGCATCTCGAATGTATAAATTAAAAATATTTTCTTAAAAGTCCAAATAGAACATCCTTCATGCAATGTTTTAATAATTGTTTTTTAAATTTTTGTTTGTTAAATTAAAAATCTTCAATACTATGGAGCTGATATCGAAGCATTACGGAAGTACCGTAAGAGAGCAAGTTTATAATCTTTTATTTCTATATATATCATTGACTTTGCTGTCGAATAGATTAAGATTTTTAATTTAGGCAATTACTTACCGCAGAATTGACCAAATCGTTTATTACTGAGTCAGTAAGTTGACTTGCATCACCAATACCGATCCATGGTTGCAGCAATTTTTGGTGAGCCACTGTGCGCTCTTGAGCAATGACTGTTTTGCCTGCAAAATAATTGACAATGGTAAGCTAATATCTCGAAAAGCAATTAAAACATATACAATAAATAGAAATAAAGGTCTGTCTTTACCACCAAAATACGTTTATTTACCCCTCTAGGGTGGAAGTTAAGGGTTAGGGAAAATACATGAGAGTAAATGTTAAATTAAATTTCTTAATGTAGACGTTGTACTAGTTTCGACTTTAGTGAAAGTCATCATCAGCAACTCAGTAATAAGAAATTTCTTTTTAGACTATGATCAAGACAAGTGGGTAAGAAAGTGGTTCAACAATATAAAATCTTAACCTGTCATTAGCCAATGGATTCGACAGCAGTTTATCATGCTACTTCATACAATAGGGGAAATATTTTTGGAAATATTTTTGGAGTAATTGGTATTAAATCCGAAAGTCATACTAGACTATTAACAGTTGTGCAGTACAATATTAATGTCAAAGACACTAAGTGAAATATATTACTGATACACGTGCTACTCAGATATTATAGGATTAATCAATTAATTTTATGAAATTTTAATTAAGTTATGTGGAGACATAATTTGGTGGTTTTTAGAAAAAGTCAATGGAAATAAAATAAATTATTATTCTCAAAAAAACTTAAAACGTACTGGAGTTATGACGTGAAATTTGGAATTTGTCTGAAAAGGAAGAAAATTTACAATTCAGTATTGAAGATTAAGATTTAAAACATAAGGTATCACTATAAGTTAGTTTGTTTTTTCTCTGTATAGTAAATTTATTAAAATATTATTATTAAATATACCTAACTATGGTGAAACTGAAATTATAAATGTTATATCACTAAGTTTCATGTTATATTAACATCCCTTATTCGGGGTGTGTACAAATTAGTCTTATTATACTTAAGCAATAGCAATGACATGAATAAAGCACAAATTAATAAACTCGTAATCAATTATTTCAAAAACCAAAAATTGTAACCTCGTAGTTATGGACTTTTGCCACCAGAAGGTGACTATGATTAAAGGGAATGGCGTCAGAGGGCAGTGTCTCAAAATATTTAATACTTTAATTAGTTGTATAGGTAAAGTATTAAATATTTTGAGACACTGCCCTCTGACGCCATTCCCTTTAATCATAGTCACCTTCTGGTGGCAAAAGTCCATAACTACGAGGTTACAATTTTTGGTTTTTGAAATAATTGATTACGAGTTTATTAATTTGTGCTTTATTCATGTCATTGCTATTGCTTAAGTATAATAAGACTAATTTGTACACACCCCGAATAAGGGATGTTAATATAACATGAAACTTAGTGATATAACATTTATAATTTCAGTTTCACCATAGTTAGGTATATTGATTTCTTTTAAATTTGCCGCCCTTGTATTCGACAGTTGATTACCGGAAACCCTACCCTATTCGAATATATATTGAAAAACGAAATTTGCAATACTGATAATCTTGGTACTCTCCATTTTACAACGACAATTGCTTTGACTAGCACGCGTTGTTCCCTGATGTTTAACATAATTGATTTAATGAAGTCATCACCAAAGAAAAAGAAAAGAAAATTGCCTCTATTGGTACCTGCTAATTCTTAATTTTTTAATTTTAATTTCGTAATTTTTATTCCTTTTTTCACGGAAGTTGTAATTTAAAATGGAATGTTGACAATGTGGTGGGTACAGTTTTAATAAATTTACTATACAGAGAAAAAACAAACTAACTTATAGTGATACCTTATGTTTTAAATCTTAATCTTCAATACTGAATTGTAAATTTTCTTCCTTTTCAGACAAATTCCAAATTTCACGTCATAACTCCAGTACGTTTTAAGTTTTTTTGAGAATAATAATTTATTTTATTTCCATTGACTTTTTCTAAAAACCACCAAATTATGTCTCCACATAACTTAATTAAAATTTCATAAAATTAATTGATTAATCCTATAATATCTGAGTAGCACGTGTATCAGTAATATATTTCACTTAGTGTCTTTGACATTAATATTGTACTGCACAACTGTTAATAGTCTAGTATGACTTTCGGATTTAATACCAATTACTCCAAAAATATTTCCAAAAATATTTCCCCTATTGTATGAAGTAGCATGATAAACTGCTGTCGAATCCATTGGCTAATGACAGGTTAAGATTTTATATTGTTGAACCACTTTCTTACCCACTTGTCTTGATCATAGTCTAAAAAGAAATTTCTTATTACTGAGTTGCTGATGATGACTTTCACTAAAGTCGAAACTAGTACAACGTCTACATTAAGAAATTTAATTTAACATTTACTCTCATGTATTTTCCCTAACCCTTAACTTCCACCCTAGAGGGGTAAATAAACGTATTTTGGTGGTAAAGACAGACCTTTATTTCTATTCATAAACTCGCCACAGAAAATGGACTACTTCTTGAATATACAATAAAGATGCACAACGCAAGTGCATTGTGCGACTCGTGCAATATAGATGATGATTTGGATTTAGGTATCGCTTTTATTCAAGAAATTGAACAAACCCTGCAATATATGATTGCAGTCTTTGAGTAGTTTATATTTTGCTTTGGTATACATAGATCAATTAAATCCAATAACAATTTGTAAGTGGTCTGAGACATTCTATAATACGAATAAAAATTATTTTCCGTCATAATATAATTCTTCCGAAATTTCCAACGATTGCACAACTATCATGGTAAGGATGAACCTATAAGTAACGACGTATTTTTTTTTCATTTCTAATTAAATTCCTCATTAAGAAATCACCTACGTGGGATGACGATGACGATATCATGATCACTACACTAGCTGCAATTAATTGTTGCTAATACAATCGCGGTGCGTTTATGCATGTGTCGTGCATCTTCTGCGTGCTGCCCGCCTTAGTAGTAATACAAATGTGGCGACTTATACAAATTCCGCGGGTTAATGGATCAAAAAAAACTAGTTGTATTATTGCTGAAGACAGCAGAATATTTTTAAAAATCGGTTAAGTTTGGCTAAACCTACTGTGTGCTACATGATTTTTTTTATTTAGAGAAAACCTCAACGAAGTTAAGCGGTGTCGAGCGCGGGTAGTACTTAGATGGGTGACCGCTTGGGAAACACCGCGTGCTCTTGTCTTAGGGAAGAGTGTAAAATGAATCGACATCAAAACCATCCTATTCACGCCAGACAGGCCGGATGAGATCGGATATCTCGTAGGATGAAGGTGACGTTTCATACTCCCCAGTCGGTAGACCGCACGATTAAAAACCGTACGGTCGATGACCGGTTCAAGATGGCCTCAGATACGCCGACGAACCGTAAAATAGTAAAATAAAAAAAAAAGAGAAAACCTAAAATTCTATGTAATTAAGGGAAAAATATAGCTTGCAATAGGAATTATTCTTTGTCGTGTGGCAAAACAAATGAGATTCTTCGGACAATCATATTATTTAGATGCATAAATTGTGAATTACAGACTAAGATAGGAAAGACTATTTAAATTATGCACATGGTGTGCAATTAATTTCTGGAAAACGTTGTAGTCGTTGCCAGGCTGTAATTTTGTTATACATGTTCAATGTTCATTACATGAAAATGGTGTATCCAGTAAAAAATGTAAAACATTTTATAGGTAAGGGTAATATTGGACATACCGTCACTTAATGTTTGCGGCGATGTCGGTCCAATTATTAAGTAATGCTGTCCTCTAGCAACAATTCCTTGTCCAAATTCCAATTCATTTAAGGGTTCGTTCACACCCTTCCAGTCATCATAAAGGGTTCTTCGGTGGACCTTAAACGGGAAATTAAAATTAGACTCGCTGAGTGCTTGAACGTTATATTATTATATTATTCGCTAAGTAGGTATCTATATCTACCCATGTCTTGAACAATTATTGTGTTTTTCTGTCAGTTGGTTTTATATACTATTGTTTTTTTCAGTTTAGAAAGAAGTTAGTTGAGGTTAGAATTTTATGACATGTGCACTTTCTAGAGTTACTAAAGGAGGAAACCCCAGAATTAAAAGAAACTGTTGTTAAAACGAGAATCGTATTCGGGCGTATTTTATTTATTTCGTTTGTTGATTGTTATCAAACTGTCACATTGATTACTTCCATGTGGTAGCCTTCTGTAGCATTTGGTGGTGTTTTGAGATAGTTCCTTTGTGTGATATTATAGTTCTTGTGAAAATTAGGAAATTATGGATCATGATTACTGTATTTCCAATACCTCTGGAAGAGGAAATGAGGAAAACATGATAATTTAACCAGTTAATAGTGAAGACATGCACTGCACAATTTTAAAACCCCTTAACATATTTTCGATTATCTAAAATTGATTTTCTTGGTTAACAGACCCCGCCGTATTTTAATTAATATATTAAAAAATATATTAAATCCGGTCCTGAATCAACATAATAAATAAATAAAAGTAACTAGAAAGTTACAAATGCCATAAAAGTCTGACCTCAACTAACTTCTTTCTAAACTAAAAAATACTATACCGTGACAAAATACACATTTCCAAAACATCAGGAAATTACCCACATTTTATAAAAATAAATTATCTTTTGTAAATAATTAACTTCGTTAAATCTATGGTCTACATAATAGACCCACTGTCCAAGATATTGGTCAAATCGTTGAAGGAAACAAAAAAAAATACTCTTCATGCACGGTGCAAAAACTCCAGCACGGCGTCGAAGTGTAGAAATTATTGTTGCTGTAAAAGATAGTATTACAGAAGTCGCAAATTTATCGATTCGCAGTAGTGCTCACTAACGACCACTTCGGGTACCTATTTTACGAAAAGACTTCGGTTTACACCATTTTAAGATTATGTTGACTCAAGAACTAAAGCCACTAGATCATTATAAACGCCGTGAGTTCGCTGCTTGGACTTTAGAACAACCTGAATTTGATTCTAATTTTAAAAACATTATTTCTTAGATTAAGCTGATTTCTGGTTGTCTACAAAACAAAACTATCGTCATTCAACTAACCTAAACAATCCGCCACGAAGCTGGAATACGCCTTAGCTCACTGATTGATGTAGTTCATGGTGTGGTGGCATGATCGGACCATTTAATTTTTAAAACGGGATGCAGCTAGTGTGAATATTGAATGGCATAGATTAATGTTAACATATTTTCTGCGACCAAATTCAGATGGAATTAGTTTCGATGACAGGACGGGGTCCTAAGTCACACACTGCTAATGCCATTGTTGTTGAAACGATATTTCAAAATTTTTTAACCTAATCATTTCGGCTTTTAGGCGATAATATTCTGCATGAAAGGCGAGGTATTTCTAAAATATCTTCTATTGTCCTCAAAGTAGCGAAAATTATAGTCACGGTTCCAATGAGGCTGTCATATTGCTTAGCTTATGTTTTTAGTCCGTTCCAGGTCATATCAGTCTATTGACTTTTGCCTTAAACATAAACTGTAATCTGACCTCAAAGAAGTTGTCATTTAACTCACACCTCATAGTTAGATATCTTTTGGGTAGTAATTTAAATTTAATATTCTATGCCACGCAGACAAGCCACGAATCCTTGATGCATTATAATTAAACTTCTAACGCTACACTCATAAAACTATGCCTAATTTATTGCACAAAGTGATCGAAAATTGAATTAATAATTAAACTCGCTCCTATGCACGAAGCTGAGGTGTCGCACATGTGTTAGTTAAAATATAATATAATTAAATGGTTTGTAAAATACAATAATGTTTTTTTTTTTGTTGTATCTCAAATAATTATTATTTTATTTCATTCAAACTTTATATCGGCCCTTCTGGAAAACACTTTGTCTGCGTTTAAAAAAATAAAGGAAAAGAGAACATGTAATATATTGAGCCCACTAACTTACTAAAAATTTGAAACCCCTATTACAAAATATTGGATTTCTGCTTTTGTACTAGAACTAGGAAGCATTTTTACTTGACGACTATGATAACTAGCATTGTCCATTACAATGCCGCTATTTTTGGGTATATTTTTAAGAAGTCGATATTCAAACCAATCTCCAAAAGTTATGCGTCAGTATCTTGGGGGTAGTCTAGAGAAGAATCTGCTACGTTTTAAGCTGAAAGCAACAGACAGTTCGAAACAAATCCATTTTGTGAGCCTTCGTGTATTATTGCTATTATTTTTTGCCTTCATTTAAAGGGGCCTTAGCTTGACATTTTTTTAAAAAAATCATTCTTTTCTTGCAATATCATGTGTATCGAAATATGTATTGTCAAGGTCAATTGGTCGATTTTCTGCTTTATATTGTTTAATAGCTGCTGCTCTTAAATATTTATTACGCCAGTTCCGCAAACGTTGCGATTCCATTAAGGTTTGTCATTTATCAATTGTGTGATATTTTAAACCCATTTTAAGCAATATTTTTCTTAGGCTCGAAATGCTTAAGAAATATTTGTTTTGTCGTTGAAAGCCTCTTTTTTTAGGGGACCCAGGGTAGATGCAGATTGTTCTTTATACATTTAATAAATTTTTTTTTTATTAATAAATGCAAATCATTTTTGTCAATACTGCGAAATGTGCCAGAATCAGTTCGTTTCTTCCTGGGAATGATAGGTTTCAGTACCATATCCTTTACCGAAGATAAATAAGTATCTGTTAAAGCAAGCGTCTTGGCTAAAATATCACTTGAATTAAAGTATCTTTTCAGCAAAGATTGGTATATATTTTTCTTTATCATCGCTTTCTTCTAAAAGTGATAGTACATGATGCTCCGCTCTCAGCACAAGCCCATGAACGCCACATTCTAACAGTAATATAATAAAAAAACATTACGCCCCGGTAAACCAAGCATATACATAGATATACGTAGATAGTATACGGTGCTTAAAAATTAACTTAAATTAACTTAACAGCAATAACAAAAGTGACCGCCATTAATAATAAAACAATCTTATCCAACTGAGGGATCACATCTTCTTGATTGAAAGTAACTTTCCCGTCAGGTATCGCTCGTCCCCACTATTAATTTAAAATTGTTATTTTAAATCTGAGCCAAGAATTACACTTACAAAGTAGTATTTTAGTTGTTGGAAAATGTACCAAAATTTCATTATCCTCATATTTATTGGTTCAGCAGAAGTTAAGAGGGGGAGACTTTAGACGCGCATTTATATTATCCTAATAATTTTACAATTCTCATTTACATCTTATCAATTTAACCTGTGTCTTTCCCAACCACTTTTTCTTTTCAAAGTAAGAACAATTAATTTTTCTAAATATGATATTCTATACAAATATTAACATACCATTAATTCAATTTGTCCTTCTGCTAAACTGCTCCCAGCCTGTGATCGATCATTTAAAACGGCTACTTCCAAATTTTGTTCTGTATCTACGATATTAATTTTAGAAGTAACAGGATAGTAATTGCTACAAATCGGCTCAATTGAAGAATCGTAGGAATAAGTTGGTCGATAATTCAGTATTCTTTGAATTGTTTCCCTTCCATTCGAATCGGTATAAAATGTTTTGTTGTTTTGAAAATTGTCTACAGTAAATCTGGATATAATTTCTATTCCATGATCATCGGAGCTAAAATAAGGATACTATGTTAAATGAATACTACTTGGCAAGGTTACTCTTATATAGCAATAATAATAGAATTTTTCTTTCTAACCACTTGCTGACACCTTATACAATAAAGATTTTAGGTCCTTTGGATTCACTGCTAAATTAGATGAGGTACCTATGTACAGTTGTACAGGTAGCTTGGAAGAACTCCTAGAGTATGTCACCTTTTATGTAATGTTGCGATAATTTTTCTTTTTCTTTGCATTATTTTTGTAACTTTCGATTCTGTTTTATTAACCAAATTGTACAAAACAGCTATTCTCTGGACTATACGACCAACGAGCGCTGAATTACAAAGCATCATTTGGTGTATTTTGACTAACACAGTTAGTACTAAAATACAAATTCAGATTGCAGCAAGTACCGGAAGGAAACAACTAAATCCTTGTTTTTAATGGTAGGACGCTACACTGCTGCTACTTGTACACCGGTTTCGAACTCCTTGGTTCTCGTCAGTATAGGACAAGGGCGGTTTTACGGGGAGGGGTAATAGGGTAATTACCCCCCCCCCCCATGAATTTAGAAGAAGCGAAAAACAAAAGGATTAAAAAAGCAGAAAAACTATTGGTACAAGGTACAACCAAATGCTGCTTGCAGCGCCTCAATGACACGACGCGACGTCCGTTTGACTTCGCATATTGCCTTGTTGCCGTTCATATTCAGGTGAATACGCGCGATTTACCCTTACGAGGTTACGCGGCTAATTATAACTATCTCGCCTTCGCGGATATCGTGGCAACCATGCATTACATATTCTTCTTGTTTATGTTGAACAGAATCCGCTGCCCGCTTGTTTTTGTAATTTTCTGTTGTGTTTTTTAATTTTCTTACTTGAAAACCAAGCATCATCATTGAAAAAGAGGCGTGGCACCCAAAAACTTTTCACCTGCGGCGCTATTCTTTTCCTAACACCCCCCCCCCCCCCCCCAAAACTTATTTTCTGGTTAGTTCAGGTTAGTAAGAGCTTTTCTATGTTTCTACGTTTCTAAATGTACCTATATTAATGCATAGGTAATTGATACCATTTTCTAAAAAAATTAGGATTTGAGAATACCCCCCCCCCCCCCCCCCCATGTTGAAAAGCTAAAACCGCCCTTGGTACATGACAAGTATGGCAAGTGTATTATGCTATATTTTATAATATATAAATAATATATACTAATTGAGTAAGGTGTCAGCAAGTGATTAGAGACAAAATTCTCTTATTGTTGCTTATAAAAAAGGAATATTGATAAGTAGTATAGGCGTTTATAAATGCTGTATTTAATTATATTTCATAAATTTCCTTTTTTTTTACGGTGGTTGTTTTTCTAGAAAAAAGTATCAAACCAGTGATTTCACAAAAGAAAAATGATTGATCACGATAAACAATCAGGTAAAGTCATGAGGGGATAGTCGATTTCCTAAACTTCAACAATTTGTTTATTAAGTCAATTTAAATAAATTTGCCTTGACATAGTAATGTTACGGCCATTGCTAGGGCAGCCGCGCAGAAACATGAGGTATTTCTTCGAATTAAAAGCCTTTTAGTGGGACAAAATACAATATCTTCGTTATTATTTAAGATACATCATAATGTTAACATAAAAGCCGAACGACAACAATACGATTTTTTTATTAGAACACCCTGTATATGTCTGCATTTTTAGAATTCCCGTCAAATTCGTATCATGGTAATCTTATATTTAAGAAAAATCTTGTAATCTTAAAATTAAAAAAATTTATTTTAGATAACATACGCAATAGCAACTGTTTACGACAGTATAAAAGTCAAAAGCTTGTTTAACACTTTAGACCCTCGAATGATTGAACATCTTGTACAGGACGTTCTCTAACTTTGTTTGTTTTCATGAAACACTCCCTATTTTAGTAACTTATTTTTCAGAGTTTTAACTTTTATTAAAAGGTTCATATTAATTATTTGTACTTATTTTGCGGTTATGCATTTTTTTAATAAAACGTCTCCAAAAAATGTTTATTCTAATATTATTAGCCATGACAGATGCAAAGAATCACCGCTATATTTTAGGGAAGAGCCCCATGAAATTAAATTTACTTATTTTAACACTGTATACAGTGTGTGTATAATGTCTGGAAACGGCTAAATAACATCACAATTTATTGGCCGATTTAAACCAAATATGGTACAGTTGTGCAAGAGGATCTGACGCACCGAATGGCGATATTGGCGTTGTTGCCAGCTTTCTAGTTTGTCTGGAATTCGAACGAATTTTATATTTTTATATGTAATACCCTGTCTATTTTTTCATTTACGGTTTTTACTTTAAATTTGTTACACGTTTGGTATAACATACTTTGTTCCTAATATCAGTAGTTTTCGAAATAACGACGTGTTTTGAAAATATCAACAAATTGTGTTTTATTTATTAATAAATAAAACACCAGTTCAGTTTTGACGTAAAGTCATAAAATCTGTCATTTTACATGCAAAAATGTCTTTAACTGAAAGTGAAAGAATTATAATTTTATTCTTATGATGAGAGGATATGGCGATGGGGTCAGGTTGTACGAAGAGGTTAAAAATCTATTTAATGACGCATTTCCAAACCGAAATCCAATTTCAAAAGCAACTGTTCTAAAAACTGTCCGACGGTTCGAAGAAACTGGAAGTTGTAGAGATAGGCGACGATCAGGACGACCAGCAGTAGTAGATGAAGAGAAAAGTTTAGGAATTTTACAACATGTTGTTGAAACCCCTGTTTCTTCATTAAGAAAAACTTCACAAGTAAGTGACGTCTGCTTCAAATCCATCCATAATGTTTTAATAAAACATAAATATCACCCTTTCAAAATACATGTAGTTCAAGAGTTATCAGAAGGTGATTATGAACAAAGATTTGAATTTTGTGATATTATGATGTCAAGGTTTGACCAAAATGACCAGTTTTTCAAATTTATAGTATTTTCGGACGAAGCAACATTTATGTTAAATGGTAAAGTCAATAGACACAACTGTAGGTTTTGGGCAAATGAAAATCCCCACTGGATAAGAGAAGATCATACACAACACAACACCCTGGAAAATTGAATGTGTGGCCTGGGCTTCCGGGTAACCACAAGATCGGTCCATTTTTAATTGCTGGAAATTTGACATCACAACTTTACCTTGAGCTCTTGGAAACGCAAATAGTGCCTACTATACAAAATGTGATGGGTCCAAATTATGCAAGTACATTCTTTCAACAGGACGGAGCTCCTCCCCATTTTGGTCGACACGTGCGCGAATTTTAGAACAACACTTTTCCGAAAAGGTTGATCGGTAGAGGGTGTACAATCGAGTGGCCACCTAGGTCCTCTGATTTGTCGCCTAACGACTACTTTTTATGGGGACACTTGAAGAACAGAGTTTATACCACAAAACCTCAGGATTTGGCCTATTTGCAGTGTCGAATTTTGGACGAATTTGAATTAATAACGCCAGAAATGATTTACAACACAATTGAAACATTTTATTTTTAATTAGTACACTGTCAAGCTGTACAGGGAGAACAGTTTAAACATTTAATATAAAAAATATATTTTTTCTAAATTGTACTCGTTATTTCGAAAACTACTGATATTAGGAACAAAGTAAGTGATACCAAATTTAAAGTAAAAATTATAAATGAAAAAATATTCCGGGCGTTACATTTAAAAATATAAAATTCGTTCAAATTCCAGACAAACTAAAAAGCGGGCAACAGCGCCAATATCGTAATTCGGTGCGTCAGATCCTCTTATACAACTGTACCAAATTTGGTTTAAGTCGGCCATTAAATTATGATGTTATTAAGCCGTTTCCAAACTTTATACACACACTGTATAATGGTGATTTTCGTTACAACTAATAATCTAATAAAAAAATTAACCCTTAAAGGAATAGATGAAAATACAAGTGGATGATATATAAAACTTTTTTTACAATGATGTCCTTTCATAAATAAGAGGCTTATTTATGGAAATTAATTTAAATCGTCTTCCGTTACATCATATTATCATCAAATAAAAAAGTTGTCAGTGGATCAAGGACCTATTTATCCTTTAAAAAACTGTCAAACAACAAACTTTAATGCAAATGAAACAATAAAGTCTTCCTCCACAAGGCTTATTAAGAAAATATGTTGTTATGTTCCTTACATATATCGGGCGTATAGACGTCATCTCCAGGGGATTCAAAATCCAGTTGAATAAAAAATTTTTTGTGTTTAAATTATTGGGCGTAACTTATTAGAGGGTCGGGAATTCAAAATAAAAACAAAGGAAGCTTTCTAGTTATATTGCGAATGGTGTCATTTTGAAGGTAGGATTATTTCTATATTTAAATTATTTATTTAAAGTGCATTTTAATTTAAATGAAATTATTGTAAATACTTTGAAATTAATGGATGTTATATTTTAATTAAAGTTATATTTAATTTTTATATTTTAATTCATTAGTCGTTTAATGTGTAGGGCTACGCCCCATTGTAGTAAATAGAGTTGGACTTTTTTCATATGATGTTGTTTGATTACATCTTTAAAAGGAAATATTAACAATATATAAATTTAATATATGTGTATAGCGAAATGTGTATTTTAAGGATGTCGCCAAAATAAGTCAAAATACCTAAATAATAGTTGTAAAGGGAAAAAAAACTCTTAAAGATAAGTTATCAGAGCACAGGGTTTTTCCGAATGTCTAAAGTCTTAAATTAGTCCTAATCTTTTAAACCCTCGAACATATTTGGTAAAACTTAAGGTAATCAATTTAAACTTTTTCTCGCTTTTAAGAGTCAATAGAGTTATTTTACCTTATATTTAGCTTCAGCTTTTATGTTAACATTCTTAATGTATATTAAATAGTAACGGAGCTATTTTTCCTTGCTACAGCAAATGGCCATCCTGTAGGTACACTTAAACAACTTTTGACGCACTCTAAAGCCGACGCCGACGCGACGTTAACGATCGCTGGATCACACATTTGCGACTCCGCATCCAAACATGTCCTCAGACAACTGGAGTCCCTCTAAAGAAACGCCATTCGCATGATCGGCGACCAAAATCTGACAAACAAACAGTTTGGAAAACCACCCACCGTACGTAGTTCAGTTTAATGTATTGCGGACGATACCGTTCAAAATTTCCTTAATTTGAAGAATTGCATAATTTTGAAACGATCTTCTGAGGGCACGTTCTACAACGAATTTAATCTTAAAAGATTTACGACTAAAGCTTCCTTTGCGCACGTAAAGAATTTAGCTTGGAGGGCTTGGGGCTGATTCTTAAAAAAACGGATGGGCAGGGTATCCAAGTAAACCCGAAACTAAATAATAAATAAGTGATAACTTACATGTCTAGTGGCCCCACAAGCCAGTCAAATTCAATATAATTAAGTACTCCTTTATAAACCCTAATAATCTGGGTAATCCAGTCGTTTACTCTTTGATGAACCTCATCGACAACATTTCCTTGTGCTCTGTAGGTAATGGTTGGATTTTCAAACGGATTAGCCTCACCTTCTGGTCTAAATGAATAAGCACCTGATGGATCGTTATTGTCGGACCCATCATGACTTACGTAGTACAAAAACTGTTGTGTTAGTTGAAGAGTTTGTCCGTTCATCGTTACCGATTGTAGAAGGTTTGTTGATTCGTTAATAGAAAATCCGATTTCCTGGAATAAAAATGAAGAGGAATTATTGTTACACTATGGTTGTCGGCGTATATCGATATTTAATCGCGAACTCCGTAACTAAATCTATTAGGTTATTGAATACATAATTTTATAGAGTTCATTTTTTTTTTAAATGGATAATGTGGGATATGTTTGCATTTAAGTTTAAATCTTTAATTTTGTAATATTAAAGCAATATATCTGAAACAGGTAAAGCGAATGGTTTTAGGTTTAGGAACATTCGGTCCAAGAAAGATGTTTAAAGAGTATTTCTTCCAAAAAGAAAATGCTTCCCTTTCTTCCTTTTAAATGAGATAAAGGTTACCTACTGTAAATTTCACAAAATAATTTCTAAATTGATGTATCAAGTGTCGAGAATTGAAAATATCGTTTTACACTAAGGAGGAATGTACTCTTAAACATTGAAGGAAGGTCAGTATGTGATCGAAACTTTGCCCGAAAGGAAGTTTCTAAACAACAACTTTTGCCTAATGATTGCTTCTTTAGCCTAAAAATGCAGTTTTGTGAACACTGTCTGTTCTTTGCAAACCGGTACGAAATGCCGCCAAGCAAAATAATCTCTCGTTAACAGTAGTTCGTCGATATCAAATATATTGGATTTGAATAGAATTTCGGCGACGGATATTAATGGTGATAAGTGTGTATGTCTTTGAATATGGTGTTATTCAGGTTAGTACCTGGTAGGTTTCTTTTCTCTCCTTCTGTGAAGTATTTTAGAGCAAACAGCCCCCATCAGAAAGTGGGTTAAACACTAGTCGTAAACTTCCTTTTCTTCGAATGCAACCAGTATAAATCTACACTTTATGCAAAAAGTAATCGCATGGGCTGAAATTATTGGAGACAATATAATTTAACCACTTTTTGTATAGGGTAATCTGAATACTCTAATACTCTGAATAGTAGAAATATTTAGAACTTCTTCAAACCAAACTGGCAGGATAATTTTCATCGTAATGGAGCGCCTAGATTACCTTGTTGATGCTATCTATCCTCAATATTGATCGATATTATTAGAGGCAGATAAAACAGAGTGAATAAGCTGTATACCATAATAATGTCGCACTATTCATTAGTCTCCGGCACCGCCTGAATCTTCGACTGTCAGAGCATTTGCTTTGTTCAATCTGGAGGTAACGTTGAACAACTTAACTAGAATATTTTAAGCTTTATTGTTAATAGTTTTAATTTATTTTTGTGGATATAATGTTTGTAATAATGATTAGATGCAATGTGCGTCCGAGTAATAAAAATATCAAAACGAGAAAAGTTAGATTTTATATCTGCTGCGAAAACAATCTTACAATTATTATTAGCACAAACTTTAATAATTTTTTTATTTAAAATATTTTTTAGATTATGTCCACTATTAAAATAAAAGAACATAATCATATTGTTCCTTGTCGCTGATATTTAATTTCTCTGTTTGTCGGGTGCAGGCTTTGTAAATCTACAGACAACATATTCATGGTTATCATGTTGAACCAAATTAAGGGTTATTCCAGGTGAGAAATAAATATTTCCTATGCGATTTAAAGCTGCTCCTCATAGTTGATATTCCATCAAGATGACGAATGGAAACACGTTTGCAGTTACGTACGTAAAAGCTGCTGGTCCTTCGCAAATAATGTGCATTTCAAATTAATACCCCTTGTATTAAATTCAGAAAACTTTACCTTAAGTCGATTAACAAAACTTATGGCATTTTTTAGTTCTCTAGATAAGCTATTGAGCTGAACTAATTTAGGACCACTGACCTCTATCTGTTTAACAATTAAGCTATGCCGATACAGTTGGGGAGCTCTCCATTCATTTAAACAACGCAGAGAATTTCACAAAAAAAAAATCGCGATTTTCAAAATGCTTCAAGTGGAAATAAAATATAATTAACTATTTTACCTCATCTCCAAATGTCCAAATATTATCTAGGTTCTCTCTCATTTCATTCATCGTTTCATTTGAAGATTTTGTCACATGGTATGCTTGTATTCCTAGTGGTGGGATGTTGGAGGCAACAAATACCAACTCTCGTTTCGCAATACTAACATCATCAAGTTCAACATAAGAAAAGTTAGAAATCGGAGCAACAATGTCAAAATTAACTTGTCCTAAAAATTGAACGTAATACAGCTAAATATACAGGGTGATATATAAACTGATGTTTTTTCAACTTACTAGAATATACAATGACTAATTTAATCAAAACAAAAGTATTTTGGTATTGCGTAATTAATTGTCCCGAATGAGAAAATGACCCGTGTATATAATTATTGTAATGAGTACTGAACAAACGCAAGATCTAGATTATAGCAGTCCTGGTCTTGTACATTAAGTATTGGTCTTACAAGACGTGTTAGGAAAAAAAAACTGAGTCATCTGACGGGATGCAAAAATTAAATAAATAAAATAAATTCATCATTTAATAAGATATCCTGTTTTGTGATAATTTTGTAGCAATAATGTTTAATTTAGCGGCAGCCATCACGTAGTTTGTCCATCCTTAAAAAATCCAGTGTATCACCTGCCGTTGCTGTCTGATTTGACTTCCGTCCAATGAGTCTAAAGTCGGATATTTGTTCGAACGAATCTAGCTATTATCATGTATGTAAAATAGTTATAGTCTATCTTCAAATGGCGCGAAGTAATAAGTGCTCATTAAATATGCAAAACGCATACCGGGTATCAAGGACAATTTAAACACCGTCCCTGAAAATCTACTGTGTTTACATTAAAGTATCCAAATATTGAGCATTCCTTAGGTAGGTCCACACTGAATTCATCGCAAGATATTGTTATGTTTGAGGATTTACCATTGTTATTGGGAAAATCCCTTAGCCAGGAACGTGTATTAGGGAAATTTTAAATTAAAAACTTAAACATGCCTATTCTCCTAAAATTGTATTATATTATATTCGTAGGTATTTATAACATCTAAAAACATTTAAAACATTTTTATTAACTAATAAATAACAATGAGTGGTACTGTTTTACATAATATAATTACAAAAACAATATATAATATAAAATCTAACAAACGAAGCATTTTCAAAAATTGAATAATACTTTATCGTTATGGCTTAATCATAGTCCGATTCGGAAGATGAACTTTTATTAACCTGGTTTATAATAAGCGGTTCAATCATTTCTTCGATTATTATATCTACCTGCCACATTTTGGCTTCTTCTTCGTTCAGATGACCGATATATTTTTCCACTTGTCCGCACTGATTTTATTCATAGCTCCACTAAAGAGTCTTTAAATCCACCAACATTCGTGTCTTTTCTGGCGACATAATCTGTCTTTATTTGAGCCTGTATAAGTTCGATTGGGTTTAATTCGCAGTGGTAAGGAGGGACTCTGAGCATAGATATTCCTCGTAACTTCCCCATTTCATTGACTACATATTTTTTGAATGCATTTTTATATAAATTGGCTAGTACCAATATTTCTTTTTTTAAGGAATCTAATGGACATTCTATTTGTCTTAAACTTAGCCATTCTTTTATTTCACTCTTACGCCACGCACTTTTCGGTAATTTTTCCGTCAGCCTAGTGTGATAACTTGCATTATTCAATACAATTATTGTATCTTTTGGTATAAGATCCAACATTTGCTCGAACCATTCTTGAAAGACATCGGCATTCATATGATTGTGATAGGGTCCTGTATTTTTAGATTGGAACATCAGTAGACCACATTTAACGATCCCTTCAGAACTGCCAATATGGGTTATGATAAGTCGATGCCCTTTTCCAGATGGCGGTCTTAATCATGTGGACAATCCTCCAAAAAAAAGCTTACGTTGAACTTCTAATACTTTCATCCTGCCAAAATTTAGTCACAGTGTGACCTTCATTTAGCCTTGTTTCGTCTAGGTTAAATAATTTTTTGCTTTCTTCTCTGGCTTTTCGGATGCTTCTTAAGTAAGTTCTTCTCCAACAGACGATATCGCTGCTGTCTATTAAAATCGATTGCCTATTATGCTTTTTTCCACTGAAAACCTATTTTTTTAATAACTTTCAAAGCGTATTTCTACACATAAATAGGTAGTCATGGACTTCTCGGATTGAGGAGAAAATTTTGTCCTGCGTGGGAATTTCTTAAAAAAAAACTATGAACTTTTCGCTTTATTTTCTGCATTAAAACGTCATCCAGCTCAAATTTTGGTTGTCCTGGAGAAGTTTTTGCAGGTTTGACGCCAACACTTTTTTCTTCTTTTAAAAGTTTATATAGTTTGTTTTCTTAATGTTAAGTATATCTGCTGTAAGTTCCACTATATTCTCAACACTCAAATCCGCATTCTTATTTTTAATAGAATCGTAACAGTTAAAGAATTAATTTTTTTTTATCTGTACTGTACATGGACCGACTCTAGGGCGTTTAGGCAATTATTGTTGAAAATTGTCCAAATTTATTTAAAAAAGCACTGACACTTTACACTTTGACTAGTTTCACTGAGAAACAAACACCCAAGGTAGGTATGTATAGATATAAATAGGTGTATTTTCTCAATAGAGGTACTCGTAAAGGCATAATAACCACATAAATAGCAAAGAAGTAACCAGGGGTAGGTACAAAAAAAACGAATAAAATAATTAGAGCAGCAACGGAATAAGTATCTAGATTCTAATTAAATTTGATAAAATGGCTTTCTAAACTTTCAGGTCAATGGTGTACGGCTGTACATAATTTTAAGCTTAAAAAATTTAATATTGAAACATATATTTGAACACAAAACTTGAATTTAATGTGGATACTTATACTAATTCTGCTCAAATTTAAAAATTCAGGCCTATTTAAATCTATACATGCCGAAAAATCTTGCATGCCCATGGAGAAGACTGTCTTGAGTGGATTGATTTATTACTTCGATTCATTTAAAGATAGACTATAATTAACGACAAAGTCGTAATTTTATTCAATATATTCAATTAAACATTCTAAACTAAATCCGTAAGATAATAATAAAAAATATGTAATATTAAAAAAGTTTGCAAAAAGAGAGACCATTTAATTTTTTTAGCGACTCTAAAAATGTGTACAATAATCCAAGGTATCTTTGATGGATGACAATTCATTCGGGAACTTACTAAAGTCGGACACTTGTTCCTCAGCGACCTGTAAGGGAAAATTGGGACGTGACATGTTTTAACAATCTTTAAAAATTTATTATGGGGCCGTTTTATGGCCAATGCTCATGGATTTAGACGTTATGCGGCTTCAATAGAATTCAGAAACCTGACACACCGCCAGGGATACGATTATTGTCCTTTCACGAACCAAATTTAAGGACAGGATACTTTTAAGAAATGGTTATTATGTTAATTAGCCGCCAACGTCGTGCAATTTGAGACCACTTGATTATAGATCTTTAACTTGAGCAATCCACAAACACCTTATGATCTAAATAATGAGAATAAAATTGGGTTAAGAGAATAATTGTTGCCGGGCATGGAAGCAGAAGGTGGCATTCATTTGTTTGACATTATTTTTCACATGTTTATTATCATTGTACATATCTGTAGAATATGTTTTCAAGAACATTAGACCACCTGTATTGGAAAACCCTATATTATCAAAAATCAAAATTGACTAGAATTTTGGTAAAAAGTCAATAAAATGTTAAAAAGTTATTACGATTTCCAGTATCTACAGGCAAAACTGATAAAAATAAAATAGGTAATATGGGACCGTTAGTCGATACCTATCAAACTAAACACACCTAACCTATACACTATTTATTATTATTATGATTATCATTGAAAAAATGTGAAATATTAAATAGAACAAATAATCAAAATCTCTTACCATTTGGTCCCCTAATTTCGAATGACTCGTCTTCAACCGGTAAGCGAACAACATGATTTACAGGCCATGAAAGTGGATTATATGCAACAACCACAAACTTATCCGAGTTTTGTGAAACGGTGCAAATGCTTGTGTTGGCAAGCAAACATGATTTTAATTGTGTTAATGATGAGATATTTGCACCAATAATTAAGTTTCTGAAAAAAAGGAAGTTATGTTACTGACTTACAGACAAATTTTGTACAGCGTTCAAAAATTTGATAACATTTAGGGCAAAAATATAAAAGCAGAAAATGGTTATACACTAACCAAAAAATTATACATTTTAAAGTTTAGTTTTACAGAAAGCATATTTTCTTAAAATATCTAAAGATGCAGGCAGTAAGTTTTAAACATACAAAAATTTAAAACTATGAGAAAGTAAACAATATTTTCCGTGTATATCTAAAGGTTAAAAAAGGTAAACATACAGGGTGTCAACTTGAAAACTTTTAATACAAATATCTCGAAAACTACAAAAGTTAGGACAACGCGATTTGGCATAAATGTTATTTGGGTAGGGGATACTGGAACCACCATACTTTAATCAAGGGATCAGTCACCCTCTAGGCGCCCCACACCACCACTTTCAAATTTCGAATAGCACCACTCCCCTTGTTACACCTCAAATGCAAGGTATCACTGAGCAGAATTTAGCTCCACAGAAAAATTGTTAAATAATTTGTAATTTGAATAAAACAAATACAAATATTACTTTATTTGATTAAATGCTTAAAATACATTCCATTTTGGTGTAAACAATAATACAACCTATTTTCAAATCAACATTAGCTGGATAGTGCCGGAAATAGGAAATTAGATGAAAATTTGCTACATTTTCAACAAGATGTAACACCACCCCTTTATGTTCTACCTGTTTGGCAATTTCTCAAGGACGCTTTTCCAGATCATTGGATTGGACGGAGAGGTCCAATGGAATGGCCGCCGAGATCTCCCGATCTAACGCCGCTAGATTTTTTTTTTCTGGGGTCATTTGAAAACTGTGGTTTTTAAATCAAAACCTAATTTAATAGACGATCTTCGGCTACGTATTATTACAGAATGCAGAGCTTTTCCCAGACATGTGTTTCAAAATGTCAGAACGGAATTCGAAAATAGGTTGTACCATTGTTTACAACAAAATATAATGCATATTGAGCATTTAATCACATATAATAATTTTTATAAATTACAAAGGTTTGTTTTATTCAAATTACAAATTTTCTTTTCTATCGATTTTCTTGTGCAGCTAGATACTACTCGGTGGGGTATAACAATGAGGGTGGTGCCATTTGAAATTTCAAAGTGGTGGTGTGGGGCGCTCAGGGGGTGACTGACCCCTTGACCAAAGTATGGTGGTTCTACACACATAACATTTATACCAAATCGCGTTGTTCTTACTGTTTCTAGTTTAGACTAATAGATATAGCATCTTAAATATTTTTTCTACAATATATCTCGTTATTCCTACATCTTTTAGAAAGTGCAGATTTTGAAGCCCATCTTCGAACGATAAAATAATTTAATTATTAATATAATTAAAATTTAAAAATTATTTTATTGCCATATTGACTTCTCCTAACAGTAAAAGTTCTTTGGTCATGTCATTAAATATATTTTTACTCACCCAATAATGTCTGTAAGTCCCTGCTCAGCTTGTGAAACGCCTTTGGACAGAATTTTTGTATAATCCTGAGCCACATGTTGTTTCTCGGTACCAGTTATTGCATCGTGGTGTTGAATAGCACCAACAGCTTCTATTAGACTTCTTATTAAGTTTACGTTTACTCCATTTTGATTGGTAGCAGTAGCTAAGGTGGATAATTGTTTAGCTACCTATAACAAAAATTGAACAGACAATAACTTAAAGGCAGAAAAATGCGGATAGGATATTTTGCTATCTGCAATACCTTACCTTAACACAATCTTACATATTGTTATAAAATACAAACCTGCAATATGTTATTACTGACTCTCTCAAATCTTTTCAAATTTTGTCTGGAGGTAAAATATCCTGCCCAATAAGTGTGATCCGAGCTGCCATATGGGAAAAAATCATCTGTTTTTGTTACCAGTTCTGGTTTGGCATCGTATACTGCTTTCAAATAACATGAAGGGGTTGAGTAGATAAGTTTAATATCAGAATTATTTTCAAAAGCTCTGCAATAAATGAAGATAATATCTTTAATTAACCAATATAAAAATAATTAGTCATGTATTTTCCTTCATCACATAATACTATATTTATCACACTTTTTTACAAGAATAGAAACAAAAATGTGACATAACGCTTAATAGGCCGGGTTATACGCATTCTGTGCCAGTAAAATAAAAGCATTTCCAAGCATTACATGTTAAATTAATTTAAATGACTAACTTAGTCGTTCGGTTCGCGATGCGTGTCTGTTTCAATAAAAGATATTTCAAAAAATAATTCCGCATTTTAGCAGCATTACGTAGTATAAGATACTACTCGTGCATGCGGTAGTCAGCATCCTAGTCATAATTTAAGACGTCATTGATTTCATGGCGCAATATGGATCAAACCATCACCTAATGACCTAGTAGCAATTTCGCTTATTTTTGAGTATGTAGAGAAAATGTCCAATAAATAGACCAACTTATAAGAAGTATTTAAAAAAAAAATAACAACTTACCTTATTAATTTATCTGAGTTGAGAAAATTTTTTTCGGCAGCTTGATATTGAAAATCACCTCCCATGGTCATTAAAATATTTTTGGTTTTGTAGTACGTCGCATACGATTTTATATCGTCTGCAAACTCATTAGCCTAGAACAAGTACACAAGAAATTTATAGTAGGTACTGACTGTACAAAGTAAGTCATCGATCCGATAATGTAATTTTATTCTTTTTAAAGTAAAGTTTCTAAAAAACTGATAATGACATAGTACAGTAGTTGTCATAACGTCGGCAGGCCATTGTGATCACCACTTTTACAGCAATTTAAAAAAGAAATTGACGATGCTTTAGTGTTACTGGAAACTAGTTACACTATTGAGTGAGTGGCCATGTAATTTATATTTTTGAGACTAAATGTATTACCTGGCTCTGAAGATGACACAGTTCAAGTATCGAAACGGAAAAACACATTTTCAAGAAAACTGACCTAGAGAAATTACTGAAAATATTTTTAGGTTTCTAGGTTTGCCGCTAAAGGTCGCAATTTAAATTTAACTAAATAATATAAACCAACTCATTTAAGAAATAATGAAGTTGCCAAGTTGCGGCATTTAAATTCGTAACCGCACATTCTTGTAATTATTACTTTTCTACTGGTGAAATAAGTATCTTCGAATTTCAAGCATTCACACATCTTTCAATCATTAATATAATATTTTAATATATTTAAAGTAGGTATCAAAAAACGATTATATTAGGAAAATTGGCTTCTCATTTTTGTGCCATTATGTCAGAGCTAAGTAAGGTTAGTTAAGCCTAACTGACCAAGTTTCATATAAACGTCACAAAATATCAAACTGGTGCCCGGATTTTAATTGTCGTAATTGTTTATTAGAAACATATTATTAAGTAGGAGTTAAAGAACCTGTCACCCGCTATACTAATATTGAAATATGTATGTCATATTTTTGTATCTGCTAATTGGTTGCCCAGAGCATTTCGTTTTTAATAGACATGGACAATTGCTCTAACATTGAATTTTTGTTTAGATCAAAATTAATAGCCTTAAAATATGCTTGCAAAATTGTCGGTAGGATTTAAAAATTATAAAAAACAACTTCTTACCCTTGCGTCGACATTATAAGCATCACTGTCAATATCATCATCAATGGAATCGTCATCACAAAGGACATCGAAGCAAAATCCATTTGGAGGATAATAGCCACGATCCGGGCCAAAAGTTCCTCCAAAAATAACACTGTCATCTGAAATAAAATTTGTTTTATATATTTGATGCCCCAAAATAATGAGTCGACCTCATGATTTCTTTACTACACAAGATATTAAAACGCAACTTGGGTTGGTATTCTGATTGATACAAAATATTTAAAAGGAAATATAGGGCTGCGTGTTCATATGGGCGCACCGGGGCCCATGTACTTGCAGAACTTTTTTGTGTATGTGCAATGCACTGATAGGAGCAAATTGTAATCATGTATATGAAACTTTTCTACGAAAAAAATTACAGTAAATAATTGAAACATACACTTAATTTAATTCCAAATGGTTAGTTTGGCTTCAGAGAAAGCAACTCCACTTTGGACCATGTATATAAATTACTAATGTAATCGAAAACTCGTTAGGCAACAAAGAAGTTTGTTCTATATTTTACATTTTTCCTTGATGTTGCAAAGGCTTTTCAGAGAATTTTGCATGATGGACTTAAATAGAAGTTGAGCATGCTCATTCCACAAAATTATACTAAACTATTTGAAATGAACATTTCGGACAGATTTCTATAGTTAAATAAAATGAAACAAACAAGCCACTAAGAAGTGCATTAAGTCTTATATCAAATCTATTAAACCAGTGATATATTATATTATCATAGTATCGACATAATACAATTATTGCCACTAAATGATACTACTACCTTGAGTGTTGGCAATGTGCATAAAAATGCTACAAATTAACAGTAGAAACACATCCTGTAATCAAATAAATATTTGGGCAGGAAGATGAACGAGTAAACTAAATAACAAATTAAAAAGGAAATTTGTTCATTAGGGCTTCAAAACTAATTACAATATGTACACACGAGTTAGCATAAATAACAATCAAATTCCATATTATACTAACTTAGCTAAATATTTTATGATATTGCCCTTGGTTCAAATCTTCACTAGAAAGTCCATGATAAAAAGGAAAAGATTAAGTACAAGAACATGTTACTTGGTACGCACTCCAAGCTCTCAACGTACAACATTCTGTGTAAACAGATTACATTGGATATGTTATGGAATTCAACTTTGGGGTTGTACTATATCCGGCAGTGTTAGTAAAAACGCTGAGCATAGAGCAAGGCGCAAACACATTTATTTTAAGTGTAAATAATTTTCTAGAACCTAAGAAATATTAGTAAGCTAGACTATAATTCTGTTATAAGACGTTTTACTGCGGTAAATTAAGTTTTAGTATCCATAAAATTACTCACTGATCACTAATGAATAAAACGCTCTCACACCGGATATTTAAGTGGTTTACAAAAAGTTTAAGACACAAAGTTAAAATTATCTCATGTTAGTTGCTTTAATTTTAAACAAAAACTGTTTTTTTCATTTTACCAGTGGCGTCCACAAGGGTATCATTATGCATTGCTTTAGGGTTCAGCTTAATTCATAAGTGAAAATAATATTCTTGTATAGGAACGAAAAAAAAAATAAAAACTCCGTAGCACAATCGTAAAGAGCATGAAAACCGCAATTAAAAGCATACTTATTTAACTAGAAAAATAAGCATAATTCTAAAGAAATAGGTACTTGTCTTGGCAAAAACAAAAAAATAATGTTCATAGGGTTCAGGTCTGCTCTAAAATACTATACATTTTAACGTGTTTATGCTCTTTTTAACTCAAAACTGCGGCATTGCATTATAGGTCCTTATTTTTTTCTTATCTCGCCCAGTAAAATTAAAATGATTTATTTAAAACATTTTATCTACTAACACTCATAAAAGTAGAACTTTTTAACGCTCGTTGTCAGTGTCTAAAATGTCATTTAATGACACTAGACTTAAAAGTAAGTTACTTTTAAAACTAGCGTTCAAAATAGATTCAATGATCTTTAGAGCTTTTATTGTAAACATTAAGATTTGTTGTATTGTTGTATACAATTATTGTAAAACCAGAAATATGAATTCCTTTTGCAGTTCCACTGATAAGGGTCTTAAAGTAAAGTAGACGAAGATCGACGGAGACAGTGACCAGTGTAAAGATTCGCATCAGGGAGCTTCAAGAATTCTGCTATAGCTACAATATTAATCTACGTGGGCAGAACAATATAGGTAGCGCCATCTTCAAATAATTTCTAGCAATCTAAATCGGAGTTCATATATTTGACTAAAATTCGAGGATGCCCGATATTTGCTAGCCGAAGAACTCTGCCCTTGTCAAAATTATAGAGTTTTTAGTGACAAGTTTATAATATTTACTAATATCTATATTGCAATTTAATTTCAACCTGGCTTTAATCATTGAGTAGTGGGAGCAAAGAAATGAAGACCTTAGGTTTTTTTTTGACATACGCAAATTATGTATTTTAAATGTATTTTCGAGACACGCCGTTCAAATCTTACCATTTTCTTTGGCTACAACTCAAACGCAGCTCTACTAGAGCTTCTTTATTTATTTCCATATTTGAATCGTTTTCTTCCAGATTATCCATCGAAAATCGCACAAATTAAAAAAAAAAACGCTTTTACAAGTTATTGACAGAGAGTTTTTCGGTAACTAACAACAATACATGTTGGTTGCTAAGTAACTAACAACAGATGAATAAGGTAAGTCACTTGATCGTGTATTTTTAGGGTTCTCATTTCGAATTTGGTAGAATAGATAGATATTAATTTTTTTGTTCAATTTAGTATCTGATTTAATAGTGTTTGTAGATAAAATATTGTTTAATGCGCCTATTAAAAGTGTTTTTATATTGTACGCTCGTTATCAAATTTCCCGTCTAACAAAATAAAATGACATTTTTAACACTAACATCATAAATAACTAATAAAATAAAATAATTATAGTTTAATAAAAAAAGAATTATAATAATTATCATTAACCATAAAATAGTTTTTACCCTTATTAGCACTGGTCTTCCAGAGAAAATCCATATTTTGATCCCTCTTGCGCTGTTCCCTATCATTATTATCAAAACGGTTATAGAATATTCCATCAAATCCTATCTTTGACACCAGCGATGCATGTTCTCTGCTGTGTCCAAACGGATCAATTTGCCAGCCGATCGTCGGATTGCCGCATTGTCCCAAAGTTTCATTTAGAATCCTAAAAAAAATATTTAAAAATCAAATTAATAAAGGATATACAGTGAGGACATAAAGTCTGGAAAACTACCTTTTGCAAGTAAACGAAGCACCTGAATAAAAAACGCTCGGACACGTCGATTTTATTTAATTGTCTTCTATCCTCTAAGATTTCTGAGATATATACAGGGTGCTTCAAGAAAGCTGGGCAGCTGTTAACTTCTTTTTTTTTAATAGAACACCCTGTATATTATTGCATTTTTGGATTCTACGGACAATTCTAAGTATATTTTATATAGGATGTCCTATACCTAAATTCAATTGTTTTTCAAATATTGCCAGTTGAAGTTATACATTTTTTCATTAAGAGAAAAACCATGATACAACGTAAAATCTAGGAGAAATGTAGTAACTTGATGTCACTTTGACTCGTTGTCACTATGACAACTGGGCCAATTTTTAACATACTGTAGGACAGTTCTGTTACTGTCAAGTTATTAAAAATGCTCTCAGAGCGAGAAAGAATGGAAATTCTGATGATGTTTGGCTGGGGAGATCGCCAAAGACATTTGGGCGAAGTTTGTGAACTTTATAATAACACATATCCAGAGCGCGGGCAAAAAATTACGATATCTACAGTCAGCAAAATTGTCAATAAATTCCTTGAACATGGTTGTGTAAAAGATCTTCCCAGGACAGGTAGGCCGAAACTAGATGATAATAAGAAATTAGATGTTTTACTCAGTTATAACGAAAATCCACATTTACCTACAAGTCAAGCAGCATCAGATTTGTCCATTGGTCAAACATCGGTAAAAAATATTTTAAAAAACGGAAAGTATCATCCATACAAAATAAGATTAATACATGAATTAAATGAAGACGACTATGACCGCCGAATTCAGTTTTGCGAAAATATGCAAGAGCGGTGCAATATAGATCCATTTTTTTGTAGAAATATTTTATTTTCCGATAAAGCTACCTTTTTTCTTAATGGTACTGTTAACCGACAAAACTGTAGATACGGGCCCACAGAGAATACTCATTGGGTTCAAGTGGCTCATACGCAACATTCCGAAAAAATCAATGTTTGGGCTGAAATATTTCAAGACAGGATTATAGGTCCGTATTTTTTCGACGTTAACTTAAACGGCGAAATTTATCTTGACTTTTTGCAACTAGAGTTGATTCCTGCCTTAGTTCAACTGTATCCAGGTAATGAGCCTGATATACCAACTCCAACTATGTGGTTTCAACAAGATGGAGCACCACCTCACTACGCGCTTACTGTTCGGCAGTATCTCAATGAGATATTTCCTAACAGGTGGATAGGACATCGTGGCCCCGTAGAATGGCCGGCCAGGTCTCCGGATTTGACTTCCCTAGATTATTTTCTGTGGGGATATTTAAAAACCAAAGTTTATTTCAACAGACCTCCTAATATCGATGCGCTGAAAAATCGTATAAGCGATGAAATTTGACAAATCCCACCTTTTTTCATTCGAAACGTGCAACAAGAGTTCATCGATCGGTTAGGATATTGCCAGGAAGTTAACGGACAACAGTTTCAGTATTTGTTACGTTAAAATGTGTCATTTAAGTTATTGTCATTAAAAATTCAGTAAACTAGTAATGTGTGTTTTATTTTAAAAACAATTAAATTTAGGTATAGGATATCCTATATGAAATATACTTAGAATTGTCCGTAGAATCCAAAAATGCAATAATATACAGGGTGTTCCATTAAAAAAAAAAAAGTTAACAGCTGCCCAGCTTTCTTGAAGCACCCTGTATATACCTCAGAAATCTTAGAAGATAGAAGACAATTAAATAAAATCGACGTGTCCGAGCGTTTTTTATTCAGGTGCTTCGTTTACTTGCAAAAGGTAGTTTTCCAGACTTTATGTCCTCACTGTATTAATAATTAAGTACTTAGGCTGGGCTCGAGCATTGTTAGACAATAGTTAAACTGAACATGGTATATTATTTTTTTTTTTAAGATCAGGCACAGTACTGCAGGATAAAGTCTATATGGCGCTTCGCGAGCGGTACGTGTACGCAGGAAGTGATTCATTAGTTAGGAAACGCGACCTCAGGGAAGTCGTTCCAGAGTGATGACGTTCTCCAAATGAAAGAATTTTTGGAACACGTACAGATAAGTAGTGTGAAATCAAGCAGTATAATCTTACACAACATATTATAAGTAAATATTATAATTAAAGCTTACTATTTCGTATATACCGGAATGTTTATAAATACATTTTCTTTAATATTTTTGACATTTGCCCTATTTTAATAATCTTGGTATTAAAAACATCCATTGTTTTGTCTACAATTAATATAAACTAAGTCGCTCCTATACCTCAGATGTATTCTAGAGGTTAGTTAGTCGACTGGTATTTCTAGTTGCGCATCTTTTTCAATAAAAGCTTTTTATACAGGGTGTGTCATGTAACAGTGGCCAATACTAACTTTCTTATTTTAAATGCAACATCCTGTATATTATTAAATTTTTGGATTCTTCAGAAAATTCTAGTCATATTTCATGTACAATATGCTATACCTATCTTCAACTGTTTCGAAAATATTAAGTGTTTTCAGATTTATTGCAAAAATCAACAACACACTAAAGAACTAATAAGTAATAGGTACTGTTTATTTTCTGATAAGGTAAAAACAAAAAAGGAACATTTATGCAGGAGATGTTGAAAATTGATGTTAAAATGTTTTTACTGATATGAAATAAAAAAAAGGTATAAATAGTTTGGTTTACTTTTGTTTAACCCTTTGCGTCCCACTGGTCGGTCCACATGACCACCAATTCAAAAATGTACTGACACATTCCTACTGGCGCTGTGATCTAACCACCTCGTAAATATATTACTTATGGTTACAAATAAATATAACTTTGCTCCATTTAGGTGTGTTGTGCAGCGGAACCAGCATTCTTTTGTCGGTTTTTAAGAGGTACACGTGTTGCTTAGGTTATTTGTTTAATTTTTATGTAAAAAGTAGCTAAAATTTCAAAATGGCCGGTAAGTAATACACTAATTATTGCATGTTTACATATTCAAAAAGAGAACTGATAATTTTATGTTCTTTCTGGCTTTCACGTCGTCTTAAAAGTGGTGGTCATATAAACTGACCACTAGGAATATACGGGGTGTCTGGTAAGTGTGTGAGGTTGTAACATTTACAGAAAGATGTAAATGGTCGTTTGCAGAACTCGAAGCAATGGACAAAAACGATGTGAATAACATCTTAGCCGAAATTCCGTCTGATGCAGAATCTTTGGCAGGCGACTATTTGTCAGGAGATAAAGATGATATTGACCAGGTCCTTGAGAATATCGCTGAAACTTTGGTTGCTGAACAGGATAAGGTCACGATATATCAAGAATCAAGACGTTGAAATGAATAGTGATGATGAGCCGTATAGCTCATATGCCTATATACAGTACATCCAGACGTTGTGCAGTATGTAGTACGAAAAAGGAAGCACATAGGAGCATGTGGAGCTGTACCATATGCGAAGTTGGCTTGTGTCTAAATGATAAAAGAAATTGTTCCTTAGCGTATCATAGAAGCTAATTATTGTTATAAGGTTTTGTGCAATTTTGATTTTTACGTTGTTCTCAATAAATATTTTTTAACTATATTTACCTGGCCGGTAGTCCTACTGGTCGCCTGATGTAACCACCATTTTTTGGAAAAACTACCAACACTGTATATTTTTTTGACTCAGTTATGTTTATTATGTTCAGTTTTAAACTGTATTTTCAATTCATAAATAAATATTCCAAAAGTAAGTTAATTCCGGACTTAAAGTTAAAACGCCTGACCTTTGAGCAAATTGTTGTCTGTCTGCATAACAGTAGTTGTCAGTGTTACAATCGTTTGAATTTCGTTAACTGCATATCAGAAAAATGGTTTATTTAACAGAAGTTCACAAAATAACAATTCTACAGATGATTGGTTATGGAGATAAAACACGGACACAAATGGAAGTTGCCGCCTATAACTCGGTGGACAATTAGTAAAATAGAAAAGCAGTTTTGCCAGCTTGGACATGTAAAGCAGTATTATACTTATTAAGTTTTTTAGTGTGTTTTTGATTTTTGCAATAAATCTGAAAACACTTAATATTTCCGAGACAGTTGAAGATAGGTATAGGATATTGTACATGAAATATGTCTAAAATTTTCTGAGGAATCCAAGAATTGAATATTATATAGGGTGTTGTATTTAAAATAAAAAAGTTAGTATTGGCCACTGTATATGATGTATATATAGACATGACACACCCTGTATAAAAAGTTTTTATTGAAAAAGATGCGCAACTAGAAATACCAATCGACGTGTTCGAGCGTGTTTTCGGACACGCCCCCATGTATTTATTATCGAATTTATTCCATTTGGCTGATACATACTGTATGTTCATTTTTATACTATGGTTAATTTCACCCCATTCCATAGGTGAATGAATCTACCCCATGTATGGAGATGATATAAACAAGGTTCACTTTTTTAAAGTCTGCTAAAACTGAAGTTTACACTGTGTTTGTTCTGTTACATAACAATGATGTAATACAGTCAAATAATAAAAAAGAACGAAAAACTTTTCTTTCCGAAATATAGCTTTTAAAGCATTAACCGGTTGAATAGTCCCCAGTCTCCCCAACTAGTTCTTTTTAGCTTCTTTTATATTATTATTATATTTATAACATGAGACCTTTTCTATTTCTAAAATTGTGCGATAGTTTTTTTTGTAAGAACTCACGTAGTTTTTGTATAGTATTTCTATTTGGAATCAAGATTAAACATGAAAATATTGAAAACTAACAAACAGAGCAACTTTTACTTGTCAATTTACAGATTAAATTAATCACAAGAACGTCAGCTACCAGTTTTACACAAGAAAGTATAGAGTGAATGGTCCTAGAGATTCAAAGTGGAGGGACGGCCGAAAGGTAAATAAGTACCAGGAAAGAAGTAACCGCTAAACCGAGAATGAGAGTAGGTCACTGCCTCACCCCAGCTCATCTTCATAAAATTCGCATAAGACAAGATAAACTTTGTCAGTGCGGGAAAGTTGATAATCTGCAGAACATAAGCTTTGATTGCAGGTTAAACGGAACTACTTAAACGCACTCTACTCTCAACTTTTAGTAATCATCGAGAATCATCCCCTTGCAACTTTGAATTGGAGCTAAGCTTGCATGTGTTCGTCTGCTTTGTAAATTTTTGCACGCTTGTCAATTCGTCTTCTATATTCCAAATGACAAATTCAGAATGCTTTAATATTATTTTTTTGTCATTCACCCTTATTTGTGCTTTGATCCGGGGACACACTGTATGAGAATAGACAGAACGTTTTCTTGTTCTCTTATCTAGCTTTGCTCTGTGAACATCTTTTATTTATTAAATTTAATCGTGTCTCGTACCAAAAATGGTAGTAAGAAAAATGAGTTTATTCAAAATTTCCATGATGCACTTGATTTTTTGAAACTATAATAAGGTCATGAATAATTACTTTCTTACCAAAAGAATGAATACTATAAATAAATAAAATAAATAAGTAAATAAAGTCTCTATTGTAATCATTAAACATTAATTACCAAAGGTAAAGTTAAAGCCTAAAGATATATATTTTTTTTATCTATCCATTTCAAATTACTAGACGCGTTTGCCGGAGTAGTTACAGTATATTTATGGCAATGTTCCAAATTGTGCATGCCACTACAAAATTTATTGTTCTCGAATAAGTAATCCAGACACCTTCTAGAGATTATACTGTTGTAAAGAACTACAGAGTGTAGGACTCTTCTTTTGTTCATTCGTAATAATTTAATTTCGTTTAGTTTCGCCGACACTCCCCTTTCATGTTTCCTATACCCCCTATCAGACGCATGTAAGAATTCTAAATTACAAGGTCCATATACTACGTCCGCGTACTTAAAGTATGATAAAACTAGCACATATAATTTTTTAAAGGTTTCCAGATAGAATTAATTCTTCTGTGAATGTTTATTTATATCAGATTTTTAACAGTCCTTTTAATGCAGAATTTACCAACTTAAGCGTATCGTTATTTATAATTATTAACCCAACAATAATTGATCTTTTTTCGTACCAAAAAGAAGTCTCTGTGATTTACTGATGTTTATACTTAAATAGTATGCTTGAGATACTCGTGAAATTTTTTTTTTTTTTAAACGTTTATTAGCTTCTGATACAGTTTACAAAATATATATATTCTATTCCTAAATCAGTGTTAAGAACACTGGTATGAAGGAGAATTAACAAACTTAGAGCTACGAAAACAATGGTTGGTGCTGTCATACACAATGAAGCCATTCATAACTGTTAATTCGCTTATACACATAATTATTATAGCTTCTACGCTTTTTATTAGTTATCTTTCAAAAATCTTTGCAGATTCTTGTTAAACATATTTAAGTTATTTGAATTTTTGACATGAATTGGCAGATTATTATAAGTTCTAGATGATGAATTAAGAGGGCAATTCAAACCAACATTTATTCTAGAGTTTTGAATGTAGACATTGTTCTCTGACCTTGTGCTATAATTATATATCTGATTCAAATGCATGATATCAAAATTACATTTTTGTAGGTTATTCACAATCTTATACATTAGCTTACTTTGTTCTAGCATTAATATTTGCTCTATCTTATAGACACCTAATTCTCTATACAGTAAATCAGTATTAGTTAGGTAATCGTAATTAAAAAGTATTTTCAGAATTTTATTCTGTTTTACTTGAACTTCATTAAGAGTGCTGGTGCAACAACTTCCCCAAATAGGTATCAAATGTCTTAGATGAGCCAAGAAGTAGGCATTGTAGATACTAATTTTTGTTTTATGCGAGATATAATTTCGGCACTTATAAATGATTGGTATAAATAAATTTAGCTTTGTCATTAAATTTTCAATATGATTTTTCCAACTAAGCAGTTCATCTATAAACAAACCCAAATACTTTATAAAGACTACTTTTTCTAAGCTTGTGTTGCAAATCTTAAGGTCAATGTCATTAACAATTTTATTTTTTTGTCTGAACACGACATACTTCGTTTTTTCAGCATTAATCTTTAATCTGTTTCCATAAAGCCACCCAAGATATCTATCCAGATCCCTGTTAATAACCTCTTCTAAATCCTTTTCATTTGACCCTGTATAAACTAGAGCAGTATCATCTGCAAATGTAAAATAACGTGCCTCTAAATTTGCTAGTTTTAGGTTTAAAACGTAAATTGAGTACAAGAGTGGTCCCAAAACCGACCCCTGCGGCACCCCACAATTGTTAGTCAAAGTATCACTAGAGCAATCATTAATTTTTACATATTGTTTCCTATTTACAAGGTATGTCTTAATTACATTTAAAAAGCCACCCTGAAAACCCAAACAATTTAATTTTTCCAAAAGCCTATCAATTGATACCACATCAAAGGCCTTTTTTAGGTCCACAAATACAGCAATAACAATATTTTTCTGATCTAGACCTTTTGATACATAATTTACAAAGTCGAAAGTGGCAGACAATGTATTACTATTTTTGATGAAACCATACTGGAACGTATCCACCGCCAAATTAGTAGTGATGAAAGTAACCATCCTTTTTTTTACAATTTTTTCAATAATTTTTGAAAATATACTAAGAACCGATATAGGCCGATAGTTATTCATCTGGCAGGTTTCGCCAGACTTAAATATTGGACTGATTTTACTAAGTTTAAGTTCCGTGGGGAAAACACCATTTAGAAATAAATCATTTATTAGTTTTGTTAAAATATCCAAAATATCGTGTTTTAAATTATACAAATCCATAGTTGTTATTCCATCATAACCCGGGGCACAGTTCTTTTTAAGTTCCATTATGATTTCATTTACTTCATTATTATCAGTTAGACCTATTTGCATTATATTGTTTTCAGCAGTTACCTCATTTAATATCACATCATCATTACCCGTCAATATTATTTCTTCATTTAAGTCATTAACTATATTTTCTCCTACGTTTGCAAAATGATAGTTTAAGCCATCTGCGATGCTCTTATCACCCTCTATTCTTTTACCATTTACTAGCAAATACTCAACGCTATTGTGTACCGATTGCTTACTAAATAATTTGTTAATAAAACGCCATTGCTTTTTTATATTACTACTTGCCTTATTCCATTCAGAACTAAAATACTGGTTTTTTGCTATTTTTATTTTGTTATTGACCTGATTTTTTATCTTTTTAAACTCACGATCAAGTAATTCATTTCTAGGATGTAGAACTTTTCTTTTATATGCCTTGTCACGTTGTTTCATAAGCTCAAGAATATCCTGATTAATCCAGTCATTATTTTCTCGTATTCTAATAGTTTTTTTATACTCAGATTCACGTCTAGACTGCTTGATTAATTCAATTAAATCCCCAAATGAAGAAATATTTACAGTAACTTTATTTTGCTTAAATGCAGAGATAAATTTTTTATAATCAATAAAGGTAATAGTTTTGTTTACTAATGGTTTATACTGTTTTATATTATTACGGATTTTAAAGGTAAGGCGATTATGATCTGAAAATTAATTATATTCAACGTTTACCATATGCACTAAATCGGAATTGCAACTAGACAAAACATGGTCGATTAAACTACAAGTATTTGCAGTTACTCTTGTAGCATTTTCAACAGAAATAATATTATTTATTTTAAAATTATTTAATAATAACATATTCTTATATTTTTTAGCTGCATTTGAATTCTCCAGTATATTGATGTTCACATCACCAAACAAGACATGAAATGTAGATCTGTGGATCATTTTCACCTATTGGTGCGAATTTTTGACCTTTGGCATAAGTAATTTTGAAGAAGTAGACGATACTTCCATTTTATCAAAGATAGAGACTGATTGATATATCACCAGATCCTGATTAATGAGAGTGTAGATTGAAAAAAAAGTAACCTGATTGATGCACTTTGGACGTCTCATTCGTTATTGTTTCTTATTTTACGCAGTATTTATTTTGATAATCTATAGGTGTACTAAGCATTATGGATAATAATAGACTATAAATTTATTTTGATTTCTTATCTTATTTTACATGTTCGCGAAAATTTGTCTGCCTTATATTGATCTAAACTTTCTCTACACAAGACGTTTCAAAAAACATTAACTATTTATGATAACTAGACTTCTCAGCCTATATAAAACAAAAAGGTACTTCCTATCCTAGGACCAACATATGAAGAAAAATCTAATATATTGTTAAAAACAAGAAGTCACATGTCAGGATTAGGTACAACAAAAAAAAGGAAAATAGGTGACTCAGACCAAATATCAGTTCGAGGCGCCGTGATTGGATTATTTTAGGGATTATTCGCTATTCACATTTCGTTGAGAATACACTGTTTGTATTAAAGTCGTGTTTTATTAAATTGTTATAAAATTGAAATTCTTAATTGTTTATAGAGCAGCGGCGAGATACACCCACGAAACTGTTTGTAACATTAGTGCCATTTAGACGGGAAAATAAAAAAGCTGAGTAATGCGATAACTTGCGGAAGCAAAGGTGTTGTGAACAATTGATAGTGGTTCGTGAAGTATGCATTTATTTACTTCACATTGAGGATTATAGTTAATGAAAACTGTAAGTACAATTATTATTGTTAGGTGGAGTAGACCGGCATTTAATTAACATAAATATTATTTTGCCCAAACGGATTTGTTGGTGTCTTGATTTGAGAAATAAACTATATAGTTTCGAACACGTACCTACACGTCTAGTTAACGTATAAATTAGGCATGCTGGATATCTGAAGCACTTTTTTCTTAGTAACGTATGAACTAAAACGTGTTTTTTTCGATACAAAATTTTGTTTAGAGTTAGAATAGTGACATACTGTGTAATATTACTTTTAGCTAACGTTAAAATATACACTAAACGTCCATTCTTATTTATATAGTTTAGTGTATAATTGTTTTTAAGTATATACAGGGTATTTCCTAATCTTTCTGAAAAAATGAAGGAGGTGAATCCTCACCTTATTTTAAGACGAAAATGTGGTATAAAAGTTTTTCGCATGTCGCTTCTTTTTCGAAATACAGGATGTTAAAAAAAATTAGTAAAGCAATAATAATCATTTTAATAATTTATTTAAAAACTTTTAATAATTAACTGAGATGAACAAAAGTCAAGTAAATTGCTGAAAATGTTCTCCGTGAGCCAGTAAACACCCATGTACATGACGTGCTAAATTGTCTCTTACGTGTTGGAAAATTTCGGGACTGGCGCGAATCGTGTTAAAACCGTCAAATACTACGCAGTCGAAGGTCTTCCTCAGTTTGAATAGGAGTAGTATAAACGAGTTGTTTAAAGTGAATCCAGAAATAAAAATTCAATAGATTCAAATCCAGCAAACGTGGTGGCCATGGGTAAGGTCCTCCTCTACGTATCCAACGAGCAGGATATTGTTAATCTAAATAGTTTCTAACACGTACTGCAAAGTGAGAGGAAGCGCCGTCATGCATGAACCACATGAAAGTTCTCGTTCTTAATGGCTCAATTCTGGTAATTTATTTCTAAAGAAGTTGTAATAGACATCACTAGTAAGTCGATTTGGAAAAAAATACTGTCCAACTAAGCTATCTTCAATAATCCCTGCCCAAATATTAAAAGAAAATGTATACTGGTGATGTCCTTCGATGATAGCAGGAGGATTATCTTCCGCCCAAATACGGTTGTTGTGAAAATTTATTATGCATTGTCTGGAAAAATTTGCTTCATCTGTAAATAGTATTTTTGCCGAAAACTGTGGGATCCTTAAAAAATTTTCTTGAAACCAGTTACAAAAATTAACTCGAGCTAAAAAGTCTCTAGACAACAAAGCTTGCACTCTTTGTACGTGATAAGGATAAAGCAAATAGTCCTCTAAGATACTCCATACTGTTTTGTAACTCACATTCAACTCGTTCCCGATTTTCTTCGTACTAGTGCCTGGAGATTCTTCCACCATCTTTAAGACCTCTTCCTCAAGTTGTACGGTTCTAACTGTAAGTGGTCGGCCGCCTACTTTGCTTTTTGCAAAGCTACCTGTTTCCTCTGACCTGAGGTGCAATCTCTCGCGCATTTCCATTTGCGAAACCGTACATAAAATGAATTTGAGCCATTTCTTGATTGGTAAACTCAGCCATTATGAAAAATATGTAATGTAGTACAAATAATTCCAAGAACAATTCAAAAGGATATTATTTGAAAGATGTTAAACAGAAGACAAATGTTACGGAGAAAACAAATGTGGTTGCCATGGAACGAAGCAAAGCCTACTTGTATCATTTGACGCAACATAATGACAAAAATACGAAAAATAACTAAAAAATTAAGGTACTCTTTTACCCAGATCCCTGCCAATGAACTAATTGTAAAACTTAAAATTGACCCAAAGCAAAGTGCTCTAATCCCTTAAAAATATCATTAGAATATCGTTTGGCATTAATTAATAAAATGAAAAAAAAATACAAATTTTTTTTAACACCCTGTATTTCGAAAACGAAGCGACATGCGAAAAACTTTTATACCACATTTTCGTCTTAAAGTAAGGTGAGGATTCATCTACTTCATTTTTTCAGAGAGGTTACGAAACACCCTGTATATCTACGAGTGATTTTAAATAGAGATGTAACCGTGTAATTAAGGTATAAATTGGGCATCGTTTTTGTTTCTCAATCTTTCTTTATTTTGCGGCCAACGTAAATCAAGCCGTTTTATTTAAATATTTAGCTAACGAATAATATTGAATAGCACCAAAGCTCTTTAGGCATAAATGTTGTATTAAATATTAAAAATATTTAATAAAATAGCGTGCAGTTGCAGCAAAAATCCTAACACCCAGAATAATTAAATCAATTTGAGTATTTCCGCGAAACCAGAGTGAAAACCGCTGCCGAACGCAATCGTGGTCTCGGCCGTGGGTCGGTCAAGCTCGAAAAAGCCCGGAAGGCGAAGGCAACTGTATGAAAATCAGGCGACTCGAGTTTGCGGCTGCTCGGGCTCAACACCACGTCGAAAAGCAAAAAGTGGCGCGTCGTGCCAGGGTACCATGGGACCTCGGCGACCTCGGGCTGAGGGGCCGGAATTTCACGTATTACAGGGGGTTGTCCATGGAGCTGGATTTGTGCGGGGATTCTGGTAGGCACATATCTCCAGGGGATTCCTAGTTCGTCATACCGGGTCTCCAAACTTGGAGGACATAGGTATAAATCCGTAATAGGTGGCTCTACAAAAGCCGCTATCAGGTCGGATTCTGGCAGTGGCGTACGTTTTACCGCGACTACCGTCCATCCTACGTAGTTTTCTGCTGGACGCTGCGTTTCTTGTCCACCCACCAATTGTAAATCCGTCAACGACGGTTCTCTTGGTTCCGCTAGCTTTACCATTGGCTGGTAATACCCTGCAGCTATGGCGTCTGACCTCCTTGTTGTTGAGGCCTTCTCTCTTCGTTCCTACAGTATCTGCGTAGGTGAGCACCTCCACAGCCATAGCACTGTACACGGCCTTGGTAGCCTTGGTACTGGGACTGTCGGTTTCCACCATCAACTCTGCCATCTTGAGCGTTAAAGTTTGCTTTTGGTGCGGTGTACACCTCGGACGTCTTCCAATCTCGTTCCACCGTAATCGCAGCGTTCAACAGCTCCTCCGTGCTTCGACAGTTCCACGTACGTAGTGCAGCTCGTAACGGACCGTTTAGCCTGCTTAGCAACAGCGGCACTACTTCTTCCTCCTGCCATCTTGGATTAATTCGTTGGCAGATTTGTCTTTTCCGAATTAAAAACGCCTCTGCACTTTCTCCTTTCACTTGGTCTTGGCCATATAACTCGGCACGTAAGTGATTTACGCATTCGCTATTGTTATATGCCCTCAGTATTGCTTCTTGCAACTGTCTCCAAGTGATCTGTCCTCCATCGTATATTTTCATACGGATGGCTGCTTGTCCCGTCATTTGTCTGATCGCTAGGTCCGTCCACTGGTATGCCGGCGCTCCTATCTCTATACAATACGTTTGCATATGTTTTAAAAACAGCACCGGGTCCTCCGTGTCGGCTCCTGCAAACTTAGGTGGCGGTGATGGAATTGTTCTTCTTGGTTTATCAATTAGCTGCCCTATGGACTGGGCTAAACCCTCCATCGTCTTCCATCTCAAAGCCTCTAGGCTTTGTTCATCTTGTTTTGGCTCTGCCGGTTGTTCATTCACAGGTGGGAACTCCATTTCTCTTATTCTTTCTTCATATTTCTGCCTATGCCGGACTCCCCCTTGCGTTGGCGGGACTTGCCGACTTAACGGTGGCAGCGCCGAACCTCCAGGTTTGTCCTCATAGCTTGGCCTCTTTCGTTCTTCCTCCAAACTAACCGGCATCTGCCGTTCTCCAGGTGGCGTAACTTTTTGCAAAAAATTCTTTCGGATTTCCTTTATCATAAACGACGCTTCCTGATTACAAGGTATCTCCTCGTCTGTTGTCGTGTCTTCTGCATCGTCATCTGAGTTCTCCTCAGACTCGCTGTGAATCGTTACGTCCATACTGTATTTCTCCTCCCATAATCGGCGCTTTGCTCTGGTGTTATAAGCTAAGCATTCCATGGGTAGGTTCGTCGACGATCCGCGATAGCTTAGGCCAAAGGGCCTAACGTCGTCACAGGGTTATTTTTTACTCCTATCGCCTGAGTAAGTCATCGAGTTGGGCGCCATGTCCTGGCACAGTTCGCCTTCGCTTCCTCCTTCGAGGGGCATATCCCTGGAAGCACCACGGCTAGCTCTATCCGTTTTCTCAGGGGCGGCGATCTGTGTAGGGCAGTTTGAAGTCGACCCAGGTCCCTTCCTGGTGTCGGCCTCGGTAGTCTTGAGCATGCACGGATGTTCTTCGCCCTCAGCCGTCTGGGCTGGGGGAGTTTCACTGTTTAATTCTCTGTCTTCACTCATTTTGCGGTTTGCCACACTTGGCTTCGTCTTCGCCGACCTGGGGCAAGGTATGCCCAGGTGGTAGGTATTCGTTTTCGCTCTCTAGGCTCTGGCACTAGCTGCTAGAGGCCTGGCCTCGTCGTTCAGCACTCGGCGTCGCTGATTCCTCACTAATCCGCAGTTTTTACACGTTGCCACGTGGTTCTCTCTCTTCGCCGGCCTGGTGCAGGTTATGCCCAGGTGGTAAACACTCGTACACGCTTCTCTGGTGATGGCGTCAGTCGCAGCAGTTATGGCACTGGATGTCCAAAGTCGGCAACGTCGGCAATGTCCAATTCTCGTCGTATTTCGCCTTAAAATTATTTTGCCCACAGGCTTTCTCTTCTCGCCGACCTGGTGCAGGTTATGCCCAGGTGGTAAACACTCGTAGTCGCCTCTCTGGTGATGGCGTCAGTCGCTACGGTTATGGCACTGGATGTCCAAAGTCGGCAACGTCGGCAATGTCCAGTTCTCGTCGTATTTCGCCTTGAAATTATTTTGCCAATAGGCTATCTCTTCTCGCCGACCTGGTGCAGGTTATGCCCAGGTGGTAAACACTCGTTCTCGCCTCCTTGGCGATGGCGTCAGTCGCAGCGGTTATGGCACTGTATGTCCAAAGTCGGCAACGTCGGCTGCGTACAATTCTCGTCGCTATTCGTATCTCAACTCTACTTCTCTAGGTGGCAAAGGTGCTTGAACGATTGGCCCTCCTCCGAAGATCGTAAGCGGACTCTTTCCCCTAGGTGTGTGCAAAGCCTGCCCGTATTCCAGGTACAAACTTCTAGGACGGCTAGGAACCACTGCCTTCTGCAGTATCGGGTTCGACTACGGCGTCCCTCCGCCGGTGCTTCTTCCTCAGCACACCTTGCTTTTAACTTTAGGTTCAACGTGTACCACCTTGGTACACCCGGGTCTCGGAATCTCCAAGATCAACCGGCAACTTGCTTGGTGACGTTCGTCCAAAGAAAAGACTTATGCAGATTTTAAAAACCGGAACAAATGCTCAACAATACTTTTACTTGTTTACTATTCTATGGTTCTGCACCGACTGATCGTTCCTTGCGAAATCGCGCTATTTATAGCCGATTTCCACGCTTGAGCGTCAAAACACCGTTCGGGTTTGTACTTCTGCTACTTGCGTTGGGGCGGTTCCCGAACGACCGGGTGAGAGGTGGGTCCCCACAACGACATCCCCTGTGGTATCATTGGAGTCGGGCGAATCTAGGCAACTGCCCGAAAATCCTGACATGTTACAAGTGCTGGAAAGTAGCCTTAGTCGCGGCGAAGATAATGACGAGACAAGTTCTCATTTCTCGGGCTCTTCACGCGTAACATTTAATCCACGACGAGAAAAGGTGGGAGAACCCCAGACCTTAGAAATCCAAGGGATCAGCGTATTTCTAAGCCTACCCGTAGTCCTGCCCTTCAACAGTTTCGATCGAGTTCGCGGTGCCTCAGCCGACCCGGCTGAGAGGAATAACGATCCAAACAGGTACGTAGCAGTTGAGCCTAATCGGTTGCGACGAGATAAATTAAAGTAGATAGGCATAGTTTTAAATATTTAGCTAACGTATAATGCTCAATAACGTAGAACTGTAGGCATAAATTAAAAGTAATTATATTTTTAAATATTTGGCTAACGTATAAGACTAGATATGATAATTTGAAGTACTAAGTAATTAGAAGAGTTAAGGGTATGTAGACACATTATAAAATGAAAAAAAAGCAGCTATGCTTTATTTGCGGTCTAAATCATCTGAGTCCGGTGACATTAATGGCGCAAATTACAAACCTTTACGTAATATATGAAACAATGAGACCAATGAATCAAGGGTAAGATGAAACGTTCGTGTGATAGAAGCACATACCTTGGGTTCATAAAGATTTACCCCGCCACCATCGACGTCTACAACAGTGCCTACTCATGATAATGTTAAGAGTGTTGACCGGCACACAACCGACCATACAGCAATGTAAATTAAATGGGATTTCTTGCGATCAGCTGTAAACGAATTTTGAGAAAACTGGTAAATTATTTAGTTTTGGTTAAAAGATTATTAAAAGGCAACTTTATATGCGAGTTTAAGCATGTTGCAGATTTTTCTATTCAGCTTTCGTTTTCAAAATGTATGCAGTAATATATTTATCGCCGTTAGAATTGCAACTCTATGCATGATTTTCTCTACATGTAAGTCCTTAATAGAAAATATGCAACATGTTTATTGTCGGGTTGTCTTTTAATATCCTTTTAACCAAAGCTAAATGATTTACCAGTTTTCTCGAAATTCGTTCACAGTTGGGCGCAAGAAATCCCATTTAATTTACATTGCTGTATGGTTGGTTGCGTGACGGTCAGGGATTAAGGTGATGGACTCTTCAGCGCTTGGAGTTGTTAGTAGAAAAACTTATTGACCATAATGTTACACAGAGACCACCAGAAAACAAATCTTATGTATGTAAAGCCAGAGACCGAAATCCTAATTTAGGTTGTGTAAAATGAATAGAAAGAAAAAGAAGAATTGGCAAAGATCAGTAGCTGGGATGAACGCAGTTTGCACATGCAAAGTCGACTTACTGGTTTAGAAAGAAAATGGTACGATATTCTCATAACATACGACCTTAATTAGACAAAATCTAAAGGTCTGTTGTTAAAATCATTTCCAAAACAACAACAAGACTCTGCAACCAGCCTTAGAAAATTGATGAATAGAGACAAACAACTTGCCAGTTAATTGAGATTATTCCATATAAAAAGTTGCATGAAAGTCATCAGGACAACGTTTTTATAAAAAGCATAGTGCAAGGTTTATTCAGTAATGGTGAAAATGAGGTTTTCTACTACTCAACAGCAGCAGTAGTTCCTGGAACATGTGCTAGAAAGGTATGCATTGAAAACAAATTAAAGGTTAACCATCTTATAAAAGACCGCATTTTAACACAATTATTGTACAACATTTTTGAACTACTTACATCTTATTTCACTGATAAGTTCATTTCAATTAATTTTTTTACTAATTAATCATTAATTACCTAAAGCCCCACGTAAACTGATCTATTGTAGCCTGATAATTGACACAAGCTTCATCGTTCATAACCCATCCTCCATTAATAATTTCCAACTGTCCTCTGTCCACCAAAGTTTTAAATTGGTTTCTCATTTTATCATTTTGATTTTTCCACCACATCCAAAAAAATGCGGTCTCGACTTGAATAAATCTAAAAATAATAATAAAATATTCGTAATTAAATTAAAGTAAATCAATAAATCTTTCTTGATTCTAAAATTCGTTCTTTTGTCATTTTTTAAAGATTAATGCCGATTGTGCCTTTAAACTTGAACAACGCTGTGTTTCCCAGTGTTTCTTCTTCAGCAACTTTTTCTTCACACCTCCCGCAACCAATAGTAGTGAACCTACATTTATACTTGATACATGTGAGCCCCATTTCATAACTTAAAACGAATTGAATTATTTGGTATGGTGTTGTCAAAACAAAAAACTGAACTTCTAGGTTCCAAATGGTTCCAAGCTATAATGCCCGAACCTGTTACAAGAACACAACACCTATCCAAAAATGGAGGTATTATTAAATGGAAGGATGGCTATGGTATAAATGATCTCAAGATGAAACATTTACCTTTCGAGTAGCCTAGTTTCCTAGATTGATCTAAATACAGCCTAAAAGCAGTTTTGTTTCATATTAGAACCCAAAGTCATCTATTCCTTTCGCTGTTAGCTCATTTAGTGACAATGAAAGAATACTATTCTACCTTGGCTGCCATACTTAGTAAAGTTAAATGTAAACAGTATCAGTGGGATATTTGTGAAGATAGGTACTATTTCAAGGGGGTTTTACAAAGTATTGTTGCTTTTAATGCATATTATGCAGTATGCTCCTCTCGTAAATCCAAGAAATGTTCTTCTTTCGCTTCTCCATATTAAGCTTGGACGAATAAAAAACTTTGTTGAAGCTATCAGTGAAAAAGGTACAATGGTTTCAAATATTAAAAAAAATATTTCCTAAGTTAAGTAATGCAAAACTAAAAGAAAGTTTCAAGGTGAACCTCACCCAACTACTTTATAAATTTGTCGACAGATGAATTGCTTTCAAGGAAGTATATAAGTAGTTTACTGTTGTACTAACTATTTAGGTATATATTGTACTATACTAAATTATACTAAAGAAAACTGTGACTAGCTCATATACAACATAGTATAAAGCTAATTTCAACTGTGGTATGTGGTAATAATAATATGTTGACTTGATGAGTGGTGCACTTTTTAATTATTTTGCTATACAAAGTGTCAAGAAAGTCTAGAATATTGCAAATATGCCTACAACTACTTAAAATATTTTTTGGAGATATACAGTTTAAAACTGCACACCTTGGTAGAATAAAACCTTATCTGTTACTATACAGGGTTGGCCAGCAAAACTATAATCTCTTTTAATTGGAAATGATATTTTTGAAATTTATTTATTTATTTGTGACTGAACAATTTAATGATAGGCTAATGTTGCTAGGTTTATCTGTCAAACTAATAGATTTATGTAAAAAAATATCTTACGGGAATTTAGTGAAATACCAACATGGCAAACATTTTGAACATCTCATAAAGTAGGTGTTTGCTCAATTTTTAGGTATTTCTTATTTTTATTGTGTGTAATTATTTAAAATTTGAGTTCATAAGCCATTTTAGCACATACACCCATTACATCCTTAAATTATTTTTAATTTGTCTTTTATTAGAATATCTGAATCTTTAGATATATACAGAACGTTCCATTTAAAATTAGAAAGTTGGTTTTCTTCTCACCAACCCTGTATTTACCATGGCAGCCTCATATTTTATCTTTAAAGGTGCGCCATCAAAATGCTTTGAAAATTTGTAGTTTTTGAATTGATCTATTTTGCGTGAGGCTCTGTAATTTATTTCCTATTTAACTCCCTTTTCAATAACACCAAATTAATATTTACAGACACTAAGAAAATCGTAGGAACAGCCTAATCTTAAGACCTGTTTATTACATCAGATACGTTCTAGATCAAAAAAATAAAAAACAGTTGGTGAGCCTTTAGTGCTATCACTGCATTACAGTCTACATACTGCAAATACACCACATGTGTTGTTACGGTTAACGTTTTTACAATTATTTTCGATTTTCTTCTTTATTCGAACAGTATAACTTGTACTCAAAATTGAAGTTTGTACGTCGTCGGGATGTAGCCAGGATATAAATACAAATATATAATATGTTTAGATTTATAGCTATAGCACTTTGTGTCTAAAAGAATTAGTTTTACCTCACACCTTCTGGTTTGGCAGGGAAGTCGGTAAGATAAACAAAATATAAAATGCGAGAAATGATAACCCCTTCGGGGATAAATAGTTACACTACAAATAGTAACAGCCGTACGAACTTACCGTCTGTCTGGATGTTCCCACAGGGCATTTACCACTGACGTTATAATATATTGTACACCAACATTATAAATCGAAGAGTTCACTAAAAATATTAATAAAATATAAAATTGGCGGGAGCATTAGTTTTCCGGCGAAATTTTACGAGGAAAAGTCAGTTCATTTTACTGCTCTAATTGTATAATTTATGGTGAGGTCTGGCACCTAAACTTTAAAACCCACATCGTTTATAAACTTTTATGAAGGTATCCCATAACTTATTAAAGCAGTCAAATAAACATGGTGTCTTAAAATTGACTCCCGTGCTTTTGGGAATTAGTTCAGGGGCTAAAACGAATAGAAAATTAGCCGACTGCCCTTCGTAATCGAGTGACTTATTGATAAAGATGCAAATTATATGTTTTTTTAAGGGTATAACAATACCATGCATTAGGGAAAGTACTACGGAGAAGACGCTTATTTTGTTTCTAATAATATTTTTCATTTAACTGCTACGAAGTAAATAAAACAAGTTTGTTCGTCTGAAATTCCTCGTTTACCACTTTTTCTTGGTTCTTATGCGGGATAAAAGTAGGGTAAGGATATTTCCCAGGACGCACTTAAGTGGAATCTACAACCATTAATGTAAATGAAACAATGCGAAACATTATGGATAAAAGATAATAATATTAATAATAATAAAAGATAATGAAGTGAGCTATTACATGTTTCTCCGCTAATTAAAATTTAACATTCATAATTAGAACTTCACTTATATCCCAATCTTAATACCATTTATACGTTAACATGACTAGTTAGTACACTAGGTCTTCAACTTTACATTTCTCATCCTGTAGAGTTGTACTCATTCATTTGAGGCAACTTACATTAACAGTTTGGCTAAACTCGATGTTAGGTAAGTCTCACTTAAATTTTTATTTTATATTAATTGGCCGTACCCAACTTTGTACTATCGTTTTTAGTATCCCTGAGGATTAACGCTTAAGCGCCCGAAACTTGTAGGGAACTATTTATTGGGTTTTACAACTATTAATCTGCATTATTTCATTTACATTACTTTGACTCCACTGAAAGTATGGACTCTTTGTTCCAGTGGCGGCTTTTTATAAATGCGTTGCATTTTATAAATGCATACATTATTTCCCTTCCGGCTAAGCTACGACGAGAACGCAGAGGGCGAGCGGGAACAGTAATGAAAAGTTTTATAAATCCACCGGTAAGATGGGTGAAATAAGTTTGCTGGAGACAGATTAGTTTTAGGTTGTCATCCCACACAACTGACTGTCGATCAAGAGTATCAGGTTGTTGAGTTCGTTGAACGGGAACCAAGTAGAAGTCTTCGAATGCCATTATTCAAAAGTCCTTTTTGAAGCCATACAATTCATAGATACTTAAGGGAGAATGTATGTATCCATTTAGGCCTAAAATATTTCAGGTTTTCCATGAACTTTCATGCATAGCCTAAACAATGATACACATTTTGGTAAGAAGATTCTGTGAAGTGATAAATTCACATACTTGGATGGAGAGATGGAAATCCTGACTTGATTGATTAAAAAACAAAAACATTTGAGATGAAGAAATATTTTATAATAATGTAACTGGTCCACACGTTTTGTCTAACTGCCTCAATTCAGCTTTGTACCTTTAATTTTCAAATGACAATATGCCCTCGCCTTCGCTTTATAAAGTTCCGTTGGAAGCTAGGTTAAATGATTGGTTACAAAATGAGGGTACACTGGTACAATAAGGAATACCAGTGAGTAGTTCCTCCCTTAATCAAAACTTCTCCGAGAGATGGATTCATTTTCTTGACGTCAATTTGGATAGCTATATATCTTGGCATATTCACGTTGTAGCCATTGCTAAGGCAGCCGCGCAAAAGCTTGGGATACATTTCTGAACTAAGAACCCCTATACACCACAACAGCTTTTGATGCTCTATAAAGTCCAGATTCGATCATCCGCGGGAAAAGTGCCACATATTTGGGGCTCTGCTCGTAAACATACCCTAAGATTGTTGAATCCCATTCAAGAAGAGCCATTCGCTTGATCGGTGACCATAATCTGACACACAACCTAAAAAGCCTTGAACATCGCAGGCAAATTGGCGACTTCAGCCTTTTTAGAAATATTTCCACGGCAAGTGCTCAACTGGAGGTTGCGAAACTATTTCAAAATTCTTTATTCTGGAGAACGTCACTACTCTGGAACGACCTTCCTGAGGCTGTCTTACCCAACGAGTATAATCTCCAAATATTCAAGACCAATGTTTCCTGTGCACATGGGCAACTCGCGGAGCACCATAAGGATTGATCCTGCGGTGCTGTACCTGATCATAAATCTGGGGTATTTCGAAATAAATTTTTTACCGCGAATCTGAATAATAAAGTAGTCGTAGCGCATATTACGATCATAGATAAAAATATGCTCCTCAGAAGTGTTACCACGATAAATCGCTTTGAAGAAGTGAGGGATTTGTTTGAGCATTCTTTGTGAGGAGAGGCTATTATATTATTTTATAATAGTTATTCGGTTGTAATTAAGTTAAAAACTAAATTTAAAATTTTTGGTTCTTTTTATTATCGATTCGATAACGAAGAAGGAATCCGCATATTTCCGAATCCTAATTTCTGATTTGTTTTAGTTTTCTGTATTAATTGTTAGAAGCGCGACTGTTAATTTTAATAGACCATGCTTAAACTTTAAGCAATCTACTTTTTTTGATACAACTAGAAATGAAAAAAAAAAATAACAAATTTAATTTTGGTACACGCGGTTTAATACTTACGTCCCCAAAAGTACTGGTCTATCGTTTTAAGCCAACCGACATCATCATGGGAATGATGAACCAAATGCACGTTTATTTTTTCAGGATCTATATCATGACATTGTACACAAGTATCAGTGATCAGTTCTCGATTAGCGTTAAGGTGAAACGCTGAACAGAGAGAAACACTAAACACTAGAATACAAATAATATTGACTTTAAGATACATTTTAAAAAATATGAAGCCAGCAGACAAAAACTTTGCTATTTAAAGTAGGTACTACACTAATCATAAGATTGTAGGAAGGGGCAAAACAAGTTCGATATTTGTATTAAATTTTAGATGCTTTATCGATTCTTAGAAACTGAAAAATTGTTTTACCGTGTTGTTGATCATATTATTTATTTATTTGCTATAAATTAATTTTTTACACTGTTTACGAGTTGACCACGAATTACAAACCAAGCGCGAAAGAAAAACTTACACACTAACCAAATTTAACCTTGATAGTAGATGTTGGCTCACCTGACATCGCCTGGTGAAATACCATCGCATCGGCTTAATCGGCTTAGGTAGCATAAAGTTGCTCTTTGAGCTAACGTTTCGTCACTGTGCCGATGTCTCCGGTTTCCAGGGCGAGAAATATATGAAAAATGCTATGATGATGGTTTCAAGATTAAAACGTTCCGGAGTTAAAATCGCCCCCCGATCGGATCTCTGGGTGGGGGTGCTGGCGCCTTACCAAGCGAAATTATTCAATCATTCACAATGTCCAGTAGCCATGCGGGTCCCTTGAACGATATTCTAAATGAAAATAGTGTGGAGACTGGAGTTGTTAGAAGACCCGAGAAAAGCAGCTTCCAAATTGACTTCTGCAATATAAGAGGACTGAACTCGAACATCAATGCAGTCCATCAACACTAACCGAAACAAAGGTAAGATAATCGATTAGTACGGTCAGCTATTTATATCCTGGGTACGACTTCCATCACCGATTTAGGCGGAATTTTGGCCTTTGTCTCTTTGTTCGGAGTAATATTTCTTGTCAACGAGAGGACACACACATGACTTTTAAAACATCAACGCAGAGAATTACTAAATTCATCTGCTGCCTTTACCGGCCGCCAAGCTATACCCATTATAGACACTTGTTCTCCCCTCTTGCTAATACTAACGACTTTTTGCAAACCCACCATCCCAATTCCGAAATTGCCATCCTTGGCGACTTCAACGTTCATAATATCAACCGGCTTAAATCCTCAAATATGGCCGACGAGCAAGGTCGTGAAGCCGAATCCTTTGCCATCAGCTCTGGCTTCACTCAGCTCGTGGTTAAACCAACTAGGATTCCTGACCGAGATGGTGATTTTGCTAGTTTGTTGGATCTTTTCTTAACTTCAACCCCCGACTTGTACACTGTCACCGTGAAGCCGCCGTTAGGAACATCTGACCACGACCTTTTTGCAGCACAAAACAAACTATCAATTAGTGCCGAACAGCCTCCTAAACCACGCAAGGTCTGGCATTATACATCAGCTAAGTGGGATGACCTAAAGGACCATTTTAGAACCATTCCCTGGTGGGACGTTTGTTTTACCTCTGATGATCCATCCATCTGTGCAACAGAAATATGAAAAGTTATCGTTACTCGCATGGAAGCCTTCAACTCTTTTTCAAAAAAGTTCCCTTCTAACGGCAAGCCTTGGTTTACCAAAAATTGCAAACGAGCTGTTAAATCAAAAAATTATTTCTACCGACAATTGCGTAAAAATCCTAAGGCCGAAAATCGTACCATTTTTGTTAACGCTCGAAACCAATGCAAGCAAGCGATAAACCAAAGCAAAAAAGCACACAACCAAAGGATCAAAGACAAACTTCTTGAATGCCCTAACGGCTCAAGATCATTTTGGTCGGAGCTAAGGCCGTCAGTCCGAACTTTACCAAGTCAACCATTCCACCTCTAACACGTTCTGATGGCACCATTACGACCAAAGCACAGGAAAAAGCAAACTTACTGGCGGAACTATTCTCTCCACATTCAACGGTTAATTTTCAGGGAAGTACTCCACCAAACATTCCCCCTGTAGAATCGAGAATGCCCGAGATTGTTTTCCGCCACCGCCATGTAAACGAATCTTGAGGAGTCTTGACACTAAAAAGGCTTCTGGTCCTGACGATATTCCAGTCATTGTAATTAAGACACGCACTGACGAACTGACACCGGTATTTTGTAGGCTCTTTAACTAATCCTACAAAAAAGGAATATTTCCTTCTTGCCGAAAAACTGCGCGAGTCCAGCTCATACCCAAAAAAGGCAAGAAGACATTGCCAAAGAACTATCGTCCAGTCGCATTGCTTTTAGTTGTATTAAAAGTTATGGAGAAGGCTATCAACCAAGAATTATTAAAATACCTGGAAGGCTTCAACATTATTAGTGACCGCTAGTATGGATTCCGTAAGTCTAGATTAACAGGAGACTTTCTCGCTTATGTTACTCACGTTTGGAACAACGCAATAGAACATCATGGGAAGTCGCGGGAGGTAGCCCTGGACATGTCCAAGGTTTTTGATTGAGTATGGCATGAGGGTCTCCTAACTAAAGTGCGAGCATACGGAATACCGGTTCCATTTTGTTCACGGCTGTCGAGTTTTCTTAGAGGCCATTCTCTGCGAGTGGCGATGGACGGATTTCTTTCAGACTCATTTAACATTAACGCGGGAAACCCTCAAAGTTCTATATTGTCGCCCACCCTCTTTTTACTGTACATTAACGATCTCTTGGACAAAACTAAAAATCCTATATATAGCTTCGCTGATGAGAGCACACCTGTTTAATTTTTTACTATGATTGCTCGGACATCGGCTGCCAATGCACATCTCTATAGGCAGCAAGAGGTCTTACATCACAACAAGGACTTGGAAGAAATTCTGCCTTGGGGTGACAGTAACCAAGTAGAATGTAACGCTAAAAAGACCAAGGCGGCAGTTTTTTCCAAAAAAGTTAATGTTGGAGAACCGGATATAGTCATGTGTGTGTGAACACACTTTATTCTGAAGAAGCTACTGTGTAGCGAAACATGTCAATTTATTTGATGTGATACAGTGGAAATTTACCAGTAAAACTCCTGTTTTTCTGTTTGCCCGTAATTAATTCTATATCATTCTTAGCAGTCGTGACAAGGGTTCAGGTGGTGGATTAACAATAACATAAACAAATCAATGTACTCAGTAAAATTGTAAATAATGATTTCTAGATAAGCGTCCTTAGATATACCACTTTAAAATCCGTGCAGATAACATCAGTCGATTCGCGCTATCTTAATGAGTGTAATCTAATTTTCATTTAAAAATCAAACCCGGACATTTAGACAAATCGTAGATTGAAGACACTGTCCTAGGCATAAAACGTTCTGTTGTCAGGTAAATCGAGATTATCCTATAAACTGTGAGGGTTAAATTAACCTAAAACGACATATAAATTCGAATTAATTTATTAACGGAATTAAAGCTTGAACCAGGAGATTGCTTAATTATTTAAGAATGGACGAGGAAACTTATTTAGAGTTATTAGGTTTGGTTTCTTTGATAAAAGAGGAAAGTAGCTATTTAAGGAAAGCAATATTAGAAAAAAAATATTGATTGATTTTTTAATATGCGACCATTGACACGGACGTTGGACGTTACGATACTGAATTTAAACTGTCACGTTGGAAGAGAATCCCCACACATCTCGGTGTGATCGCACTGCACGACGAACCGTCGCGAAGAAAATGAGCATGGGCAGATAGCCATCGTGACGGTGTATCGTGACAGTTATCGCCCCACATACTTCGGTTTTAACGTGATCGCTTGTAACGATCACGATAACCCATCACCGATGGAAAATCACGAGGTCCGTGGCCGGCTTAACGATTCTTTTCATCCTAATTTTTCTCTTTTCAATTTTTTTACGGACGCTAAACTCTCTCTATTGGGGCATGTGTTTTGCCGATGGCATCTTGCTAGTAGCAATAAATTCTTTAATACTGACAGAATGTTAAGGTATCGGGACACCTACTTAAGATAAAGATAAATATTAATAAAGGAAATTTCGCTTTTCAAAATCCATTATTTCTCTTTTATGCAAAGAAAAATGTATGAAACAGTACAAGCACAACCACAATTTAAGGATCAAAGATTAGATCGATTGATCAACAAAAGAATTTTACTATCTTACAATGTTTACTATTTTACAAGCAGACACAACATAAAGGGTATCAATTTAAAAACTTCCTACTTTTAATGTTTCTTTCAGCAAATAATATTAAAAATCGACAGGACACGTAAATTTTTTTTGCAAAGGAAACACTTTTGGAGAATATTCACAGCTTTCGTGGTTCAACCCGCGAGAAGAGGTAATATGTGTCTCCTAAAATATTAAATGGGAGGGATGAAATCAAATAATTTTAAAAGTCTTTTAATTCTCTTTATAATAATATAATAATTTATTATTTCTAGAGTAAAGGTTTCCCAGAAATCGCGTTCTAAAAATGGACGTCATTAGAACTTACCTGCATTGAGATTTAAATTATTTTCAGCATTATTAATTTAAAACGGCTTGTTGCTTTTCCTCTTAAAAGATAAATTTAGACATGCTTCAGTGACATTGGTTCCAACCATTGAACAAGAGCAAACTCTATTGTAGGCGTTTGATTTTTTATTTGTTAGCAAAATGACTTTTGCTTTACGAGGAATAATTTTCAAAAATAAAAGTTACCCACTAATTATTATACTGTTCAAAATATTGCCCATTATAGTAATAAAGTCTGTCTGAAACTCCTCTCTAACATTTCGGAAACATTTTAAGGAAAATGACCGGCATGCGGCTATAGTTCACCTTTTAAAATCTTAGGGGGAGTTAAATCCGATAATCTCGGAGGCCATTCATATTATGCTCTCCTTCCGCTAATCCATCTATTACGGAGTATTTTATTTAACCACCGTCGCCTCGGACGAACATAAAATAAAGGGGTGAAGCACCGTCCTGCTGGAAATGTAACATCTTCCTTTGAAACAAAATTACCTGCTGCATCAATTTGAGTTTCTAGTTCTTGACATATAAGAAGATCGAAAGTTTATCAAAAATGGTAAACTTTATCTATACTTCTACTAAAAGGAAAGTCAACACAATAATTTTTTTTTGAAACAATAACTTTAAAATAATTTAAATCTCAGTGCAGGTAAGTTCTAGTGACGTCCATTTTTGGAAAGCGATTTCTTGGAAACTTCAACTCCAAGAATAATTAATCAGGGTATTATTGGAAAGAGATTCTGAGAGGGTTGAACCTTGATGGCTTCAAATATTCTTTAAACATTTACGTGCCTTTCCGATTTTTAATATTATTTACTGAAATAAAGAAGGGAAGATATTAAGAACGGGAAGTTTGCAATTTGTATTATACCTACTATAATAATTATTGTTTATGTATAATTTAGAGATTTATTTAAAATGTATTACTAAAATATTGGACTTTAATGATGTATGTTTTGTGATAATTTCATTAAAATAGATTTATCCCCATTAAGTTTAGTACTGTTGGCCAAAAGAAGAGAGGTGGGACTAGAAAAATATGAAATGATAGTGGTGCTGATATTATTGAGAAAAAAAGTAAATCTTAAAAATAAACTGAAACGATAGCCAGAGACACAAAGGAATGACGTACTTTCGTAGAGAACCAAAAACGAGAAGACAAAAAATTCGACAGATGTGAGATGATTATATTACTATGGCAATGATGTTGTTGATAACCTAGGACGCATATAATGGCCATGATCAATTCAGCCAGAATTAACTATGTTTCTGCTTGCTGGAAAGGTGGAGAAGAGATTATGGTAACATAAACCGGATAGCAATGACACGGAATGCATCTTAATAATAGTCAAGATGATAGAAGATATTGCCAGGAGCAATTTCTTCTCTGTCAAGCTGCTCTGATGACAGTAAATAAATATACTGTGGAAAAACTTTCCGAAAGAAAATAGGCAAGCTTAATGTATGCAAGAGAGTTCCGGGCAACGAGCCGGCGGACGAACGAGGCAGAATCAGAGCTAGTGCTCTATTCCTGGAACATAAACCAGCGCTAGATATTTATAAGTATAATCACTAAAGCATTTAGTTGCCAAACCCTAGATAAAGAAATCGTATTGAGTTTCAAGCTTCATACTTAAAACATTACTGGACCCGACAGATTCACGTTGGAGTAACTTCTTAATGCCAGCCGCAATATTTTAATCCTCTGACTGAGCTGAACTAACCAAACTAAGAAAACATAAAAGACAAATCAATGTAGATGAAGTTACACCATGTTTATGATGTCAGATAAAAAAATAGAAATTGCTGCTCTTCCTTGGGATTCATGGAACACTTCGACATTTTAGTAGGAATACTACGGATGAAGTAAGAACCCTCATAATACGGAAGGATATCCTGTCCATTATATCAAGGTTGGGCAAGTTCAGCAAGTAACTGATTAAAGGAAGATTTGGGATAGGCAATAAGAATCGTCATTGGTCTTCTCGTCAGGTTCTTGGGCCTTCTATTAATACTTATGGTTCGGGGATGTATTGTCATGAATGAGACTACTAAAAATGTCCCTGAATTCGAGCCACGTTTTATAATTCCCTGAAAACTGAGGCAACGAAATTACTGGTAATTTTATCAAATTCAAGTGGCCTGAATGGCTTTCCGAACCACTGCTATTTACACTAGGTACTAAATTCCTCGGGCGGTAGGTTTGTCCAATAATTATTAACATCCTTAGAATATCTTTTGTTTTAGAATAATACACGAGTCGGTTTTCTTTTATATTTTGAAGCATTCGTTAAGTATTTTTATGCCATAGTGTAAGAGTGATTGGAAATATTATCAAAGGTATTATAGACAACAAATAATAATAGCAGTGAAGCGGACTTAGCACTCGGTACAAAAGTCTATTGGCACTAAAGTAGCTGTACGAAAGCCTGTGAATGTGCACTTTTTTGTAATCGTCAAATATTTCAAAATCAGATTAGAGTATTGACAATATCATTAAGTGAATTAAAGTTAATGTGTCATTACTGATCAAATATCTAGATATCGGTTTCAAATAATTGAAAACGTTGCTTTGAAAGCACTTATTATGTTTTCTGGAAAATACAGTTACCTAACTTTAAAATAACATTTTTAACATAAATTTTTTTATTTTATTACAAGACAAAAAATTAATTATACAGGATCGGTCAACAAGCATGAAAAACAGAGTAGATTTTTTTTAAACGTGTAAACATTGAATTTAATGATTTCTTGTTTATAATAATATATTATGGTCCCACACCATAAATTGGCGTTTTCCAGGGGTAATAAAAATGTTGATTAGCTGTAAAAAGTAGAAGTCTTATAAAAACAACGTCACATATTAACATTTCATCTGTTTTTTTTTTTTATATTATCCACGTTACGACAGCCCAGATATTTTTGTTGGGTAGTATTCGAAATCTTTTTTACTACTTAAAAAAAAAATGTTCTGTGAGCGGCTTTGTCAGAAAAAAAAAAAGCAATTAACTGTGATAAAAAGTCAAAAACTAAATTTGGAAGTTCAGGTTTATGTTTTAACCCCTACGGCGAGAACTATAGAAAGGAAAAAGAATTTAGCCTCATAATGGTGATACATGAAAACAAACGTGTGGGTGGTGTTTTGTGTCTAAAATATCTTGGAAATCAAACATTTTTAATGATTTATCAAAAAAGAAAGCAATGCCAAATATGGCGGCTCATGACGAGAATATTTGGGGGGCCATTTTCAATTAGTATAAACGTCAATCGATTACAGCTGATAACTGACAAACTGATTCTTAATTTTCATTTGTCACTTGCATTAATGTAATTTTTTTTAAATTCTGTGTATTAAAGTTTGGCTAGTGCTTGTGAGATTTTATAAGTTTTTTGTCGAAGTATTGTGTTTTAAATTATATTTAAGGTATATAGACATTTCTGTTCCTTTAACGACCGCATAATTTTTGTTAGAACTACAACTATTGATAGCAATCATCTGCAGAACCTTTTATCAAGATTCCGTTTATTATTTCTTTTAAAGACTTTTAAATAGTGTTAAAGTTAAGGTGGGTTCATAGTTCATACAGTAAAATATCATACCATAAAAATAAAATAAGAGATCGTTTTCTTTTCACTTTTATGTTTTATGTTGAGCTGCCTTTTTATTTAATATGAAATGTTGTTTTGGTTACAGATAAGTACTGTATAAATAAACGATTTCATAAGATGTTGGGGAACAGCCCTAAAAGTTGAAATGAGTTGTCCAAAGATGGACTGTTTAGTTTAGTTGCAACATAGTAGGCGTAACATGTCAAATTTACGATCTCGTTCATAACATAGTAGGTATAAGAAATGATGTATTACCCGCGCCAAATGGAAGCGGCTGGAGACCACTGCCACGATCTACTTTTGTTCTCTGTAAAATGCGCCCACGGGATTGGCGGAAGCTTGGCGTCGGCCACAAAAGATGAATGAGTCGCGTCATAAGGTATTCGTGCAGCGGTTCCATCCGCTCCATTCGGCGCGAATTAATAAATAAGAGGAACTGTTGAGTGAGCAATAAAGCTAGCAACACGTCCCGTCAAAAAGGAATAGCCAAAGTTGGTTGTTGGCGGTCATTTTACTATTTGTACCAAGTGGTAAATCTTTACGAATGTTAGTGTATCAATTTAGAGTAACTGTTGAGTGAGCAATAAAGCTAGCAACACGTCCCGTCAAAAAGGAATAGCCAAAGTTGGTTGTTGGCGGTCATTTTACTGTTTGTACCAAGTGGTAAATCTTTACGAATGTTAGTGTATCAATTTAGAGTAACTGTTGAGTGAGCAGACAAGCTAGCAACACGTCCCGTCAAAAAGGAATAGCCAAAGTTGGTTGTTGGCGGTCATTTTACTATTTGTACCAAGTGGTAAATCTGTAGAAATGTTAGTGTACTAATTTCTATGTAAAAAGTGGAAGTTTCACCCTAAGTACGGGTACTAAGTGTGCATAGCTCTGTGCAAAGAGTTATAATGTGTTAATTTCGCCAGAAGTTATAATGTGTTAAGTTCGCCAGTATATTAAATAAAGTTATTTTGCTTTAACACGAGTTTAATTTCCAATCACAATAAAAACGACCAGTGAGTCACACGCCTGTGGAAATATACCACAAAATTGATTGAACGTAAGAGGAAATAAAGCCCTGCGTCCCAAGCATGGTCCTTCGAATCCGGATGTTGGAAAATTAAATAAGTGCGAAAGTAAAATTAAAGTAAAAAATTAGCAAGAAGAGGCAGTAAGAGACTTCCAAACCAGTGAAAGTAGTGAAGTGAAAGTTAAGTGAGTGTCGACAGAGAGACAGCGGAAGGTAAAAACGTTACATGTAGAAATTGTAGTAGTATTGTTGTTGATAATTCTAGATTTGTTAGTAGCATTACACTTTGGTAGCCAACATTAAGGTAGTGTTGTGTTCGACTTCACCTCTGTGTAAGTTGTGTTGCTAGTTAGAGAGCAAAAGTCATTAAAAAATAAAAAAATGGAGCCTTCAGACGAGACAGTTAATATAAGTGAATTAAGCGAGTTAAAAAGAAAACGTGGGGTGGCAAAGGCTGCGATCACGAGGAGTCAAACATGGTATAATACTAATAAAAAAGACAAAGAGGCACTGAAGCAAATTATATCGCGAGAGGAGACGTTGAGAAAAGCGTACGGGACGTACTCTGATTTACAGGATAGTATTGAATATTTAGATCCAGACGATTTAGATAGGGATGAAGTCGAGGGCAAATACCATTCTTTGGTGGCGGCGTTTAATGAAATATTAAGCGCAGATAATGCACAAGGTAGTGTAACGAGTAGTAATCAGGGGCAACATTATATTTCTTCGGGTGTTAGATTGCCAGGTTTGAAGGTCCCATCGTTCGATGGCAGTGTTTCGGATTGGCGGTCTTTTGCAGAAATTTTTAAAGTTTTAATTATAGAGAACGCAGTTCTTTCGGATGTACAACGATTAATGTACCTAAAATCTGCACTCAAGGGCGAGGCTTTGAAGCTAATAGATTCTCTTGAATTAATAGGAAGTAACTTTCAGATTGCTTTTGATATTTTACAAAATAGATTCGAGAATTTGACATGTGTGGTAAATAACCACTTCAAAACTATTTTAGGTGTGCCGGTGCTAAGTAAGCCAAATTCAAATAATTTAAGGGAGTTCATAGCGAATAATACAAAGACAGTGGAGTCGTTAAAACAATTGCCGGTATCTCAGACTCAAGTTCTTGAATATTTGTTAATATATATTATGGAAAGTAAATTAGATTACGCCACAAAAAAGGCATTTGAGCTGGATCGTAATTTAAATAACTTACCAAGGTTAACAGATTTCTTTGAATTCTTACAACGTAGGTGTTTAGTGTTCGAAAATCTTTCTAGTAGTAGTGAACAACAAAGTTCACAGCCCAGAGGCACAGCTAATAATAACAGAGTATCGTTTTTTGCTAGTCAACAGCAGGGCGATCAGTATTGTTGTATTTGTGGCATTCCAGATCATAGAACATATGCGTGTCGAGAATATTTGGATTTAACATTATATGGAAGGCAACAGATCGTACAATCGAAGCGATTGTGTTTTAATTGTCTGGGTGCACACTCTGTCGCTCAGTGCAAATCACAAAGTAAATGTAAATATTGTAATTTATCGCACCATTCAACGTTGCATAGAAATGTGCCAAGAGGTAATCCTGATGCAAGTTCGGGCACCGCACAACAACAGAATTCCACGCGAAATGCAAATTTAGGTACCGTGCGAAACGGGCGATATTCCCAGAATAATAACGACAAAATCTCGTACAACGCGAACAGTTCAAATAATCAATCGTTCTTTAGGCCATCCGGGCAGTACAACGGGTCTGGGAATCGAACACACAACGTGTCAAGTTTAAATACGAGTACGGAGACGTCTAGTCCTCAAAATATCGGTGTACAAAATTTACAGGGTGAGTCAAGTAGGGATGCCCAAATAAGTTCCACTAAACCAGTGTCTCTTTCAGCATTGGCAAATGAACATTCTAACGTATTATTGGCAACCGCGCAGGTAAATCTTGTGAGTAAGAATGGGGATGTGATAACAGCGAAAGTATTGTTGGATAATGGAAGTCAAAGCTCGTTTATTACTAAATCATTAGTAGAGCAGCTACAGTGTGATATTATTAATTGTAAATTAAATATTTCAAGTGTTTCACAAAACAGTTTTGTATGTACTAAATTGGCGAACGTTACTATATATTCGAAAACGCAGGATATCTGTTATCCAGTGGCATCGTGTATCATTTTGGATAGTATCACGTACAAATTGCCGCAAATCCCTATCAAAGTAGAAACTTTGGATATTCCGTATAATTTACAAAGCCGGCTGGCTGATCCAACTTTTAATATTCCATCCGATATCGACATGTTGTTGGGCGCTGATGTGTACTATTCGATTTTGGGCCAGGGGCAGTGTATTTTAGGCTCTAACAAACCTACGTTGGTAAATACCACACTTGGGTGGATTATAGCAGGGAAGGTACCTGCACATTGTACATCGCCGGTGAAAGGGCACGCTACGCAGGCAGGCGGAAGTAGTGCGTCATTTTTTTTGCAAACTCAAGACGTGGATAAGTTGTTGACAAAATTTTGGACAGTCGAAGAAGTGTCTTCAAAACCTATAATGTCAACTGACGATCAGTTGGCAGAAAGTATCTTTATTAATACTACAAAACGTGTAGAAAACGGTTCGTTTCAGATCAATATTGCTAATCTGCCGGAGCAAAAGAAGGTGGCACTTCCAACGGTGTGCCAGGAGCAACCTTGTGATTTTTGGATAAATTATTTTTCTCGGTTTTCTAGCTTTTCACGTCTGATACGTATGTTAGCCTTTATGTTCCGGTTTATACATAACCTTCAGAATAAAGATAATAAGATTCAGGATGCAACTGTCACGGTTGGTGAGCTTGATAGGTCATACCAGTTCGTGGTAAAAAATCTGCAACGCCAGAGTTTTCCAAAGCAACTTTCAGAATTAAAGAACAATCAAATAATTTCAGATAAGCAATTGAAGCATCTTAAACTTTTTTTGGATTCGAGCCAGTTAATTAGAGTGGGAGGCAGACTTGAAAATGCGGATATATCATTTGATCATAAGCACCCGTATTTATTGCCTTCACATAACGCGACAGTAAAGATCATGCTTAAGTACGAACATTTGAGGTTAGGACACGCTGGCGCTCAGTCAGTGCTGTCAAATTTTAGGCTACGGTTCTGGCCACTTAACGGTTTGAGAGAAACGAAGCAAGTTATAAGGAATTGTATCACGTGTACGCGATTTAGAGCTCTTCCAGCTCAGCAGATCATGGCAGATCTTCCTACAGACAGGGTGCAAGCAGCACGTGCATTTCAAAAAGTGGGGATTGATTACGGGGGCCCATTCCTAATAAGATCGTCTAGATTGCGGAAAGCGCCGTACATTAAAGCATATATTGCAATTTTCGTGTGTATGTCAACAAAGGCTATTCACATCGAACTAGTGACTGGTCTGTCAACTGAAGCATTCATGATGACGTTGAAACGTTTCATCGCTCGTAGAGGTAATCCTACTATTATTTACAGCGATAATGCAACAAACTTTCAGGGGACGAGTAATCAATTGTACGATGTTTACAAGTTTTTCAGTAATGCGCAAAATTGTAAGCCTTTTTTAGAATATCTCGCCCAAAATGAAATTCAGTGGAAATTCATCCCCCCCAGGTCTCCTCATTGGGGCGGATTGTGGGAAGCTGCTGTAAAAAGCACAAAGCATCATATTTATAGACTAATGGGTACTTCAAAATTCACATTCGAAGATTTTTATACGATTTTGACGCAAATCGAGGCGGTGTTAAATTCACGACCATTATGCCCATTGACAAACGACCCTTCAGATTTCGGGTATCTAACACCAGGGCACTTTTTGATAGGGGAAAGTTTAACCGCATACCCTGAGCGCGATTTGACAGAAATCCACGATAATAGGCTAAAATTTTGGCAACAGTGTACCAAAATTCAACAGATCTTTTGGAAGCGATGGTCGGTAGATTATCTCAATCGTCTGCAACAGTGTCCTAAATGGTTAAAAGTTAGTAGAAATATAGTCCCAAACGACGTGGTGCTATTACGCGAGGATAACGTACCTCCGTTGCAATGGCCGCTAGCGAGAGTGCTGGAAGTGTATCCTGGAAAGGATGGTAACGTGAGGGTTGTAAAACTAAAAACAGCTGACAGCATTTTCACTAGGTCTATAGCAAAAGTGTCTCCTCTCATTTATGACCAGGCACATGTAACTACTGAACTTCATCACGACTAAGCCAAACTACTTTTGATTATAGGTTACCGCACCTCGTGCGTGTGGCCATATTTTAAGTCTTAATCTACTCGATTACTAGTTTGTTGAATAATAAGTTTTAACTTACGTTTCATTTCTATTGGTTTATTTTACACAAGGTGTCAGTCCTTTTTTGGCGTGGTGGCCTGCCTTAAGTCCACTGGGGGTCGAAGGCTAAGACTCCCTGGGAAACCTAAACCGTTACATGATTTTTGCATTATTTTGTCGTTTTTGTTGGCCCTTCGCTCTTAAGGAGCGTCGTATGAGTTCGCACAGTTGGAAACTTCTGGCAGCTTTTTCAAGAACACACTAGGAGCGTCCCTGGTGTCAAAAGACTAAAGACGTAGACTACCCTGACAGTAGCGCACTGCCCTTTCGGTTCTGGGTTCCGGCGGAATCTGGTTCCACCTTTCGCTCTGCGGAGCATCTGTCACTCTGTTACTTCTTCTTCTTCCATTTCGTTCTATCTACTTTGCGGCTTCGGCACTACAAGACACGAGTAGTGCTGTCTATCACTACCAAGTGTCATTTCTCTGGGTTGGGGCGGGTAAGGGGTTATTGAGCCCAGTCCAGGGGAATTATCAGGTCTTCTTCGGGTGGGGATTCGGGAAAATTGTGAGTGTGTGACGTGGGGTGCAAATTTACGCCTTGTGCTTCATGTCAATATTCAAAGTTTAGGGGTGTCTCATCAGTAGCGCCATTCGCGGTATTCGACTCCAATGTCAATACTCAAAGTTAGGGGTGTCTCACAGTAGCACCAGTTCAAAGTTTAGGGGTGTCTCATCAGTAGCGCCATTCGCGGTATTCGACTCCAATGTCAATACTCAAAGTTAGGGGTGTCTCACAGTAGCACCAGTTCAAAGTTTAGGGGTGTCTCATCAGTAGCGCCATTCGCAGTATTCGACTCCAATGTCAATACTCAAAGTTAGGGGTGTCTCACAGTAGCGCCAGTTCAAAGTTTAGGGGTGTCTCATCAGTAGCGCCATTCGCGGTATTCGACTCCAATGTCAATACTTAAAGATAGAGGTGTCTCTCAGAAGCACCGTTCTTTAGTTTTTTAGTTTTTTTTTATTATTATTTTATACTACAAGGGAAGTAGTTATGGGTGTCGCTGCGGAATGCCAACGTTTATGTGCAGCTCAAGCGGAGCTTGCTATCTGGACCTCGTGTGTTCAGTTTTTTAAATGAATTTTATGACAGTGCTCGAAGCGAGCTTTCAAAGTAAATTTCGAATATATTCTTCAAAGAATATCAAAGTCATTTAACACAATATGATTCGGTAAAAATGTGCCAGTTATGAAAAATAGGACATTCAATCTGTGCAATACGGAAGGGTAGGACGGCTGTACAGAACTTTAGGTTTTTTTTAATATTAAGATTGTTGTAAAACCTATTCTACAGGTTTCAATAGGATATGGGTCACTTACGTTCAGATTACGTGAAAATAAAGGTAAAGAAAGACTTTATTTTTCTTTGGGACTTTATACACTTAGGTCAAGATTATGTTCACAGAACAAAACAGGACTTAAAGTGGACGATTGAGCATTGGCTTGTGTACGATTATGTCAAGTGGGTCCAGTAAAAGACAATGAACATTTGCGGAGTCGAGATAACTTTGACAGTGTTTGGAAATACGAGGGGCATGTGATACATGAAATCGTGTGTCATGCTGAACAAATTTGTGTGACCTTCGGTCATATTGTAAATATTTTAGTTTAAGTTATGAAGTTAAAAAAGGAAAAAAAAATGGTTATAGTTAGAGCTGCATGGTTGCGTTGCACGTGGCACATGCGCAGCTCTCTTTCTGAATATGGGGTATTTGACTCAGATCATGAGACGATGTAGAGTCTACAACCATATTGATGGTCATGGCTGTTAACGTTTATGTATTGTTGGTTGTCGTTGTTAGGTTAGGTATAATGTTGGATACCAGAGTGTTAATTTCTAAGAGTAGATTGTGTAGAAAGGGGATGTTCTACATAATGTTCGATTAAATTGAATTGAAGCACAAGTGCTTCAAGGTGGGGGAGAATGTTGGGGAACAGCCCTAAAAGTTGAAATGAGTTGTCCAAAGATGGACTGTTTAGTTTAGTTGCAACATAGTAGGCGTAACATGTCAAATTTACGATCTCGTTCATAACATAGTAGGTATAAGAAATGATGTATTTTGGACCCGCGCCAAATGGAAGCGGCTGGAGACCACTGCCACGATCTACTTTTGTTCTCTGTAAAATGCGCCCACGGGATTGGCGGAAGCTTGGCGTCGGCCACAAAAGATGAATGAGTCGCGTCATAAGGTATTCGTGCAGCGGTTCCATCCGCTCCATTCGGCGCGAATTAAGAAATAAGAGGAACTGTTGAGTGAGCAATAAAGCTAGCAACACGTCCCGTCAAAAAGGAATAGCCAAAGTTGGTTGTTGGCGGTCATTTTACTATTTGTACCAAGTGGTAAATCTTTACGAATGTTAGTGTATCAATTTAGAGTAACTGTTGAGTGAGCAATAAAGCTAGCAACACGTCCCGTCAAAAAGGAATAGCCAAAGTTGGTTGTTGGCGGTCATTTTACTGTTTGTACCAAGTGGTAAATCTTTACGAATGTTAGTGTATCAATTTAGAGTAACTGTTGAGTGAGCAGACAAGCTAGCAACACGTCCCGTCAAAAAGGAATAGCCAAAGTTGGTTGTTGGCGGTCATTTTACTATTTGTACCAAGTGGTAAATCTGTAGAAATGTTAGTGTACTAATTTCTATGTAAAAAGTGGAAGTTTCACCCTAAGTACGGGTACTAAGTGTGCATAGCTCTGTGCAAAGAGTTATAATGTGTTAATTTCGCCAGAAGTTATAATGTGTTAAGTTCGCCAGTATATTAAATAAAGTTATTTTGCTTTAACACGAGTTTAATTTCCAATCACAATAAAAACGACCAGTGAGTCACACGCCTGTGGAAATATACCACAAAATTGATTGAACGTAAGAGGAAATAAAGCCCGGCGTTTCAACATAAGATTTGCTAATATTTTGGCGTTGATTAAACGATATTTACTAAAAAATAAGGTATTGGATCTGCTTATCTTATTTTAATGTGATGTTGTATGATTGTTTATAAGACTGAAATTTTTCATGCGCTTGATTAATTCAATAGCGAAATGCAAACTAATAAGGACAATAACCGCAGAATAGACACACAAGTTTTGTTCAACTGTCAATAACACCTTTTTTCCAGTGAACGTTTATTTTCTTTTCCCTCATATAGATTTCGCCCTAAGTAAGGGGTTAGTGGCACCATGCATTCTATCGGTTTAGATATTGGTCGTAAAAAATTGTCGAACCGCAAAGCAAAAATGCATATACAGGGTATTTGGAAAATGTGTTCCGAAACTTGAAGGGATGTGGTAAAATAAGGATAAGTTCAGGCATATACTAAATAATACACAAGACGGATCACTTACAGCGGCTCCTATTTGCGTGGCATCGCCAATCATTTCTTGCATTTCTCTAAATATCGCGTAAAGGTGGGCGACTCTGTTAGATATGAGAGAGTTTATACTAGCGTTTCTGTTAAAACAGACTTAACTTGGGAATATTCACATGCCACCACATGCCCACATACAAGCCGGGCAAGGAGCGCATCGTTTACCGTCTGCACCGGCGAGTGATCCTTCTAGTCTATTGTTCATATTCTGTGGTTTAGGTTAAAAAGTTATGTAATGAAAAAAATGGAAATTTCAACATTTTCAAAGTTAGAGCCTATTAAACGTATTTTTACTCTTGTTTATAACACAGGTAATGCGTAAAATTTTTAACCCATGAAATAAATTTTTGAAGCAGGGACTTGGATTTTTATTATTCTAAAAATAATACCCTAACATGCCACCAGAGGCGACCTTACCTGAAATCCATGACATATTTTTTCGGTTTTTTGGTTGTACAGTTATAATCCAAAAAGGAATAGTTATGATGTTAAAGATAGCAAAATATTAAACAAAAAGGTTACTCTTCATCCATAAACTTCACCCTTTAGTTACAAATTAAGATTACAGATTTTATTACTATTAAATCCGGCTTCAAACGGCAGAAAGAATCAAATTGTCATGCTCTAAACTTAATAATAAATAATTATCTACAGAGGAAAATACTGAACTACAATAAATTTTTTATTATAAATGTAGGTTATCAAAAATCAACTTAAATATTTAATTCCACTATAAAAGTTCTGATATCCATTGGCGAAAGTTCAATTTTATTTGCATTTAAACTGCGTTGAACATCTTTCATTTTGTATTCTGACGTATATCTCCAATCATATTTCCTCTTTATTGAATCTAGTCTTCGGTTAGCACCCAAAGTTGTTTCGACAATATTGGTGACGGAAAAGTTTGCAAACAGAGCCTAAAAAGTAATAATTTTTTTATAGGTATAAACGTTTGTAGTTGATTAATGTACTCAATTAGAGAATAAAAATCTACCTGATAAAGACGTCACGGTTTCTTTAGTCCTGTAACATTTCGTGAGAAAGTAAAAGTTAAGTCATATTCACGTAATTTATTGGTGACTTGGAAATAGTGTACAAATAGGGGTTTGGGTACGAGCAAAGATATTAGTTTTACTCATTAACGGGAGTTTCTTAAATTAGGACGTCTTAATAATTGTCTTTCTATAAAATATCCGCGGACAATACATATTCAGGTTGACCGCTAATCATTAATGACCCCAAGCAGATTCCTTGTGTAGAACTATTATTATTTAACCAAGCTTAGTTTAGTTAAAAACTTCACAGTAACCGAGAAACAGGGTGCCAAAATAAGAAAAGTTAAGTTTCGATTTTTTTAAATAACAGGATTTCGAAGTTTTTTATACCGCAAAATTAAATGTCTTTATTAGGTAAATAAAGTATACTTTGTAGATGGCACTCTAAGTAGCCATTTAGGAGAGATTGGCGTTTAAATTTCTAATCGAAAAATAGCTTTAAACTATGAAACCCTGTATCTCGGTTGTGAGCTTTCGGACCAATGAAGCTTTGGTTAATTACTACTATTTTCTTCTCATTATGTAAGAATTCACTAGGAAGGGATTATTTTAAATTCAATCTCCGCCAATTCCTTGATATTTCTCAATCCTGATGATATATCAATTAGGCTCCATTTAAGAAAGGTTATCTGAAATGCAAGTTTCAGGATAGTTCATGACTTTTAACACCAAAGACTAGAATCGCTGGATTGGACGAGGAAGTTTATTTCTATCCCCAAATCTCAGTGTACTTGATTTATATTTGTTGGGCAAGCTAAACGAAATTGAGCTTTAAAATCGCCCTACTGAAAAATGACGAAATGTATCCAAGATGCTATTGCAAGCTTACTTACATTAACGATCTTTTGGAAAAAACTAAAAATTCTATATATAGCTTCGCTGATGACAGCACACTTGTTTCATCTTTTACTTTGGATGCTCGGACATCGGCTGCTAATGCACATCTCTATGGGCAGCAAGAGGTCTCACATTTCAACAAAGACCTGGAAGAAATTCTATCTTGGGGTGACAGTAACCAAGTAGAATTTAACGCTAAAAAGACCCAGACGGCAGTTTTTTCTAAAAAAGTTAATGTTGAAGAACCGGATATAGTTATGGCGCGACACTCGATTCCCTTGGCTTCATCAATTCATTTATTGAGCGTTAATTTGGATAGTCATATGTCTTGGCATAGCCACGTTGCGGCCATTGCTAAGGCAGTCTCGCAGAAACTTGGAGTACTTTTCCGAACAAAGAACCTCTATACACCCCAACAACTTTTGATGCTCTATAAAGCCCAAATTCGACCATCGCTGTAGTACTGTTCGCATATTTGGAGCTCTGCTCCTAAACATACCCTGAGATTGCTAGATTCCATTCAAAGAAGAGCCATTCGCTTGATTGGTGACCATAGTCTGACAAACAACCTGGAAAGCCTTGAACATCGAAGGCAGGTAGGCGACTTGAGTCTATTTTACAAATATTTTCATGGCAAGTGTTCAACTGAGGTTGCCCTCTTGATACCACCCAGAGCGGTGCATGGTAGAAATACACGACGAGCCACTGCAGCCCACCAGTACGTGGTTCAGCTTAGTCTCCCTCGAACGACACTGTTTCACAATTCTTTCATCTGGAGAACGTCATCACTCTGGAACGACCTCCCTGGGATCGTGTTACCCAACGACTATAATCTTCAAAGATTCAAGACCAACGTGAATCGTTTCCTGCGCGCACGCACCGCTCCCAGAGCGCTATAAAGGATTTATCCTGCAGTGCTGTGCCTTATCATAAAAAAAAAGAAAGCGTTCAAACAGCTGAAATTGAATCAGCAGTATTAAGTACGCAACGCAGATTAACTCATTGCATTAAACATAATTCATAATATGTTAATTTATACCCAGGTTTTTAAACCGGTGTGGCTTTACGGTATTCAGCTTCGGGGCTCTACCTGTGATAGCAGTAATAAAATAATACAGACGTTCAAGAACAAGGTGCGAAATATATTGAATGCTCTTTGGTATCTTTGTACCCCCGATCCTCATCAAGACCTTGTGCTTCTAGCAGTCAAAGAAGAGATCGAAAGATGTGCTGGTAAGCAGGAAGCTCGACTTCACCTACATCAAATCCAATGACTGAATGAAACCAAACCGTCAGGTGAGCACACTCATTTGTCTCAGATTACCTATTAAAAAATATTAAATCATATGCCAATAGTAGTGGAGTGCCGCAATCCACTGGACAAGGGACATTTCCATCAGCACCGTCAAGTGAATCATGTTCAGGTGCTTATTGGAAAAGAAAGAACCACTGCCGCCTATTCAGGTGGTTACTGATATCGACACCGCAATGGTCTAAGTCACTGATGCCATAAATCCCTACATGACCACAAAAATATCCAGATTCCCGGAGTTTTAACCAAGAAAATTAAAACCAAAATAAGATTTAAAAAGAAAATAGACTTATAAACTGGGCACAGGAGATTCACGCATAAAAGCTGAAGCGAACAGAGCTATGCTGCGTGTTCGTGACCTCTCAAAGGCCCAAGAGTTTTCTCTCTCTCTCTGGAAGCAAAGAGTTGCATATTTTAAGATTGAAGACAATTCTACTCCTTAATCTTAATTAACTGGTCAAGTAAAGAATCACAAAATCTCTAATACTAAAATATTTACCTGCAAATCAACCGTTGTAGTTTTGGACAAATTTGGATCATCGTCTTTTTCCAAAATATGTTCCAATCGTAAAATGTAACTTGAACCCGTCAATGGTTCCAATGTCAATATATTGATGTTTTCTGGGAGGCTGGTTTTCAGTGCTGAATACTATAAATACAAGGTTGGTCAATAAGATGTTCGGCTTCAATAGCACCCAAATTACATTGGATACGAAAAAAGGTTTTAAATATATACAGTATAGACGGTGCCCCAACTCTAATTATATACAAAATACCTTATACCTTGGGGTATATTAATATTAAAAACTTTTTAGGCAAATAAATTATTAAAAATATTTTTAGTGGAAGTAGTATTATTTAAGTATGTTGGCAATCAAAAGAAACATATTTATTATCAACTAATTTATATTTTAATAGTACCTATAACATGTGTATTTTGTCACATATTAACTGTTCATTACATTCCTTACCCAATATTTTCGTGCTTTTGTTGCCTGTATTTAGGGTAATGGTAAAAAATAAATAATATTAAAATACCTTATGCTGGGACTAATGCATTAATCACTAACGTAAGACCTAAATGAAGGGCACAGGAGAAAAGAGATCGGAGTCAATTTTTAAAAAATAAGTAAAGGTAAAAATGCCATCTGTAACTTTTTGCCCTAAGCTTTTCGCTGGTGTAGTTAGTATTGAGTAAAAATGAGCACAGTCCCTGGTCTTATAGAATAGATAGAATAGAATATAACTTTATTTCATATGATGCTTTTACAATACATACTATACACAACTGGTAGGTACCATAAAACATAAAAGAAATGACGTCAGGAAATTACACTTTTATAAGTACATATTAGTTAAGCTACTATTACCACTTTATGTATTCACTCCACTTTTACATGTTAAAGTAATCTTCAAGTTTGTATGGTTCAAGATCAATAAGCAATTTTTTAGTCTTTAACTTAAACTGTTTATAACATTGTACATTCTTAATTATATTTGGTAATTTATTATAAATTCTTATACACATATATGAAGGGTTTCTTTCCGTCATTGTTAACCTATGGATTGGATAAGTTATGTCTAATGTTCTAGTATTATACACATTATTTACATTATTTGTTAGGAATTCCTCTTTATGTTTAAATAAATAGAGTAAACATTCATGCAAATATAAGCCATATATTGTCAAGATGTTGTTGTCTTTAAATTTGCCCCTACAAGATTCTATTATACCCATTCTGAAAATTATTCTTATCATTCTTTTTTGTACAATAAAAATTGATTCAGTTTCCGAGCTAATTCCCCAGAAAATTATTCCATATCTAAGTAGTGCCTCGAAATTTGCAAAATATAAAATCTTGAGAATATCCCTGTTAACATAGTCTCTACATGTTCGAATTGCATAGCAGACTTTATTTAATTTTTTACCTAAGCTTTCAATTTGGGGTGACCATTTCAAGAACTCGTCAATGATAATCCCTAAGAATTTAGTATATTTTACTGTCTCTATGTCCCTTCCATTTAATGTAATATTCATTGGTTTATCTTTTGTTGTTCTGCTTGTACTAAAAATCACAGCATTAGTTTTATCTTCATTAATTCTTAATTTGTTATTTTCAAGCCATTTTCTTGCATCTGAAAAAAATAACTCTACTTGCTGACTGAGATATTCAGGCTCTTTTTCACCCACTAATAAATTAGTGTCATCTGCAAAATTTGTGATAGCTCGGTTATCACCATCTGCTATGCAATTGAGATCATTTATGAATATCAAGAATAGAATTGGTCCTAGAACGCTCCCCTGAGGCAGACCCATCGTTATCTCTTTAACATTAGACTTTACTGCTTGATTGTTCTTAGTAATTAATACCCGTTGTCGTCTATTTGATAGATATGAATCAAAATATTTTAAAGCATTCCCCTCAATTCCATAAGCACTAAGTTTTAAAAGCAAATAACTCCAGTCAATGGAGTCATATGCCTTTGATAGGTCTATAAATAACCCCGCTGCTAGCTTACCTTCTTCTAGTAGTTTTAGTATTGTCTGTGTGAATTGGTGGACTGCCGTTTGTGTCGATCTATTTTTAAGATACCCATGCTGAGTAGCACTAAATAATTTAAATTCATTAAAAAAACTTAATAACCTTCTTGCCATTGCAAGCTCGAATATTTTTGAAAAACTATTTAGTAAACTTATTGGCCTGTAATTTTCCATCTGTTCCGGATCTCCTTTCTTAAGAATGGGTTTTATTAATGAGAGTTTTAACTGATTAGGAAAGATGCCAAATTTTAAGGAATTGTTCAAAATGTAACACATAATACCAGATATTTTGCTTATAGTAAGTTTGACTATTTTTGTAGGGATCTCATCTTCACCACTACTCCATTTATTTTTTATTTCCCTTGAGAGATCTGTTACTTCATGTGGAGACAATGGCTGTAGAAAGAGTGATCTGTTATTTTTTGGAATATTTAAATTTAATGGTGCATTTGTATCATGATTCCTTAAACTGGGAATAATTTGTATTAAGAAATTATTATATTCCTCCACTATTACCTCTGGACGTCCCCCAATTTGACATTCCTCCCTATCAGCTTGCTTACCTTTTATGTCATTTACTACAGACCACATAATTTTACTTTTATTATCAGAGTTACTTATTTTTTGTTGTAAAGAATTTGCTTTAGCTTCTTTCAGCATGTTATCATATTCGCGCTTTGTATTTGTATATTGATCTTTATAGTTATTGTCATGCCTACTGAGAGTAAGGAGTAGGTCCAATCTATTCTTGCATTCCCTAATTCTATCATTATTATATACATTTATCTTACGTTTGTGATTGTGAATCAATTTTTTTGGAAAGCTTTCATTGAAAATATTTACAAAGTCATTCATGAATATCTCCCACTGTCTATTCACATCTTTCCTAGTAACACTATATACATCTTCCCAGTCTTGCTGACTTAGCATTTGCAAAAAATACCCTATACTATTGTCATTGAAAGATCTTATGTATTTAGTGCTTATTCTACTACTCCTGTTCACTTTAAAAACTAATCTTTGAGCTGTGTGGTCTGACACATGATTTTCTATTACTTCACTAAGATCATACTGACTTAAATTAGTAAATTAAACTAAAACGTCATGCAGCGTAAAAACGATCAGAGTCCATCTTCAGAGTGTTTTTATAATAAATAATATAGAAATAAAATGTTGTTTGTCCCCAACGATTGTGTTTGCTTAATAATAATATCACCCATTATACACTAGTGAATAATTAAACCATTATGGTACAAGCCTTAAGCAAGTTTCATTAATTCTTTCCGCGCGAATAACAGCCACCATTATGCTTGTTGAATAATATACAAATATAGTTTTTTTATTATTATCATAGAAAAATAAAGCTTGGCCCAGTCTACTAAAAATGAAAAATGATCAGAGTTCTGAACGTTGATCGTTTTTGCCATTAAATTGTTAAATATGCGTACGTTTCCGTTTATATTTTATTAGGCTGTCGCAAATCTTTTCAGCTAATTATTTTGCATGGCAAATTAGTTCAGGTTAGTAATATATAATGCCCTCTTTCTCGTCCTTAAGACGCATTTTCTGATCTAGATCCATATATTTTTTTTGTCGTTTTCTTAACAACATATAAACAGCAACTTTACGTTTCCGTTGTTAGTGGTAGAAATTAGCTTCGTAGTTCATTTTTCAAGTTAAAATAATGCATAATAGGAAATCATAATTTAAACATTTTTTGGTCATATTTTTTTGATAGACATCTGACGGGGGGGATGGGACTATTCGCCGTCGCCGTTTCGCCGTCGCCGTTTCGCCGTCGCCGTTTCGCCGTCGCCGTTTCGCCGTCGCCGTTTCGCCGTCGCCGTTTCGCCGTCGCCGTTTCGCCGTCGCCGTTTCGCCGTCGCGACAATTCGCCGGCAGCCGATTCGCCGTGGGCCGTTTCGCCGTCAAATAGAATATAAGTCTATAATTATTACAATTTTTTTATATCTAGCATATACCGAATTGGACCCAAAAAGGTGGATTAGATGCCGTGTTAGCGCTGTTTAACCAATATAAGTCTATAATTATTACAATTTTTTTATATCTAGCATATACCGAATTGGACCCAAAAAGGTGGATTAGATTAGAAACGGCGACGGCTGAACGTCCTAGACCCGAATTCCAATAACCCTAATTATTATTATTGACTTGCCTATGTAGGTATATTTTTATCAAACAATTTTGTTAAAATTTTGCAATATATATTATAACCTTTTTTACGTATTTTATTAATTTCTATTTGACGGCGAAACGGCCCACGGCGAATCGGCTGCCGGCGAATTGTCGCGACGGCGAAACGGCGACGGCGAAACGGCGACGGCGAAACGGCGACGGCGAAACGGCGACGGCGAAACGGCGACGGCTAAATGTCCTAGACCCCTGACGGGACAGGTTCATTTTTAACAGAACCACTTTGAAGTGCTCTTAAACAGGTTACAGGAATATACTCGCAGAATAATGTGATTTCAGTAAGAAGGGAGCTGACTCATTACAGCCTAGCAGTGTGACATTATATACAGGGTCAGCAAGATCTCCCGACCTGACCAAGCTAGATTTTTTCTGCGGATATGTAAAGGAAATGGTATATAAAAGAGCTCCTATTACAGGAGAGAATATGCAAGATCAAATAATTAGAGAGGTATTTTAAATAAATACTTTAATTTTGTTAAGAAATGTTTCGAAAAATAAATCGTGCTGGTTACTTCAACTTAGGAGGTCACATTGAACCTCAGTATTTATGATTAAATTTAATGTTTAATCTATTGTGTTTATTGTTGAAGAAGTCTCTTTTTCTTAATAAATTTGTGTTATTGAGCTCATTTCTTTTAGTTTTGTTCATGGCATTCAAATTTGAAATTATTTTAAAAAAGATAATGGCATGCTTCATAAAAAGTGAATGTATTAAAAAGATAACCCTGATTAGTTAAAAGCGTACAGGATGTTCCATTTGAAAAAATTGAAATAACTGTTTTCTGGGGACTTTATAAATAAGTTTATTAAATGATAACATTTTACCATATTTATTATATTATAACTATTTGAAATAAACTTATTATTACTTTGTTCTCTAGCCACTTGCTGAGACCTTATACAATAAGGATTAACTAAATTATGCTAAAACAGCTATTCTCTGGGCTACATGCCCCAACGAGCGCTGAATTAAATAGCACAATTTGGCGTATTTTGACTAACACTGTTAGTACTAAAATACAAACTCAGATTGCAGGAACTACCGGGAAAGAAATACGACAAATTGTGCTATTTAATTCAGCGCTCGTTGGGGCATGTAGCCCAGAGAATAGCTGTTTTAGCATAATTTGGTTAATCCTTATTGTATAAGGTCTCAGCAAGTGGCTAGAGAACAAAGGTATCTAAATATTATGGAATATTTAGCACACAACTTTGCGCTTAACCATAAATAAACAAAAAACGACAATAAAATTTACAATTACAACGTTTTTTTTGAGGGTAATTGAACTTTTTAAAACAAATTTAATTAAATAGCACTTAAAAAACGCCGCATATATACAGGGTGTTTCAATATTATACCAACAAAATCAGGTGATTCCCTGACAAAAAATAATGAAAAAGTCCCCATTAATGGAGGTCCAGAAACCCTTCGTTTGTAAGATACAGGGTGTTAATCTTTTAATTTTTTTTCGGGTTTTCCTATTTATTTTATGCGTGCAAAGATTATTTATTCAAATTCTGTACTTTTGTTACATATTAAAGTATCTAAAGAATTAACCTATTGTTATTTAAAACTATCTACAGGGTGTTGTTTTTTTAGGCGTCACGACCACTGCGACTCCCCCAACTTTTTTTTGATACGACAATGACTATCCTTTCATATAAAAACAACTTTTTCGGTTTATCTTCTTTTTATTCTTGCACTATTTTGATATCCATCTACGATTCGACTGATATTTGGTAAAATATGATTTAAAGCAGGGCTACATTATTAATCTGGTCAAATAAAAAGAAATTTGTACATTAGTTTACACAGTACAAAGTTTAACACCCTCCTGTATCTTACAAACGAGGAGTTTCTGGACCTCCATTAATGGGAACTTTTTTTTATTATTTTTTGTCAAGGAATCACCTGTTTCAATTTGCCGGTATAATATTGCAACACTCTGTATACAGATTTATTTTTTACCTATTAATGGGGAACGTTTCATATGATATAGAATAATTTTTTAAATATTTCTTATTCGACATCTATACTAGTATTTTGCCTAAACAATTTTGCATCTTAAATAATTATTGCAAGGTTGCCAATTATTGACAACACTTAATTTGGATGAGCCTGTATCGTACTTACCGTAGAACTAACTAATTGATTTATTGCCAAGTCAGTAAGTTGACTTGCGTCTCCAAGACCAATCCAGGGTTGAAGCAATTTTTGCTGGGCCACGGAGCGCTCTTGAGCAGTAATTGTTTTACCTGTCAAAAAAATATACTTTCTAACTCAAGGTTAGTTTTAAATCGTGGTTCTATATTATCCCGAAGAGTTTATTACGTTAAACTTTGTGAAGTCAAGTTGTTTTAAGAAACCAACCAGGATATTTTCTATGTTTCCTAAAGGCCTAAGATACCAATATATTAGAGGTTTTAATATAATAAACTTATCCGGAAGACGGAGGATACAGAACTCTCCAATACTTCCTAATGGTTAATATAAAAACATTACTTGACAACTGATTAATACCAATTTAACCAACAAGTATTTTAATTTAATCAATATATTTTAACTTGGGTGTTAAAATTATGACTTGACATTCTTGTAAAAGTAAGAAGAACATTTTTCTGTCGATGCTCTCAGTAAAAATCAAATTTCAATGTTATTTTCGGTGTCAAAATGTATGAGATATTGATAAGCCGGGCTTTTAATTTTTATGTTTTATAATCTGCACCGCCAGACTGAAGATAGGAAATCCCATTTAAATTTTGCTACCCTCAAATATTGGCTCCCCTATTAACTTTACATCAAAATTGTATTAGACTCTTTTGAAGGTCCTTGTATGGCTTTTGTTGGTGACACTTTTTTATGACACCGAGCCTGTCATGCTCTTCTGAACGTTTTTTCCGCGTGTTGCTCTCATCAGGTTCGAGTCTAAAAGTGATACTTTCGTCTCATACCAAATTTTATTATTTTCTATTAATTTCTAAGGCTCTTCGCAAAATTCTTAAAAATTAAATACGGTTCTGACCTTCACTAAACCACCAGTAATAATTATGATAAAATCAAATATTACTAGACGTTTCATTTTTTATTAGTCTTAACATGTTTTACGTAGGTATTTGAGAAATAATAATAATTGTACTAATTTAATAAACGCAAGTAGTTAAAACGAATTAATGAGAAGTTTATCTATTTCAACATTCGGGGACATGTTTTTAAAGAATACCTATTCAGACAACTAATAACTAGTTTTAATGGAAACTTATTTTTCATATTCTCAGATAGTCAGTTAACTGCCAAGCAATTTCCTAACCGGTCACGCAGACACTCGATTACCCCATTCCCCTGAAATTACAATCAGTAGTTCTTCCAAATTTTGATAACGCATATTTTTATAAATACCACTTTTGAGGTAACCTCATAGGACAAAGTCGTTTGTTGAAAAATCAGGAGACCTAGCTAGTGTAAGTGAGTATGGTGTAATTTGATTGTACTATGCATCCATCGAAATCATTTTGCATATAATCCCTTACTTCTCGCGAATTGTATGCAGGACAACCATCCATTTTAAATCACATGTCTTCATTCTCAGCAGCAAGTTCTTCTAGTGCAGGTCCAATTTTAATTTTGTAAAAGTTCCAAAAGAGTTTATTTTCCCAAATTTTGTTATACAATACAATACCAACTAACCTGAACATTTGATTCATTCTGTAATGTGAAGGTGCACTTGTTGATAAAACACACATTGCGTCAGAATTCCCTATCGTGATTGACCCTTTCCATAACTTTAAATTAAAAGTTTGCTTTTCGTATTTCATCACTTCTTGATATTTTTGATATTTAAATGAATGATATTTATACTTATCTAATATGCGGAGTACTGTGGAGTGATGCTTTCCTACAGTTTGCCAAGAAGATCAGACAATAAAACGCACGCCAGTAGGAATTTTGTGATAACTGGAGAGATAAACTTACAATATGTAAGAAAATATGCTTCGTTACGACCTAAATATACTTCTGAACAAAGATGTTTCGTCCAGTATCGCAAGGAAGAATATAGTTTCCAGTGCGTTGGTATCAATAAAGTTGGAAACATGCCATAAGACGTAGCGACATTTCAAAATATTTCGGGGCCAGTATACTGGACATTGCTATAGGCGTTGTTTTGCGACTGCACTTACTGCAGATACTGGAACAGGCATCACAAATCTATAACGCCATAGCGTAAATGTACATTTACAACTAACAACTATTATATAAATAATAAAAAAATAAAACTATTATAAAATAAATAAATAACACTCAGGTTATAATTTCCACTATATATATTATTTATTTATTTTATAATAATGAATTTCCATTAAGTATCGGCTACTTCAATAGAGTATAAAATTATTATTCGTACAGTATTTGGTTAGTTAATTTTCCTCGCGCACGTGGAAAAAAACAATTGTTCCTAATACATTGTTTTTTTTTCTTGACTATTGTAAAATATGTCCAAAGTAATAAAAAATAAAACGACATATTTAATATTATCATAATTATTACTGCTGGTTTCATTGAGGTGTGTATCAGAGCGGTATTTAATTTTTAAGAATTGTAAGAATAGTTTCACTTAATAACTAGTAATCGGCTTATTAGAAAATAATAAAATTTGGTGTGTGAGTTCACCATACAAAGACGTTTGAAAAAGTAATTCGATTTTGATGCAAAATGAATAGGGGAGCCAATATTTGAGGATAGCAAAATGTACATGGGATTTTCTATGGCCAGTCTCACGGTCCACTCCCCGGTATTCTAAAATCGTTTAATAATAGAAAAATCACGTAATATGGCGGCAGTCTTTACAATAAAAATCGACTTCGCTAATGATTGTGCTAGGAACAACCTAGTCTTCTTGGAGACATACCGTCACTTAGTATTTGCGGCGACATTGGTCCAACAATTAAGTAATGCTGTCCTCTGGCAACAATTCCTTGTTCAAACTCTAATTCATTCAAAGGTTCTCCGACACCCTTGTTGTCGTCTTTTAGAGTTCTTCTGTGAACCTTTTTAACGGAGATAAAAATATGAGTTAATTATTGCATTAACGCGATTGTTAAACATTCGGCCATAATACCGAAAATCATAAAGAAAGTGTCTTACAATTATAATATTGTCCTCGGATCGGATCAACAGCTTCTTGTACAGGGTGTCCAGTTTTCGATGGTTTTACTTACTTACTTACTTCGTTATTAGTAAAGATAGAAAGATACGGGTTTCGCAGCACTGTTCTACTTTTTTGTGAAACAAGAGATGCAGAATCACAATTTTTCTAGTCCTCCTTGTTATTAAACATTTTACATTTTGGGACACCCTCCATTTTTAGGTTACACTGTAGCTTTTTAAAGAGAAAACGAATATCTTTTTTGTAGTTTTTTACGTAGAATCCAGTGACGTTCTCAGATTTTCTCTACGTTAAATGGTTTCCGAGAAAAATACAAACTTGCTTTGTTTTAAATGGGTTACTCTATATATTTTTTAACAATATAATTTAGTTTATAACAAGCTTCTCAGAAATATAAAATACCTTATTTTTATTTTTAATATTAAGCACGAAATTTACGTTTTATTAAAAAATATACATTTTTTGCTGGTAGGCCGTGACGGGTATTTAAGAAAAGAAAAGAACACAGTCATTTATGTCATATTAAAAACTTCTTCAGTTTCTGTCAGAGTAGTAAATAATCAGTTTGTCCTAATTATGGCAGAAAATGTAAACTTTGAAAATAATGAAAATGCAGATGAAGCATTAGAAGTGTATTTCAATAGGTAAATATACGCCTTTTTGTAGTATCTCTATGAAGATTTATTAAATTTCTTAAATTATTTGTAGATATCCGGAAAGACGACAGCCGGATAGAAAAATTTTTCTAAGGATGAAACCAAATTTAATTGAACACGGTTAATTTTCTAAACCTCTGCCAAAAATCTACAACAAGGAAAACCGCGAGACTGATGAAATAAATGTTTTAGCTTCAACTGAAACAAATCCAACTAGTTCTTGCAAAACCATTGAAGGTTCGGTCGGAGTAGTTAAATCAGGAGTTCAAACAATCCATAAAAAACACAATTTTAAGCCGTACAAATTCCACCTAGTACAAAAGTTACATCCTGGTGATGCACAGCGCCGTATGGAGTTCTGTAATTGGTATTTGCAAAATATCAACAGAAAAAATAATTTTAAAAGAATCGTTATATGGTTCGATGAGGCTCATTTTACCAGTGCTGGTATATTTAATCGGCACAATACGAGGTTTTGGCCTCGACATGTAATATTTCCACTCGAACGGCAAAGCAGGTTTGTCTCGTTTCATGTTTATACTAGGAAGCAAAATAATTTGTAATATGTGTGAAGGCAGCCTTAATGCAAATAAATATTTAGAAATTCCGGAAAACGTTGTGTCCGAAATAATAGAAAGCGTGCCCTTAGCTGGTCTCAATAACTTGCATCTGCAACAAGATTGAGCACCCGCTCACAATGCGCTAATTATCAGGGCCTACTTGAACAATAACTTCCCAGGCCACTGGATTGGAACAAATGGACCAGTAAGATGGCCACCAAGGTCACCCGACTTGTCGGTTTTGGATTTCTTTTTGAGGGGATACCTTGAAAATAAAATTTATTCTATTCAATGCCAAGCAATTGCAGATTTAAGAAATGCCACTTAAAGAGCATTTAGCGAGTTACAGACGCGGCCTTTCATTACTTCAAAAAATATATATTTTTTAATAAAACGTAAGTTTCGTGCTTAATATTAAAATCAAAAATAAGGTATTATATATTTCTGAGAAGCTTGTTATAAGCTAAATTATATTAGTAAAAAATATATAGGGTGACCCATTTAAGAAAAAGCAAATTTCTTTTTTTCTCGTAAACTATTTAACGTAGAAAAATATGAGTGCGTCACTAGATTCTACGTAAACAACTACAAAAAGAACATTTGTTTCCTCTTTGATCAGCTACAGGGTAACCTAAATATGGGGGGTGTTCTAAAATGTAAAATTTTCAAAAACATCTCGTATATCAAAGACAAGTAGGACTAGAAAAATTCTGATTGCAGCATCTCCTGTTTCATAAAAAAGTAGCACAGTACTGCGAAGACCGTATCCTTCTATCTTTACTAATAACGGAGATACCCCGTAAAACCATCGAAAACTGAACACCCTGTACTGTAGAAGTTATTGATCGGATACCGCACTCTTGTAAACTTCATTATTTTTAATTTGTTAAGAACTGGCTCATCGTTATACAAAATTTGCCTTATCTTCAGAAGTTATAATCAGTAATAGTGTACAAAACTTTCAAAAATATGAATCATATTTTAGAAAATTGCTCGAAATAAAAGCAAATAATTGACTAACCACAAAGACATAAACTATTGTCTTTCTATTTTTTGCTGAGAAATCAAGTGTCAAGATTTGGCGGATTTTGTTTAAGATTAATACCAATTATTAAATTTTAATATTTAATTTTTAGCCTACATACCATCAATTCAATTTGTCCTTCTGCTAAGCTGCTGCCAGCCTGTGAACGGTCATTTAAAACCGCAATTTCCAGTTGCTTTTCTGTATCCATAATATTGATTTTAGACGTGACTGGATAGAAATTGCTCGCAACCGGTTCAATTGAAGAATTGTAAGAATACGTCGGTCTGTAATTCAGTATTCTTTGAATCGTTTCTCTGCCATTCGAATCGGTATAAAACGTTTTGTTATTTTGGAAATTGTCAGCAACAAATCTAGATACAATTTCTATTCCATGATTATCGGAACTAAAACAATTATGAAAAATTATGTAAAATTACTTGATTAATTATAAAAGATTAAGTGTTGATTAACAAATTGAAATCTAAGCTGGTATTGTTGTAGATATTCGAAAAGTTTTATAGTAATAAGTAATAAGTCAGTAGACCTATCATTACTTAACTATGGTAGGTAGTTAATGCTATATTAATAGGGATAATGGTATAAAGCAACGTATACAACTGGTATAAAATATCTGCTGTAGTTTGGTAAATTGTATAAAAAAGGTTAATATAAAAAATAGCATCTTAAAATGTACTAAATTGCATCATTATGTGTGTTGTTTAGGCACTTTCAACCTGTAGATTTCTTTAACAGTATGGAATGAATATATTATTATTGCCCTGGTAAGCCTTTGCCTGGGACATGCTCGAAAGAATCGTTTTAAGAGATGATGAGAAAGTAAGGCAAAATGGTAGTGGTAATTTTATTTTATACTTGCACATTATTGTCTTAAAATGTAAACAATTTTGTCTTCCCCTACCTTTAGAGAATGCCACAAGTTATTATTTTTGATTTAATGGTACATACAACAGATAATTGTCGTATTTGTAACGTAAAAATTAATTAATTTCTTAACTAACACTTGATTTTTTAGCAAAATTTAATATACTGCAGTGCGTGCACCTACCTAACCGGTTTATTAACTTTTAGTATCAAGCTTACTAATTGTCCTTCTTGCTTCTTGACTTGACAAATAAGTTGGAATTTTGTTTAGATTTATTTATTTTTCCTTCTCATTTTCGATGTTTGTACCTTCATAGGAGCAATTTGTAAACGGTAAAGCTTTTTTTTTGCAAATTCGTACGTTAGGGTGAGTAGATAACACTTATAGCTGCATATAAAAGCTAAACTTCGCCTTGTCTTGCCTAAAGAACAAGACGTCTACACCTTTCATTTTTAATTGTTTTTAAGATAAGAACAGGTGAAACCGATTAATAAACTAAACATAAAATAAATAATAAATTAGTGTTAACGTACATGTTTAACGGCCCCACAAGCCAGTCAAATTCAATATAATTATGGACTCCTTTATAAACTCTAATAATCTGAGTAATCCAATCGTTTATTTTCTGATGAACCTCATCGACAACATTTCCCTGCGCCTTGTAGGTGATGGTTGGATTGTCAAACGGAATAGCCACATCTACTGGTCTAAATAGGTATGCACCTGATGGATCATTCTGGTCGTCGCCATCGTGACTTACATAGTACATGAACTGTTGTGTTAGTTGAAGAGTTTGCCCGTTCATAGTAACCGATTGTAATAGATTGGTTGAGTTATCAATAGAAAATCCGATATCCTGCAACAAAACTAATGTGAGGTAAAGAATTAATGCCCGAGTTAGGGGGGGAGGGGTTCGAGTTTAATCGGGAAAGAAGAGCTCACTCACTCCTCGATGCTTGGGATCATTATTAATATCTTAAAGGTAAATTAAAACTAGCCCGTTTATTTTCACTATGAAGATCTTATATTCTAATCATCTTAATTAAACGTTAGGTTTCATCGAATTTGTCAACATTAGCAACAAATTTGGAACTAATGTACGTAAAGTAAATTAATTTAGGTATGGTTTGTTTAAAATTGTACCGTTGCGTTTTAGGGCATAAATAAACTACCTGATAAAATACCATTGCATGGTAATAATGGTCGATAAAATACAAAAGATGGCCACAGAGTCGGACTATGCTCAACTCTAAAATTAACTTCATCTACAATGTGGTTATTTAAGCGTGCAACATATGGGAATCTTTTTTATTACCGATTTCTCAGAAGAAAATTTTATTCTTGATAAAAGTTGGTGCATGTTCGATAATCATATTAGGTGCACTTGGAATGATTGCAAGTCAAACGGCGTACAGGGTAGGTCAAAAAATATAAAACTTGTACAAGAATAAAGTACCCCTATTTCAGAAGATTCAGCAAAATGTTATTAAGAAAAGTTGTGTGTGTTGTAAAATCGTATCGAATTTTCAAGCTCCCCAACATTATTAAACGGTCGACCCTTGTAAACTTTTCGCTTTAAATATCCCCATAAAAAATGTAATTGGGTGAGATCTGGCGAACGAGGAGGCCACCGTGGATCGGTATTCCGTCCTAATTATCTATCACGAAATTCCCCATTTGACCATTCAGAAACAATTCTAGCAGAATGAGCGGGACAACCATCATGTACAAACCATAATTTATGTCGTTCTTGTATACTCATATTATTCAAAAAATCCGTCAGTTCGTTTTCCAAAAAATGTAAATAGGTAACACTAGTTAGGTTTTGGCAAAAGAAAAAAACGGCCCTATTAATTTGTCGTTAATACCGCACCAAATGTTTGTTTTTTGGTAATACTGGTTTTCAAGGGCGGTTTTACGGGGGAGGCAATAGGGTAATTAACCTCCCCCCCATGAATTTAGAATTTTAAACAAGCGAAAAGCAAAAATATTAAAAAAGGAGAAAAACTATAGGTACAAGGTACAACCAAATGCTGTTCGCAGCGCCTCGATGATACGACGCGACGCCCGTTTGGCATTGCCTTGTTGCCTTTCATACTCAGGGAATACGCGCGACTTACCCTTACGAGGTTACGCGGCTAATTAAAATTATCTCACCTTCGCGGATATCGTGGCAACCAAGCATTGCATTTTTCTTCTTGTTTCTGTTGAACAGCATCCGCTGCCCGCTACCATACGTCATGGCTTATCGGCGATTAAACTTGCTTCATATTATTGCTTGATATGTGATGTGCAAAATTGCAACGAGTCTGGCTGTTTTTGTAATTTTCTGTTGTGTTTTTTAATTTTCTTACTTGAAAACCAAGCATTATCACTGAAAAAAGGGCGTGGCTCTCAAAATTTTTTCGTCTGCGGCGCTATTTTTTTTCTTGCCCCCCCCCCCCCCCCCCCGAACTTATTTTCTGGTTAGTTCAGGTTAGTAACAGCTTTTCTATTTATTACTGCATGCTTGTTTAAAAGAAAATGTACCTATCTAAATGCATAGGTAATTGATACCATTTTTAAAAAAAATTGAGATTTGTGAATATCCCCCCCCCCCCATTATGAAAAGCTAAAACCGCCCTTGCTGGTTTTTATTGTCAATGAGAAAATTTGAATTCTCATCCGACCACCACCTACAATTTTGGGAAGAAACAACGCCATTCGTTGTGAACGTGGATTTATCCCCAAATAGTAAAGGGTTTTCCAATAAGAACGATATGATTTTGAAACGATATGGTAACCATGGTAATAAAGTTATACCTGCCACCAGTTGTCAGCTATTGTCAGTAAACTATAACAATTTATTATGGCTAAATACGCGCTTTAAGAACGTTTGGTTATTATCCAAAAATTTTATGAAAATAGACGATCTTTTGTGAACACTTATCGCGCACTTCGCGAAAACTTTGGTGTAAATGATCGTCCTTCCTTTGCTTGCCATTCGCCGCATCGTTGAGAAATTTGAAAATAATTTTACTCTTCACGATGCAAAAACACCAAGAAGACATCGAAACGTAAGAACTGTTGAGAATATTGCTGCTGTAAGAGCTAGTGTTGCAGTGTATCCAAATTTATCAATTCCTCGTCGTGCTCAAGAGTTAAGGAATAAAAAAACGACAACTTGGCGTATTTTGAAAGAAGACTTGAATTTACACCCGTATAAGATTGTTTTGACCCAAGAATTTAAGCCACTGGACCATCGTCGGCGAAGATAATTTGCTGCTTGGAGTTTAGAACAACTTGAAAGGGATCCTAATTTTGCCAAAAAAATTATCTTTTCAGATGAAGCTCATTTTTGGTTAAGTGGATACGTTAACAAGCGAAATTGCCGTTTTTGGTGTGAAAACAATCCACAACAGATTCATGAGAAGCCTTTGTATCCGCTAAAGGTAACTGTATGGTGTGGTTTATGGTATGGTGGCATCATCGGACCATTTTTTTTCCAAAATGAGGCAGGAGATGCAGTTACAGTGAATGGTGAACGATATCGACAGATGTTAAGAAATTTTTTGTGGCCAAATATAGATGCACTTGATTTGGAGGATATGTGGTTCCAGCAAGACGGTGCCACATGTCACACTGCTCATGGAACTATCGATATACTGCAAGAAGAGTTTGACGAAAGGAGAATTTCAAGGAATGCTACTGTTCAAAGGCCTCTAAGAAGCTGTGATTTAACTCCTTTAAATTACTTCTTTTGGGGCTATTTGAAATCTAAGGTTTATGCAAATAGACCACAAACACTTGATGCATTAAGGTTGAACATTGAACCCTGCATTCGTCAGATCACGCCCGATTTATTGCATAAAGTCATCGAAAATTGGGTTCGTCGAATTCGCTCGTGTACACGAAGTCGCGGAGGACATTTAAACGATGTGTTATTCAAAACATAAATGTTATCAACTTTACTTTAAGATAATATAAAAAGTTTTATTGTATCTGAAATAATTTTAATTTTATTTCATTTTGAAATCATATCGTTCTTATTGGAAAACCCTTTATATGTCTATGGAAATCACGTTGATCTTTTATTTGTCCTTGAATCCACATGCAGAAATCATACCTTATAGGCTTATAGGAATGGTATTTTTGTTTTTTAAGAATCTTCCTAACAGAGCTTTTTTTATACCCGTATAAGCATACATTTCTTGGGTGGATCTTCTAGGGTTTTCAACAACTGCTTGAAGTACTTCTAATTGATTTTCTTTAGTACATACAGTTTTGGTACGTTCATTTTTATATTTATAGTCTAAAGGCCCTGTCTGTTTAAAATTATTTAAAATTCTGCTTACAGTTGAATAGTGAACTTGTTTATCTGGATGTCGTTCATTAAATATATCTCCTACTTCACGCACTGTTTTATAGTTTTCTCCACATATTAACACTAATTCTGCCTTCTTGGCTAACGTTAACTGTATTGGAGGAGGCATTTGAAATGAAATAACAACAATAATTATTTAAGAATGAATAATGCCACCAAGCTGTTATAATGTTTACTTTTAACCCTTATTTGTTTTTTTCCATACGTATCTGCGATTATTTAAATACAAGTATTTTTTTTGTACATGCAGTTAAGTGGTTTTTATTTTTTCTCTTGAAAGCGAAGGAAGATACAAAAACAATTCAAGAATCAACAGAGTTGTATTATTAATTATTGGTGAATCCGAAAAAAAAACATGAAAATTAGAAAAAGTCAGTGGCGTACACTTTTTTATCACTAATATTCGTTAAGGTACTCCCTGGGACGCCATTGGACTTAATAAATTTTATCTAGTTCGAGCTAACTAAGCCCCTTACCATTATAAATAACAAACCCAATTTCAATAAAATCAGGAAAAGGATATTTAAAGAAATTATGAAAAACCGATATATTTTAAAAAACTCGAACACCCTGTATATCACAAACGGGTCAACTTGGGACACATGTGCACATGAACTTTTTCTCTTAGAATATCATAAGGAATTACCACCTTAAGTTATGCACCGTGCTTCTGAAACACCTTGTACATCTACCTAATAAGCGAAATATATTAAAAATCATTATTTGAGTACCTTGTGCCCTAGACCTAATATTAGGGCAACACTACTAAGAAATAAAAGTATTTTCTAATTTAGTGCTATATAATCTACATTCTTAAGATATCTTTATAATTTAGAAACAAAATGTAAGTATACAACATACCTACCTGTGTATTAATTAACAATAGCGGGCGCTTATCATCGATTACCGGAGTCAATAAGGTAACGCCAGAATTTTTGACATACTAAACCTACTTGTTAATAAAAATAATGCTGATAAAGCCTGTCCAGAGATATAAGAAAGTTACACTTTGCCTTTGAATGGGATTATCCAAGGGTGGCCATAAACAAACAATGCATAAATGAATAAATGCAGGTACCTTACCGTACTTGAAAAAGTCTTGAAGTAATCTGCAAATCCGGAAGACGTTATTTCATTATTAAAGTAATAGTTTGGTGATTTTAAACCGATTTTTACCTGATTCAAAATGAGAGCGTTAATCCCATAAAACAAATTATGTTCTACATACTGTATATATAGCCACTCTAGTTAGTTTTAAGCTTAGTAATTATTCTTACTTCGCGTGTAATACAGCGTTTGTTTAATCGTGTGTGAGTCATGGAAAATATGTGCGAGCCCAATGTATCTCAGGAGATAACCCCGTCGAAAAGCAGAAAACACTTTTCTGTGGAAACTAAGGAAGTTATAATAGTATATTAAAGTACATGTTTTATAAAGCATCATCTTATAGCACGCGTCCATGTTAAAAAACGAGCCGCTTGCGGCGAGTTTTTTAACGGGACAAGTGCTCTAACTGCTTTATAAAACACGTACTTTATACTATTTTTTCTATTTTGTATTTTTTTCAATAAGAAAATACATATTTAAAAAGAAAATCAACCCTTCAAATTTTGTAAATTTGTGTGTCTAAATTCTATGTTGGTAATACTCTAAATTTCTTTTTATCATAGTAGCCTTGACAATAAATAATATTTTCTTTGTGTCATTGTCACGAAATTTGTGATTTAATATTTCATAGAGTTGTTCATAATTATAATTAAAAAAATATGGAGCATGATAATCTAAGTTTAACTCCCCCTGAGTTAAGGGATATTGCTAATAAAACGATAAATCAACTTTTACCAAAGAAATCCCGAAAACTTTCTTTTCTCATGGATAACAATAACAGGAAACGTCAGACGTCAACAGAATAAAACATTTAAATATAACCAATGCCAACTTTTAAAAAATAAAATTCGGAGTTCGAAATGAATATATTTCGAACTCGCTAGCGCGTTCGAAATATCTATTTTTCGAGACAAAATTAGAAAAACAATATTTATTCAACTCTTATTAAACGTGTGGTCAGCAAGCAAGCAGCGTTAGAAGAAACGGTTACATTAACAAAAATTCCAACATCAACTGTATGGAAAATTGTGAATAATCCCATTTTAGCGAGGAAAAAAAGAACCGATACTGGCATTTTCTCAAAGGTAGATGGAAGTGAACAGGATATAATACGGCGTAAAATTTCGAGGATTAAAGCGTGGCTACATTAGATAATTTAATTAAGAGGTTTGAAAAGGATGAAACCGGCGTTAAATGTGGCAGAACAACGTTATGGAAGTGTATCTAACACATGGCTTTTAGATTTAAAAAAGTTAACAAAAGACAAGTTTTAATGGAATCCAGTAGAATTCGGGAATGGGGATCCGAATATCTACAAAAAATTTGGGATTTACAGAGATCAGCAAAGGCCGATAATTTACTTGGGTAAATCCTGGTTAGACACATATGATACCCCGGAAAAGGGTTGTGTTGACTCAAGCAGCAAGTGTAAAATAAGCGCGCCATCAAAAAGAGGTTAACGAATTACGATTTTGCATGCTGGATCTAAAGACGGATGGATTCCAAATGGACTTTCTCTGTCTGCAAAAAACATTAGAGATTCTTCTCTGGATTACCGTGAGGACACCACTGCTGATTTATTTGAAGATTGATTTAAAAACAAGCTAATTGCAAATATACCTCCGAATAGCGTAATTGTAATGGACAGTACAAGCTACCATAGTAGGCAGTTGGCCAAGACTCCCCCCTCAAATGACACAAAAGCAACAATCCAAAACTACATGTATGATAATGACATTTATTTTCAGGAAAATTACACCAAAAAATCCCATCAAACATGTTTGGCACCAACCGAAATCTGCCATTCGTCGTAACAATATTTGCCCTACTATTAACTCCAATGTACTTGAGCTTATAGAAACTGAAGTTTTTAACATCCCTACACAAAGTTGGGCAAATTCTGTTACACATGTTGAAAAAGTGGATCCTATATCCATATAAACAATATAGCACAAATAATAATTAGAACAGATGATGATAGCGATAGTGATATTGATATATTAAGTGAATAATTATTATAAGTACCGAATAATTTGTATAATTTTGTAATCATAAATATAATTTGTAATAATAAAGTAACTTGTAATTTCACATTTAAACATAAATAAAATATTATTTAATGTCTTACCTATTTTTATTACAAACTATGATTAAATTCTAAGCAAAATACGGACCTGTTCGGCCATATTTCAATTTTACAGCTGGTTCGGGTCCTTCCTAATAGGGATCAGTTAATCACTTTCTTATATCTCTGAACAGACTTTACCTAATAAATACTCTACCTCGTTTCCAAATGTCCAAGTATCATCTAGAAGACCCTGGTTTATTTTATTCGCCGTGTCATTTGAAGATTTTGTCACATAGTATGCTTGTATCCCGAATGGTGGGATGTCCAAGGCAGCAAACACCAACTCTCGTTTAGCGATACGAGCGTTATCAAGATTAACGTAAGTAAAGTTTGAAATTGGAGTTACTACATCAAATTCAACTTGTCCTGAAAATGAAATACTTTTGACTGTACAGTTTCATAAATCACTAAAATGCTTTGAGACATATTGGAATAAAGAGCGAAAAATAATTGATTCCGTCAATTAATAACTGTTTTCAGATGTTAGAATGGAATTTTATGCTAAAGCACCCCTTATGGGGTTTTCAGCGTTACTCCCTCGTGTGGTTATGGTTAAGGGCTACCATTTAAAAAAATGAGACGAAGAATGAAGCCAGATGGCTTCATTTCGTGGTGCTGGTAAAGAACACCAATTCTTAAGCATAAGGCAGAAGGAAAAAGCAAACCCTTGAACCCTTGATTTAAAGAAATGGCGTCGTACCTGTCGCCAAGCATACGCGCCTCTAGAAAAACTCTGAATCCAAGTAACAATGAGATTGACAGAAGCAAAAAAAAAATATTAAAAACAGTGAGTAAAAAAATAACAATAACTGTCACGACACGACGCGCGAAACAAAAATACTAAAATTAGTTCTTTTCGAATCGTTATGTTATGTTATAAATGTTGTTATGTTAAATTAATAATTATTTAAAATAAATCAGTTTCAATCAAAGAGAATCCACAACTGTCCAAACTAAAAACGAGAAAGTTTCGATATTCCCGGAAAGGTTGAAAATAAATATCAACAACAATATGTTTTTGAAAGCGAATCGCGAAATGCAATTTACTCGTGTGGTCATGGATGAAGGTTAACATTTAAAGAAATTTCAAAATGGAGTCATATCTGTCAAATTTGTGAACCTTATATTTTTTTATACTAAATTTGTTTTTTTATTGTAGTTAGCAGGAAAATCAAAATGTCCCGATACATGTAAGGTTAGTTTAGGTTAGTTAAGTGAAGTAAAACATGCTCTTACCGTTTAGTCCCCTAATTTGGAACGATTCGTCCTCAACCGGTAAGCGAACAACATGATTTACAGGCCATGAAAGTGGATTATATGCAACAACCACAAACTTATCCGAGTTTTGCGAAACGGTGCAAATACTCATGTTTGCAAGAAGGCAGGATTTGAATTGCGTTAACGATGATATATTTTCGACAGTAACAAGATTTCTGCAAAAGGTAAATATAGCTACATTATAATTCGTAGGTAAAGTTCAAGAAATACCCTAAAAGCAAGTCGGTTACGACATCGATTTGCAAAAGCAGGCGGGCAAATCTGTGACGTAACCGACTTATTTTTGGGTAATCGTATTTGTACTCATGACTAATATTATAAGCTAACATTAAAAGTTAAGAGATCTCGATACGTTTGCAACATTTTATGGAATCAAAACACTAAAGTGAAACTGCAATATTAAATCGCAATGCTTTTACCAGTTCCACAACAATACTACGACTCAGATATATTACGAGATTTTTGTAGGGCCCATTTCGCCCCAAAAATGGAAACTTCCAATAAACTGGTTCCCTGTACTCATATATAGGCTACTAAGAGAGTTCTTAATTTATATTCGCGGAATATATAGGAAGTTTATTAAACATACGGCGAAAGTTGAAGGAGTTATTCCCTGGAGTATTCTAAGAATATTTTGTCCTTTGATGATTTTTGAAAAGCCGCTTTGTTTCAAAGATACAGATTTTACTACCACAAATTACATGTAAAGTTTCTTAATCTACAAGAACTGTTGAAAGTGACTACCTCCAGCTAGGATGCCAGAATCTAATCTTCTCCTCATTGACTGTCGAATTATTTCAAAAACATCAGGGTCGTTTCTTATTGAGTTACACCCAGTGTTTGGGACACACGTCATATTTCTGTCGTGACCCAGTACAAAGTTAAAGTAAAAGCGTGGAACTCAATTCTAGGAAATATAATGTAACGTAATACTAATCTAAGCGGCGAAGCCGCATTTGTGCTAAATTACTATGTTTTTCTGTAACTACTAAATGCTAAAAAAATAGAGGAAAGTACATTATATTCACTTGCAATATAACTGGCAATACCGCATATTAAAGTAATGGCAACGTTGCACAAATCCATAAAATTATATGTTCAAGTTAAATCCTTATGTATAAAAAACTGTCTGCGATTCTGTATTATTTTCTAATACGTAAATTTAAGTACGATAAACGCCGCTTGCATGGTAACAGCGGATCTCTTTTCTCATTGGCTAACAACAGTATCTTGACGTGAAAGAAGCCATCTTGGATTTCGACGTATTAGGACCTGATTGGTCAAGGTGTCGGGATGCGGTACGAGACAGGCAGTGTTTTGTCAACAAAGCAGTGTCAAGCAGAATACGAACGAGTTTACTTGCCGCCGCTCCGTGTGTGGGTAAAACTGGCACGTTAAAATAAAGTGATTAAAAGCAATTACAAGTAGTAAAGTACAGTGTTATTCAAAAGTATAAAGAGATAATAGGCACTCCGTGCTTGGTTAAATGTGATACGCAACAAGATGATAAAGTAAACAAAAGTATGTAAAAGGAGTTAAGTGGTTGTTTGACGCATCTAAGTTACAAAGGTGTTAGTATGTCATACCCATGCTAGGGTATATACTGATGAAGTGATTAATCTGTTAATAAATGATAATGCAATAAAATTCAAAAGAAATTTTATTTTCCAAGTAAAGCAAAGTTTGAACCAGTCGACTTGTGAAGACACAGGTTAAAGTTTTTAGTGTCGTTCATTGTTACAAACGTGGATCGCACACCCAGCATTTATTCGATTTCTTAAATCTTCCACATTCTCCACTGGAGTAGTTTAAACTAATGACGTTAGATGGCCCCGCATTAAATAATCCAGGGGATTTAAGCCCGGGGATCGAGCAGGCCATAAGGGGAGTCCACCTCGATCAACTCTCGATCTCCGTACGTTACTGTTAAAAGCTCACGAGCAACCATACTAAAATACGCTGGTTCACCATCGTGCATAAATCATATTGCACTTCTTGATGTCAATGGTACATCCTTCAGAAACTAAGGTAGCGTTTGTTCTAAAAAGTTGCGATACACCTCGCCAGTAAGTCTTTCTCGTTCCAGTCACCCACAATTCCAACCCAAACGTTGAACGAACGCTAATAGTTTCGTCTGCAATATATCGTTCGACTACTGTTATGATTAGTGAGAAGGTTGGTGATGGTTCACGTTTGGTTCTTGATGTATATGATTCTGTTTCCGTATGCTTTGTTATTTTTTAACTTGCCAGTAATTTTGCTAGTGCTGTTAGTGTGTTTTATTTGTGTGTATTTGTTTTCAATAGAAAACTTTTTTTTGTTTTTTTTTATTGTATCATTGGAGTTGCTAAATTGTGTGTCCCAAATATCTGCCATAGCCAATCTAGTGATGTTTTCCTGCATGCATTAGATGCATGTATTCTATGTTGTAGGTGGTTGTCTTTGTTACGTAGTCTCTAGTTGTTCTAACGTGTTGTGTTTCTGGTGCTCTTTTCTGTTGTTTTGTTGTTTCCTTTACTTTTTTGGGCTGGGGATGTTGAAAATGATCTTTAAGTACCTCATATGGAGTTTTCAGTTCACACATGGTTGTTGTGAAATTCGTTATTCCTTTCTTGAGGAATTTGATTCATCGGTAAAAATAGTCAGCGTCAGTGGTTGAGGGATTTAAAGCAATGTATGCAAAATCCATTGACAGAACGCAATGTGTGGAGGAAAATCAGCAGGAAGAAGCCTGAACGCGTTGTAGTCCCATTACTTACATTCAAAGTATCAATATATTAATTTTAACAAAATCGACACATACAAAATGATCAATTACGAGACGTATACAAATTAAATCTACGTTTAAAAACGTTAAATACTTGTTATTGCATATCCAAGACCTCATGCTTCATTATCAATTGGAGAATAACGTCTCTTTATTGGATTCAAAATACCGTTTAGAAATCCATGTGATGGTACTGCACCTGCACCGACATTATTACTATCACTAGTAACAATCAAACTTTTTTTAGAATCGTCTTGGACCAGGGTATCTTTTGAATTTAACCTTTGTTGCTATTTTTTAAATATCTCGATGTCTTCGTTTGACCATTTCCACCTCACACTTTTCTTAGATGGCGATATAGAGGTACACATTTTACGTATAAATTTTCAATGAATTTGCCATATTATGTAATGGAACCAAGAACTTATCGTAACTGAGTAGTATTCTGTGGTAGCTACCCATCTAAATTATGCTGATAGATACCCTGCAATTACATCGAAAAATGGACACCCTGTACTTGCAATTTGTAATTCTTATTTTGCAATAAATATATTTTAATAAACATTTTTACAAAATCACTACAAATTGTAGCTAAAATCATGTGTGTAATCCGCGAAATAGCAGCGCGGCGCCAATTTTCTCCCTCAGGGCGGCAATGTATCACTTTGCGCTCTTAATACACATACAGCTATTGTTTACTAGAGTTTTTTACGCGATTTACGTGATTGTCCTATTTTTTTAACGCTTGCTTGCAAGCGTCGAGTGATGTGTTGTTCGATGAATGCTTCTGAATCATTTTTTCTTACCACTTAAAATTACGAAAGCAACTAACAAATATTACTGTTTTCACAAAAGTAATCCCTTTTGCCATAAAATCTATTTAGCACATTTATAATAATTCTTTTTTTATTAACTTATCAGGCTTAAAATGATTCGTTAAAATTTCTTAGGTGTGTGGGCCCATCTGCGAAAGCTGGAAATTTTGTCTTACATCGGCATTTTTAAGTGTCATCAATCCATGAATTCAGAGGAAAAGTCCAAAAGTCGTTGTTTTCTCAGCCTCTTCACTCATACATTTCTTGCGTGTGGGCGGTGGATGATACTTTAAATCAGCTGGATAAAACCCCTGCATTTTTAAAATAATTAGAAACAAGTTTATAAAACGTGAACGGCGCAAGACCTCTGGTTGGATCAGATATATTTCCAATAATTTTGTATTTTTTTTTCGGCGAAGAAAAGAGCCGCCAAGCCTATAATAGCATAAGGACAGGTTAAACTGAAAGGGTCCTGCTTCCTAGACATTATTCATAATGTTATAATTCTATTTATTGTTTTAAATTAATTTTCTTTGAATAATAGCAATGCTCCTTGATTCATAATTGAAATCTATATAAAAATATAAATTATAAGCATAAAAATACAAACCCAATGATGTCTGTAAACTCCTGCTCTGCTTGTGAAACCCCTCTGGACAGGATTTTGGTATAATCCTGAGCTACATTTCCTTTTTCGGTACCAGTTATAGAGTCGTGGTGTTGAGCCACTCCAATAGCTTCACTTAGACCCTTTATTCCGTTTATACTCGCTAGTTTTTGATTTGTAATAGAAAATAAGGCGGATAATTGCTTAGCTACCTAAAACCAAAATGAATTATAAAATAAAATTTATTATATTCCTATTGGTGTTCCTTTCACCGAAGATATGTTCGCTTCGGGTAAATCACGGGTATCTGCAGTGAATGGTCAAAGTGACGACTGTTTCAATGCTTCTTGATTCGTGGGATTGTTTTGCTGACTGTTTTTTAATTGATTCGATTTAATTTTGGTAAACAATAATAGCTAGCAATGATAATAGAAACAAAAACCCTGCACCTTGTCTGGCCTAAATCAGGAACCCAAAATAAAGACAAAGAAGGCCAGCTGATAAATATAAGGACCAGAGCCTTACGTGATCCGAACCATTTCTGGGAATACCTTACAAGATGAGTGCGACAGCAATAATTAGAGGTATGATGAAAGGGCAGTCGTTCATAAGAAGTTGACAGGAGACTTCTGGAATGAGTGTTGTATCTTACTGAAAAATCTAACCATAAATATATTACATCTCTGCTAGAACTAAGCGGGATATAATTCTTAATTCTTAAAATGATATAATCTAAATAAGTGTGCCATTCGCATTGATAGCAAAAGTGACCCACATTCATGATGAAGTCTGGAAGAGAATGAATTATTACTTCATCTTGAGTCGAATCATGTCGTCTCCTTAAAACTGGGTAACTCGAATTTGTACTATTTTTAATACCAACTTATCTTATAAAAAGTGTGTGAAAGTATCTGATACTGAACTTCAAGCTAAATTGGGGCATGAACTTACATGAACGAGTCAAAAAGTCATCAGTTGCATTCTATGTCTGTAAGGGAGCAGGAATTGAAACACCATAGAGTACATTGGATTTATGCGGCCATCGTAAGGCCTATACTAACCCATAGAGTCCTCTTCTGGTGGAGTGCTTTGAAAGAAGCAGTACACACAAAGCAACTAACGAAGATACAACGGGCAGCTTGTTTAGGAGTAACTGGTGCCCTTCACTCAATCCCGACGGCGGCATTAGAAGTGATCATGACATCTGTTACCCGGGGATACTTATGGAAAAACTATGGCTGCAAAAAGTGCGAACTAAGAGAATCGAAATGCTGGAACGACACCAACTACGGGTACAGCAGTATACTAACATCCGTAATTTGCGAGAGCTGGCTGATTAGATCGTCCCACTAACAGATTTCGGAGAGGGGTTTTCTGTGCTCATTCCGAGTAGGGAAAAGTGGAAGGGCAACCACCTAAAAATGGAGATCGATCAGTCGATTTTCACAGACGGTTTAAAAATGGACGTCGTAGTGGAAGCTAGTATCTTCTCGGAGCATGCAAATACAAAGGTCACATAGACTCCGGACTACTACTGCAGCACTTGTCAAGCAGAAGTTATGGCATTAAATACAGCAGTAAATATCTTGCATGAACATCCAGACCTAAGAGCAGCTGCGTCAATAGCTATCTATATAGATAGTCAAGCAGCGATAAAGGCAATTTATTCCAACATCATTAAGTAGTAAGGCGCTGTCGCAACAAACTCTGCATACTTGGTGCCCAGCATCGAGTCACTCTGTGTTGAATTCCTGGTCATTACAGCATACATGGTATTGAGTCTGCTGATACGCTCGCCAGAAAGGGTGCGGATATGTATGCCAATCTAGCACAGAATACTGTGGCTAGACCATTGGGATCGGTCAAACAGGAGATCAAGAACGTATAGCCAAACAACTTGCAATCAGAAGATGGATAGAGCTAACAATCTGTAGCATCTCTAAGTAATTGTGGCCCTACTTAATAACAGGAAACCGCAGCGTTATTACAACACAGTCGAAAGGACCTAAGAAATATCACTGCCATGGTTACCGGACTCTGCCTTTTTGGTAGACACGCTGAACGTATGTAAATACCAATAACGAATTCTGCAGAAGCAAAAGAGAGGAGGAAAGTATTCAATACTTTTGTGTGAATGGCCTGGCCTTGCACGAAGATGCCTTGGGCGAACCATTCTTCAATATTCTGATGGAAGTGAGCAGCTTACAACTGTATCGACTGACTAGCTTTATGAACAGTAGTGGCTAACTTAAGTGAGCTGCTAAGATTCTTCTGCGTTCTACGTCACACTAGCCATCAGGGAGCTGATGTGGATAGGTTCCGCGGAACATGTGTGGGATCACAACCGTCCTCATAAGACTACGTGAGACTATCTGGACATAGCAGAAGTCTACCGTCATCCCATAAAAGCCTCGACCATATTACTATGTTCCAATTGAAATAATAATGTTAATGTCTCAAGAGATTTAATGCTAAAACAATGTTACCGTATAAGATATCTATTCGTTTTTTGTAACTTATTCTGAATATCAACAAAAATTATGAGCACATGGACAAAGATAATCCTTGAAGCTGCCTTGTATATTGTAGATGTAGAAATACAAGGGAATGTATTAAAAATTTTATCTTTATGAATGCCAAGAATGCAACAAAAAAATGTAAGGACGTTTTTCGCATAAAGTGCTTTGTGTGCAATCTTCATACAAAGTTAAATCAACACGTGTATGTTGATTACAGTTGAGCATAATATGTCATAGGTCTTTTCTTTCAAAATCATAAATATGAATATTTTTAGTTGTTGTCCAGAAAATAGGGCGGTAAAATACAAAAGATATTATAGCATTATTATAATATTACTATAATTAAATGAGATCAAAGTACGGTTGTGGAAAAAAAGTCCTGTGTAAGCTGTTAAATCGCTATTTTTAGTTACGTTTGAATATTTTTGAGTTGAGAATATTTAGAAAAAAATTAACCTGTGGAAATTCAGACCACCTAATTGTAGTTTTAAAGGAACCATGTTATTGACATTTATTTTAAATGCAGCAGAGAAGGGCGAGTGGATGAAAACGTAAAGTCACGAATTTTCTATCTACCTGCTTGAATCAATTACTGAAAAATATATAAAATTGCCCTGAAACATAAAAAAAACATCAAGTTTTCAAATTACAAACCTGCAATATGTTATGACTGATTCTTTCAAATCTTTTGAAATTTTGTCTGGAGGTAAAATATCCTGCCCAGTATGAGTGATCGGCGCTGCCATATGGGAAAAAATCATCTGTTTTTGTTACCAGTTCTGGCTTGGCTTCGTATACTGCCTTCAGATAACATGAAGGCGTTGAGTAGATAAGATTAAGTTCAGAATGATTTTGGAATGCTCTGAAACAAAATAAAAATAGTTAAATTAAGCGAGAATCGAACCTTGCATTTAGAAACCTCTGAAGGCATTTGGAGGAGCGAGCCATTAACACACCAACATTTTCTTGTCACTCTTTTTATTTATAAATAATTCATTCGTTTATAGGTGTATAGTTTTAGAGGACTTACTTTATTAACTTATCAGAATTTAGAAAATTCATTTCTGCAGCTTGGTAGTGAAAATCACCTCCCATTGTTACCAGTATATTTCTGGTTTTGAAAGAATCCGAATACGACTTTACACTCTCTGCAAACGAGTCGACCTAAAAATAATTTACTGTTTCTACAACCACCTCTAGCTATTTTATAAATCATAATTTAAAATAATAAATATAATATAATACATATGTAATAAATGGTAATTCTTTAGAATAAATGGAATAAAGAAAAGCAAGGCAATACTACACCTCCATAGTTTAAATCGGCGTTTTTTGGGTTTCCTTATAAGCAATTTCTGCTACTTGGTGCAGAATCAAGCCTTATTACTGTTAGAAATCTTAATATACTCTACGCTTATTTCGATAAAATTAACCGTTTTCGAGGAAAATACATTTTTTGTATGACACGTTATTGAAATAGTAAATTCGAATACTACAATAAAACACGGGTCGTTTTTAATTCGATAACAATGTGTTATTGACAACACTTTCCTAAATTGTCTGATTGATCGAGTACATGTGTAGTGGAGCATTATTTCTATAGTGAATATGCTGGCATATATTTAATTTATGGACAAGCACTTGGTAATTGTGTGGAGGCGAGAACAATTTATTCTGATACATTTCCAAATCGACGTTTACCGCACCGAAAAGCTTTTAAAAGGGTTGATCGTAGCTTAATAGAAACAGGTAAAAAGCTAAGTGAAATAAAAAAAAAAAATGCTAAAAGTAGCTAATCTTTTGCTAATTCATTTTAGGAGGTTTTTGCCGCATCATGTTGGAGAAGGGCCTTCAAGAGGAGCAAGGAACCCTCAGTAAGAGGAGGAAATTCTGTATAAAATAGCTGAAAATCCCTCCAGTAGTGTAAGAGAACTGTCGGTCCAAGTTCATGCGACAACGATGAAGACAAAACCATAATTTACTAGTATTGTTTTGTTCACGGACGAAGCTGGTTTGAACCGGAACGGTGTAATAAATTCCCATAATTTGCATGAACATAATCCGCATGCAACAGTACAGACAAAGCACCAACAAAGATTCATGGTTCACATGTGGGCGGGGATTATTGGGAATCATTTCATTGGACCGTTGCTTATTGAATGCAGATTAAATAGTGCCATGCCAAAACTTAAACGGTTTATTAGAAAATGTGCCCTTAGAAATTAGAAATTAGAAGTGGTAGGTATATGCAAGTTGATGCACCGCCACATTTTAGCAATTTAGTTCCATCAGCATTTATCAAATTCTTGTGGTAATCGATGGATTATTATTATTTTATGACCCCCGTGGTCGTCGGACATGACTCCATTGGATTTCTTTTATGGAGAAATTTTAAAAGGCTTGTTTATTCGACGCCAGTGCACACCAGGGAAGAATAGCACATCGTTTTAACGGAGTTCGAGACAATCCTGGAATGTTTTTTTAAGCATAACGAGAAAACATCCGTCGGCTAAGGAAATGTATAGCGGCACAGGGATACACATTTCGAAAATCTGCTGAAGTCGTACATAATCAGAGGATTCGTAAACCATTGATGTCGGTCATCAGAACGTAGCTCTCTAGTAGTGCTATTTCATATCGGGTGGTTCTTATTCCCACTCACTAAGCGATTACTGTAAGTGGAAGCAAGAACCACCTGATATGATGCAGCGCTACTACAGCGCTATGTTCTGATAAACGCGACCATTTATACTTACCTTTTCTTTGACATTATTGGCATCACTCTCAGTGTCATCGTCAATGGAGTCATCTCCACAAAGAACATCAAAGCAAAATCCTGAGGGAGGATAATAAATATTTCCTGGTCCAAACAGTCCTCCAAAAATAACGCTGTCATCTGAAATTGTTTAAAAGGCAGTAAGCAATGATTTATATCAACAAGTTACGTCCCAAACTTTTGCAGTCGTTTAGGACAAGATTCAATATTTTTATATATAGGTAATCTAAATAAATAAAAAATCTTTTTTAGCGTTAAGATTATTATGTAGCATGTAATATGATAAGCAGGTTCACATAGTATGGTTTAATGAAAAACTGATCCAATCCGAAACACCTTATTGTTTTGTTAGGTCTTGGTCGCCGATCAAGCGAATAGCTCTTCGGGGGATAAAATGTCGCGTTCTCAACATATCTTTGTGTGAGCAGTATTCCAGTGATGCTAAACTTTGGTACTTACGAAGCGTCATAAGTTGTTCAAATGTATAGAGGCTCTTGAATCGGAAGAGAGCTACAATTTTCTGCAAGGCTGCCTTCGCTATGGCAGCAATGTGACTTGCCCAAAGATATAACCACCCAAATTGACGCCTAATAAATTAATTGATGAAGCCAAGGGAATCGAATATCTGGTCATGACTATATCTGGTTCTTTAATGTTAACTTTTTTAAAATAAAATGTTACTTGGTTGCTTAATCAGACTTCTAGGTTTTTCTTAAAATGTGAGACTTGTTACTACTCGTAGATAAATGCATTGGCAGCCGAATCACTAACCTGAACTAACCTAAATCGCCAGAAACGATCATAAGGAAAAAAAAGTAACGCGGATGCGTATTTTCAATCATTCAACATATTTTTTAAATGGATAAATCATACTTCTTAATATTTTGATAGGACCTAAAACTATTTTTTGTTTAATACAATGTGTTCGGAATTAATGGTAGGGGAAAATGTTCCACAATGAGATATGTTCTCACTAACTATAATATGTCTGCGAAAATACTTGTTTCGGTCCCGGACTTTTAAGATTTTTTGTGGAACCATCACCATATTTTAGATATTTATTAATCAATTTTTTCTCAATTTAGAATCTATTATCTACCGTTCTAAATTTGCTGATAGGGCTCGCATTTATATCCTTGATGATACCGCAACCGCCACTGTTTAAAAACTGGAGAAATTGTCACAAAAAGGTAATAAAGGTAGTCATTTATTTACAAGTGTGGTAGAGTCAAAATATAATCAAAGGATCTGTTCTTCTCGTCTAGGTACAGTAGATTAGCTAAACAAGAAGTTTCTTGTAATTGTATACAATTGGGTTATAAAGTAGTTATGTTTTGTTTCAATTGGCAGAACCCATTGAATTGTACTTTAACACCGATCGTAAATAATTCGGTATATTAAGACATCCGTTCTATGTTATGAATAATAAATAATTCCATTTACCATTATTGGCACTTGTTTTCCAAAGGAAATCCATATTTCGATCATTCTTGCGCTGTTCTCTATCATTATTATCCAGACGTCCAAGAAAGACCCCATCAAATCCAATTTTCGACAAAAGCGATGCATGCTCTCTGCTGTGACCAAACGGATCGATTTGCCAACCGATGGTCGGATTTCCACATTGGCCTAATGTGTCGTTTAAAATTCTAAAAGAATAATTTTTTTTATTTATTTTAGGACTATTTACGTCTGTATTTTATTGTCTTTTCGTTAATAAATCATATGTTTTATTTCTTTAGGAATCTTATTTAAATTACGATCATAAGTTCTATTATTACTTTCTATCAAGTAATTTTAATTCGTATACCTAGATAAGGAAAGAATGTAGGTTTTCTTCTTAACTTGTTGAAAATCTTAAAACAAATTTATTATTACATTAGAAAAACAAATTTATTATTACATTAGAAACTGATAATGCCATAAATCGTTAATATATTGAAAAATAAACTACTCGAAACATTAAAAAGAAGTACTTGTTTGTATGTCACGTGATTGTAAATAAACAGAAAAATCTAATCAGGTAATCTTAAAATGTACACTTTTTACAACTATCAGTGTTGCATCCCGGATTATTGTTTGTCTTGGTTGTTTATATAATTCTGATTATAAATATTTGTATTGCAACAAACTTAAAAAAAAACAGTTTTTCTTTATAGCTATTATACATTTTACAATACTTTTTTAATATCGCATTTTACAAAAGCTGGATAAATTTAATATTATTTATTTTAATTTTCTAACCGGCCAAGCTAGGGTGACAAAAGAACTGAATTTAAAAAATAGCAAAAATTCCATTAAAAAAAGGTAAAACTAAAATAAAGGTAAAAAGTAGAATATACTACAATACCAAATAAACTTTTAAAGTCAATTTTTAAGTTAGAATTAAACGGTTGACGGGAAAAGGGAGAATATAAATCCTATTTAACTTTCTATGTTTCCCTGCAATAAAGGGTGTGGTCCCGATTTTATCGCGGTTTCAAAAATTAAATATAGCATACATGGGAAAGGGCGAACGTAAAATTAAGACAGGGATAGAAAGAGGAATGTCAAACTTCGAACATTAGGAATTCATAATATGATTTGCAGGTTAGTTAATTTAGCTATAGTTAGTAATAACTGCTGGTTTTTCGTTTTTTTTTCCAAAAATGTTGGAAGGTTTTATGATTTTTTGCTTTGTATAATTAAAATAATGCGAGAGGCTTTTAGAAACGATTAAGGTTATAATAATAGAATAACTACAAGTATAGGAAACGAGAAATACTCGTGCCTCAATAAATGTTTAAAGGCCTTTGAGGTCTTAACAAATCCTAGGGCGGAGAAGCTCGAAAATTCTATTCTGATCTGTTAAAAATTACGTAAAAAACTCTGCTCATTTCAGCATTGGGGTCGAAAATACTGTGGATGAAAAATTTCCAGGCTATTGGATGGCCTCCCCAGGGTCACCAGATCTGACCAAGCTTGATTTTTTCTATACGGGTACGTTAAAAATCTGGTCCACAGAACAGTCCTAAGTTATTGCATAAATTCCAGGAGGGGCTACTACCTTCGGAAACTATAAAATTTTGGGCGTGAGTAATTGAGTTATCATCTTAGGGATTTGTGTTAGCATTTTGTTCAAACCGAATTTAATTTTTAATTATTTTCTTACGTTTCAGTTTTCCCTTTTTAATCTCTAAGGTAATACTTAAATGTAGCTAGCTTCAGAGTAAGTCACAATCATTACAATATATCTAATGAACAATAAATGAGACAAGGAATAAACACCTATCGTACTACGTATAGCTAAACTATGAATACAAAGTGACTTGTACTAAGAATGAGTAGTAATCAATAACATACTAGTAAAAGCATTGTTTATATTTTCGTCACTACGCAAAAATTAGATGAGTGTTCCTAGACTATAGGTATAACGTACAGAGATAACATTTGCGAATATATGTTTTTTTTTAAATTAATTAGTAAATTTGCTATTGTAATAGTTGTATCAACCAATTTACACGTTAATCAGAATTAGTTGATTCTCCCGTTAGCTTTAATTGTGATTTAGTTAATTCGAATATCCACGAGGATTTTAGTAGTAGAAAAATTAGCTGTCAACCCCGCTTTTTTAGGGTTTCTTGGTCTTTGGTTGTCCTTAATCAACTGACATGGCAATTGTCAATGTCAATATTTAGGGTGTGCCTATAAAAAATAGGTTAAAAAATTTATTTATCTTTAAATTTTTTAACATGATGGTTACTCGGCACGTTTCCTTACAATGGGCCTTTTTAATCGCATTAGGCTTATTTAGTTTGCCGGGGACGGACTAGCTCTAACAGAGCAATATTATTTTTCACACCATATACGATAATACGATAAAGGCATAACAGTAAGATTCTTGGACAGCTTAAACCTTAAACTAAAAAAAGGTGCTTTTATTGACATCGATAAAATAAGCCGTTTACGAGAAAGAAGTTTTTTTTGTTCAATATGATTTTTATTAAATTATTTTATATGTATGTCGGTTCAACATGAGCTCCTTCTACTCTTATGCATTCTCTAGCTCAAAGAATTGAAGATTGTTGGACTCTCCACAATACGTCAACATTAATCCTTATTTCGCGACAATGAAAATTAATCACTTGTAATTTCTTGATTGTCTGTCGGATTGGCGTAGACTAAAGTTTTTAAATAGCCCCACAAAATAAATCTGATTTAGGTCAGGTGATCAAGAAAGCCAAGCCCCTGGTCCTCCTCTTCCTATTCATTGATTTTCGAAGTTCCTGTTTGGGTGTTCTCGAACTACAAGACTAAAATGTGGCAGGGCCCCATCATGCATTAACCACATATCATGTCGTATTGGCGGAGGTAGATCTTCTGAAAGTTCTGGACAAATTGTTTTGACGAAATTGCAAATAAAATTCTCCAATTAACCTTCGTGGCAATATAAATGGTCCAGTTATATGTCATTGGATCATTCCGGCCCACACGGTGTTGAGTTCAAATTGATGCTGATGATACGTTACAATAAAAGCATGGGTATTTTTCTCTGCCCATAAATTCAAATTATGGGAGTTTATGATGCCGTTACAGATGGAAGGTGGTCAAACAGATGGAAGGTGGTCAAGGCGTACCGTTGAATGGCGTCCCCGATACGAGGCATACAGAAGCAGAGGCAGGCCACCAAGTAGGTGGACAGACAATATAAAAAGAATCCGTACAAATGGATGCAAACAGCACAAGATCGAGCAGAGTGGCATACAGTAAGAGAGGCCTATGTCCAGCAATGGACGCAAATGGCTATTTGATGATGATGATGATGATGCCGTTTTTAGAAAATCCAGTTTCGTCCGTATAGAGAACTAAACCAATGAAATTTGCATAGTTTCTGTGTGGATCTAAAACCCAGCTAGAAAACTCCATCCTCCGCGGAAAGTCTTCAGAAGAAACGCATGGACTTTTTGAAGATGGTACGAATGCAACTGTTGTTGTCTAAGGATTCTAGAGACCGTCGATCTTGTGCAATTAAACTCAGGATCTACGGCATTTAGGATGTTTTCTTTAACATCCTCACCGCGATGGATTTGATTTCGACAATTGTGGCTGGCCTTGTTAAACTTTCCTAAAAGTATTTACGGCAATTTTCATTAAATCCCTGTCATTCGATAAGTACAAGTAAAAAATAAAACATCGTAGTTTTTACCTGTCTCTCTCAAACGAAGATTTACCTCTTTTAAAGGTTTTCCTATCAGGAATTCTTCTATTAAGTAATCGTTCTTTTAAAACCTACTGGCTTCTAATGTATTGCATGATGCCAGCCCATACATTAAATGAATGTCGGCATATTCATCAAACGTAAATTCCATTACTACCAAGAAAAAAAAGAAAACAAAAAGATCGAAAATTTCAAAACACATTATTTTCAACTGATACTGGAAGTTTTAGCTCCTATAGCCCCTCTCCTTTCAATCCGCGACTGACCGCAGGAAAACCAATAATAACTAGCACAAGTTTTAGGATTGCTGGTTTTAATTTGGTAATGTTGATGAGAAATGTCTTCGAAAACTCATAGTTGATTCAAAAATTCAAAAATAATTTAGTAACTTTTGTATTAAAATGTTTGCTTAGAAGAACAATTAATAAATAAACTGACAGTTAATAGTTTATTATGTTCCAAACCTACTAAACGCTTTTCAATGTTGCCAAATTGGCCACGTAGCAAGCTACGGGCCCCGCGCAGATGATTTGGAAGACAGCCTAGGCGACGACTAAGTGCACTTCGCTGAGCTGCTCAAAATAGATGTGGCTTCTGCTATTGACAGCAAGAAACATGAGGCTCTGGAATTGCAATTTTCAAAACTTTTAATGGATAAATCATTAGGATCGTGTTTCCTAAACGTAGAAATTGTCTTGCGCATTTACTTGTCTCTCATGATCACCAACTGCCGTGGCGAACGTTCTTTTTCAATATTAAAGTGCATTAGAAATGAGTTAAGGAACACGATGGACCAAGAATGTCTAAATTACCTTACTTTGATGAATATAGAATATGATTTACTCACAGAAATCGATATGACTAGTGTTATCTCTAAATTTGCCCACATTAAAACCAGAAAAGTTTATCTCTAACAGTTCTATTTAATTTAACACACTAAACCTAGAGCAATATTTTTGCTAAAATAAAGCATATTACATACTTACTCGTACATACAAACATACAAACTTAGGGTCTCTTGATAGAATTTGCGACGGGCCCCACCCTGGCTTTACCCGGCACAGGTAGTATCAGTAGTTTATCTAGTAATTATTCGTCCATTTTAGTTTCTAAGTTTGTGCAGGGAACGCTTCCGTATCGCGGAATTTAAGTTCCAACTTTACATACCCTCAGCACTTTCCGTTAACACCGGACGATATCGGGATTTCACAGTTTTCTCGAAGTTAGAAATAAATGTGGAATTATCGTGCCAATTTTGCAGGACTTCCATTATCCCTAATTGATTGTGAATTCAGAGTTTTCGTTAGTAGATATAGGTGCCGTATCTCTAATCGTTTCCAAGTGTAAACTAAGTGACCATACATTGACTTTGCATTCACATTACCAACGCAGCATATGCACATGCAAATTTATCGCAAGTAGTATTATTATTATTGATGCTTCATTAAGCTTAGGAACGGTATCAATTTATTTACTTACCTGAATCCCCATGTAAACTGATCAATTGTAGACTGGTAATTGACACATGCTTCATCGTTCATAGACCAGGCTCCATTAATAATTTCCAACTGTCCCCTGTCTACTAAAGTCTTAAATTTGTTCCTCATGGTATCGTCTTGATTTTTCCACCATTGCCAAAAAAATGCAGTTTCAACTTGAATATATCTAGAAAAAGATATCGGGATAGTTCAGGTCAAAACTAGAAAAAATATCTCCTGGGATTGGTCACTGCACTGCAGTCTCCAGATCTCACTCCCCTTGACTTCTGAGTAGATTAAGGATTCTTCCTTAAATATTTTCAAAGACATAAGAGGATCTGGAAAATACTCGTTGAACATATTTATCTACAGGGTTCGTCAATCTCAGGTCCGTCTTCGATAGCACCCAAAGTACAAATGATGCGATAAAAGGTACATACTAAAGTTCATAATTGAAGCGAATTTTTGAGACAGGGTTAGAGTAAAGAGTGAGTGGGAATATAATCAGCGTTTGTGCATGGACGTTTTTTAAAAAAAAATTCCTAACGTCGCTTTTACTGCTGGGGATTTTTATTATTGCTGGAGAAGATCCGTGGCTCTGTTTAGAGAAACATAGAAACGGAGCTGGAAAAGCATCTGTAAGAACAAAAGAACTTGTTGCAAAGGTTCGAGAAATAATGCAAGAGGCGTTAATAAAATGTGCAAGGCGCCCGTCTTAAGAAGTGAGAAGATCTTATGAAACATTCAGGTATATTCTTAAAAAACTGTTAACCGTATTTGTTTACTTATTTTAATATTCATCAGTTTCCATATCATGTCATAATATGAATTTGACGCAATTTTAACCTAGATTTTAACCTAGTTTGGTGATTTTAAACCATAAACTATAGAATACGTCACAGTGGCGGCGGGTACATAAGCGCTGCAGTGCTGCTGAGCTCCCAAAAAAATGAAGAAAAATAATAATAATTACATAATCTATTAAAAATATTTCACTTTATTTGTATTAATTCTTGCTCGGATTGTTTTGCCAGCTCTAGACTCGTGTGTGAGGCGGACTGTACATACAGCGGCGATCGCCAAAGTAAAGTCGACCAATGGAATATCGTACCGACACTACCCTGTCGCTGAATTATTTTTAATCTGGGTAACACGATCGGGCTCGGTGAGCTCCTTCGAACACCCGCGCGCACTCCGCTTCCCCCGTTACGGTCTAAAATAAAGCCGTGATTTAACTGGAGAGTTCGCTGCATTTAGTCCAGCGCAGTGCAGTTCGCGGGATACGGTATTGAATAGTATCGAACGAATTTTTACGCGACTGTTTAGTATACGGCGTGCTGAACTTAAAAACAATAATAATTGAGTGCGGGGGTACTTTTCGTGTATTGCTGTGGCAATTAATTATTAACTGTGTAGTGTACTATGAAAGTGGTCTTCAATTTAATTAATCTGAAGAGATTTTTTTAAATTCATAGTAAGAAAAGATAGAATTAAAAGCAAAAGGTACCATTACCAGATATTATTATTAAAAAATGTAGTATAAGTAAAGAAAAAAGCTATACACGTAAATTTAATAGAGACGTTTAGTTAAAAAATGAATGGATTTGTGGATTTAGCAACAAAAATTCTTTATACTGTTTTCCCTGCTTACTTTTTGGTTCAATTTAATGACGGAAGATCGTTTAACAGCTCTTTCAATGCCATCGATTGAAAAAAAGATTATCTCGGAAATAAGCAATTTTATTGACAAAGTAATTAAAAGATTTGCGAACCAAAAAGAACGTAGGATAGACTTAATTTATAAAAAATAGGTAAGTTTAGTATTTTTTTAAAAAATATGTTAATATTTTTATCTAGGTATTATTAATTTTCCTACTTAAAAAGAAATATTCGTCAACAAAAAAGGGCGTGGCACCCAACAATTTTTGCGGCTCAAAATGTACTTTAAATCTGGCTGCAATAGCAGAGACTAGGGGTGGGCGATTATCAAAAGTTATAATCGATTATCGATTATGAAAAATAATCGATAATTTCGATTTAATCGATTAATCGGAAAATCGATTATTTCGATTAATCGATTATTTCGATTAATCGATTATTTCGATTAATCGATTATTTCGATTAATCGATCTTATTATATTAATCATTTTGGATAATTTCGATGTAATCGGTATATCGATTATTTAGATTAATCGATAAATCGGATAGGCAATAAATTTATTGTCCAATAATTTATTTGGTCCTTGTCGATTAGGCAATTTTTATTTAATTAAAACAATCTCCTTTTATGGGAAAAATTATAATATAACAATATTATGTTTAAGCAACGTTTCACTTTTTTTCAACTTTAGAATAAGAGTAAAAAGCTGTTTTTATTTGTATATATTTTAAGTAATAATTATTTCATTTTTATTGCGCTATTTCGCCTACATTTAATTTCAATCGATGGCTATTTTTGCAAATAAATCGAAAACGGTCACAAATACGAGAATAGTACAAGAGACAAGAACGCTAAACAAGGGAACAGAGAGTTCAAATTTCATACCGGAATTCATACAGGGAGCCCCAAAAAAAGTTCTGAAAGATAAAATTGTAGCGGATTCAAGAAAATGTAACACCCTGTATACTGCGACCAACAATTTTGATACTTTATTGTAGAGATTCTAAAAAATGGTTGTTGTTCCAAATTTGAAACAATTATATCAGAGAATATAAGAGAGAAAACGCAAGATACGAGAAAAAAAATTGAAACTTTGCCACCCTGTATAACGAAAATAACGCGTTTTAGACCATGCATATATTTACATTTTTTTCTTATTTTGACGAGTACTAACTATCACCCCCTGAAATATCTGCATACCATTAATTAACACCCTGTATACTAGTAGAAATACGGGCGCAGTACACGTAACTGTTTTATTGTATAGAGTAATAATTAATTGTGCAGTATATTAATTAATATTTCACCAGCAACTTCAAAATCATTCAATAACATAATAATTTATATTTTCGATTATCGGGTAAAAATTTATTTACACTCGATTTTACAATCGACTAATCAGAAAATCGGAAAATCGATTAATCGGAAAATCGATTAATCGGAAAATCGATTAATCGAAAAATCGATTAATCGAAAAATCGATTAATTGGAAAATCGATTAATCGAAAAATCGATTAATTGGAAAATCGATTAATCGAAAAATCGATTAATTGGAAAATCGATTAATCGGAAAATCGATTAATCGAACAATCGATTAATCGATTAAAATTTTTCTTAAATCGAAAAATCGATTAATCGATTAATCGATTATATATCGATTAATCGATTATTTTGCCCACCCCTAGCAGAGACTCACTGAAACTTACGTATGAAAAACAATTAGTTGTGGAAGAGCGTTTTCGCCCTATGCCCAATTTAAATATTAAAAGTGCGGGTAAAAGTCGTGGCAAAATTTATAATTTAAAATTTTTATAATTGGGCGTGGTCCAAAAATTTTTTCCCTGCCGCGTTAAATTTTTTTATCTATGCAGCACACCTATTAATAGAGTTCACGAGCCGCCACTGGGATACGATATTTAAAAAAACATAGGTTTTTATCATAAAAACTTTTTGGGCTACATTGTATCCACCTATCTTATGTGGAATTCAGTTTTGGACTTCTGGTTGGCAATTCTCGCACCTGACTACCAGCATCACCTTTTTGAACTTATGTTATTTTCTTACCTTGACCAGAGACCTAATTAGGCTTTCCTGCCAAGTAAGCAGTTATAAAAAATGTTAAGATAGTTTTTAAAGATCAGGAAATTATGTAAAGACGATTCACAAAAAGGTTTGTTAATGTCTCAATAATAACAATATGGCTCAATAATTGATATAGTCAAGTTCTTTTGCCGGTAAAATAACATCTTACCTTCTATCTGGATGTTCCCATAGAGCATTAACTACTGATGTTATAATATATTGCACTCCAATATTAGCAGCGTTCAGGTTCACTAAAATATATAAGATCCTTCTTTGTACGACATGATATGATCTTTTTGATCGCGATCCAGTGATGCGACGCTCCAAAGATTTGATTTTTTGCACCAACGAACATGCTCTACCCAGCTAAAACACACTCATCCGCAAAACTCTTGCACCCCAGTCCACTTTAGTGGAAGAGAGTAATATATAGCTGATTTTTTTTATTGTACGGTAGTTTAAAGTGTTGAAAAAAAAGTTAGAACAAAAGAAATTTGGTGATGTTTTTGCATTTTTTATTAATAGAATATAAAAAAAAGTAAGTAGTAATTAAATTTAATTTTAACAATAAAATTAAATAAAAAACAATACTAACTTAAGGTTACTAGTACAAGTTAGTTGCACCATCTACTGCTAATCATTGCATAAAAAATTAGTGAAAATAATTTCCACATAATATACACATTTTAAACCAAATTTAGCGTTAAAAATTCATTTGAATTAATAAATTAAATCAAAAATTTGGAATTACCGGATAATGCCAATTTGATCTCATTTGACGTCAAAAATCTTTTTCCTAGTGTTCCACCAAATGATACGATTAGCATTGTGTAACCCGGTTATCACTCCAGAAATCTTAGAATCTTTGACTGTATGCCTAAATCAAAGTTATTTCCACTTTAACGGTATCATATGCCGGTTCACAAGGCCCAGCTATGGGTAACCCCTTAAGCCCCCTTTTGGCGAATATTTTTCTAGACGAACTGAAAAGTAATCTGTTGAAACAACCTTTGTTTAATATGTGTAAATATTGGTTTAAATACGTAGATGATAATATCTTGGTTTGTTTTACTGGAACAAATAGGCAACTGCAATATTTTCATAGTTACCTTAATACTTTGCATCCTAATATGGAATTACATAGGATTAGACTTAACCATCAAAAGAAATAACAACAAACATGAGCTCTCTATTTTTCATAAGGAATCGTATACAGATATAACTATACAGTCAAAAAAGAGCAGCCTACTAGTATGATACATAGGCTAGTCAATATTCCATTAAGTGAAGAAAACTTCAAAATTGAACTTAAATCTCATTAAATAAATAGCAATCAATAATGGTTTTCAAACAGATATGATCGACAGAATATTAAAAAATAAACTTAAAAATGCAATTAATCAAATTTACCCTAAACTAAAGAATTCTACAGACAAAAAAAAATTTAAGGGCATCACATATTTTGGTAAACCCTCGGAAATAGTTAAATAGAAATATATAAAATCAGACAACACAAATATATCATATAGGACAGTAAAGGGGTTGGGTAATTATGTAAAAAATAATAAAGATAAGATAGACAATAGTTTAAAATCAGGCATTTGCAAACTGAATTGTCGTTCCTTTGACAAGAGTTGCATAGGTCAGACTGGCAGAAATTTAAAAAAAATAACACTAGAACATAGAAGACCGTTCTTAAATAAAAAAGAGGATTTGGCATATGCACAGCACTGGTTACAGGAAAATCATAATTTTAATGAGGAATTTGAGGTTTTGCATATATTGGATAAAGGTAGAAGATTGTCATTGTTTAAAAGTTTAGAAATAAATAGGATTACAAATACAGGGAAATCCCTAAATGGTCAACTCGAAACAAACCCATCCCCTTTATTAAATATGTACAATAAGTGACCTAATAATAATTTAAAGTAGTAATTATTAATCTGTTTGTTATTGCATTACCTGTTTATACTTCAGTTTGTAAAAAGTACCCGAAGAAGCCATAGTATAGCGAAACATGTACAGTGTACAATAAAATAGTGGAAATTAACTTAACTGTTTCATTTAGTAAATGTACTTGTAGACATTTTTGCAACTAAGATTTATTTAAATTTTGTTGCCTTAGTAATATCTAAGGGTTCAAAACATGACCATTTGTTGCAGGTCATGTGTATCGAAAAAATATTGAAGGTAATATCTAAAAACAGATACATATGGCAACATTATAGGGTAATGTGTGAATCAACTAATAGAGATTGCAAAAATAAAATTATATTATAGGGTTTTCTTTTTAAGGTATAAAAGTTGCTACACCTTTTTTGTTAAAATTGACACATAGTAGAAAATATTTTAGGTGCGTGTAGAGCATGTCCGTTATTTCAAAAAACGAATTTTCTGGGCGGTTTTTTAACAAGTTTGTCTAATGCATAGTACTTACATCCCCAATAGTATTGATCCACAGTTTTAAGCCAACCGACATCATCATGGGAATGATGTACCAAGTGAACATTTATTTTTTCAGGATCTGTATCGTGACACTGCACACAACTATCCACACCAATTTCTCTTTTAGGGCTGAGACGGAATGCACAACCCAGAGAAATGGCAATAGCTAGAAAACAAATAACGTTGGTTTTAAAATACATTTTTACAAATGAATCCAACATAAATTAAACCTTTTTATATAAAGCACAGTACTATCGCTATTTTGTAGGAAGGAGCAAACAAACAAGTCGATAATTATTGAAATTATTTGGTTTACCCAATATCAGTATACTTTTTTATTTACCTACTTTAGCTATCGTCGATAGTACGTAATAGTAGATATGGCCTGAGTAGTATTATAAAGTACAAGTTTTACAAAGCATCATTTTGCGGGGAAAAGTTTTATAAAGCATGTGAGGCATTCCAAACAAAATTTGCAACTCAAAATTTTTTTCCCACGAACAATTTTTTCCACGGTTCAGCTGTCAATATATTATTATTTGACACGTATTTTTTTAATTTAATGTGATGCACAGATTTTTCGAAAAAATGAAATTTCACCTTCGTAAAAAAGCACCTTTTTCCGATCGCTTATACAGCAATATCGAATAAAGATATAAAAATTTATCGCATACATAAAATGTTCGCCTTTTTCTCAGCTTTCGAATGGAGTATAATAAAACTTAATTTTGTAATTTGTTAAATGACAAAAATTGAAAACTTAAAAACAAATACAATTTTTTCAAATTTGAATATGATTTTTTTCCTTTTTTTTATTGAAAAAATTAACTCAAACCTTTTTTAAAATGCTGTTAAAATTTTAGAGTGGAGAGTTGAATACTTACGAAACAATAAATTCTTCAAGCAATGCTTGCACGCGCGAAACACGCCGCAGCACGACTCGCTCGGACTCGGCTTAACTTGTCTAAACTTGCGCTCTACATTAGGCGCTAACACTAATAGTTTATTATTTGCTTGTTCTGGTGATGAAGAACGGTTGAAATGTCGTTAGAGATGTATTCAAAATTCAAAGATCGCTGTTGCAAAAAGAAAAAGTTTGCGATTCACATCTTCTATAATCCAGTCTGTTCGCAAGTATTCAGCTCTCCACTCTAGAATTTTAACAGTATTTTAAAAAAGGTTTGAGTTGATTTTTTTCTATAAAAGAAAAGGAAAGAAATCATATCCAAACTTGAAAAAATGCGTTTGTTTATAAGTTTTCCATTTTTGTCATTTAACAAATTACAAAATTGAGTTTTAATATACTCCATACGAAAGCTGAGAAAAGGGCGAACATTTTATGTATGTGATAAATTTTTATATTTTTATTCGATATTGCTGTATAATTAAGCGATCGGAAAAAGGTGCCTTTTTACAAAGGTGAAATTTCAAAAATTTTTTTTTCGAAAAATCTGTGCATCACATTAAAATAAAAAAATACGTGTCAAATATTTTTGACTGCTGGACCGTAAAAAAAATTGTTAGTGGGAAAAAAATCTTGAGTTACAAATTTTGTGTAGAATGCCCCATGTACTTTATACTATTTTCCTATTGGAATTTTTTACCAAAAAAAAAATTTAAAAAGAAAATATGCCAGTACAAATAATTTTGTAAACTTGTATGTCTAAATTTTATGTTAATTAGTTTTCTTTTGTCAATAAATAATTTAATTTCTCGTATTTATGCAACTAATCATATACGATTGAAAAAGGAGATTTTATTAATGGTCACCACTTGCCATGCGATGCGTTAACAGAATAAAACATTTGAACAGCAATAGCATTACTAACGTTTAAAATAGTTTAATTTTAGTTTAATAAAATAGAGCATTGCTGAACTTGTTTGTATTTTATAAAGTAGTCATAATGAACCCAAATAGAAAAAATATTATATCATTAAACAGGGTATCGCAATACTGCGCAGTGCCAGATTTAGTAGAACTCAAAATAGACAGAAGCCTAGGGGACTCATGGGTACGTCCAACACAATTTTTTCAATGGTAATGAATTAAAAAGGATTACTTTTCTCATATTTTTTACAAAGCTCTTCATTATTTAAACTATGTAATATACTTGCAGTTCCTAAATATCTAAAATAAAACAGATACTTTGGTTCTGATTGATGATAGTGATTTATAATAAATAGTTATGAAAGCTGTAAATAAGTCTTCTTGATATAAATATCAAATAGAACGCCTAAAAATCAACAAAGGTATCAATCTGTAAAGAATAGTTTATCAGAAAAATGTGGGTGACTTAAAAAATGAAGTGAAGAATCTTTCTTTTTTTTTTTTTTATTTACTGTTTTTTACGGTCGTCGGCGTATCAAAGGCCATCTTGAACCGGTCATCGACCGTACGGTTTTTTATCGTGCGGTCTACCGACTGGGGAGTGTGAAACGGCACCTTCATCCTACGAGATATCCGATCTCATCCGGCCTGTCGGGCGTGAATAGGATGGTTTTGATGTCGATTCATTTTACACTCTTCCCTAAGACAAGAGTACGCGGTGTTTCCCAAGCGGTCACCCATCCAAGTACTAACCGCGCTCGACACTGCTTAACTTCGGTGATCTGACGGGAACCGGTGCTTCAAGTGTCGCTAGGCCCTTGCCTATGTGAAGAATCTTGAAACCTTGATAACTGCAAATGCAGTGTTCTTCTACTCAATCAAACAGGGAATTTTAAAGTAGTATGAAGAGCGCACCATCACTTGAAGAGTCTTTAGTTAAAAAATGGGTTATGGAAATAATTAAATTTTAATGAAAATAAAATAGTAAATTATATGGACAATAAATACCTAGTTAAGAAATTTAGTTAGTTACAGTAGGTATATTTGTAATCAACAACATGAAGAATCAGGTATTCGTTAGCAATAATTATTATAGGTATGTCGGCAATTATTTATATTATCCTTTATATAACTAAATATTGACCCTTAAAATAATTAATTGTATTCCTTTAAATGGACATTCTAATCTAAATAAAAATTATCAAGAACTGACGCACAAACAAACAAATATTTTCTGATAAAACAATGACGTCGTTCGATCTTAAAGTTGTTGTGAGCCTTCTGCCTATCATGAATGATACGCAGGAAACCACAAACAAATTAATTGATGCTATAGAGCTTTACGAGTCGATGCTTAATATTGCCGGTAAACCCCTATTAATAAAATTTGTGCTTAAAACACTGTTATCAAGTAGGGCCAAATTGCGACTTAATTCAAGCTATGAATCGGTACATGCTGTAATCCTTGACATAAAAACACATCTTTTAACCAAAAAATTTGACAGGGCTATACAAGCAAAATTACTGCGCGCTAAACAAGGCCAAAAATGTATTGATGATATTGGGAAAGAACTAGAAGACCTGTTTGTAAATTTAACTATTGTTTAAGCGAACAGTGATAGTAATTCGTATGATATTTAAATACCCATTAATTAAAGAAACAGCTATTAAACGGTTTGCAAACGGACTTCGAAACCAAAAATTAAGTACTATTATATCATTAAGAAACTTTGCATATCTAAAGACGCGATTAGGGCAGCACAAGATGAGGAGGTTGTGTCTAATAATAATTTTTCACAAGTGATGACGTTTTCAAAAAGGGGTAGGTGTCATAACACATGCATTTTTGCTTTTATTTCTAATACATTTTCTATTGCGAGACTTATATTAAGACGCTAAATAATAATATTAAGCTCATATTTTATAGACAGCGTATACAGCAGTTTAATACACATTAGGCGCAGTGTTGCGAAATGTTATTTCTAAAAGCGTTCGAAACTGGGCACTGACATTTAAATAAGATGCGTTCTTTTGCCCCGTGCGAATTTTTACTCTCACTCATCCTATATTCTTTAAGAATGGGTTTAAATTATTTCACTTTTCTTTAGAAATAACGATTGTGCTTGGACAGCCCCGCTGCCTTAAAATTAATTACATCCAAATGCACACTTGTCTCATACTTACGTACGGGAATTAGTAGCAAAGTTTTGTGAAACAGGATCAGTGCCAAACAAAAAAGGCATTTTGAAAATCCTGCAAAAAGTGAAGCTCCTAAAGTTGCGCTTTGGATGATATTGTAATCGATCCCACTCTTAGTGCGAGAAAAGTGGAAATATCGGGTGTTTCGCGTAAAACCATCCAGTGAACCAGCGATTAAAAAAAAAGCATAACTTCCATTACTGTAAAATAAAACTGGTTAATTTAAATAGATGGTAAAATAAAAAATATAATTTTACACTTTCCACAGATTTTTATTTTGACTCGACATATGTTTCGCAACACAGTTGCTTCTTCAAAAGAGTACTATTAAATGGTATTTTAACAAGTATATACTTAGGTGTAAAATTTTTATTGCAGGTAATTTTTAGGTACGGTTGTTGGAAAAACCAATAATAATATTTACAAACTAATTAAAGAGATTTAAAAGAGGTGATCCATTTAAATCCAATTGATCATTAAGGAGAGTATTGTTATATTTAAGCCTATTTATCTCTAAAGATTCAAGCAAATTTAATTTTATACTTTTGTTTTCAATATGCAAGATATCGTAGTTAGGATTAAATGTATGATTTGCTTCTAACAGATGGTTAGAATAATTAGAATCTGTTTTGTTTTTTATAAAACTTGTATGATGTTCATTCACACGTTTTTCGAAGTTTCGACCTGTTTGTCCGATATAAACTTTAGGGCAATCATTACATTTTAATTTATAAACGCCAGACTTATTTCCTTTGTTCAGTTTACTTTTATTGTTTTTAATGTGTTTTCCTAGAGTATTGTTAGTTTTGAAGGCGATATTAATGTTCAAGTTTTTTAAAAAGTTTTTAATTTTAGTGCTAATATGACCTATGTACGAGATAACTTTATAATTGTTATTATTCTTATTTGCTGTTGGAAACACTAGGTTTATAGCCTTTTTGTATAATTTTTTATTTAGGATTTTATCTATTGTTATCGCGGAATAACCATTATTAACTGCAATTTGCTTAATGATATTTAATTCGGTTTGAAAATTAGTTTTGTTTAAAGGTAATGTTACTAGTCGATGTATCATACTAAAGAAAGAAGCTAATTTATGTTGTACTGGATGGCAAGATGTGTTATGTATAGTAGTATCAGTATGAGTAGGTTTATGGTATATTGAAAAATCATGTTTATTTTCGAATTTTGTTATCGTTAGGTCTAAAAAATTAATGGAATTATTGACTTCTTTTTCTATTGTAAATTTTATATTGTTGTGTATATTATTTATGAATTCTAAAAACTGATCCAATTGCCTTTCAGTACCTATAAAACAAGCTAGAACATCGTCCACATATCTATACCAATAAAGAAATTTTTTAAACAGTGAATGTTTCGAAATAATAGACTCTATATTGTCCATAAAGATTTCCGCTAAGAGGGGACTTAGAGGATTGCCCATAATAAGACCTTCTTCTCAGACCTAACGATAACAAAATTCGAAAATAAACATGATTTTTCAATATACCATAAACCTACTCATACTGATACTACTATACATAACACATCTTGCCATCCAGTACAACATAAATTAGCTTCTTTCTTTAGTATGATACATCGACTAGTAACATTACCTTTAAACAAAACTAATTTTCAAACCGAATTAAATATCATTAAGCAAATTGCAGTTAATAATGGTTATTCCGCGATAACAATAGATAAAATCCTAAATAAAAAATTATACAAAAAGGCTATAAACCTAGTGTTTCCAACAGCAAATAAGAATAATAACAATTATAAAGTTATCTCGTACATAGGTCATATTAGCACTAAAATTAAAAACTTTTTAAAAAACTTGAACATTAATATCGCCTTCAAAACTAACAATACTCTAGGAAAACACATTAAAAACAATAAAAGTAAACTGAACAAAGGAAATAAGTCTGGCGTTTATAAATTAAAATGTAATGATTGCCCTAAAGTTTATATCGGACAAACAGGTCGAAACTTCGAAAAACGTGTGAATGAACATCATACAAGTTTTATAAAAAACAAAACAGATTCTAATTATTCTAACCATCTGTTAGAAGCAAATCATACATTTAATCCTAACTACGATATCTTGCATATTGAAAACAAAAGTATAAAATTAAATTTGCTTGAATCTTTAGAGATAAATAGGCTTAAATATAACAATACTCTCCTTAATGATCAATTGGATTTAAATGGATCACCTCTTTTAAATCTCTTTAATTAGTTTGTAAATATTATTATTGGTTTTTCCAACAACCGTACCTAAAAATTACCTGCAATAAAAATTTTACACCTAAGTATATACTTGTTAAAATACCATTTAATAGTACTCTTTTGAAGAAGCAACTGTGTTGCGAAACATATGTCGAGTCAAAATAAAAATCTGTGGAAAGTGTAAAATTATATTTTTTATTTTACCATCTATTTAAATTAACAATGGATTTCCACCAAGTAAAAGCCGAATCAATTCAATAAAACTGGTTCATGACACTTTATTTCTCCTATAAAATGTCTTTTTTTCTTAATAATACTGTCAATCGACATAATTGTAGGTATTGATTGGATTCCAACCCTAGAATCTTTTACTTAATATTTATTGTTTGTTGTACTTGACAGATCTACTACATGTCCTAAGCTAAAGTACAACAGTTAAAAGAGCAGTAAAATATTTGTAGCATCCAAAGTATTTAAAGTAATTCACTAACTACTGCTTTAAACTTAGCCTACTTTATACAGAATAAATCAATGGTGACCCTAGCTGACGGTTTCCGTGGGCTACATTAGGTTTGTAAAAAGTAATTTAGTTTCTGATGTTATGGATTGGAGCATTGAAATTTAGGTTTTCCAGAAAGGCAGTATCGGTTGAAAGGCCATTCACTGTTTTATGTAAATAGAGCATGCATGAGACCTCTCTACGTTGGGTTAAAAATTACAAACAATATCTGTGGCAGAGTAACAGTTAGAGGAGTGCATACACAACATCCCGAAGTTCTGGGGACCGTATTATTGGGCCGTATTATGTACCTAGATATTTACCAGATGAAATATGTCTAAACTTGTTAAAAATTATTATTGACCCGAGCGACCCTGCTTTGACAAATTCCATTGAAGAGGATGCCCGTTATCGGCCAGCAAATTTAATTTTGCTATAAGCTGGCGTACCCCCGCACTGTGCGTTTCTTGTTAGACCGTTGCAGGATAAAAATTTTTCAAGCAGATGGATTGGGAGAAGAGGTTTTATTGAATTGCCTGCAAGATCTTCTGATTTGTCGCCACTGGACTTTTAAACGAATATTTATGCCACCCAACCCAATTCTTAACAACGAATAGTGTACGAATACCGACAAATAACTCCAGAAATGCTTCAAAATGTTCGCGAACATTTTGAATAGTGCTTATATAATTGCATTGAGGTTGAAGGTGGACATTTTCAACATTTATTTGATTGACGCAAGTGATATAGCCTTATTTCTCAGGAACTACTTACTCGATTTCAAGGAGCAAGGTCACGTTGGAAAGGCAATTTCATTTCCTTTAAAGTAAGGTATTACTCGACCTCCACTTTTGATCTATGACTTTAAGGGTGAAAGCCACCCCGTCGTAGGAACTCAAGCAGAGGGGATGAAAATAGCGAAAAAGTATGTTTCCCTGAGAACTAAGATGTACGTCTCCGAGGGTATCGTGATTTATTTATTTACAAGACAATAAACCTGGCTGGAAAGTTTTCGATGCGCCGCCCTGTATAGTATATATTATACGCCCGGGGGTCTCCATGCAATTTAATCCGGCCCTAATCTACTGCGCCTGCCTTCCATAGTTCCTATACCATAAAGATATGTTTATTGGGGTTATAAACGAGAGCCAATTATGTAACATAATATCAAATTATACAATTAAATTAGATTATTAAAATATCATTATCATTACTGATCAAAAGTTGCTACAAAACCGACAAACACAATATCTTATTAGGTTGGAATTTTACAACATTAAATTACAATAAAATGACTCATTGGGCGTCTATCAAATGCTTAAGCTGAAGTTTCCTCAAAAGCGGCACCGTCCTATAGCGGCCATTAAAATACGGTGAATTATGTCACAACAAAAGCTACTGCGCGATTTAAGTACAAGTGGTTTCCAACAGAGCGTTACTCAACACCGTAACGTAAAATAGCGCTGCCCTCATATTCAAAGCGGTATCGGTGTGACAGCTGGCTCAGCGTTTTTTGAACTGGACTGAGATAAATTCATATGCGCCTTCTTCTGCACGTTTTTCATATAACTCCGATTCTGTCCTTTTATCCTCTTCTTCTTCTTAAATGATTACAAGCGTGAGATCGATGTCATCTATATTTTTATGTTTAAAAAATAACGCCACCGTCTCACAACTTTCGCCGCTGTCCTGACTTTACAACTGACGCCACCGCTTGGTGCATTTTTCCACCGGCGCCGGCGTATGAAGTAAGTCGCCGGACTTTGACGGCCGCTATATGACGGTTTCGGTTTCGAGGAAACCGTAGCTTTACAGTGCGAACCCATAGACGAAAGGTACACTGGCCAACTCGACATTGGTTTTTCAATATCTATTTTATTGTCGATGTTCCCATTTACCCTGTCCACATTTAGGCCAAGCAAATATTAAGAGATATGCGGCACAGGGAAGGCAGCACAGCACAGCACACAGCCTAGCGAGGCATTGGTCACGTAGTACTTGTGTCGCGCAGTGTCTGAGAGACAGATTTCTGTGCCACGTGCGAAAAAATGAATTATACCTTTACACCTATTTGCTTGCCCAAGTGTGTTAAATCATTGCTTTGAGTATATGAAGTGGAACTAAGTACAAAATATGGATTAAGATTAATTTACCATTTCTAATAAATAGTGGACCTCCGAATCTGAATCGAGACTCAGATCTAGTGGTTTTTCCATTATACGAAGTTTAAATACTTGTTTTAATAAAAACGGCTGATCAGACCCCATCATCAATATTGCATACTAGCCTGCGTTTACGCGTTGTGATCACGTTGTGCTATTTTGCGTTTCCTGTACCGCCTGCATCTTAATATTCGCTTGGTCTTACCCTGATGAACTTATAAATATTGGTTCTTTATTTTATAACCCGAATTACTTGTTTGTCTTTACTTTCCATCATCCAGATCAATCATATATGTTGCTACGCTAATAATATGCAACGTTTTCATAGGAACCAAATTGCGGTAATCAGCCAAAAGCCGCCAGGGTTTGACCTACCACGCAGAACCTGGTCCACACTCAACAGAATTAGAACGCAACATGGCAGATGCGCATACCTCCTACACAAATGGGACAAACAACCATCACCCTACTGCCACTGCGGAGAAGAATACCAAACGATTAAACACATCACAGAGGAATGTCCCACAAGATCCTACACCGGTAGACCTGAAGACTTCCTGCTGGCAACCGCTGGGTCAATAGATTACATTAACCAACTTGATATTTCTTTGTGAACTCCTAAAGTTTGTTCTATTGACTTATGTGTAAATTAATTAGCTTTTAAGATTACTGTGTCTAAATTGCCATACGATAAATAAATAAATAATGCGGTAAACGTAGAAGCGTGCGGTGAGCTAGCAGAATGATGAAGCGGTGCCGGCAGGCCCGCCGGAGGCAATCCGTCGCAGACTTTTCGGGGGCCATGTCCAAGTATTCACCTAAGTAGTAGTGGCTTCTGTGAGTCGGAAAAACCCCCAGAAATTTCTAATATTTTGTACAGTAACGAGACTATGTCCCCCCCCCCCTGCTTACGAGGAAGCTGGACACGGTGGCGGTGGTTTAACCTCTTTTCGAGGTGAGCGCACCCCTCAAAAGGGCAAAAACAACTCCCGAAAGGAGTGAAACTCGGATACGACGTCTCATACCGGCTAAATCGGCTTTAACACCCGTTTTCGAGGATGCTGAACACGATGGCGGTGGTTTAAATTCTTTTCGAGTTGAGCCCACCCCCTAAACGGCCAAAATCAACCCCCGAAAGGGGTGAATCTCGGAAACGCCATTTATTTAAAACTAGATACTTGTGTACATTTTTCTGATGAGAAAACGATATAGGTATAAGACTTCCATTCAAAAGTACGCGGGCTCGCGGCAGCGAAGAGTACACGGCATCCAGCGCAGCATTCCGCGCAGGATCACTGCGCAGCATATCTGTGTGTGTCTCTTATAGAGGTATTTACCTCTATGGTGCCTCCACTTTTACTGTATCTGGACTACGTGTAAATTCTCCATTATCCAGACTACGTGTAAATTCTCTTTACTGCGTCCATTAGCATAAAAAATAAGAACTCGGATACTGTTAATGACTAAATGACTTATCTTGTGATAATTGTGTGTTATTGCATAATTGGTTTTTCAATTGAACAGTCCATCAAGAAACCTCGAATCATCATCATGGTATGTATTAAATGATCTGTGAAAAATAATTAAGTTCATCTCATATTTCATGAAACCGCGTATCAATAGCTTTTGGCCGTTTAGGGTATTGGCGGGGGTCAAGTGACGATCTATTTTTTACTATCGTGTCCAGCATCCTCGTGTGCAGATTTAACCGGTATGATGCGGCGTATTCGAGTTTCACCCCTTTCGGAGGATGTTTTTGGCCATTTAGGGGGTTGGCGGGGGTCAAGTAACGATCTATATTTCACCATCGTGTTCTGCATCCTCGAAAACGGGGTGGTGACGTAGGTTGAACTGGTGTGAGACGGCCTTTCCGCGTTTCATGCCTTTCGGGGGTTGCTTTTGGCCATTTAGGGGGTGGGGTCAACGCGAAAAAAATTTAAACCACCGCCATCGTGTTCAGCATCCTCGAAAACTGGTGTTAACGCCGATTTAGCCGGTATGAGACGTCGTATTTGAATTTCACCCCTTTCGGAGGATGTTTTTGGCCGTTTAGGGGGTTGGCGGGGTCAAGTAACGATCTATATTATTTCACCATCGTGTTCAGCATCCTCAAAAACGGGGTGGTGACGTAGGTCGAACTGGTGTGAGACGGCCTTTCCGAGTTTCACCTTTTTCGGGGGTTGCTTTTGCCCGTTTGGGAGGTGCGCTCACCTCGAAAAGAGTTTTCGTCGCAACGGATTAGGCTCAACGGCTACGTACCTGTTTGGATCGTTATTCCTCTCAGCCGGGTCGGCTGAGGCACCGCGAAATCGATCGACACGTCGCAACTGTTGAGGGGCAGGACTACGGGTAGGCTTAGAAATACGCTGGTCCCTTGGATTTCTAAGGTCTGGGGTTCTCCCACCTAGGGGAGACTTTCCTCGTTGTGGATTAAAGGTTACGCTTGATGAGCCCGAAGAATGAGAACTTGTCTCGTCATTATCGTCGCCGCGACTAAGGCTACGTTCCAGCACTTGTAACATGTCAGGTTTTTCTGGCAGTTGCCTAGATTCGCCCGACTCCGATGATACCACAGGGGTTGTCGTTGTGGGGACCCATCTCTCATCTCGTCGTTCGGAAATTTCGACCGCCCCAACGCAAGTAGGAGAAGTAAAAACCAGAACGGGGGAAGAAGAAGTTACGGCCTGGGTGTCTGAATTCATTTCAGAATATTTAGAAGTTAATTTCGTCGTAAATGATTTTAAAGGTTTTGTCGTTATGACCAGTCTATATCCTTACAATAATCTATATAAAACGTCATTAATAACTACAACTAGAAGGCACGGCCTTTATACAATAACCCTTATAAACTAAATACAACTTGGGCGATGGATTTCTCTTTTCTCCTTCCACCGAACCTATATACAGTCCTACGCAGGTTCGAATAACCGTTCTTGGAGCGAAGATTATCCACTCTGATGGTTAACTACTGTATTCGCGGCACTCGCGAGAATCTTTACGCACTACTACTTTGTTCAATGACCGGGTTGGTCAGATGTCCGTGCGTTAATTACAATTAATTGGCTTTATAAATAATCGAAAGAAAATCCAACTTTCATTACGTGGTTCAGCGCTCACAACCGTCGCTCTTATCTATCCCGGTCGCGGCCTTGACGAATCCGAACTTGTCAAGGATTGCCGTACGAATAATGAAACGTGGGCTGGTTGGATGTTCCCTCGTTTCTAAGAAAGGCTTACGCAGAAACCACCTAATTTACACGGTTAGCTATTCGTAGATAGCTGCACATTAATCTGAGATACGGAGGAGCTCGTAAGGCCAGTCCGAACGTATCTGTCTATAATATTCCATGTGACCATCAAAGGTCGTCATCCGGGTTGAGTCCAGGCAACACCAATCAAAAGACGCTAATACTTTATCACACTTTTCCGTACTACCTATCGTCCTGAGATATCCTAGGGAAATTCTTTAAGCCAATATCCAACTTCTCGGACTCTACAATAGGCTAAGCTCGGAAATATGCATAGAAGTAGCTAAAGGGTCGACTTCTCAGGCACGTCGGCCTGCTTATAATAATATCATATAATTTTTGGCTTAGAAGAGGAATCAAACGTCTTCCATCAAATTTTCCCGTATAGCTGATCTAATATCGAAGGCTGGGAATGCGCCGCACGCAGCGCCGTTTTGACCCACTGTCACAGCTTCTAAATTGACAGCGAGCAGGGACAAAGATAATACCTACGGAAGTCAAATCTAGGATGCACCGCACGCAGTTCCAAAGGCGCGCAGGCTTCAAACAAGTAATAGAAAAATTAAACCCCCAACGATAACCTTCAAGACGATGCAATCTACAGCATAAATTATATTTAGCCGTATCAAAATACACCTCTATCAGGCACGAAGTCTCCACACAAAAAGGAGTTTCACTCCTCTTTTAACAAAATCTTTCTTTACTTTATTATTTTAATTTACTACTGCTATTACGTATTGTTTAGATAATTTCAGACCATTCGGATTCTCCATCTGTAAATAAAAATTATCACAAACTACGAAAGTTACACAGATATTAAACGTTACCAAAACCCACAAAATCGACCACTCACACCGCGACCATTTTAAATTCAATATTTTACGCATTGAACTAGAGAGCCCGCTTTAACACCGGGAATTTTCTCTACACTGGCACGGCGCGCCACTTTTTGCTTTTCGACGTGGAGCTGCCGCAAACTCGAGTCGCCTGATTTTCATACAGTCTGCCCTATTTATGCCTTCGCCTTCCGGGCTTTTCGTGTCCAAGGACCACGGCCGATACCAGACCCGCGTCCTGCAGCGTTTTTACACTCTGGTTTTGCGTAAATATCAAATTGATTTAATTATTCTGGGTGATTTTCGCTGCAACTGCATGCTATTTTATTAAATATTTTTTAATATTTAATACAACAGAGTTTAAACCACCGCTATCGTGTTCAGCATCCTAAAAAACAGGGGGGGGGGACATAGACTCGTTACCGTACAAAATATTAGCATATATGTCCGACTCACAGAAGCCACTATAGAGGTGGGTATCTATTGTTGTCGACATGTACCTAGAAAAGGTTTTTCGACGTTTTACGTTGTTGAGTGTCTAACCTGAACTTGTTATGTAGTCTATCTATAATTAAGTTTTAATTGAATATCCAAAAAGGAATACTGTTATATAGATACTGTGAAAAAATGTAAGGCTATGTACAGGGTGATTGTTTATATTTTATTAGATGGATATCTCGATTAATATTGATCTTAGAAGTAAGTTTGAATTAGCAATTTTGAAGTATTTTTAATTGGTGTTCAGAATTCGTTATCCAAAAGAACAAAAAAGAATCAGAAACTTAAAATTTCCAAGTAACCTGGTACTTTTTAAATGAAACACCCTGCATTTTATATTTTTACTCGCTAGATATCGTTCTTCTGGCTTCAAATATATATAGGTTATTAGGGTTATTTTTGATCATTTTCGAAAAAAGTAGACTTTTTCGCATGAATGTAAGGCAGCGGTGGAAGCCTATACGACCATGCTAATTTGATTTTATCAAAGTAGTCATGGATAATAAAACAAAGAAATTTATTTTTTTGACACAACTACCATTTAATTTAGGAGTTGCCTTAAATTCTGAAGATACAATGATATAATTATTCTGAGATAGAAAAAATTAATATTATGTCAGTTTTTATAAACAGTAATAAAAATCAACACTTGACGCGTCAAGAATCTGGACGAATTTATCGTAACAGAAGAACTCGTAGCAAGAAAACATTTGTTTTCTTACTAGGAGTTTTCTACTGACTCAACCCAGCCTAAGAGTTGTTAAAAACAAGTTAACATTATTTAATAACAGAAGTTAATGCAAAAAATATACATTTTTCCCTAGCATTTACAGTCTGTCTTTCTTTAACTATAAAATTAGTTTGCAATTATGTGGTAAATTTACACAAAGCATTTTGCTGCTTCATTCCATCGCAAACTAATAGAGAAAAACTCAAAAACATAGTAAACAAACTGTCACAAAATTTACTAAGACAAAAACAACAGCTAGATAGATACTCTCGTAGATGCCGTATTTCATAAACCGAAAAATCGCGATAGACTTCCAAATCCAAAATCCATGGAGGCTACACTTGATATTTCGTCGGTTTAATTATAATTTAAAACGCGTGTGATAGTAGCCGTTAGCCGAGCGGCCCCGAAATCCAGCGCTTCAGACCGATGACAAATCTCGAATTTTGATATATTACGCGTATACAGATAAAAAGATTACTTCGCCTGGTAAATGAGAGGGCAGTATTTAATTGAAGAAACTTTACACTGCGCAGGTCAGAGAGGCATGCAGGGCCGGATTTGCTTTGAAAATAAGAAATAAATAAGTACCTATTATGAATTTCGATTGACACAGATTAAATTAATTTTAATAATAAAATTGCTTTCTTACGATTTCTTTGCATCTAAGGACCACACGCGCCTAAATGGACGTGATTACCCTGCTTGTCGACAAACAATAATAAGTGATGGCAAATACCTAATCCAAGAAATATGCGTATTTTTTTAACAAAGCCCAATAGCAGTGTTTTATTTACAACAGCATGGAAAGCCTATGGGAGAGCACTGGACATTTGTGAGGCCTATGATGGAATGGGCTCCTACCGAAAGTGAGACCATGCATTATTCTGGTCAATTCTGTTTATGACTACCAAGATGTCGTAAAGCCCACTCTTTGTGGGTAGCGATGGACAGACTTCTTTTATACAACAAACACCTTTACCATTAATGCCAGAGTCTCTTAAAAATACATATGGTCTCTTAGCCTCTTTCTACTAAACATTAGTGACCTTCAAAAAAATACTATGTCGCTTCTCCATTGATAAGAGCCTGCTTTATATTTTACATTGTGTTTTTAAGCATTGGCTGCCGATGTACTCTGGATAGTCAAAGTAATTTATTTATTTTTTAAAATTTTCATTATAGTGCACACTACCGCAAAAACTTAAGCGCAATAAAATATGTGTCCTGCAGTTCTTGCGCCTGATCATAGGCAATACCAATATTTGTATTTTTTTATTCCTGCTTCTGGGGGGGGAGGGGGGGAGTACCAAACCCTCATTATTCTCTCCCCGCTTATCGGTGACATTTTATTCATGGTCGTATCTGAAGAATGGCGCCGAACCTATATTAAGTCTGAATGACATTTACATTTAGTGTATCGATAATATTGAACGTCACTAAAATTAAGTAGGTATACTTTATCAGGAAATAAGTCAAGTTTAATTGTTAGTAAATAACAATAACACAATGGAAAGTACGTTTTGACAATGATTTTTGTCGATACTCCATTTTATTGTAATCTATTATTTTGTAAATTGATTGATCTTTTCTTATCCAAAAAAAAAACACTCTTAAAATCCTGGATACTTTCCTAAAGGAAATCCCTGTCGTAAAGAGATATTAAATGAGATATTAGTAATAAATAACTTTGTTATAAAAAAGAAATAGTTTTCAACAAAAAAATTAAATAAGATAAACAGTAAAATAGTAAACGTTCCCTTGAAACCCTGTAAATTTGGTATTAAAAACATCAAAATTTTGAAAAAACTACGGGTATTTTTTTCAAATTAAGAACCATTTTGTACACATCTCAACAACTTTTAATGCCCAGTCAAGCCCAAATTCGACCATCGCTGGATATAACTCATTCATTTTAGGTTTTCTATTCCCAAATATAAGCTGGACCTGCTAGACCATTAGTTTATGGTTCGTTAGTATAAAATGCGGGAAACAATTGCCAATGTCTTTGTTTTTTCATTGAAATACAAGGGACAAAGTCAAACGTATATCCTTTCGCCATTCTGGAGGGTTCAAGCAATTATCTCTAACTACCAGAAACAATTGCATACTTTATATTAAAATAATCAAAATAAATCGCCCGAATCTGGCCCTTATATTTTTTAGGTTTGTTCACGAACTATTCATTTGACGGGTATTTACATAATTGTTAATATTCAACTGATGTTTCACTCCATCAATTTAAGGTAGTGTAATAATTGTAAATGTAAAAGTGTAAAAGAATGTATGTACTCTGAGCTGAGCGAACAGCAATAACTATCGTGCACGTAGAACTGGCATAGTATTCAATGGGACGCATCAAGACAAAAATATCGCGAATAAGTATGTCATAGAATTGGTGCGTAAGTTTGGAGAAACTTGTACAATATTTGGAAAATCAAATTTGCATTTTCAGCAAAATGGTGCTCCCCACTACGCATTACGTCACTCTCTAGGCTTAACCAACGGTTCCCTGATAAAGAGTGAAACTAACCGACCTCCAGGTTTGTTCATCACTTGTCAATTTCGGCCACTCTGACTGTTATCGTATGACAATATCATATAACCCTCTATATTACATTTTGTATGTGTGCCAAAACTGCCAGATCTTTTATTTAAAGCTTGGTATAACGGTAAAGTTGTATGCCCCTCCTTAAGAACTCTTTAGATTTACATCCTTTCCTAATAATTATTATTATTATTTATACCACTATAACAAAATAAAACAATGATTTCTGTAAACTCATTTACTAAATAAGGGAACAACAGTCGTTTTTTTGTATTAAGTGTATAGTCTTGAAATTTATTTAAATTTGCAGGGTGCTTTCGGCCTTAGGCCATCTTCAGTGCTTCTTTGTCAGGAAACAGGAAACTTCATTGACAAAATTAAATTTTCTTGAGTGGGCCATCAACAGCACAATGTAAAAACTTATTATTTAAAAAACAATTAACATGTACCTAAATTTGTAAAAAGACGAACAATTAAGAAGAACCACTTTTAGATTTTGTTATTTACCCATCGTTTTTATTTTTCTTTTTCATAATTAAATTTTAACTACACGTGGAACGTGTTCTTCAGTCGAAATTTGATGGTTATTATTTTGAAAAATATTATTCTGATAAATAACCATCAAATTTCGACAGAAGAACACGTTCCACGTGTAGTTAAAATTTAATTATGAAAAAGAAAATAAAAGCGATGGGTAAATAACAAAATCTAAAAGTGGTTCTTCTTAATTGTTCGTCTTTTTACAAATTTAGGTACATGTTAATTGTTTTTTAAATAATAAGTTTTTACATTGTGCTGTTGATGGCCCACTCAAGAAAATTTAATTTTGTCAATGAAGTTTCCTGTTCCCTGACAAAGAAGCACTGAAGATGGCCTAAGGCCGAAAGCGCTCTGCAAATTTAAATAAATTTTAAGATTATGCACTTAATACAAAAAAACGACTGTTGTTTCCTCGTATTTCAAAAAAGTGTACCCAGCCCTACCTCATCATTTACTAAAGGCACTGTCACCATAAGCTAATCGACGTGCTGTTACAATGATACTACCTGTGTCCATTGGCCCTTTGACATTTCACCACATAATATATAACAGTGTATCAAGAGATAGGACCTGTTATTTTCATTACTAAAACGTCCGAACTACGTTACATTACACGAGGTACCTAGGATTACTCAACAAATAATTAACGTCCTTTCCTGAGAATAACCCTTCACACTCCTTTTAACACTTATCATAAATTAATGCTTTGTCATCATTATACCAAATACTCTCTCCCAAATCAAAAGGTATCACAACAATATTATCACCCACCTTCGCCTATATACTAATTACTGCCCAACCTTGCAGGTTAGGTCGTAATGTTTGAAATATTTTATTATTTGTATCAAAATATGATTAAATTCTTTTCTTACTTTCGTTTTCTATGCTTTGGGTTAAACCTCTGAACGACAAAGAGAGACACTTATAGATTTGACCTATATTATTGTGACCTTTACTCTAAAACGAAAGTTTATTGTTTTCTTTTCCCTAGTTTTCATTTTTATGATTATGGTACTTCCCCAAAGTCAAAGAAAATACGTCTGCCTTAACTTGCCCCCTTAAGGATTGTTGCTTATCTTGATAATAACTATAATCGCTGGATTTTTCGATACTGGATATTGCTGACAACCACCTGTTCATTCACTTCGGTCCTTTCTGCTGTAACGTTAAATCGGCGAAGCACAGAATTTAAATTCGATATTGACAAACTCCCAAAATTTCAATTTTGACTTTTTTTTTTCCTTTAGGTCCGTTCTTATCCGGAGCACTGAGGCGATAAGTAGGTCTATTGTGCAAACCTTCGTTTTATTGTATCCACTCGGTTATCTTGATTCCATGGATTAGGTTATACACGTCAACTGCTGATTTAGTAGTTATTTCATTCAGTTCCAGTTTTACTCTCCCGAATATGGCATAGCGTCTGCGATCCAAGGATTCACATTGACAGACAACATGATAGACAGTTTCCCTATCCTTGCCGCAGAGCCTGCAGCTAAGATCTTCATTGTATATCTTCATTTTGTTCAGGTGATCCTTGACAGCCATATGTCCTGTTAGGATTCCCGTTGTTGTTCTTAGTTGGTGCCTGCTAAGGTTAAGCAACTATTTTGAGAATTTAGGGCTGATACTCCCCATAACTCTCTTGCTATAATTGAGTCCCTGTCTACTGGGATTATTTGGGCAAGCGCAGCTACATACATTTACATATTATTATTAATTATTAGTTAAATAATATAATTCTAAACTCTGCCAATGCCTGTAAAATTTCTGAAGATGTCATCAGGACAAGCACCTTCCCACAAATTCAATGCTACATAGGATAGAAAGAGACGAAACCAGTATCAAGGCACATCTGATAATTTGAAGCTCAGCAATCCGCGCTTTATTCGTAGGTTGCCAAATTTACCAAAATAAATAATTAATTGATATTTCTTCAATATAATCTTTACCGCTATAAAGATTATAATTTGCAATGTAAGGGAGAAAATAAACAAGAAACATATTACAGGGTATATACACTATACAGGGATATGCATAGTACTAATTGTTTTATGTAACCTGTAACACATTTAAATTTCATGGATTTTTATGGAAATTTAAACAGGGTATTACGGCAATAATGTTGTGTTTGGGACCACATTGTTCAAATTCCTTCCGCAACTGTAGACTCGTGCGTCGGACTATAGCTAAGGCAACAAATATTTAGGTATAAGTTATTGAATATGCATTTGGGGTTGTTACCATCCCAAAAATCATTTATATTCATTAATAAGATGTTTCAAATATAAAGTTTATATTATAAGCACAAGTAAACTTGTTTGATAGTCATTCAAAAATAATAATCGTTTCAATTATTTAAGCTGTGGGTATTCAAAATTTCCAGTACAGAAATTTAGATTGTTCTCAGTGAGACTTTTCACGTTCTGTCATCATCATTTTATTCTAAAATGGATGAGCATATTAGGTATAAGTAGATAATAAGTAGTAAATTACTTTATCGATTTATTTATTGGTTCTTGATATTTGATCCTAATTAGACTTTTAAAACATAAATAATTAGTTATAATCTGTCTTAAGAGATTACAAGGTAAAAACAAAACTCTTGAAAATGAAAACGTGACTGTCAAATATTGTTTAAGGGAAATCAAAGAAATTATTATAAATAATTATGAATATCTCAAGGGGGAAACGCTCTGAAAAATGTGTACACGTATTGCAAAAAATTGACATTTTCCAAGCGATTTTAGGTATTTCGCAAATAATTCGAAGCAGTTCGCGGCAATTTAAGTATTTTGCTTAACCCTGAGGTAGTTTGCTCTTATACTCTGACTGTATTTCCTTATCATCTGGCTACACATTTGGAGCGGGGCACAGCGGATTCGATCAAAAAAAGACTAAGCAAGAAAAAAAAATTATAAATTTGTTTATACAACAGCAAATCTACAACTGACCTAAACTAACCTATATCGCTGCTTTCCGACAATCCGTCACAACTAAAAAATTACTGTTTTTCAGTAGAAGCCATTGAAATTTTTAGAAAATAATAACCTTATGTTAACTGTTCACATCAGTAAAAAACCTAGAGCATTATATTTAATCCTAAACTTGGACGTTCCCAATTATATGTTCAATGTAAAAAATTGTTTTAGGTTGAACATTTTTGAAAAAAAAAAATACAAGTAACGTTTATCCATGAAAAGAAATAACGAAAATAAATCATATTTTGATGTCCTCTATTTGAACATTATACAAAAAATAGCATTGATTTCAACATTTTGCCCATATAAAATATAAATTATAGTGCAGAACCTAATTGTAACTTACTTGACATTACAATCAATAAATTAATAGCAAGCTTGATTTAAAATAATTAATACAAAAGCAGTAAATTTGAACATTAAAAAATTATGTCAATAAAAACTAACGATTATTATAAAAATCGTAATAAAAGCGTGGGTGGCACAATATTTTCGCGATAAGACTCCAAGTTTTTTTTTATTCTGATATCCCAGCTTTTTGATTGTACCTATGCTTTCTTGGAAACGATATTTTCAAAGTTGATCGACGATGGCCTAGCAAAAAAAACTTGCACGCAAATATTCGTTAGCTTCATAGGAGTTTTTATACAAAAAAAAATACCCGGCTTCATTTTTTCTCACTTCAGTAACTTTAATTTCTGTGATTTTTACAATGTCGCCGTTCTAATTTTTACATGCATGTTTGATTCTCATTTTTTTTTATAACTCTTCAAAGTCTATAAACTCAGTGTGACCCATTTCTTTTACTTAGTAGAAACGTTCAGGTTTTTTCGCCTGTCTAATAAGTGTTACATACTGATCAGGGGCGTAAATAGGTGATGCCTTTTTGTATCTGGTTATTTGTTTTTCTATAATAAAATGTACGTTGTCTGCGGCGTTTTGAGTATGATCTCTAATTAAATATTTCTGGGTAATTGAATGAATGTTAGACAGCTTTGATACAGCATACAAGTACATTGCAAATAAGAACTTGTAGAATGTAACAACAATCGTCTTATTTTCATTGAGCAAGGTTTTATCGTTTAATTTTCTAAGATAGTAGATAGTCAACTGAAAGTTAAAGAATTACAATTCTTATGATGATAGGATATGGCGATAGGGTCAGGTCTTATGAAGAGGTTACAAATATATTTAATAACGCATTTCCAAACCGATATTCAATTTCAAAAGCAACTGTTCTAAAAACTATCCGACGGTTCGAAGAAACTGGAAATTGTAGAGATAGGCGATGATCAGGACGATCAGCAGTAGTAGTCGCAGAGAAGAGTTTAGAATTTTTACAACATGTTTATTCATTAAGAAAAAAATTTCAAGTAAGTGACGTCTGCTTCAAATCCGTCCATAATGTTTTAATAACACATAAATATCACCCTTTAAAAATACATGTAGTTCAAGAGTTATCAGAAGATTTGAATTTTGTGATATTATGATGTCAACGTTTGACCAAAATAACCAGTTTTTCAAATTTATAGTATTTTCGGACGAAGCAACATTTATGTTAAATGGTAAAGTCAATAGACACAACTGTAGGTTTTGGGCAAATGAAAATCCCCACTGGATGAGAGAAGGTCATACACAACGCCCTGGAAAATTGAAAGTGTGGGTTGGGCTTTTGGGTAACCACAAGATCGGTCCATTTATTATTGATGGAAATTTGACATCACAACTTTACCTTGAGCACTTGGGCGAAACGTGCGTGAATTTTTGAACAACACTTTTCCGAATAGGTGGATCGGTAGAGGGGGTACAATCGAGTGGCCACTTAGGTCCCCTGATTTGTCGCCTAACGACTACTTTTTATGGGGACACTTGAAGGACAAAGTTGATACAACAAAACCTTAAGATTTGGCCGATTTGCAGCGTCGAATTTTGGACGAATTCGAATTAATAACGCCAGAAATGATTTATTACGCAATTGAAAAATTTTATTTTCAATTAGCACACTGTCAAGCTGTACAGGGAAAACAGTTTGAACATTTATTATAAAAAATATATTTTTTCTAAATTGTACTCGTTATTTCGAAAACTACTGATATTAGGAACAAAGTATGTTATACCAAAAGTATAACAAATTTAAAGTAAAAACTATAAATGAAAATATATACAGGGTGTTACATTTAAAAATATAAATAGCAAAAACGCCAATATCGTCATTCGGTGCGTCAGATCCTCTTACACAACTGTACCAAATTTGGTTTAAATCGACCAATAATTTGTAATGTTTTTAAGCCGTTTCCTGACTTTATATACACACTGTATATATACCTCTTAATAAAACCTTATAGTGACCTATTTTTTAGGTAGAGCGTCTCTGACATGTGACAAAATCTAATGTTCCAATGAGGACTGAACAGGGGAGTATTTTTGACTTTACCTGTATTTTTAAAAAAATCAAAATTTAGCAAATCGATGTATTATTTTCAGTAGAATTTAAAAATATCACCAAAAAAAGTTGAACAAAAAACAATCGACTACATGTATGGGTGTAGCGTTTTTTAAATCGAACGCCCCATTTTTTATATGATTTTTGAAAAACTCACATTTTTTTATTTACATTGTGGGGAGAATTTTTAATATTGCGATAGCTGTTTTTACTACAGTTACATAATTATTATTCTTAATATATTTATCACAACCTATTTAATTTAATAGGTTTATAGGTGATGTAGGTAACATCATCTTTTGTAATGCCTTCAAGGTCAAGATAAATTTGACATATTTTTTATTTTGTCAACATGAAATATTAGTTAGACGAGAGATTGCAGATTGTTACCATGTATAACAAAAGTCAAGAAAATGCAAGAGAAGCAAGAAAAAGATTTATTGCACATTTTCATAGAAATCCATTTTAAGGATAGAAAACCTATTTGAAGAAAATAAATTTTTAGATGACAGAAAAAGAAATTCATAAAGAAGTAAAAATCGAGGCCAATCCATTTTAAATTATTTTAGTGTGAATCCCACCACATCAATTTTGAATGCAGTTCGATACATTAAATACGATAGTGAACTACGTCGAAGAGTTAGCCGGGGAACCGTCCACAAAACTCAACTTAAAAATTAATAAACTTATATCTTTTCATATACTCCCACTTTAGTACTTACCAGCTTTACAGAAAGAACTTCGCTTTCAGTTTGATTCTCAAATTGTAATACAACAACAATAAGACAACGATCCTAATTTATTTAAAAACATTGTAGGGACAGACGAGGCAACATTTACCACATCAGACTTATCTAATCGACACAACACTCAATATTGAGCTGCAGAAGACTCAAATCCAATCCAATGTTTTATAACGGGTCACTAATTAAAGGACGATATCATGAGTTTCTTCAAAACGAAATTGAAAGCTTTAGAAGAATTTTAAATATTCATTTGGCAACAAGATGTCGTGCGTGATGCAGTTGAATTTTTAAACTAACGCATAATGAATGAATTGGACGTAATGACCACTCCCTTTTAGACACATTTCCTTTGGGGCTATCTACAGAGTATAGCATACCAACAAAGAAACCAAAATATAGAAGAGATCATGGAAACAATTGTTACTGAAATAAATTGACCAAAAAAATGACATTATAACAGCAAGCTTAGAAAGGCTACAAAGAGGAATCTAATGTTTCTTCGAGAACAACGGGCTCATATTATTATTGAACAACTAAATTATTAGTTAGTTTGGTTTCATTAGTTTATTGTTATTATTATTAATATTTGTGAATTTTTTCTCTGTCATGTAAAAATGTGAATTTTTTAAAAATGGGGTGTTTCATTTAAAAAAACGCTACGTCCATGACGAAAGTCGTTTCTTTTTTGTTTAATTTTTTGTTGGTGAGATTCTTGAATTCTACTGAAAAGAATACATCGATTGGCTATTTTGGGTTTTTCCAAAAATGCAGCAAAAGTCAAACTTAGCCCCTGTTCAGTCCTCGTTAGAACACCCTGTACAATAAATTTATGTTCACGATATTCCAATAGATATATTTAACGAGCCGTTTATATTTACTGGCGATACTGCAATTACTATTACTATTATTATTATTATTTTACTAGCACTGAATCCGGCCAAGACGAAGATCATTTTCTTTTCGAAAAATTCAGTAAAAAAGCCAGAGACTTTGCTAAGGGTTGATGGCATAAGAGTACATTAGATGCAAGAAGTCAAGTACCTGAGACTTGTTTTCAATCGAAGATTTGATTGGAATAAAAATTCCAAAATAATACGTTAGGCTGGCTGAGTTTGATTTATTGCATTTTAAACAAAAAAAGCAAAATTGGCTATAGAACAAAAGTGAATTTATACAAGTCCTTGGTCAGACAGGGCCTGACTTATGGTGTTTCAGAATGGTGCATAACACCCTGGGCCGAGCACAACAAGCTTAAGGTGCTTCAGAGTAAGGCATTGCAAGTAATTGCGGATGCTCCTATCTATAAGGTCTTGCTTCGTGCCTTAAAATTCCTACGCTCAAGGAATTTTATGACAAAATATTCGCCAATTACAACAGACGTACCGACGTTGCGACAAATCCTCTAATTATAAAAATTCATGTTTAATCTCCGCCAGGCTCTACCTACAGATATTCTAAGAATTGGATAACCCCAGTCGTAGTGGGGAGGCACTGAATTGAAGGGTGCGACAAAAATTTCCAACAAAACTAATTCGTAAAGAAATAATTGACACCAGTTAGCAAATATTACGCTCTTGAATTGCCCAGTCAGGTAGGGTTTAGCCCAAATCAAATCCCGATATGATGATTGATCAATAAAGCCGTAGAAGAATGAAAAGGGGTTAAAAGCATGCTTTACTCACTTGCCTTATTAGGTAACTATTTATAAACTATCCGAATATCTTTTTTTTATTGTAATTTTTAAAATCCTTTTCTTCCATCCTTTTACATTACTGTAATGTAGGGACTCATGATAATAATATAATAATGTATTCTCTGTGTATCGTATTGAAATAAATGTTAATCAACTTAAATGTGTGTAGTTAACATGCTTCTTATAAGATAACTATGATAATAAAATATTTAGAAGTAACTTTAAAATAAATTTATAATAAAAAATGTAAATATAGGAATTAGGAATAAAGAAATCATTATTCACATATTAAAAAACGTTAAAGTTCAAAAAATAATTAATGGTCCTTGAAAAACTGTTTTATTTGATTTACCTGCTAGGTCTCTCCTATAAAAGATAGATACTACATGGGCGTTCTGGATACAAAACTTGGAAGAATGTGTTAATAAAATGTGTTCTTAAGTTTATTGGTACGAACGACTACCAATGGTTAGTTTAGATTAGTATATAATAATTGGATTAAAAATATTTTGATATTTTTCGGCATAACATAGCATTGTTTATTTAATTTTATGTTTAAGAAATCTAAATCCGAAATATTGGAATTCCGGAAAGAAATCTGTCTTTAAAATCCCGGAATCGACTGGTAAAACAGGCTATTTAGATAATGTTTAGATGCTGTTCTTTGAAAATAACAGTTTTTCTTTTTAACTAGAATGCGAAGAAAAATCATTATGACGTTTTGTAGAATATGTCTTTCTTCTTCTTTCCATGCTCATTGCTAAAATTTTTACGTTTTGAGGACCGATTATTTATTTTTGCCGACGCACAGTAAAGCCAGGTTGTCACTGCGACTGAAACGGAACTAAGGCAAGCTAAGCGAGAAGAACGCGAACTGAACTAAACTAAGGTTGAGTAGCCACTACAGGTGATTTTCATTTGGTTCTTAGTGTATTTTCACTTATCTCCCTAAAAAATTAATTACGAATTTTTTGGAAATTTTCTTAAAAAATTCGCAACTGAGAAAAAAATTCCGGAATTTTAATTCAAGTCATTTTATGCCAAAACTATTTAAAAATAGAATTGAGTTGAGAGCACACCCATACATCATAGTAGGCTGTTGTTAGTGTTCATAGGAATGGTTAACTAAGATGGCCACGATGGGTATTTTGACGTCTTGCGTGACAAGTTCTAAAAGCGTAGTAGCGTTTTATCTCTTACATTCGACACAAAAAGAAAATGTCGCGTTTTGGAATAGAAAATAGTGAGATGATAAGAAAAGAGGTGGGTATGTTAATTCCATGTAATACAAACAGATCAAAGGCAACGATATGGAAATAATTTCTAGAATTTTCGCCGCTGCTTTTATTAGAAGACAGCTGGGTGCTTATGGGCAGGGTCCGAAAAAATTAGGTTGTTGTCATAGCAACATGTCGAAATGCAAGCATCTGATTGGCTAAAATTAACAGGTATAACATTTTCCTGCAAACTGCTCTCGAATCTGACAATAGCTGAAACGAACGAAACAAAGGTAAAATTTCAATTATTGTTTGTATATTTTTATTTAGTTCAGCTTAAGTGGTTGCGGATACATTTAAAAGTATTGCAGCTAATTTCTAGAAAACTTGTCGTCGCTTAGCTTGTAGCATTTTTAGTTCATTGCACTTGCGTAATCTAAGATCGCTCTCAACAAGACCTGCCTGTTTTCAGTTACCAAAACTAACAGCTTTAGCTATGCTACTTTTTTCCTCTGAGATCTTGTAACGTTGTTACTTTCAGGTTGTTCTGGTTATGTTTTATGGTGCGTCGTAGAACCGCCAATCCGTAGATCGACCTTCGTGCGTAAAACCGCTTTTCATTTCTTTGTTCTCTGTGACCTTTACTGTGAGTTTTTGAGTTTGCCGGAAACTGTCATCTGTATCATTTGATCAAACTATTCTGCAGATTGATTAGACCATAGTCCTGATGGGAAAATTATGGGAAATCTTTTCCCATCTCTGCATTTTCCACACATAATTCTGTTTGAACGACATATAGGGTCTTTTTATTCTTAGCTGGCTTGGTTGTACTCAGTTAGGGACGTCCTGTATTCATACCAGTTGCCAGTTGCCTTTTTAACAAGGTTACCTTTATGTGATGTAGCTAGTATTAAGTCTAGTAACTCCTGCCTATGACTGTTTACAAAAATTTTTAGTTGATAGCCTTTTCCATAACTTTTAATATAATCGAAATCAATGTGACTGGGTGATAGTTATTTGGCAAGGTCTTCTTGCCTTTTTTGGGTATGGGCTAGACTCGCGCAGTTTTCCAGCAATCAGAAATTAAAAAGCCTACCAAATACCGGTGTCAATTCATCAGCGCAGGTCTTAATTACGATGACTAGAATTTCGTCAGTCCCAAAAGCTTTTTTGGTGTCAAGACTCCTCAAGATTCGGGCGTTCCCAATTCTACAGGGCAAATGGTCCGTGAAGTATTTCCCTGAAAATTATTCGTTTAATGTCAAGAGAATAGTTCCGCCAGTAAGTTCGGATTTTCTTGGGCCTTGGTGGCAATAGTGCCATCAGAACGTGCTAGAGGTGGAAAGGTTGACTTGGTAAAGTTCTGACTGATGGCCTTCGCTACCGACCAAAATGACCTCTTGATCCGTTGATTGATTCTCTGGTTGTGTGCTTCTTTGCTTTGGTTTATCGTTTGCTTGCACTGGTTTCGAGCGCTAAAAAAGGTGGTATGATTTTCGATGGTAGGGTATTGACGCTATTATCGGTAGAAATAATTTTTTAATTTAACAGCTCGCTCACAATTTTTGGTAAATCAGGGCTTGCCGTTAGAAGGGAACTTTTTCGAAAAAGGGATGAAGGCTTCTATGTCAGTAATGAAAACCTCTCATACTTCCCTAACACATGGATGGATCGTCAGAGGTAAAACAAACGTTCCGCCAAGGCAAGGTTTGAAAATGTTCCTTTAGGTCATCCCAATTAGCTGATGTATAATACCAGATTTTGCGTGATTTAGAAGGCTGTTCGGCACTAATTGGTAGTTTGATCATTGCCGAAATAAGGTTGTAATCAGACGTTCCTAAGGAAGGCTTCACGGTGACAAAGTACAAGTCGGGGCCTCGTTCTGGAATCCAAGTTGATTTAGCCACGAGTTGGGCAAGGCCAGAGCTGATGGCAAAGGATTCGGCTTCGCGACCATGCTCGTCAGTTGTATTTGAGTACTTCAGCCAGTTGACACTATGAACGTTAAAGTCGCCAAGGATGACAACTTCGGAATTGGGATGGTGGGTTTGCAAAAAGTCAAGAGTGTTAGCAATCAATTAGAATTAATTGGTCTCTATAATGGGTATCGCATGGCGGTCGGTAAAGGCAGCAGATGAATTTAGTCATTTCTGCGTTGATATTTTAAACAACATTACATCAAAGTCTTAAGGCTCGAGTTTCTCCTCTCATTGACAAGAAATATTATTGGGGGAAAAGAGACAAAGGCCAATATTGCGCCTAATTATGATAAAGAAATTATAAAAAGCGAATTTATATAGTTATATCTATAGGTAATACATTTTTATATTTAAAGTTTTTTCGATTTGTTTAGATGCCTTCTAATCAGGTTATTTGTATACTTTAACTTAAGAAATGAAATTAGTTTAATTTTTAAATCTTTTAATAAATTTGTTTAGGATTAATCCCGTGTTTTCGGGATTGGACAACCCAAAGCTCAATAGTCTCGGAATTAAGAAAACCCATCGGGTTTGGCACCCCTTACTGCAAATCCATGTTAAAAGAAATTATGTGTCTTATTTCTGATCAAGGAATCTAGTTTGAAAATTTGGAGAATATTCTATGAAACATCTTATATAGGAACGAGTTTAAATATAAAAATCGACGAATTCATAAAATAAATCAAAAATAATTTTATTGTTTGGTGCTGGGCCTAGCATGGGACTCGTGTAATATTTTTTTAAATATAATTTTGACGAGTTGCCTCTGATTACATCACTGCAGGCAGTTATAGATAACGACTTTAACGACTGTCCTTCTATTAAAAGTGGTATAAAAGATCAGATCTTCCCAAATAGGAAATATTATAATTTTGACATTCTACCCATTCAGTTTATTAAGTCAACATGTTGAAGCTGGTAAGTAATTACTTTTACTTTTAAATACATTTAAAAAATGATTTTAGATACTTTGCCAAACAACATTTAAAATTATTAAAAAAAACAAAGTTTTATATACACACATACAAACATTTACAGAAAAACAATTACGCTTAGATATGGGTTCTAAAAATCTACTTTTTATTGTTGTTAGTATTTAGTAATGTTAAGAGGCCCCCAGAGACTCCTCTAAAGCCTTTAATAGTATTTTATTTTATCCTGTCCAGTTAATCGTTAATACTCATATTTGCTTTTAAAAGCAATTTGATGCCTCAATGTCGTAAAAATTGCAGTTTTTCAGAATATTAAAAATTATTTTAGAACGACTAAAGATATTTCAAAAGGTTTAAAGACGTTCCGAGACAGTACATTACTCTTTACGGCAGTGGCTAGAAAAAATTGAAAACATTTTTTTCATCAAATGGCGAGGTAATAAAAATTGACAAAAATTGCACCATCTTCTTATCCGCCCTGTATTATGCTACCTGCACAGGCTGAGGCTACCCCTTTATCTCTTGCTGCTAGTCCACAGTCACACCTATTTAAATCTATCTCGCCTTAAAAAATCCATCAAATATTTTTCAAATTACACGGCCTTAAAACTGGTGCAAAATTTCGAATGGGGCTTTTTAATTGTTGCTTAGTTCAGTTTAGTAGTTTAGATGATTGTTAATTCTGCGTTGAGAGTGGGCCACTCTGCACTCTGGATAATGTATATATGTAGATACCACATGCAGTTTTAATTTTCACAACACAACAAAATTCAACCTATCATGATTATTTTTAGATATATGACAAAATCATAAAAAAAATTTCACAGAATTGAGCTTGTTATTGCAGTACAAATAGGTTCGGAGCTATTTAGTTGATTAGGAAACATCTGTAAGGCGACCTTCATAAACGAAGGGATATTTCTATTTGCGCTAATATTCTGAAAAAAATGTATTTTTTCTACAAACGTGTTAAAAATGAAACTTTTAACACTGTCTACTAGCCTTAAAAATGTTACTTTAAGGGACTAGTGCCTTAAAATACCTACTTCAAGGCATTAGTGTTAAAAGTAAAATGTCAATTTTTTCAGAAAAACGTCAAAAAAATTTCTATTTTATTTATTTACACTTATATTAATAGTGTAATTTGAAAAATGAATTCCTTCCTCAGTTCTTCTATTCTTCGCAGTTGAGTAGTATTGAACAGAAACAGCAGCATGTCCAGTTGATGTTGAAGCATCATCGGCTGATGTCGTCTGTACTGTAAGCAATTTTCGAGCAACAGAATTTTTATTTTCCAAGGAATCCACGATGTACCCTTCCGCAACGGTTGAGGATTTCCATCCCCCGTGCCGCTTAATTGTCGTTAAATTTGCTCAAGCATCGACAAGTAAGCTCGCAGGAGAACGGCGAAAGCAATGCCCCGTATAGAGTGTTGAATTTGGAAGTTGCAGAAATCTTGCTATGGCAGCAGGAAATTTTCCGAACGTATTAATTCCGACCGGATTTCTGGTACATTTACCTTTTACATATTATTTTAAGAAGAGCCGCCGATGTGCGACATCTGCTGGACGAAGATCAGTATATTTTCGATAAAAATCCAAATAAAATTTTTTAACGATACTGAAATTTCGTGGTACCTTGGTTTTGGTATCTGATATTTTAATAACAAATGAAGTCTCTATATCTTCCACGTTGTCAAGAGTCAACTGACAAAGCTCCTCCCTGCGGCAGGCACCAAATACTTCTACTAGTAAGTAGCAACTTTCATCAGAAGGTACTCATCATCCAGCGCGCACTTCAAAAACTGTTCAATTTGGTCTGTAGTAAAAATTTTTGATATTTTTGGCCTGGTAACCCTCTCCTTGACGCTTCAAGTAGGCAATCGATTTAAAATGTTTGCTGATATCTACGTCGCTATTTACACGTAGCATAACTTTGATCATTGAATAATGGGACAAAAGAGAGGATGACTTCCATACCTTTGCCTTTTCCTCAAAATAGGCCAGGAATATGTTTTCGGAATACTTTCCAGAAACGCCTTTGTTTTCACACCATTTTATAAATTTATTATGAGCAATTTCAAATTGAAATCTGGATTTTTGTGGCAGTAAATCCAAGGTAGCTCTGTTAGCAGATTCTTCTATGTCTTTAAGTGGATCGATCTCTTGTATTTCCTGCATTTTTGGCAAATCACAACAGCCATATACAAAACCAATAAAACTGACAGGACCATTCAAATTTTAAATTTTTCTGTAAACAAATCGCTTTGCTCGTTCTGCAAATTTCCATATGCGTGCCTTAAAAATGTACTTTTAACACATATCATAAATAACTATTATGAAATGCCCCTAAAGTAGGTGCAGTATAGTTATTATCTACTCAGCCCCCCCCCCCCCCCCCCAAACCAAAATTCTAGTTACGCCACTGCATATAGATAGTAATTTATGATAATCCAGCGCTAAAAATTATTTCCATGTATTTCGAAAATTGTACAAATATTGGTTCTAAGCCATAGTTTTATTTCTAGTTAGCTGTTTTGGTTTTTGCTCCAATTGCTCTCGCCGATATCCGTCATCTGTTTGATCCTTACCAAGCACCAGGAGCAGAGATAGCCATCCTGAAGTCCGACTTCAATACCAATCCCGATGGCAGCTACCAGTACGCGTAAGTATTACTTTAATGCACTAATTTAACACCCCAACTAATGTCGTACGAAATATCAACAAACTATAAGGAACACATATCTAAATAGGTACACTGAAAACGGAACTCCAATTAGTTCAAAATATTCGGTTCTTGATAGAGAAATTCTCATTATTAAACGTAGTTCTCTTTCCTTATAGAAAACTATAGCCTCTTGAAAACTAATCTTAAATAAATGTAAAAATCGAATTCATATAACACTTCCTATGAAGATAAAGACCGCCTGTGAAATAAATTAATATTTACTCATATTTTAGCTATGAAACCGCTAACGGAATTGCAGCCCAACAACAAGGTCAACAAAAGCATACCGCGGATGGAATTGGTAACGTCGCTCAAGGAGCATTCCAATACCTTTCTCCTGAAGGAGTAGCGGTAGCGGTCCAATACATAGCCGATGAAAATGGTTACCAACCTCAATCTGATTCAATTCCTACGACACCTCCTGTACCGTCCGCCATTGTGAAAGCTATTGAATGGAATGCTCGACATCCCGAACAATAACCTAAATAAAATATTCTGTTAAATGTCAATTTTCTGATTTTTTTTTATATCACGTTAGCTGGTAAAATGTCAGCATTATGAGGATTTAAACTGCAACAGATATAAGATTAAGATATAAATAATAAAAAAATGCTTTAAACTACGTGCACATATATTGCGGGAAAAATTCAAATCTTAGTATCAGAAAGCATAAACGGGTATATGCAAGATAATAATTATAAATTGGTTATTATAGGTTAAGTTGAGTAAAATTGAACAAACTAGCAGGGACGCGCCAAGTATTTTTGACGCCGTCGTGCGAATTTAACCAATATTATAATTACATATGCGAGATGTTACACGTGGCGACATCTCGTAGCAATTCAATATTATAATATTGAGCTAAAATTACCACCCTTCTCTCATAGTTGATCGTTGAAATTTTTTAAGAGAACTCTATACTTTTTAGTACTAATGTCTATATTTATTTGTGATAAACAGACAGTACACAAAAAATATTAATAGAATACGAAACAACAGTATCAAAACAAAAATTGTATCAAAATTACAAAACATTAATTCAAAATATTAAAAAAAAAATAAAGAAATAAAATAGCGATTGTTTTAAAACAGATAATACATGATCATGATACATGATGGAAAGGTCTTACAAAAACTGGATTTTTCTAGCTTTACTTTTTGCAAATTCATTAAAAAGATTTTCCATTTCAAGTTGCTTTAAAAAGTCACACTCTATAGAAATGATAGCAAGATTCTCTAACCGCTCTTGGCCCGTTCTAGATCGTAAATAATTTTTGATCAACTTTAGTTTAGAGAATTACCTCGCGGCTGTAGCTACAGAAACTGGAATAGTTAATAATATGCGCAATGCAATCGCAATATTTGGAAATGAGTGAGTTAGGTTATTTATTGCAATGTAATTAAGTATTTCTACTACAGGCGTCGCGTTTTTGTCGCTATTTCGCAGAAATTGCAATTCGTCTTGCTTACTCGAACATAATGGTACCGACACTGACTGAAACGTATCAGGATCTAATTCTTTAGATCTTCATCTTCATTAGCTTGCTTTTCTAATTCTGATGGCAAGTTTGATTTTGTTAAATGTAGAAAATTACCGTTATCAGAAGTAGTGTCTTGTGTGGTCATTCGAAAAAAGTTACTAATTTTGAAATTGGTTTTCTCCAGGTCTTCCTCCCGTTCTCGCTTGTTAAGCAAGTTTTGGTAACCAGACAATTTCTTTTTTTTCCATCTAAATAAAATAAATAAAAAATATTATACACTAAGCCTTATTTGTTTCATAAACAGAAGTTATTAAAAAGAAAAACAATTATTAGCATCCGTGTTAATTAATTTACTTAATCACTTACTTTATTTGTAATTATTTTTCACAATTGCGGTAGATACGTAATAGCAAATTAGGCACTCTATACGTCTTATGCGCTTATCAAGACAATAATTAAAAATTAATCTCCTACATTGATTACGAACACGCAAAATTTTGCAAGTTTAAACCAGCCCGCCGAACGCACGCGGATTTTTGCGCCCCCACAGGAAAAGGATTAGTAAAATTTAACCATTGGTACTGGTCGCCGACTGGCGGTCGGTGTTGGTGGATAATGCATTTTCACCACCGGTATTCATAGATATTTTTTTTAGCTTTATATTAATTTGCGTTGAAGGCATGGCGCCTCTAAAGCCTTGGCGCCGTCGTGTGCCGCAGGACCTTGCCAATATGGACGCGCCGCGCCGTCCCTGCAAACTAGCAAACACGTGAGAATTAAGTTTTCTCTCAGAAAGAAGGAATGGTCTAATGACTCACTGAAAGGACGATGATGCTTGTAAGTTGCCAGGCTAGGCCCTCTGCAAGACAAACTATAATTATAAACTTTTTACCAATAAAGCAAATAATAAGTGAGATAAGCCTTAGGCAGTGGAATTCGCTGGAAAGTTGCAACCCTCGGGTATTAAGTTTTCCATTTCGACAGAACAGGAAAGTTAAATTTTTGGGATTTAAATAAATTATTTCTTGCAAACCCAAACTCAAGCTTCCCCAAATTGTAGTCACAGTATAGTATATACAGGGCTGCCCAGAAGTCCGGAATAAAATTAATATAGCCTTAACCTGTGTAACTTTTGAGGAAAATGATCGGACACGTCAATTTAGTTTTATATATGCTCACATTTTGACGTTATTTGTTTGTTTTTTTATAGACATTTGTCAAAGATATGACGACATCGATCTTTTTTTAAATGGAAACATACAGCTTGTGATACATCATTTGAAAGCTAATATCTCGTACTGTATGCTCATAAATTTTGGCGCGATTCTGTCAAGCTTTTTCAACATGGCGACTGTTAAAAGTTTTAAAAAAATCCCTATTTAAATGAGCGGAAATGATAAATCATTGATGTCTTTTTTACCTTTCAAGGTAAGAAATCTTCATTGTTTCACGTTCTGACATTTTGTGACATTGTGACTTACCTAACAATAGTTATGGTTTATTTGTTATTTATTTTGTCAAAAAAAAAAAAAAATGTAACGAAGCAAAACAAAACACAACAAAAAGGTGGTTTAACGTGGCAAATGCTGGAGATGTCCTTCACCTTCTACTTTGCATGCTCCCAGACGATGGTAAAATCCGTCGACGGAATCTCGAATGGCGTCAGCCGGTATGTTATGTGTCTCCAATCTAATTTTGTTTTTCAAATCTTCAATATTATTTGGCCTATTTTGGTAAACTTTTTCTTTTAGATATCCCCAAGGAAAATAGTCTAGAGGCGTTAAGTCTGGGGACCTCGGTGGCCATTCAATTGTGCCACGTCGTCCAATCCAGCGACCTGGAAATATCTAATCTAAATATCTTCTCACATTGACACCAAAATGCGGGAGAGCTCCATCTTGCTGAAACCAAATTGTTTCATTAGGTATATCTGGATCAACTTCGTTGGGAAAAATTACAGCTAGAGCAGGCCTCAACTCGAAGGTTAAGAAATCCAGGTACCGTTCAGCTGTGAGGTTTCCTTCCAAAAAGAATGGCCCTAAAATTCGGTTATTAATGATACCTGCCCATTCATTTACTTTCTGGGGCCGCTAAGTATGCGCTTCAAATATCCGTCGTGGATTTTCTTGACTCCAGAAACGATAATTATATCTGTTAACCACCTCGTTTAAATAGAGAGTAGCTTAGTCCGAAAATAATATGTTCTGTGAAAACCTATTATTCTCGTCACACATAAATAACAAATAAACCAGAACTATTGTTAAGTCACAATGTCACAAAATGTCAGAACGTGAAACAATGAAGATTTCTTACCTGGAAAGGTAAAAAAAACATCAATGATTTATCATTTCCGCTTATTTAAATAGGGATTTTTTTTAAAACTTTTAACAGTCGCCATTTTAAAATAGCTTGACAGAATCGCGCCAAAATTTATGAGCGTACTATACGAAATATTAGCTTTCAAATGATGTATCACAAGCTGTATGTTTCCATTAAAAAAAAGATCGATGTCGTCATATCTTTGACAAATGTCTATAAAAGAACAAACGAATAACGTCAAAATGTGAGCATATATAAAACTAAATTGACGTGTCCGAGCATTTTTCCCAAAAGTTACAGGTTAAGGCTATATTAATTTTATTCCGGACTTCTGGGCAGCTCTGTATAAAGAGTACAACATAAATGTTTAGTTATTATCCTAAGATATCCACTAACATTATTAACTACATGTTGTTACACAAATCGATTATTTCAGTGTTTCTATAAAAGCACAGTAAAAGAAAACACATTTAATCTAATGTAATTAACTGCTTTTATTTCGTTAATGACATTCTCTCATTTTTGACGAAAACTTTTGGCGAATTCTAACTTTGCTGTTATGTTTTTTAGCCGGGATATTCACACTCTGTAATTTCACAGAAGTTTCCGTTTGAAACTCTTTAAGTATTGAAGTGGTTGAAAAAAGATTCACAAGTATTGGTAGGGCGTGTGAGTTCAGTTGGATTCTGAGCCCAAAGGGGTAGCGGAAAAGGAGAGTCTTCTGATACATAATTGTCTGTTAAACAATCTGAATATTTTTTACCATTTTCGTCTTTTCGTGCAACTGCGAGCATATCAAAAACCAAACAGTCGGTAACATCATCAGGATATGAAAAAGTCAGCCCAAAAGTCATTCGCAGCTATTAACATACCAACTTCAGAATTTTTCGTCTTTATATTCGGGTATTATATCGTATTTTTGAACTAGAGGACTGAACAAGGTGAAACTCGCATCCAATTATTTCTGCCAAAGGACAAATTTGTTCGACAGCGTTGTGGATTGCATTCTTAACATGAACAACAATTTTTGAAATTCTTAATGTAACACGATTATCTTGACAAATCTTTATAATTAAGTTAATTCGATTTTTATATGTTTCTCTGCGTTTATTAGATAACAACGAAAAAACTAGTGGAATGTAATACCCGTTATAATAACTATGTAATTTAAAGCATTGACAGAAAATTGCGCACAATAATTAAACGTGCCATCTAAATAAATTTACGTGGTCTTGTCTAACATTTGAATACTGGAGTTATACGAAAATACTACTATCTGTTCAGTTGATGAGTAGAAACTACTCACCTCTATGGGTTTGGATGTTTGCCTCGTCCAGAAGGCGAAGATTTCCTCGATTTTCTTCAGCAAACTTGCATTATTCCATGAGCGTTGTTTATATCTCTTTTGATGTAAGCAAACCAGTTATAGTAACAGTTGATGTCAGGTTTTCTTGAAGTACCCTGTGAATAATCTTGGCCGGCTTTTCTTTCAGGCAGAATTAATAATTGGTCGGTTTAAGCTCCCCATATTTGTGTCATGGAAATGTTTTTGTATGTGCTTTGTAATTATTACATTATTATCAGTTTCACGCAAAGTAAGGACGAATAATTTGCACTTTTTAATTGTGCAAGTCAAGCGCCTCATATCAACCATACTTATAGTTTCTAATATCTAATAACTGTTTTCCCCGTTCACTCAAAATTATTTCGGGGTGCATGGTAGAAAATATTATTAGAATAATTCACAACTTAACAAGTTCCAACACAAGCGAAAAACAGAGTAAAAACACAAAATGTGTATAAATTAATGAGAAAATTCAACAACTGAATAAAACCATACCCCCATAACCTGTCTAAAGAAACGGGTCGTAGATAAGTGCTTCCAGATAATTATATTCCAGTTTTAATACCGACTGGCAACCAATTCACCAACAGTCTTACGGGTTTGGGAACCTACTTACGTATTGATAACAGAGCTGCCAACCTCTTATTTAATACCTGCTGGGAACCAAATTACCAACACCCCGGAGAAGGTTGAAAACCAGAAATTTGTATACAAAATAAATGACAAGTTACAATAAAAAAATGAGGTTACTTCTGTAGCTCTATAAAATGCTCGCTTCACTGAAAATTGGTTTGATGAAAGAGTCAGACATGAACAATATGCTAGCGATGGGCGTTAAAAGAAAATATTTTGAAATTTCACCGCACGTTTTATTAAATACTCCAGATCTATCAATTCATACCATGCCAATATTGTTAATGTAAATGAATCAGTTACCTTAGATCAACTATCTCTCAAGGCCATTTTTAAGAATTAAAAAATGGCAACAGTAAGTGGCATCTACAACCTGATGAAGAGCTCAATAGTGTAATTCCCTTTCCATTCGAAGATATAACTTCCGTTCTGGAAAATTTCTCTATAGCACTGAAAAAAATTCAATTTTCTTGAAATTGCAATTCAAGAAAATTGACTTGTCATGCCTCGAAGGCATACAAGTGATAAAAAAAATCGCAATGCCAAATATTTTAAACTGTTTAATATTAATTCGTACTGAACGTTTTAAGAAAGTGTAGTAAAGGGTTTAAAAAAAAAATTGAACTTTTTAACAAAGTGCAATAAGCGGTTTAATAAAGGGTAATGGAATATTTTTTAAAGGGTAGTAAACGATTTAATTAGAGCTGATAAATTATTCTATAAAGGGGAGTAAACTATTTAATAAAGAGTAGTTGACTGCTCAATAAAAGGTAGTAAACTTTTTAATAAAAGGTAATATATTGTTTAATAACTAGTCTAACCTGTCGAATAAAGGGTGGTGCAAACGGTTTTAAAGGTCAATAAAATATTTAATCCAGGGTAGTAAACTGTTTAATAACAGCAGTTTATAATCTACGTTCCTTGTATGAGGTATATGAGAATGACTCAATGGGCTCTTGCTGGATTGCATGATTAATCATGTAATTACGATTACAGTCAATTGCAAATTTTCTCCATTTTTGGTATTTTACAAAAGAATTTATCACGGGGAAATAAAAAAAACTGTCCATCAGTGAAAGCAAACAAAATTTTTTATTCTTATTAGGGTTAAACAAACGTTCAACACAATAATTTAAATGTAATATAAAAAATTTAAGGAAAAAGAACATATATTTGCAAAAAATTCACATTGAAAATGGAAAAGTGCCAAGTTATAGCCATGCAAATGATCTATCTCCATTACCTATGTCAGTTTTAGGGTCTTACAATTTTTTTGAATAACTCTTGAACCTGCTTAGTCAAAAACTCTAACAAAGCTTTAATGTTTTTTTTCGAAGTCTTCGTGGGCACTGCACCAGGTGAACAGATCAGCTGACTTGATGTGTTGATGGGGTATGCCTTCTTCAGTAAACGACACTTCTACCATTGCATTAGGTCACTAAAATTTTTTTTGTAAAACACCACTTCGGGATCATCTTTGGTGATTCGCAACCATGAAGCCTGGCTAATACCAATTCTAGACATTTTTAATTAATCATGCTCTATACTTATCTTCAGCATGCTGGTATGCACCATTGGTATGTTTCTCGACATAGCAACGTTCTGAACTTAAGTCATAATCTTTTGACTATGACAATTTCTTATGTAAGTTTGAGAGGTCAAAAAATGACAGTGAATGTTAATCAAATTTGAATTTTGCTCTGCTGATATTTCATCAAAATGCGCCTCGCCGAAGATGAGCGCATTGAAATATTGATTATGTTGGGTTGTGGAGATAAAAGTAGAAGTCATAGGGAAGTCCGTGATGTGTTTAATGAAAAATACCCAAATCGCCCGCCTATTGGACAATCAACAGTGTCTAAGGTAGCAAGTAAGTGGAGAACTTCCCGTACTATTAAAGATAGTGTTAAAAGTGGTCGTCCTGGTATATCCGTGGAGAAAAAATAAACATAATATTATTATCACTACAGGAAGATTATCATAGCTCAAGCACAAAATTTGGACGGGACTACGATATTCACCAAACCACCGTATCTAAATTTTTACAAAAAAACAAGTTTCATCCATACCAACCAGAATTTGTACAAGAGTTATTGGACGATGATCCCGATAGGCGAGACCAATTTTGTGAAATAATGATTGAGCTAACAGATAATAACGCAATATTTGTCCAACGAATTTGTTTTTCACACCCAGTATAATGAAAAGTATAATGAAAAGGTTAATGTTTGGGCGGGCATTGTTAAAAATAGGATAATCGGACCATTTTTCTTTGATGAGAGTTATAAACTGGAGAAAGATATCTAAATTTCCTTCAAAATGATCTGGTTCCAGCTCTTGACACTCTGTTTCCAGATGGTAATGATCCTGATTTACCAATTTTAACCTTATGGTTTCAACAGGATGGTGCTCCCCCGCATTATGCTGTTCATGTAAGGGAGTACTTAAATACAATTTTTCCGGGGCGGTGGATAGGTAGACGGGGGTCAATAGAGTGGCCACCCAGATCGCCTGATCTTAATCCACTGGACTCTTTTTTTATGGGGCTACGTCAAAAATTTAGTTTATAAATCTAAACCCATCTCGGTAGATACACTGAAGGAGTCTATTCGACGAGTAATAAGAGAAATATCTCCACAAGTAGTAATAAATGTACAACAGGAATTTCTAGATCGATTATCTACTGCAGAACAGTTGGTAGAGGACATTTTTAATATCTTATAAAATAATTTCTTTTCATTCTTTGTTGTTTGTTTATTTTGTTTTACAATTGTTAAAAAACTTAAATTTGTTAATATTTCATAAACAGCTGAAAATAAGTATATTGCATGATTGATGAAAAATGTCTAGAATTGATTGTAGAATATAAAAATGTAAAAATATACAATAAGTTTCATTAAAAAAATTAAAGTTGACACATGTAGAACTTTTATGATCTACCCTGTACACTATCTTTTTTTAAAAAAGAATGCATTTCAAAAAAACAAATTTGACGGGTCTAAGCGATTTGATTAATTTGATGGGCGGTTTTCCATATAAAAGGCTGATCCGTTTCTTTATCATAACCCTGTATAAAACATCTAGTGTATAGAAACAAACATAATATAAAACATTTAATATATTTTCACTGAGAGTATATTTATTGGAGAAGTTCTAGGTCTACGCCACATCAACCAACATCCACATTCATATAGTCATCCACGGAATAAAAACAGTTATCTATCAAGTACCGCTTAATATAGTTCCTGAATCTGATACCACCGAGTGCCCGACAGCGCCCTGAGATCTTATTATATAAGTGAAAATTTAAAGAATTATTCTTTGATTTGTTCAATTTGAATCGCTTACTGACAATTCGATTCCAACCGCGTGTGATATAGTGATCTGAAAGATATAGATACAGGGTAGCGGCATTTTACCAAATTGTTTGAATAAAGGCTGACAGTGATCCCTATATTCTGCATTTGTTAAGAGTCTTATTATCTTTTTTTGCAATCTAAATATCTGTGTAGCATTTGATGAGTTTCCTTACAGTACGGCACCATAAGCAACATGTGATTAAAAAAAGAGTGATTTTAGAGCATCAAAAGTGACAGATCTACGCACGCTCTTAACGAGAAATAGCGTACTCGACAGTTTACGCCTCAGTTTATTTATGTGAGTCCAGGATAATGAGCTGTCAACAGTGATAGGTACCCAAGAACCTACTCCTTTCCTTGTTATTATTTTGCAATTGGTTCCTGGAAACTACCAAATAATGAGTCTGGTCCTTGTTTAGTTGCAAATGCTGGTATGTGGTATCGTCTGCATATAGGGTAAGTCTACACTTTTGTTCCATGCAGTAGCATAAACCATTTTTATAAATGATAAATAAAAGAACAGACATCTGCGGGACTGACGTACCCTAAGTCAGATCTAACCTTCGAGGATCTAACCCCTTCGACCGCTACGAACTTCCATCTTCCAGTCAAGTAAGTCTCAATAAGCTTTAAGGGCATTCCTCTCATACCGTAGTGTTCCAGCTTTAGCAGCAGTAGGTTATGAGGGGCACAGTCGGAAGGCTTAGTCAAATCACACATACTTAATGAAGAGTGTTTCTCAGACTCAAAACCCTCGACTATGTCACTCCAATGCGGCACCAAGGGTAAATCTCCTAGCTCTGAAACCAAATTGAGAGAAATAAGTGATTATCTTCAAAAGGGTTATAAAGGTAAAGTGCTTTTCCCAGCATCGTGCTTTATAGCCTTAAACACATTTTCCATCTGTCTGTGTACAACTTAAGTTAAGTTTTGACTTGTTTTGCAACAGTGACGTCTGTGCATTTCAATTTTAAGTTGAGGGAGTCACTCGTTTTGCACTTGTCAACTTACGGTTTTCTAGAAGATAACTGAGAGGAAAATCCCTTATGAAAACTGGGAGAACTGATCGGTAAAACTGGTATGTGCGAGTGGTGCCAGGATGTTTTATTTTGGAGGCTTTAAACAACCTGTCTACGTTAAGGTCTGAGCTCAAATACTCCTTTTCTGATTTAGTCCTATTGTAGTGGCTTTCCTCCCGCGGAAAGGTATTAATTTGATCCCTTAGCATTTGCCTGTATTGCAAAGTATATTTGAAACGTTTCAGACCACCGCGCTTATCTTTAAAGATTACACAACCAGCTTTCTTTGTTTCGATGAGCGTGGTAATCTTTTGGGGCCAGATGTCGAAGATTTTCATAGGGGTTTTTCTACATGCCCTCGTTAAATTTCCCTGCCTATCTGGAACGGCAAAACTCACGGGCAATCCCTCCGGCTCTGTGCCTCCTCGTCGTAGTTCCCATCGCGACGTCTCTAATTAGGCGGAATTTGCATAAGACCCATCAGATAAGATCCTTGTTCGTTCATCCCCAGTTTGTAGTGCGATTCATACAAAGCCTGCATCATGCCCGTAAGATCTCTACTACCATATTTACATTTGCATGTCACCTAAAACCAGAGAAATCTTTATCCTATCAATTTGTCATAAAAAGTAGAGACAGAATTAAGTCGGTAGTCCCTATATGGTTCAGAGTCAAACAACATCCAGGTCACCCCCAAACTGTGCTGGCAATTGTCTCGCAGCAGTGCCATAAACCAAGCAAGCAAACAAGCAAAATAAGTTTCAAGACACATTCAAGCCTGATTTGGTTCCGAGGAAATTCTACATATTATCGCAGCAAGATTAAAATAATATTACAACACACAAAAAAATAAACGAATTTAAAAAATTAAATGGAATTCACACTCACCACTTTTCTTTTGTTTTTCTTTTGTACATTTTCCCCTCTAAAAGCCATCTCTATCATGTCAGCAAACATTTTCTATAACAACAAAAAACCAAGAAACCGTTGATCTTAACAAGCCCCTGAATAGTATCTTCATACAGACTGGTGAGATTCGACACGCTTTTGTTTAATCGTTCGTGGAGCATTTAAATAAAATAAATAAATAAATTTCCTTATTTGCCAACAAAATCTATAAAAAGACATAGCAACGTCAACACTGAGCCATATTGATGTTCAAACTATAGTTGTATAAAAAAATTTATAGGAATAACATAATACAAAGTGATGTTATTAATATTAAGTTCCTAAAAAAAATTGATTCAATTGACAATATTAGATACAAACAGAAATAACGAGGCTCTGTCGACCGAGTGATTACCGGTATAAGTAATCTCCTCTTGTTGGCCAACAGCTTCGGGTGGAGGAGCTGACAAGAGAAAGGGCACCTTCTTGTCCTTGGAAGGGGAAATCCTTCCTAAAGGCGGATGAAACTGTCCACAAGTTCAACGGCATGGAGATGCAGAAGGCAACGGGAAACCACTGCATTAAAGGTCCCTAGGACATCCCCAGGAAAATCTTTAGCATGATCAAGAAAAATCAAAACACGGCCCTCAGTCCCCGGCAGCTCTTTAGTGGGCAGGGGGTGCTAAGAATCCCCGGGTCGGTCATGAAAAAGATAGCAACATGGAACGTTCGCAGTTTGTTTGAGAGCGGAAAAACACATAACACGATCAGTGAGATGAAAAGACTCAGAATGGATGTTCTGGGTATCAGTGAGATGCGTTGGCCAGAGACTGGAGAAATAAGAGTGGAAGATCATTACATTTATTATTCCGGCAATGATGGTGCGCGACATTTGAATGGAGTAGGTTTCTTGGTGGGACGCAGTGTGAGTGGATCCGTCAAGAGTTTTGTGCCCATCTCTGACAGAGTGTGTATATTACAGCTTAATACAGCGCCGATAGCAAGTAATCTTATACAGGTTTACGCTCCCACGAGTAGCAGTTCTGACGATGAAGTGGAAGTTTTTTACGGTGACGTTAAAAAAGCACTGAAATTGACCAAATCCTCAGAAGTTATTATAATCATGGGGGATCTTAATGCAAAAGTAGGTAAAGGTCGGAGAGAGGATATCGTGGGAGATTATGGCTTGGGTGCACCAAATGAACGAGGAGACCGGTTAATACAGTTCTGCCAAGAAAATGACTTAATTATAGCCAATACACATTTTAAACAACCTCCAAGGCGTCTATATACATGGATTTCCAATGCAGATAAGAATGTACGCAACCAAATAGATTTTATTATTATTAACAGAAGATTCAGGAATACGATCCAAAATACTAAGACTTATCCTGGCGCAGATGTTTTCACGGACCACTCATTATTGGCCGCTACATTGAAGCTAAAACTGAAAAAGTACAAAAAGCGTCAAGCTATACAGTGTATAGACACAAGAAAGCTTTTAGATCCAGCAATAAGAACAGAAGTGCAAGAAGAATTAAACTTCAGATTGGGCAGCAATAATCAAACAATTAACGAAGATAATATTGAAAACACGTGGAAACAGATTAAAACATCCGTAGTAGAAGTTAGTCAAGATAAGTTGAAAAGCAACAGAACCAAACACAAAGCTTGGATTACTGATGACATCTTGAAATTAATGGACCGCCGTAGATCTTATAAAAATAAAGACTCTGACAGATACAAAGGGGTACAAAAGGAAATTAGGACTAAGATTAGACAAGCAAAAGAAGAGTGGCTGACGGGGCAGTGCAATGAAATAGAGCAGTTAGAAGCCAAACACGACTCGTTTAATATGTACAAGAAAATTAAACAGACAACTGGTCAATATAGAAAGATCAACAACAGCACTCTCATGAACGAACAACAGCAAATTCTTAGCAGCACAGAAGAACAACTACAGGAATGGAAAAAATATATTCAAAATCTCTTTAAAGATGGAGTCTATCGCATAATATCACTCTGGATGACGGGTTAGATATCACTAAGGCAGAACTCTTACATGCTATATCAAGTGCAAAAAACGGAAAGGCACCTGGACCAGATGGAATACAAATAGAGGTTTTAAAAGTATTGGAAGAAGACCGAGCCCTTGCACTTCTGTTAAACTTGCTAAACTGCATATACAAGACCGGAATAATTCCTAAAGACTGGCTCAGGTCAACATTCGTTGCTATACCGAAGAAGGCTAACTGCAAGTATTGTAAAGATTATAGGACGATCAGCTTAATGAGCCATGTATTAAAGCTGTTCCTGAAGATCATTCATTCCAGAATATACACCAAATGCGAAGAAAATATTGGCAAGTCTCAGTTTGGCCTTAAAAGCGGTTTCGGTACAAGGGAGGCGCTGTTTAGCGTCCAGGTTCTAATACAACGATGTCGAGATGTAAACGTTGATGTATACGCTTGCTTCGTAGATTACAAAAAGGCATTCGACACTGTTCAACACGACAAGTTAATAACTATACTGAACAATATAGGCCTGGACGGACGAGACATTAGGATAATCGCCAATTTGTATTGGAATCAGACAGCTGACATTAGAATTAACGGCCAGACATCTGAAGAAATACCTATTATGAGAGGAGTTCGACAGGGCTGTGTGCTCTCCCCCCTTTTGTTTAATTTATATGCAGAAAAAATTTTCAGAGAAGCCATCGAAGACAGAACAGAGGGTATAATTGTTAATGGAACAGCCATCAACAATCTAAGATATGCGGACGACACGGTTTTACTACAACAGACAAAGATGATTTACAGGCACTCCTAGCAGCGGTTACAGACCATAGCCAACAAATGGGTTTACGATTAAATATAAAGAAGACCAAAAGGATAGTTGTCAGCAAAAGCAAAAATATAGAGGACAACTTAACAGATATCAGCATACACGGAGAAATTGTGGAGAGAGTGCAAAAATACAAATATCTGGGCTGCTGGGTGAATGAAGAATGGGACTTAACTCAAGAAATCAAAAGCAGAATAGAACAGGCACGAACATCTTTCAGGAACATGCAAAAAGTCCTCACCAACAGAGCTCTAAAAATTCCCTTAAGAATACGCCTATTACGTTGCTATGTCTTGAGCATATTGTTCTATGGGATGGAAGCATGGACCCTCACTGAAACAATGTGCAGGAGGATTGAGGCTTTCGAAATGTGGACTTACCGAAGAATGCTGAGGATATCGTGGATGGACAGGGTGACGAATGAAGCGGTTCTACAGCGTATGAATAAAGAAAGAGAGGTACTTAATACCATAAAAAGAAGAAAGCTGGAGTACTTTGCCCACGTAATGAGAAACCCAAAATATGAATTGCTCCACATTATTATCCAAGGAAAAATAGAGGGAAAGCGTGGGCCTGGTCGCCAAAGAACATCATGGCTCAAGAATCTTCGCCAATGGTATGGAGTAAACACCACGACACTCTTCAGGTCGGCTGTGGACAAAGTGAAGATCATGCGAATGATCGCCAATGTTCTGGGAGGACACGGCACTTAAAGAAGAGGAAGAAGAAATAAAAATAAAAAATAAAAAATGTTAAAATGTATGGACAGTAAACAATATAACAATGATAAAATTTCGTTAAAAGAAAATAACAGAAAACAGCACTAGTGAGAACACAATAATCCTGCCTCATAATCGAAAGAATACAAACATTTTTGCAGTAGAAAGCCTGTGGTTTCCTTTTTAAATCTTGTTAAGCTATTTATTGACTTTATGTGGACTGGAAGAAGATTAAAAGCTCTAATCCCCATATAATGGGGACCCCTTCTAAAATATGTCGAGCTGTGTGTTGGTATACTAAGGTGTTCTCTGCCTCTGGTAACAATCGACATACTATCAGAATAATAAGTAGAGTTTGGTAGGAAAATCTCTGGATGCTGTTTTGCAAAAACTACAAGAGAGAGAAAGTACAGTGATGGGACCGTTAAAAATCCGAGTTCAGAGAAATGCTCTCTGCAAGAAGCTCTGGGTTTTACTCTCAACATGCATCTTACAATTCGCTTCTGCGCTACAAATATGTCAAGTTCTCCCTGCGATTTACCCCAAAACAAAACACTGTAATTTATTAGGGATTGAACACAGTAAAATAATTGTCGTATTGTATTAGTGTTTAGTACGCCATGCAATCTACGAATTAGTGCGCAATAACTATTGAGCTTGGACTGTAGCTTTTGGAGGTGAACGTTCCAACTAAAGGTAGGGTCAAGTTGAACTCCCAAAAAATGTATGCTTTAGACCAATGGCACAGATGCATTGTTGAAATTTACGTAAAGTGATTGATGTCGGTTTGATACTTTGCTAAATGACATGAGTCCGGTCTTATCAGAATTTAGTTTAAGGTAATTTTCATCGCACCACTGCTGCATTTGACTCGCCGCAGTGGAACACGCTCCAGACAGCCCCGGCAGGACCTGGGCTGACAGCACCACCGATGTATCGTCGGCATACTGACAGACCAGAGCCCCCGGAAACCCATCATATAGCGCATTGACATAGAGCAAGAATAGCACTGGCCCAAGTATGGAACCCTGGGGCACTCCCTGTTTAACCTCTGAAGCTTCCAAAATATATTGATTACCACTATTTGTTATACATACAAGCTGACGTCTTTAAGTGAGATAGGATTTCAATAAGGAAGCACAGTTGGCCCTTATTCCATACCCTTGTAACCTCTGGAGCAGCAGTTGGTGGTCAATTGTGTCAAAAGCCTTCGAGAGATCAAAGTACAATCCAGTTACTTTTTCATTATTATCAATTTGTTTCTACGATAGGAGTAATGACTTTAAATATTGCAAGCTGAGTAGATCTATTTGGTCTAAAACCATATTGCTGATCAGCAAAAATGTCATATTGAGTGATGTGGTACATGAGTCTGGTGTATATAGCTCTCTCGAAAATTTTGGACACAGATGGCAACAGCGAAATGGGTCTGTAATTTCCCAGATCGTGCGCGTTACCTATTTTTTGGACAGGCACTATTTTTGCTTGTTTTAGCTGCAGCGGAAAACTGCCCGAAATGAAACATTCATTGATGATATTCGTAAGCGGTTTACAAATCTATTGCGAAACATGTTTTAGGATAATAACTGGAATTTCATCTAGTCCTGCTGAAAATTTGTTAGGAAGGTTCATGATTAATTTAAAAATCTCATTTGTGTCTACTTGAGTTAAGAATATCGTGGGTAGGTTACTGTTATGGGTTACGAAATTGCTGGCATGCCTTGGACCAATAGGTATACTAAATTTGTTACTAAATAACTCAACAATAGTATTAGGGTCAGTTATTATTTGATTGTCTAGTTTTAAGGATATATCTACGTGTGTTTTTTGTTGGTTTCTCTGTTAAAAATATTCCGTGCAGTTTTTACCTTGTTTGTGGAGTTTGTTATTAAGTTGTCATTTACGGTGGTTCGATAAGCAGAAAGAAACTCACGATAAGCTGCTCTTTCACTCTTGTAATGTTTATATATCTCCTGTTTAGTTTGTTTATACCAAACATAGAGATCTTTGACATATTTGCAATAATTTTTTATTTCGGCAGTGACTAAATTTCTTTCCCCACTCTTTACCCTGAATGATAATGGGAAAAGATAGATCAAAATAATAATAGAAGATGTTAAAGAAGGTTTTGTATTTTGTATTGACATCTTGAGCATTATACACCTCATCCCAGGTTTTTGTGCTAAGGTAGTTCGTGAAGCGAATGATATTTGCATGTGTGAAAGATCTTTTTTTTGTATAATTTACCCTTTGCTCTTTAATAGTTGTTTTAAAATGTAATATTTGCCCATAGTGGTCAGAAATATTTGTAATATTAGATCAGTTAAACGTGCAACGAGGTCACACCCTTAGCAGCTTAACCATTATTTGACGGCTTATTCAACGAAGAAGACAGCACATTGGCACTTAAATCATATCATTGGCCTTAGCGCATAAATAATTTTGGTGAAAAAATCCGAAATCGTGGAATATTGTCAGTTAGATCAATAATAAGCCTTGCCACTCTATATACAGAGCTGCAAAAAAGTCGCGCATAATGCCTGTAACTCTTGACTTACCTCGTATACGAAAAGGTGATCTTTATAAAAGTTGTTCAGTAAATTATTCCTCATATTTCTAACTGCATAAATTTTTCCTGTCATTTTTGGTTTGGTTGCCATAGATACCAACTTACTTTTTTTAAATGGGACAATCTGCATATGATTGCACTGGAGGAATTCTGAATTTTTTGTATTTCAAATTTTTACCTATCTGCAAGCGTTTCCGAGATAATAACAGCTCAAAAATGAAAAACTTCCTAATTATAATTATTCCTACCTAAAACCCACCAGTTGAGTTAAGGTATTTTCATGACAGCGACCTAAGAGGTGTCAATTTTGAGTTCCTGTTTAATTTTCTCTTGTCTGATTTATAATTTGTTTACACTATGGTTCATCTGAATGAGAAACAACGAGTTGAAATTTTAATACCGAGCGGTTACGGAAATATGAAGAGATCGCAAGATCAGGTTTTCCAACTTTTCAATGAATAATACCCAAATAGGCCTCCAATAAATCAGTCAACGGTGTGTCGAGTGGTAAAGAAATTTCGAGATACAGGAAGTGTTAGGGTAGCCGCTAGATCAGGTCGACCTAAAACAGCAACCGGGGGAGACAAAGCTTTGGATATCATGGTCTCAATACATGAAAATCCAACACAATCATATAGGCCAATGACAATGAGTTTTAATATGTCTCATCATTCAGTGGAAAATTTGTTTAGGCATTCCTACAAGATAAAGTTGGTGCACGAGTTAAATGAGGACGATTTTGATCGAAGAGCTGAATTTTGTTGATGAGTTGATGATGGAAAGATGCATCATCAACTTCGCAACAAATATCATTTTCTCGGATGAAGCTACTTTCCATTTAAATTGCATTGTTAATAGACACAATTATCGTTATTGGTCTGCTGAGAGTACTTACTGGTTCCAGGAAGGTCATACTCAGAGGCCCGAAAAAGTTAATGTTTGAGCGGGTATAGTTGGTGGACATATTGTGGGACCTTTTTTCACAGATGGTAATTTGTATGGCGAAAAATATCTGGACCTCTTCAGGAATCACATAATTCCTTCTTGCAGAATCGTTTTACCGGGTGTAAATAATGGCATAAACGAACAGGTATGATTCCAACAAGATGGAGCACATGTGCATTATGCGGCAAATGTTAGACAATACATAAGCAAACATTTGCAGGACGTTGGATAGGCAGAAGAGGTGCTATTGACTGACCAGCGCGATCCCCGGACTTAACCCCGCTCGACTTCTCTTTGTGGGGACACTTAAAGAACAGAGTCTACGTTAACTGTCCAAATGACTTAGAATCTTTAAAAGTCAGAATTAGTGCTGAAATTTGGGCCATTCCAGAGGACTTCTTTTTAAACGTTGTAGACGGGTTCAGGTATTGACTGGCGCTCTGCTTAGCAGAAAATGGTGGTTTTTTGGACACCTGATCCACTGAAAAGGTTTCACTTGTTTATTATTCCGATGTGAAGTTGTTCAATTTTCTAGGCTATTTATTTTGTTATTAAGTTTGTTTTTGTATTTCTAATAAATAAAAATTTGAAATACAAAAAATTCAGAGTTTTCCCAGTAGAATTCAAATATACAATCATATGCAGGGTGTTCCATTTAAAAAAAGTAAGTTGGTCTCTATTGCAACCAAACCATAAATGACAGAAAAAATTCATGCGGGTAAAAATGTGGAGAATAATTTACTGAACAACTTTCATAAAGGTCACTTTTTCGTATACGAGGTAATTTAACAGTTACAGGCATTATGAGCGACTTTTTTGCCACTCTGTATATTTAAACTAACAAGCAGGAAGCGCCAATTAAATCATATTAAAAATACAAACGACTTGACATATTTATCTTAGTTATAAAGATTTTGGACTTCTGCTAAATACGTTAATCTTATATTTGTTTAATGCAGTGGTGCGAAAAATTGTTTTTATATTCTTAACTTATTATTTATATATATAGTAGCAAAAAACCCTTTGTATGCAACACGTGTAAAGAGTACTTTCTCTTTACACAGTTGTTGTATAAATACCTATTTTATATCTTCCATATTTTTCGAGAAATTATAAAATTTGTTTAAATTGGAGCACCCTGTATGTTTTTACATTTATGCATATTAGTCTATAGGTATTGGGAAACTTATATAATATCACAGATTAATTAAAAAGGTATTTATTGGATTTTTATGTGTTAGGTTAACGAGTAAACTTCTCACCCACCATAGACATTTAAAAAATTGATGAGTCGTCCCTGATCTCGTATTCTATGTAGGCGAGTCAGATAAAATGTTTGTCAGTCTACATTTTAAAACTAATATAAATAGCTCTAAACTATTTCCAAAATCAGTATTCCAATTCTGTGATTATAGGTTGAATCAAATTAATTCAAAATGATGAAACTGGTGAGTAGATAGTAATATTGCATTACAATATTTTAATTTAATTTAAATTATTTGCTGTACAACACATGAATAGTTTTTCAACAGTTAATTTATTTTAAAAAATAAAAGGAAAATTAATTTTATATTGTGTATATAAGGTCCAATTGTTTTGGAACTAGACAGAGTTTAGCAAAAAAATATTTTGAGGTCAAAGATCAATCTATATAGGCTTGTCAAAAATCTATACAGGGGTGTGACAAAGAAAGGGACTATAAAAATAGGATAGATTATTCGAAAATGGTTCGAACACGTCAAATTTTGAATATTTCATTTTTCTCCATAAAACAGCCTGTATATTTTCTCATTTTTGGATTTTACTGGTCATTTAAGACTTGTTTATAAAGCATGTTCTAAAAGAAAAATGCAAACTATATTTTTTCGGAGTGATGCATTACCTAACTTTTGGACCAATAAAATAGTCGCAAATTTTGTATTTTTATCATTAAAAACATTCCTAATTAAAAAAACTCTTCAAAATAGGCATGCGATATGCAAAAAATTTCTATAAAAGGGTTATCCGTTAAAAAAAATTAAGTTGATAAACTATAATTAAAGTGTAGTGTAAGATTCTTCCCATAAAAAAAAAAATCGGCGTGTTTGAGTAGAATGACTATTTTTGAAATATACGAAGATTAATTTCTTTATCCTATCACTGAAATTCATTTTTTTCGAAAGTTAATTATTTAAAATTTGGGGGTTAATTTAATTACTGTATCCAAGCCTATTAGCTGTAAAGATATAAGTGTATCACTCAAAAAACAGAAGAAGCACAAGCAAATTTAGAAAAAAAATTCGTCTTAAAATAAAATTATGGCAACCAACATCTAAATACTCACATCTATATTTTCTTTGTTATCAGGCACAAGCATTGCAAAAAAATTTGTGGCGCTCGTTTGCGAAGAAAGCCAGTTACATTGGTCTTGAATCTAAATGGATTATATTCGATAGAGAATACGACCTCGAATAGGTTATTCCAAAGGAGTTGGGGATGATTTTGCGACGTTTCATTTTTTAACCATGCGAAAGTTTAAGTTTTTATAAGTATGACTGATATTTTCACGCGTAGGAGGTGTTAGGGGTTACATTTGCACAGTTTTTGATTTTTTCCTCTGTAAGACCCTACGATGACAAAATTTTTTTTTATGATCAGGTACAGGGATGATTAATCCTTTATGGCGTTCTGCAAGCGGTGCGTGTACGCAGGAAATTATTCACGTTGGTCTTAAATATTTAGAGATTATACTCGTTGCGGAACACAGCCTCAGGGAGGTCGTACCAGAGGAATGATGTTCTCCTAGAAGAATTTTTAAACAGTGTCGCTCAAAGGACACTGAGTTGAACCACGTACGGGTGGGCTGTAGTGGCTCGTCGTGTATTTTTACCATGCACCGGAATGGGAATGGGTGAAATCAAGTGTGCAACTGGGACCTAAGTCGTCAACCTGTCTCCGATGCTCAGGGCTTTCCAGGTTGTTTGTCAGACCATGGTCATCGATCAAGCGGATGGCACTTCTTTAAATGAAATCTAGCAATCTCATGGTATGTTTAGAAGCAGAGCCCCAAATATGCAAATAATACTCCAGCAATGGTCGAATTTGGGTTTTATAGAGCATCAAAAGTTGTTGGGGTGTATGGAGATTCTTAGTTCGGATAAGTGTTCCAAGCTTCTGCGAGGCTGCCTTAGCAATGGCTGCAACGTGACTATGTCAAGACATATGAGTATCCAAATTGGCGCCCAAGAAATGAATCGTTGAAGTCTAGGGAATCGAGTGTCCCACTATAAATATATCCGGTTCTTCAACATTAACTATTTTAGAAAAATCTGCCGCCTAGGTTTTTTGGCGTTAAATTCTACTTGGTTACTGTCATCCAAAGACAGAATTTCGTCCAGGTCTTTATTGAGATGTGAGACCTCTTGCTGTCTATAGAAATGTGCACTGACAGTCGATGTTCGAGCATCCAAAGTAAAAGATGAAACAAGCGTGTGTCATCAGCAAAGCTATATGCAAGATTTTTTCCAAAAGATTGTTAATGTATAATAAAAAGAGGGTGGGCGACAATATATAACCTTGAGGGACTCCGGCGTTGATGTTTAATGTTTCTCAAAGAAATTTATCCATCGCCATTCGCAGAGAACGGTCTTTAAGAAAGCTTGACCGGCATGATCAAAATTAAACCGGCATGCGTATGTATGCCCTCACTTTAGTTAGGAGCGCCTCGTGCAATACTCGGTCTAAGGGAGAGCGCCCACCAGAGCAGTGAATTGCTTGAGGTGAAGTGTTCGTGAAGCACACCTGAAACGCACATGATGTGTGCTTGAGGTACGCATATATCAAAACAGTGTACGAATTGCATGCAGTGCGTAGAGGAGCAAAGGTTAATTGCCATTGTCAAAATGTCATCGTCCGATGATGAAGATGTGTCAGCATTCTACATGATTCTACATGCTGCACGAATCCAACATTAAATTATTTATGGAATAAAACTGAAAGTCTGCTCCACTAATTTAATAAAATAAATTCATATCATATGCCCATACATGTTTCGAAGGCATAAACCTTCATCCTCAGTGGGTCATTATTAAGATGTAATAAAATATGAAGAGACCAATGACATTGTTACATTGTAAACTGAAAGGGGAAGGAAAAAATACAATTAGATAATGTGAAAGCAACACAGGTATCATCAGTAAAAGTTTAATATATGGAAAAAGATATTTTGTAAAATTTCGAAATTAATATTAAACCGTGATTACAGTGAGATAAAAGCTAGTGACTTACCTTGTGTTGCAGAAAAAATTTTTCAACTTTTATAAGGAAACATATTGACGTAAATTAATTAACTAATGCATTATAACTAATATTAATAAAAGCTTTTTTAAAAAATTATGTTTTTAGATTAGTTTTATTTTTATTTAATTTTGAACTTATTATAAAATCCAAATATGGCTGGGAAAATAAAATCAAGAGCAAAATGGGGTACGATCATCATGGCGAAGTCGTACCAAATGGTACGTAAAAATTTTTATATAGCCAAAGTGAGAATGGATTATTCTATTTTATTTTTTATATTTTATTCAAAAAACGATAAAATTCGTCGCAATGCGATATTAATTTCGAAATTTTACAAAATATCTTTTTCCATATATTAAACTTTTACTGATGATACCTGTGTTGCTTTCACGTTATCTAATTGTATTTTTTCATTCCCCTTTCAGTTTACAATGTAACAATGTCATTGGTCTCTTCATATTTTATTACATCTTAATAATGACCCACTGAGGATGAAGGTTTATGCCTTCGAAACATGTATGGGCATATGGTATGAATTTATTTTATTAAATTAGTGGAGCAGACTTTGAGTTTTATTCCATAAATAAAATATTACTCCACTGTGAGATGGACTACTTCCATAAAATCAACATTAAATTGTTGATCATCACGCATTTTTATTAAAATTGTAGACACTAAAATAATTATCGAGGGGTCAACCGCGCTGGAATTGTCAATCAATACGGAACCTCACAAGATTAAATCTGAAAAGGTGTAATAATTCGGCGCGCGTCAAGTGAAATAGAACAGGTCCTCTTTTCTTCTTTCGCTACGCTGCACTTCATACCAACCTCATGCGACCTCATATATCTTCACTTGAAGTGCACATCTTTAGTGGGCGCTCTGTCAAAGGCATTGGAAATATCCAGTGCTAACGCCCAGGACTCCCGATGATTTTCTATTGCATTGTTCCAAACGTGAGTAACATAAGCGAGAAGGTCTCCTGTTGATCTAGACTTTCGGAATCAATACTGGTGGTCACTAATAATGTCGAAGCCCCTAATTTTTCGTTGATAGCCTTCTTCATGACTTTTGATATAACCGAAAGCAATGCGACTGGACAATAGTTGTTTGAGAAGGTCTTCTTGCCTATTTTGAGTATGAGCTGAACTCGCGCAGTGTTCCAGCAACAAGGAAATATTCCTTTTTTGTAAGATAAGTTAAAAGCTTACAAAATACCGGTGTCAATTCATTAGCGCATGTGTTAATTATGGTAACTGGAGTTTCGTCAGGACCAGAAGTCTTTCTGGTGTCAAGACTCCTCAAGATTGAAGAGAATAGTTTCACCAGTAAGTTTGTACTTTTCTGTGCTTTGGTCGCAATGGTGCCATCAGGATGTGTTAGAGGTAGAATGGTTGACTTGGTAAAGTTCTGACTGACGGCCTTAGCCACCGATCAAAATGATCTAAAGCCGTTAGCACATTCAAGAAGTTTGTCTTTGTTAAAATGTACCCTCGATTTTTATGCTTACATACATTCCAACATCGGCACAAATAAACATACAAAAATATATTTAATTATATATGCATTGTAACATTAAAACTTGCTAATTGGTATCTTTCTGCTAGGAGAAACTCTTTAATAATTATGCATCATTAAATTGTTGTTATGAAATGAACCTTAAGAAAAGCTGAAACATTAAAATATTGAGCCGTAGTTGACCTTATAAATCAACAAAAAATGTTCTTTTTTTATTAAAGATATAGTTTTAATTCATCATGTGGTCTACTGAAATAACTCGTGAAAATAATGTTGCTGCAAAATGAAAATGCATATATTACCAGTTCAAAGATTAGTATGAAAAATAATAATTCATTAATTCATTTTTTTATTTTACATTCACGACAAGCGTGCATTAGAACTTTAGGGAGAACTACTGAAAGTATTTCAAGGTTCATTACGAAAAAATTCAAACATTAAAATATTTCTTTTTTTTAATGATACACCCTATAGGACTTTACTGTTTTATTACAAACTAACTGCTTTTTAAAATGGGAATACCTACACTGTTTTATACAGGGTCCGCCAACGAAGCGGGGACGGAAGATTGCATCCTTATCGAAGAACTTATTAAAAATACTGAAATAGCATGAGGTCTGGAATTAAAAGTGGCACATTCAAAAAATATTTAACATTATACAGAGTGGCTCAAAAAAGTAAGGCGAACAAACCTTTATTTTTTTAAATGGAACACCCTATATCTTACACTATTTTTGAATTCTACATAGAATAGCAATTATTTTTTAATAAGTGCATTATGAGTCTAAAATAATAGTTTCCGAGATATCGACTTTTGAAAAATACAAATTTCCGGCTAAACCGAAAGTACCATATTTCCGGCTTTCGAGTTATATCCGGTTTAACAAAAGTTTACATTTTTGGGGAGATAATATAAAAGTAAGAGGGGCATGTAAGTCGTTTTGCTCTAAGACGTACCGTTAATTAGCTAGAAGCTGTCAAAGTTCAAAAATGTAATATTTCAAAAGTCGATATCTCGGGAACTATTAAGTTTAGACTTAAAATGCACTTATTAAAAAATAATTGCTATTTTATGTAGAATTCAGAAATGATGTAAGATATAGGGTGTTCCATTTAAAAAAAATACAAGTTTTGTTCGCCTCACTTTTTTGAGCCACCCTGTAAAATGTAAAATATTTTTAAAATCAGCCACTTTAAATTTCAGACCTTAGGCTGTTTCAGTTAGTTCTTCGATAAGGATGTGATCTTTCGTCCCCGTTTCGTTGGCGGACCCGGTATATCCACAGTATAATAGCAACTAAGAAATGTTTGCGTCCTAAACCCGTTACTCCTATTTCTAATTATTTCAATTTTACTTCTCACACTTGCTAATATCCCTTTTTCAGGTTTGGTTTGCTGCTTTTATTGCATTGACAGTCGCTGACGTCAGTCATCTGTTCAAAGGTAAAAAACCGAACCGTTTTCCGGTAGCCCCCCGACCAGCCCTGCCAGCTGCTCGCCGACCACTACCAGTGGCTCCTAGGCCAGCACTTCCAGTTGCGCCAGTTTCATCCAGGTCTCCACAAGGGGCAGCTATCTTGAGGTCCGATTCTGATATTAGTCCCGATGGCAGCTACCATTATGCGTAAGTGTGATGATGACTATAAGAATCAGTTCATGCGGTCATATTATATTTTTAACTATTTGAAAGTAATTAATGTTTCACTGTCAAAAATATTTTCATCGCATTTCTAAAAGAAATCCAAGAGTATTTTCTTCTACACCTACTAATTACAAATTTCTTTCTTAAATTTGGCCTCTGATAGTTAAGAAAATTTAAAATCTGTCTTTGTGTCGGCCGTGACTTCACAAATTTTTTCATCAGCCTCAATTTAGTGTGAACTATAGTAGAAGTAAGATAATTTTTCTCGAAGCAATCAAGTTTTCGAGTTTTAAATATTTTTGCCAGTCCAGTACAGATCCTAATTTTTGCTATAGGTACCACTAATACAGAAAGTATAGACTTTTTTTATAATGTTCTTGCAACTTAAACAAATCACTGAATCATATTATGAAATATTCGTGTTCTTGACATTTGAACATTTTAAGAACAAGAGCTAAGTTCTCGTATGACTCTTTCAGATAACCGACAGCTAATGATTGTAAGTACTTAGGTTTTAATCCACAACCAGTATATGTGCATGTTATATTGCCTGATGTTGATATTTGTTCCTCCTAATTTACAAGTTACATCTCGCATATTATACAGTGTGTCCAGAAAAGTTGTAGACATATGGGAATTTTCTTTATTGTTGATTTTACGAAAAAAAGTTATTCTTTATAAAAAGTTCTGCTTGATGCGCAAATAATATTGACATACCAAAACTTAAGATATCATGTACAGGGCGGCAAAAAATATAGAAACACAAAATTACGTTAACAGGGAAGTAGGTACCCTCAATTTTTATTTTAGAGCAAATTTATTTTTTTTTATTTATTTATTTATTTATTTATTTATTTATTTATTACATTTGGGATGCAGACAGAACTAGAAGTTCCAAAGAAGCATCCACTATATACAATAAACAGTTTATGCGGTAACATTTTACTGATTTACATAACAATATGCACTTAACCTAACTAACTCTACCTACAGCTATCCAAATACTTGTTGGACAAAATATCCTTTTAAAAGTCTTTTAAAACTAGACAAGGTTGCACTGAAAATGTCAAATTCGTGGCAGTATGAATTAAAAGTTTTTTGCAGTCTATCCAATGGTATATTTAAACCCAAGTTAGTGCGTCCATAAGGTAAATTAAATAGGGTTGCATGTCTTAATTCTCTGTTGGGAATATTAAAACTTAGTGCTGATAATAGTTCTGGGACGTTTAAATTCGAGTTAATTATTTTATATAGAAAAGATATGTCAGAAATTTTTCTGCGGTCAGACAGAGGAATAAATTTATATTTTTCTTTTACAAGATCTATTGTGCAATGCGCTTTAAATGCAATAGTTTTGAGAAACGTGTTTTGTACTGCTTCTAGTCTATTATTATATGTGACGTATTGAGGATTCCAGATGACAGAGGCAAAAGAGAGCTTACTATGAACGAAAGCAAAATATAGTGCGATCATTGTTTTGGGATTTCGAAAGTCCTTACAGATTCTAGTAATGAAGCCTAGCATTTTGTTTGACTCGGTAATTATTTTATTAAAATGTTCTTGAAATAACCATTTGGTGTTCAGAATGACTCCTAAATCCTTTATTTGATTTACCTTCCTTAAATTTGAATTATTGATACTATATGAGTATTCCCAAGTATAAATATTTTTGGTAAATGTTATAAAACAACACTTTGTTATGTTCAAGAAAATACCATTCCTGTCACAGTACTCGGACAATCGGTTGAGATCCGCTTGTATTTTCAGGCAGTCATGCAGCTCCCTTTTGGGACGATATATTTTTAGGTCGTCTGTATATAGTAAAAACATTGTGTGGTGAAAGCACTTTGCAATATCGTTAATATAAACTATGAAAAATAAGGGACCCAAATGACTACCCTGAGGAACCCCCGAGCTGACCGAGAAAGTTTCGGATTGATAACCGTTTACGGAAACAATCTGGGAACGCTTTAAGGTGTAGGACCATATCCTCCTGAGCAGACGCTGGCAGACACCAACCTCAGCAAGTCTCTCAATCAGCCGCTTATGGTTTATCTTGTCAAAAGCCTTACTGAAGTCGGTGTATACAGAGTCTACCTGAATGCCATGATCTATTAGGCTACAAATATTTTGAGAGTAACACATTAAATTTGTTTCTAGAGACCTGCCAGGAAAAAATCCGTGTTGTTGATCAATAATGGTAGTTTTGACAGTTGACATAACATCGTTATAGACTATTTTTTCTAATATTTTGGCAAAGATGCAGATTTTACTTATTGGTCTATAGTTCGCAACGTCATCTTTTAAGCCACTTTTATATATAGGAGTTATATGAGATTTTTCTGGAAATATTCCTGTTTTTAACGACGACTCATATATAATTCGCAGTGGATAAACCAAGTTCTCCTTGCAAGATTTTATAAAAATAGGTGGTATTCGATCAGGTCCTGCACCTTTTTTTAGCTTCAATTGATTAATAAGGTCTAAAATTATATTATTATTAATTGTAACACTACGACCTGGGCACAAAGAAACTGGGCAAGACGATACTGTGGTTGGAATATACACTGCGTCCATAAAGTCTTGCACAAATTCATTTAAAATTCAGGGGCTTACTTTTTTTAAAAACGCTCGGACACGTCAATTAGTACTTTTGTTTGCGCATTTTTTAACGTAAAATGTTTTTATACAGGGTGTCGCACGTATGAGGTATAAGGTCATCAAGGATTTTTTTCAATGGAACACCCTGTATATTATATCAATTTTGAATTCTATGATGAACACTTAACACCTCTGGAAATCACGGTTTCCGAAATATTGACGTTTGAAAATTTATTTTAAACACATTTATTGATGACCTCATACCTCATACGTGCGACACCCTGTATAAAAACATTTTACGTTAAAAAATGCGCAAACAAAAGTACTAATTGACGTGTCCGAGCGTTTTTAAAAAGTAAATACCTGAATTTTAAATGAATTTGTGCAAGACTTTATGGACGCACTGTATACGCTTTTAAAAAAGTCCGCGAAGCTATTACTATATCTTGTCCAGTTCTAGCGATCCGGTCCCCATAAAGAACTGTACTGGGTATGGAAGTTTGTGTTTTTTTCTTAGATGAAACCTAGTTCCAAAATCTTTTATTATTGTTTAAAATTTCGACCTCCATACCATTTACAAAATCGGTATAATCTCTCCTAATTAGTTGTTTTGTTATAAGAAAACTTTACTAAGGACTACAAAACGTGGTCAGATACAATTTTTCGTTGAAATATTTTAATTTACAGGGTACCATCAAAAAGCCTTCGGAAAATATTTTTTTATTTTATTTCTTTAACAGTTACCTGTTGAGTTTTTCGTTAGTTTCGTCATGGTTGTAAAGCTAACGCTGCAGGAGAAAATAGAAATTGTATTTATCGTCGGAGATCACTATAAACCTATTAGGGAAGCCGCACTCATAATTTAATACTAGACACCCTGACAAAATGGTATATAGCGCCACTATAGCAAACGTAGTGAATAAATTTAATACTACTGGTTCCGTCGAAAATGTATTTAAGAAACAACAAGAACAAATGTTCCCCAACAAAAGAAAAGCAACTCAATGTAATGCAAGCGGTTATTGAAGACCCGAAAATTTCTTTAAGAAAATTGTCAAAAACTATTCCAGTTGACGTCAAAAAGTCTACTGCTAGTAATAATTTAAAAATAAATAAATTTCATCCATATAAACCGAAATACATTCACACGCTACTTCCTAGCGATTTTGAATCCTGTTTCCTATTTTGCGCGTGGTTCCAAGGCGAGTGTGAAGTTGATCGTTTTCTTGCAAGAAAAATGTTATTTACAGATAAAGCCATGTTTACTTCTAACGGCGTGGTATGCTTCCAAAATTGTCGGTGGTGGAGTGACAACAATCCAAATTTTATAATCGAATGCCGTAGTCAATATTGATTTAAAACCAATGTTTGGTGTGGCATTTTTAATGATCGAATCGTTGGACCATACTTTTTGCGACAAAATATAAATGCTGCCATTTACCTGGACTTAAGGAACCAGTTTTCTCAATTTCTTGACGAACTGCCACTAAATATAAGACGTACAATTTGGTATTAACATGATAGAGCCCCATGCCACAGTATTAATATAGTTACTGGGTATTTGAATGAAGTATTTCCACACCGTTGGATAGGCAGACGTTCAAATATTCCTTGGCCAGCCAGGTCGCCTGACATCACACCCCTGGACTTCTTTTATGGGGCCGATTAAAAGAATTGGTGTATGGGTATAGACCTTTAGGATATTGACCATCTTAAGGCAGTAATAACAAACTGTGTCCAATAAATCACTCCCAATATGATACGGGCGACAGTAAGAGAAATTACAAGGCGTACTACAGTTTGCATGGAAAAAGAAGGGGGGCATGTGGAGACATAATTTTTCGCTTCAAACTATCTGTTTTTAGATCACTTTTATTATGTAATTGCTAAAATATTGTTTATTATTCACATTCACAATTTATTTTTGCTCTAAGGAAATCAAATGTTTTTAATATTCCTTATAGGTAGATAGGTTGATTTTAGAACATTAAATAATCTCGCATTATTTATTTATGTAATTGGTTTCCAACCAGAGGTAATTAATGCTCAACGTGTTTTTGATGGTACCATGTAAATTAAAATATTTCGACCAAAAATTGTATCAGACCGCGTTTTGTAGTCCTTAGTAAAGCTTTCTTATAAGAATTTGCTCTAAAATAAAAATTGAGGGTACTTCCCTCTTAACGTTATTCGGTGTTTCTATATTTTTTGCCGCCCTGTACATGATATCTTAAGTTTGATATGTCAATATTATTTGCGCATCAAGCAAAACTTTTTATAAAGAATAACTTTATTTCGTAAAATCAACAATAAAGAAAATTCCCCTATGCCTGGAACTTTTCTGGACACGCTGTATTTAGTGACATGCCACTCGCTCTGATGAAGATCTTTTGATCAAAACGGTTAGGAATTATATATATATAGATCCTTTATTTAGCACCTGGCTAATAACAAATTACAACATTATATCCAAATTTGCTTACAAAAATCAGCTTAATACTGCACAAAATCATCCTAATGTCTAAAGTCATACATATACAAACCATACAACTCAAAAAAAACAAAAAAAAACGTAGTTTACTATTATAATGTAAAGTTATTACGCATTACCCATAGGAGTAAATCATAAATCTATACTCTCGACTCAAAGCTTGACATGCACTTAAACTATCATTCTCGCAATAGTCTTTGCTTTAGCACATTTTTAAATTGCTTAACATTGGCCACATTTTTAATTTCGATTGGAAGCTTATTAAACTCCAACAAGCCTTTATGATACAGTCCATTCTCTGTACTTTTCTTATTTTTAGTTGTAACATAAAAATTTCTTTTATTTCTTGTATTATAAGAGTGCATTATTACATGGTTTTCCAATTTGTTAGTCAAGTACTCTGGTGTTAAGTTATTTTGGATTTTGTATATTAGGATCATGCTCTGGTAAATAAGAAATTTATTTATTGGGAGCCAACCAAGTTTTTTTAACATACTCCCAATAGAAGTGTCCCGTCTTTCATTGAGAATGACCCTCATTGCCCTGTTTTGCAATTTTTGAAGTCTATTCAGTTCATTCCCATTACCCAAATACAATATTGATGAGCTAAATATAAAATGAGGCAAGACTAAGGTGTTATAAACAGTAATTTTGGTCCATCGAGACAGAGTAGTTGTGAACCTAGAAAGAAAATTTACACCCTTCGTAATTTTTTCAATAACATGTTCCAAGTGATCCTTAAATTTAAGATTATGATCAATAATAAACCCCAGATTTTATGTTTTGAAGTCAGTTCAACTCCTTCTTTACCTACCCTAATTTGAATATTCTTTGCTATACCAGAATCATGTACATTTTTGTTACCAATTATCATAAATTTTGATTTTTTTGCATTAAGTTTTAAGGTATTACTGTTGAACCACCCATGTAGGCAACCCAAATCAACGTTCACAGTGTCAATCAACGTCTTCAGATCTTTTGAGTAATAATATACAAGTGTATCGTCTGCAAACAAATGCAGTGAACATTCCTTAACCGCCAACGCTATGTCATTAATATAAATTATAAACAATAAAGGTCCCAAAGTACTACCCTGAGGCACGCCAATATCATTCTCAATCTCCGATGAAAGTTGCCCACCGATTTTTGTTACCTGCAATCTGTGGTCAAGGTAGTCCACAAGCCAGGCCAATGCCATGTCAACTATACCATATTTTTTTAATTTTAAAATTAACTTTGCTCTATCTATAGTTTCGAAAGCTCGTTTTAAGTCCAGGAAAACAGCAGCAACAATATAATTATCATCTAATAAATGTTTCCATTCATAAAGAATGTGCTGCATCACAGATTCACAGCTATGCTTTTTTCTAAACCCTGACTGATTTTCAATTAAAATATGGTTCACTTCAATGAAATTAATAAGCTGGTTATATACCACCCTCTCTAATATTTTTTCAATCGTTGGTAATACATTAATTGGTCTAAAGTCTTCTGCTTTAATTGCTCCCTTAATTTTTTGAACTGGTATAACATGTGAAATTTTTAACAATAATGGTACCCTACCAATCTCAAGTGAAGTATTTATTAGATGTAATAAAGGTTCCTTAATGTTTTCAAAAGTGTTTTTAAGGAACTCTACAGATATGTCATCAGGACTTGCTTTATTAGGTAAACTAAATAGGATTTCTTGTAATTGTTTTACGTCAATCAGTTGGAAAAAGTTAAGAGTGTCTTGTTGGTTTTGAATGAATGTATCTGGTAGTGAATGTTGTATATCAATTGTAGCCACTACTTCTCTAACACTATCAACAAAGTATTTATTAATTTCTTCAGCAATAGAATTTGTTGATTCCCAAACAACCCCATTCAACTCTAATCTTTCAATTTGTTTCTTTTTTCTATCAGTTATTAGTTCGCCCAATGTTTCCCACATCTTTTTTGGATCACTCTTAACATCATCAATTTTTTTGTGATAAAAATGTTTTTTTTCTTCCCTTACAACTGTTAAAACCCTGTTTCTATATTGTTTATATATTTCTCTATTTTCTTCAGTTTTATTTACCTTATAATTCTTGTAACTATTATCCCTCTCAGTAATTGCAATTTTTACCCTATCATTGAACCATTCTTTATAATAAAATTTAATAAGCTTTTGTTTTCTTGGAGCTTTTTCGTTCAGTATACCTAACACATTATCAAAAAATATTCTACACTTATCATCTAAACTAATCAACCTATTATAATTCCAGCTTATTTCTCTTAGACCACTGTTCACAGTTTCGTAATCAATCCTACCCCTTGTATTAACCATAATATTTTTCTTTTTCTGAAAGTTACTAACCCTAAGATCAATCATTACTATATAGTGATCACTTATTCGTGGAGTTTTCTCCACTGTAGACTTTAATTCATGTTTCCCCTTTACCAGCACAAGATCTATAATACTTCCACCCACACCTTTTTGGTTAGGGTGTGTCACCTCCTTAACTAACTGATCAAAGCCTGAGTCACATGAAATTTTTTTTAAATTCAAAGAATATGTACCATTACCCAACCAATCAATATTAAAATCTCCAACTATAATAAGTGGATGTTCCCCATCTAGAGGTTGATTACACCAATCGTCAAAAAATGTAAGAAATTCAGCATGACTAGAACTGGGAGAATGATACAGAGTTCCCAAAATATAAACTCTACCAAACATACACACATGAACCACCAAAAACCAATAATTTTTCTGACTGACAAATCTTTCGATTTTAATTACTTTTACGTCACATTTAATAAAAATTACAACACCTCCAGTGTGCCTACTGTCACTATCTAATCTTATGATACTATATCCTGGTATGTCTATCTCAAAGTCGTTAAAGTCCTTTGTTATTCGAGTTTCTGTCAGACACGCGGCAATAACCCCGGACTTCAAGACATAGTCACATATTTCTGGAAATTTAGATGATAAACTCTGAGAATTCAATAACATTATTTTACCGTGATCATTAGCTTTACCTTTCCTTGTATGAGTTTTTATATGTTGCGCATTTACATTTCTTGTTGCTACAATATCTTTTTTCCCTGTACAACTTGTTCTAAAAAATCCTTGTCATGATTTACTGCATGAAAACAGTCAAGGCTAGATATGTCCAATACACTAGTTTGAGGATTTAAATTACACTGTGGCTCAGGTAAGTCAATCAAAAAAGAATTCTCTAGCCTTAACAATTCACAATCAGCTTTATTGTAATGGTTGATTGGCCTTTCGTGATTTGGTTGTATTTTGTCACATATATTATCTTTTGGAGTTATGAGCACAATAGTATTAGCTTTTAAAGAGTTGCACAATATGTATTGCTTAAAAAGTCTACACAAATTTTCTTTATTTAATCTGAATTTATGACCATACTTTACATTCTCGATAATTCTAACCGAGACATTATTATTTTTAATGAATGTACTGCAAAAAATGCTAATTCTCTTATGCATTTCACTGATACCCCTATTTTTTAAGGACTCATAGTTTAAACACAAAACAAGGTTAGTGTAGCTTCCTAATGATAGCAATTCCCTAACATCCCTTATTATTAAATTAAAAAAGGTGCTAGAACTTCTAGTGTTCCTATTCGTCTTCTATTTAACATGCCTTTTTTGAACATCAGTTACGACCTTATTAATAAAGAGGTGATTAGGCAGTATTTCTTGATATCTCTATAAAACTTTACGGAATGGATTTTTTAATATATTTCTGTGACTATTTAACTCAGTTAAAAATAGTTATCATTATTCTTTCTCAATGAAAACCAACCTGATTCAGTTATGTTGTTGATAAAAGTTTTCCTCTCTTTTCAGTTTCGAAACTGACAACGGAATTGTCGCAGAACAACAAGGTCAACAAAAAGCTATTGGATCGGAGAGCGGCAACTCTGTTCAAGGTTCATTCCAATACAACTCTCCCGAAGGAGTACCGGTGGTGTTTCAATATGTAGCCGACGAGAATGGTTACCAACCTAGCTCTGATCTCCTTCCCACTCCCCCACCAGTCCCAGCAGCCATCTTAAGGGCCCTTGAGTGGATCGCCGCTCATCCTCAAAAGGAAGTTAAACAGGTTTTGAAAAGGTTTTAGAAATCAGTCGTCTAATATTATTTCTTTTGTAAATAACTCGTTTGTATATAAGTAAATGGTATAGTAGTTATTTATACTACAAGGGATGTAAGTAAATATACTTACATCCCATGAAGTATATAACGTTTTTTCTCCTCCCCGCAGAATTTATTCTTGGATTTTTATTAATTTAATTCGATACTTTTCGCATGAAATTATGGACAGCTTTGACCGGTAAATTTTGTACATAATGTTCATAATTGTAATAATTATAGTATTAATATTCATATCATTTAATATTACTCAATTTTTATAAATCATTGCTTTTATATGGCATAAATTATTACCACCCAAGGGTGGTAAGTTGACTTACAACCCGTCGTCAAGGGCAATCGATACCTTTGTGGTAATTGTTACTTACGTCCTTCAAAACAGTGTCAAAATGCGTTGTTTGCAATATAGGGAGGAGAAAAAATATATTAAAGTATTGCTTTTTTCAATAACAATATAATGTGTCATATAATAATCCCACTATTGTTTCATTGTGTAAGTTGTGTGTGTGCTGATCCTTAACAGGGAGAAGAATAATTAGAAAAGTGCAATAAACCGGATTATTCTTGTTAGAAATAAAAAAGTATGAAAGTTTCCTAACAATGAACTTCCGCTACTTTAAAGCATAATAGATTATTATGGAGAGTCGCAGGCGGTAGCACTGTGCATTTGGCTCCTAACTAATGCGAGGTCCGATTTTATTCATGGCTATCAAGCTTTCCTAGAAATCGTTCTCTACGAGTGGCGGTGCAAGGATTTCGTCTAGATACACATAACATCAATGCTGAAGTCCGTCAAGATCCTATATTCTCTTCCACTTTCTTTCTACTATTCATTACTAATCTTTTGGAAAAACTAATAATCCGATATACAGTTTCGCTGATGAAAGCAAACTAATGTTATCTTTTACTTTGGAAGCTCAAACATCGATTGACAATGCACATCTCTATAGACAGCAGGACGTCTCATATCTCAACAAAGACCTGAAAGAAATTCTGTCTTGAGGTGATAGTAACCAAGTAGAATTTAACGCTCATAGTTTAAGAATTAATATATAGTTAATGCAAATCAAAAACCAATGCACGTCATACCCTTTCGAGTGACGTCAGATATTGACAGTGTTACCAGCTTGTAACCTAAATATCCGAGTGGGGGAATTACAGTTTTTTTTTCATTAAAACAAGATAAATATACAAAAATTTCCCATAGTTTATATATTTGTTTACTGCATAATACCATTTACCATCAACTTTAGTAGATCTAACACTTATTTTTTTTTATATTTACTTTTATTTTCATCTTGCCAAGATCGACCAATGGTACCATTCTGAAAAATTCATGTTTCATCCAAGAAAACGAAATGGTACAAGAATGCTTCTTTTTCTTTAATATATTCTTTCAAAAATACCAGTCGTTTGAAAGCTACATGGGAAAGTTCCATAAGCCCTCGCCTCTGTTAATCTTTTTACCATCCGAAGCCTATTTTCTTGAAGAAGCTTCTTAATAAAATAATAATACAAAGATGGATCTTAAATCATCCTCCAAATCGTTTGAATCACTCGCTTGATTTACTTCAATGATAATGGATTCATTGTTCAGTCTCATATGTTCTCTTTCATACCATTTTAATATCTCGCTTTCTGTGTGCCGAATTGAATTTTTCCAAACAGCAAAAGTAGCACTACGCAATGATTAAACATACAGTGGTATGAAGGAACCCGTAAAACTTTATGTCCATATCGCTCAGTCAGGTCATCAATTAAATATTTTTTTGGTGGCTTATGTCTGAAAACAATTTAAGTTTAATATTTAAGAATAAGTTTAAAAAAAAGGGCATACAAAATGTCTTGTATCAACCTATTAACGATTTGTAAAAGTTTGACTCTGAACATTGTATAATAAAATTTAATTTTTGCAGCTTTATTCCATGATGTGTTAGGTATTTTTGTTAACAACATGCTATGGTATAAGGCGTTGTCTACTACAATCACAGATGATGATTGATACATTTTTCAATAATTGGTTTTTGAACCATTGTAAAAAGTATTGCTGATTCATTTCTCCATGGTAGTCAATCAGTTTAGTTTTAGAAGAAAAAATTGCGTCTGCACCCTTAACAAACCCATCTTCACTACCAGCATGAAGTATTATGTACCTAGAAAAATATGTTTTACCTAGGTAAACTTCCCATAGTTTATATATTTGTTTACTGTATAATACCTTTTACCATCAACTTTAGTAGATCTAACACTTCTTTTATTTTCATCTTGCCAAGATCGACCAATGGTACCATTCTGAGAAATCCATGTTTCATTCAAGAAAACGAATTGGTAAAGGATGCTTCTTTTTCTTTAACATACTCTTTCAAAAATATCAATCGTTTGAAAGCTTCGTGGGAAAGTTCCATAAGCCCTCGCCTCGGTTCATCTTTTTTTCATCCGAAGCCTATTTCCTGTAAGAGGCTTCTTAAAGAGTTAACACAACCATCAAACAGTTGTCTGTTTTTAATTTCTTACTTAAAGTTATCAAAGTTATATGATGTTCTAAAAAAAGTTAAAGCTTAAGGACAACCAATGTAAAATATTAGTTTTTGAATAATACAACTTACTTGTTTCATACATTCCATAAATAGAACTTATATCCAATCTTGACACATTTACAACTCTCTTTAAATAAGAACGTTTCCTTTTAGGCGACTCCAATCATTTATTTTGCTCAACTGTTGCTGAAACTGCGCTTACGGTAGATATATTTAAATTTAGGGTAGCTGCTACAGGCTAAAAATTATTAAAGTAGGTATAAAATAGATAGACTTTAACACACTCTTTAGATTTACTTCTCTAACCGCTGTCAACGGTAACAATGGACCATTGTTGTTAAGTTATTTCTGAAAATAGCTTAGTAAAGAAGATATAAGCTCTTTGCACCGACTATTTAAATGCTTCGGCATTTTTCACAAATAGTAAACAACGTAATCGACCGAGATATGTATGTGCACTTTTGTTGTTCTGAAAAGAACAGTATTTTAATGCTATTTATGAAAAGATCTGGAGTTTTTGTTAAAAAGTAGACGGCACAGCAACACAGAAGCACAAAACAATTAAGGTTAGTTTTCCATGAAACGTCAAACAAAGCCAACGAACGAGCTGGCGCCACCGCACCGTTTTCAGTTGTGTTGCCAACTGTCGGCCTATAAAATTCAAATTATATTAATTTTTACAAGCTTAAATACACAAAATATTTGCTATAAGTGGGTTCGTATCAAAGAAGAATACTTTAACTTTGTAGTAAATTTATTATCGCATAAAGTTTTACTACCTTTTGCCCAAATTTAATTTCCTCGTGTTTTCTCACGGATTTTCAATTATCAGCTGATTGATGACGTGCATCGGTTTTTGCTTTGCTTCAACTGTAGTTATAGTGAGACACTCGATTCCCTTGGATTCATCAATTCATTCGTATTTTGAAGCTATGAATCCAAAATCTGACCATCGCTGGAATATTGCTCACACACTATTTGGGGTTTTACACCTAAATATACCCGTAGACTGACATGAGCTGACAAACAATCTTAAAAGCCTAGTTCATCGAAAGAAGGTTGGTGTCTTGAGCCTCTGTTACAAACATTATCATGGTAAGTACTCAACTGAGGTTGCCCGCTTGATTCCTCCCAGATCGGTGCTTGGTAAAAGTGAGGCATCGAATTCCAAAACTAGTTTGATTCATTATACAAGAGTTTTCAGGAAAGCACAAAAAGTTTTAAACGTTTCGCAGCTGACCGCCGGACTTCCAAATTCGTATATATTATCGTGACACCTATCAACACTGATTAATATCTAATAGAAAAAAAAACTCCATCAGCAGAACCTCAATATTTGAAAAAAAAGGGGTAAAAAAGTTTTGTAACCACACAGTGAATTAAGAAAGTTTTGAATATGTCGAAATGGGAGTAAAATAGTTTTGAAAGAATAAAAAAAAGTTTTTTGTTCGAAATTATTTGTTACAACATAAAACTCAATAAAAGCAATTCTTACACTTTTTTTTTATGTATTGAAATTAAATGTGGAGTCCACGGCTTTGGCATCGAAACCGTCATCCAATATTTCAATATCGCAATCACACATAATATCTTCTGCATTGTCAATAACATTTTTATAGAACGTTAAATCCACGCCACCAAAGTTTTTACAATCCGGTCCAAATTGCGTTTTTAAAAGTTTATTTACATCATTAAAGAGCTTTGCTTGTTTAACTGGAACTTTCTTGGAAAGAGGATCCGGACTGATGGATGCAAAGAATGTTCCTTTTTTATGTACCGACTTGTATTGTCCTAAATCACTTCGATAATTGACCTCACTTTTTAACATTACCGTTTTTGCAGCTGATTTCTCGATTTTTCGCTTATCTAATGAGAACTGAAAATGCCATTGAGCAGGAGGTTTGATAGTTGCTTTTATAGTTTTTTTTAATCAATAATGTCAAAGTCTTTTTGAATATCTAACACTATTGCATATTCAGAACAGAAGAAATAGCTCTATATTCATTGGGTTTAACTATTACTTGTGCTTTTCGTACTATGTTCTCAATTCATTCTAGACATTTGTCAAAGATATAACGACATCGATCTTCTTTTTAAATGGAAACATACAGCTTGTAATACATCATTGGAAAGCTAATATCTCGTACAGTATGCTCATAAATTTTGGCGCGATTCTGTCAAGCTATTTCAAAATGGCGATTGTTAAAACTTTTTAAAAAAAATCCCTATTTAAATGAGCGGAAATGATAATTCATTGATGTTTTTTTTACCTTTCAAGGTAAGGAATATTCACTGTTTCACGTTCTGACATTTTGTGACATTGTGAACTTGTAAAATTAATTTAGGTATTTCCGAAGTATTATTTTACAATTTTCTAAACAAAAATGGTTTTGTCGGAAAGGCAGCGTATCGAAGTCTTGATATTGTTAGGATGTGGACATAAAATAAGAAGTCAAAGTAAAGTGTGCACTTTATTTAATGCTAAATATCCGGAAAATCTAATTTCACAGGGCACTGTTAGTACAATATTCCACAAATTTGATGAACATGGCACAGTAAAAGACTTGCCTAGGAATGGACGGCCACGTGTTTTAGGCCACGATGAAAAATCGGATATTGCATTATCTCTGCAGGATAATCCGCATGTTTCAACAGTTTCATTGGCTCAAAATCATGATACATCTAGAGGTACTATTGGAAGATTTTTGAAAACAGAGCTTTCAGAAGATGACTATGATGGGCGTTTGTAATTTTGCGAAGAAACGATGAGACGGTGTGACGAGAATAATAGAGAACATATCATTTTCGGATGAAGCTACTTTCTATTTAAACGGGGTGGTTAACAGACATAATTATCGTTTCTGTAGTCAAGAAAATCAACCATGGATATTTGAAGCGCATACTCCGCGGCCCCAGAAAGTAAATGAATGGGCAGGTATCATTAATAACCGGATTTTAGGGTCATTCTTTCTGGAAGTAACTGTAATCTTTCCCAACGAAGTAGATCCAGATATACCTAATGAAACAATTTGGTTTCATCACGATGGTGCTCCCCCGCATTTTGGTGTCAATGTGAGAAGATATTTAGATCAGATATTTCCAGGTCGCTGGATTGGACGACGTGGTACAATTGAATGGCCCCCGAGGTGTCCAGACTTAACGCCTCTAGACTATTTTCCTTGGGGATATTTAAAAGGAAAAGTTTACCAAAATTGGCCAAATAATATTAAAGATTTTAAGAACAAAATTAGATTGGAGACACATAACATACCGGCTGAAGCCATTCGAAATTCCGTCGACGGATTTTACCATCGTCTGGGAGCATGCCAAAGGGTGGAAGACATTTCCAGCATTTGCCACGTTAAACCATCTTTTTGTTGTGTTTTGTTTTGCTTTGTTACATTTTAATTTTTTTTTGACAAAATAAATAACAAATAATAAAGCATAACTATTGTTAAGTCACAATGTCACAAAATGTCAGAATGTAAAACAATGAAGGTTTCTTACCTTGAAAGGTGAAAAAATCATCAATGATTTATCATTTCCGCTTATTTAAATAGGGATTTTTTTAAAACTTTTAACAGTCGCCATCTTGAAATAGCTTGACAGAATCGCGTCAAAATTTATGAGCATACTGTACGACATATTAGCTTTCAAATGATGTATCAGAAGCTGTATGTTTCCATTTAAAAAAAAGATCGATGTCGTCATATCTTTGACAAATGTTTGTAAAAAAAAACAAACGAATAACGTCAAAATGTAAGCATATATTAAACTAAATTGACGTGTCCGAGCATTTTCCTCAAAAGTTACAGGTTAAGGCTATATTAATTTTATTCCGGACTTCTGCGCAGCCCTGTATATGGTTCTACTTGTGGTAAGTCTTTTTCGCATATTCGTTTGCTTTATACTACAAAGGAACTATTTCTTACTGCGTTTTGCTTTACACCGAAGAAAATCGAATGAACTTGCAAATATAAAATTAGGTATAATCTATCATTCAAAAAAAGAAAGCCAACTACGTATGATCAATTATTGATATTTACGTTTGGAAAATTAAAATTCACAGAAATAAAGTGAAAACAGTGTTTATGGTATCAGCATCAAAGAAGAGTTATAATTCATTAATTTATTTGTACACACAAAAGAAAGTAACGGCTAATAACAACAATGGCCCACTTTGATGTTTACAGGACATATTTTGCCAATCTTTAGGTATAATTATTTAAATATCGTTTATTAACACTAAGTATGAAAAATTATAATCTCGCAAAACAATATCCTAATTGGACAGAAATTTCAATGTTTTAGTCTGTCCAGAAAGCTTCTTATTAAAGTATAATAAAATAATCAACTAACTATCCTCGCCCAGCCCAAACCCTAGAATTCAGTAAAATTCAATCACTAAAGATGATAAAAGGGATAAAGTGTATTTTCATGATTGTCTGACGGTTTTGTATATAGGTTTTATTTGAGGCTAACGTGTAGAAAAAATAATTGGCTTTCGAAGCCTTTATACAAAAACAACGTGAAAGGAAATAAAACTGAAATAGCCTAAACGTTAAAATAATATATTTTTTTAAAAATAGGTCTAATTAATAATTATAAAAAGTCCCTTACTAATTGAAATAATTCAAGTTCGGTCTCTATATTGTTTGTCAAAACCGGTGAATTATACCCACCTAAACTATTTCCGACAATATGGTGGTGCTACTTTTATTAGAAGGTAGTAACAACTTTGATATTTAAAACGGAACATCCTAGTACTTATTTTATATTGAATCTCTAGTAGTTTCGCAAGAACTCTTTTAAGTATTTGCCTATACCTATCTCTTTTATGTATGTTCTATTTGTTTCGAAAAACATGATTCGCAAGAAATGTTGATATTTTTGAACTCTCTAAGCTAAGGCATTGAAATTTGGTTGCACCTTAGGTAATGCCCTGCGTCTTTTTGCGCCGTTGCTAAACCTAAGTTGCAGCATAAAAGGTGGTATAAAAATATTTGTATTTTAATTACTTGCAAAAGTGTCTAAATAAATAAGTTTTTAAATTAAAATATTATTACCAATTTAAACACAAATTATCAATGTCCTGTAATAACGACTTTTATTGTTCTAATAATGGCACCTTTCGAAATTGTAGTTGTTAAGGGTAACAAGAGATTGATAATTTGGAGCTCAAAGAGCTCTTGATACTTTTTTAATGTTTTTAATTTATGTATACCATATAATATCTACCTAACTAGTGAAGTGTTATAATTTATGTCCGTAATTATTTGTAATAGTTCTTTGAAGAAGATATTCCCATTCGGCTTTGGTCAACACTTTTTTCACTGTTGTTATTACTTGGATATTCCAGTACTTTCACATCTTCTAAATACTTTCAAAAACTATGGAAGGAAACTATTGTGAATTCAGCTCTTATTAATTTATTTATTTTGTCGAATATTATCTCGACGGAGCTCGTGTATATTTTACAGTGTACAGAAGAAGCTAGCTGTCGCAGGGCTTTTGATGATTGTCGGGTAAGGGACCATGGAATTGACCTCTGAGATTACCCACATCTAAATTTATTCGATTATTGTTACCTACCTGTGGGATGAATTTAAAGAAACAATTTACAAATCATCAGCATATCGAAAATAAAAATTGTTACACTTAATTTTTAATTCGGGTTACTAAAGAATTGCAAGACCTAGATCCTTTAGAAATTACGTGAATCAGCGCATTTATAAGTGCCTGGAAGTAAACGGCCATTTAATTATTGTTTTAGCAGTAATATTATACAGGGAAATTCATCAAAATGCATGAGTCGTATACTTTTTTCTTTAGATTCATAGGTATACTACTGTGCTAAGCTTTATAACTTTCGCTATATGATAAGAAACTTAAGGGGAGTTTTACCCCTTGAGGAGCTTCTTATATAATGCTTACGTTGGTTATCGCCTTCATTACGGTGTAAATTTTTGGTGTGCATTCCCTTCAGTAAGGGATGCATTCGTGGCACAAAAGGGGATGTTAAGGTGCATTCTTGCCGTTCCAGGATTCTGACTCTACCATTTTACTTATATATACCTACTAATATTATACGAATCTTTGTGTAATGTAGAAAAACTTGTGTAATTTGTTTTATTTTTATAGGAAATAAAAAGTTTATTTATTTATTTATTTATTTAGTTATATATTTTTTAACCACCCGAAGTATTATAGCTGAGATTTGGCTATAGTATAAAAATCCGCCTGGTATTACATAACTCACAAACAAATTTCATTGCCTTAGTATACTAGTTCAGAAATATAAGCATTTGTCGAGGGATATGTTCAGGTTAGTTCAGGTTAGTTCAGGTGTCCTGGTGTGGGTGCAAAAAATAGAGGCTTTTATTAATCAAAATATTGTTAAGACGAAAATGATTTTTTGGACACTCTTTGTACTCAAGTGGCACAGTACATCATAATATTATTTAGGCTGCGTTAATAATTTTAGAAAAATCAAGTTAGTGTATTTTAGTCTTAAACATATTTATCGCCCCGTATCTTCGAGACAATGCGGGTTTCTGAAACTTGGTAAGTAACAAATCATTCTGATAATTACCCAAAAACTCACCCCTTCAATTCTTGCCTCATGTTTAGTTTTGTGTTATAATTAGACACAGCCCTACAGAACAAATCCTTTATGGTGCTCTGCGAGCAGGAAGCGATTCACGTTGGTCTTGAATCTTTGGAGATCATACTCATTGGGAATCACAGATTTATAGAGCATCAGAAGCTGTTGAGCTGTACAGGGTCTTCCAACGAGGACTGAACAGCGGCTCATTTAACGGGACTTTAAATGGACAGAGATACTACGAGTTCTTAGAAAACGAAATTGAGAACTTTTTGGAAGATTTACCATTGAAAGAATATCAAAATTTAATTTGGCAACATGACGGGGCCCCTCCGCATGCCGTGCGTGAGGTTACTCAATATTTAAACGGACGCCATGAAGAATGGATTGGTAGAAATGGAACCTATGCTTAGCCACCCAATAGTCCCGATTTGTCAATATTAGACACATTTCTTTGGGGCCATTTAAAGAACGTGGTATACAAGCAGCGAAACCACGATATTGAAGAGATCATGCAGAAAATTGTGAATGAAATAAATCGCCTTAACCAGGAAAATCAAAATATAACAGCAAGTTTGGAAAGGCTACAAAGAGGTTATCGCACATGTTTCGAGAACAACGGAGGTCACATTGAACAATTAAATTATTAATGTTCTTTTTTTAATTAGTATAGAGTTGTATTTCTTTTTCTGTCATGTAATGTTTTATTTTCCTCAAATAGGTTCTTTATTCTAAGAATAGTATTGACGGATATATTTCTGTGAAAATTTGCAATAAATCTTTTCCTTGCTTCTCTTGCATTTTCTTGGCATTTGTAGAACAAGATAACAATCTGCAATCTCTGATCTAATGAATATTTCATTTCGGCAATATTATAGTAAATTTGTCAAATTTTTTGACTTTGAAGGATTCAAAGGTGATTATACCTTTATTACCTAGTGTATGTTTCAAACAGGTTAAAGTTAAATTATACTGGATAAAACATTAAAATTAAATAAAAATAGCTGTCACAATATTAAATATTTTAATCAGAACGGACAAAAAAAAAATCACTCGTTCCAAAAATCGTATAAAAAAAGCTATGTTCCATTTAAAAAACACCTTATCCATAGCGTAACTCTTTTGTTTCTGGTTCAAATAAATTTTTTTTTTTTTGAATTCTGCAGGAAAAGTACATCGATTGGCTATTTTGGATTTTTCTTTAAATACAAGGAAGCTCAAAAATGAGCCCCTGTTCAGTCCTCGTTGGAAGACTCTGTACACTGTACAGTTCTTAGTTCAGAAAAGTAACCTTTGTTTCTGCGAGGCTGCCTTAGCAATAGCCGCAATTTTTAGCGTTACTTGGTCACTTTCATCCCAAAACCGAATTTGTTGAGATGCAAGACTTCTTGCTGCCTATAGAGATGTACATCAATACCAGTCGATGTTCGAGCATCCAAAGTAGAAGACGAAATAAGTGTGCTGTTGTCAGCCATGTTATATGTCAGATTCTTGTTTCTTCCATATTGCGTACTTTTATTTCAGTTAGGACCCCCATTGTATCATACTCAATAGAAAAAGGCATTGGAGATGCTTAGGGCTACAGCCCGGGACTCCCCATGATACTGTATTGCATTGTTCTGAACGTGGGTAACATAAGCAAGTAACAACGTTTCGATATATTCCTTTTTACCTTTTTTAGGACAAGGTTGTAACCTTGATTGCTTTTTCTTAACTTTGGCACTAACAAGAAAAGAAAATTTAATATATTTACAAACATCCATTGAATATACAGAAACTATAATACTTTGTTAAAATTATGCATAACTTATGTAGGCTAGATTAAAAATTGTTTTTACTATTTTCTCTTTTAATTCTTATTTTTATTATTTATCTAGACATGTCCTATTTTTATGAAGTAGAAAGCCAGGATCAACCAAAGATCTTTACATGTACAATAATAAATATTGTTTACTATTTATTGTATAGCAAAAAAAAATTGTAAATCTTAGGAAATCTTCAAATTTGGCATAAAATGTAAAGGATGGTCACAATTCAAGGCTCATTTTGAAAAAAATTAATTATTAAAAACTTTCTTACTTTAAATAAGACAGTCTATATATTTGTATTTAACTTGATGACAAATTAATTGCTCTTTAAAATAAGTGCATACTGTTATATATCTATATAAAATTTCATCCAAAAATATAATTTTTTGAAGTAAGGTATGAGAACAAATAATGTACATACGTACTGTATGCCTTGAAATCACACACAATTTTTTTAAAGCTTTACAAAATCATAAAATTAAAATTGTAGATAAAAATCAGTTAATAATTCAGTGTTAAATAAACTACTTACCCAAGGGTTCAAATATTAGTTTTTAAAAAATGTTATAAATGTGCACTAATAATTTAGGTGTGGGAATTGACTGATTCGGTTATTTAGCGTGAAGCGCTCACAAAATCGTGGGTGCAATGGCTTTTTTCAGAAGCATAATGTTTACAATACATAAAATATACATTTAATAATTTAGTACAATAAAATTGTTTTTCTTAACAAGACAGTCCATTTGCACATGGCCCTTGAAAAAATGTAATTTTTGTATTAAATATGATCTTTTCATGCAGACGCGTTGATATAGGTATATACTATACTATATAATATACTCATATTATAGAGAAATTAATTCCTCCTTAAATAAACAAAAAATCTACAGGGTGCTGCATTTAAAATAAGAAATTTTTTTATGATTGAATTGTTTCGCTATATAGGTACCTGGAATTGTCACCACCCTGTATATTTGGTGCCAAGTTTTAAGATTTTCTAAGACTTGCTAATCTATTTTCCATATAATGGCAAATAAATTTTAGTATTGTGCTTGAGTTGGAGCTACACAGAAATTTCTCTAAAATTTACTTAGAATTTAATGTCCAATAACATAATAAAAAATATCATGAATTTAAAAAACTATAGTTGACAGCTACTTCTGGTATAACCGGAAGGGACAGAAACTTTTCAATATTTTAATTTGCAAACGACAATCCGAAATCTACAAAGTTTAAAAAAAATATTTTCAGTGGTTCTCCCAAAAGTTCTAATGTACGCTCATTGAAAATCACCCTGTATCTAAATACATTCTGTGTAATAATGATTGTAAAAAACCTCTCAATAATACATGTTGTCGTTGCCGTTAATAATAATTATAGGCTTCCTAAATCAATAAGTTCATTTTAAATTATCTCTTGTTTAATTAAAAGATAACTGTTAAATGTCCTTGACCTCTGCGGTTGCAGTTCTTTCAGCTTGACCAAAGAAATGTTTAAATATCTTTTTCAGCATCATCGCGATAGGATGGACCGGTTAAACAAAGGCAGAGCAGGACTTGTTCTGCTGCTAATATTAAAGAAAACGAAAAATCTAAAATAACGAAAATCTTGGTTTTCTTTTTGACCTTTTTTTAAGGTTGGCTACATAATATTGTAAAAATGACAAATGTTCTAACAGCTTTTAATTCTACATCATTTAATTTTTTTGTCATATGGCACACTAAACACTAAACACAGTTTATAAGTACTCAAAAACCGCAAATTTTAGGTATAACATTTTTTGAAAAGAATGTATGAAAAATACAAAATTTATATCGATACTAAAAAGCTAAAAGGTTATGACTGAAATTTGCCATGTAATTGATATTTAGGCGCTACAAAGTGTAGTTTTTAATATTGCGTCGAATGATCTATTCTTGAGCTGGCCACTAAAATTTTTATATCATAATATGTATTCTTTTAACTTAAATCACCTGATCAATGGTCGCATTACGGCGGTCGAATAATTAATTATAGGCGACCATATTTAAGAGCGTTTTAAAATATTCTTGCTTAGATTTTTTGTCATGATAGATAACCTACCTTGCGCCATTTTGGGATTCCATTTTTTCTTTATATTTGCCCTGCATTTCGGTTTACCCTATATGAAATAATTCATATTATCTTTCCGCAAACTGTTTTTTTCTTTAGCGTTTTTATGAACTAAAGTGTTAATTAAACTGTTATACTGTAATTGGACGACGGTGGTGCTTATCCCGTTTTGCCTGTTTTTTATTTATTATTTAAAGGGCATTTAATTTATTTAATGCTTTAAACAAACTATTCGGCTGTTATGTCTTTTTACTTAAAATTACATACGTATATTATCTTCGGACTTGTCGCTTCGCTATACGTCTTACTCATAAACATTATAACTTAAATGACATTTAACAAAGTTCTTCATGCTCTGTATTGCAAGGAATGTTTTTTTTTGTACTTTTGTCACTAGTACACGCTTTTCAACTATTTTATGATTTTTCTCGAAAAACTGACGTGAAAAGAAATATGAAAGAATTAATTTTGGGTTTACATTGAGTTGATTTTAAAATACAGCGAAAGATGAAGGAGCTGTATGGTGTGCTTACCAAATTCTTACAGACATATATTTTCTCTCAACGTTTAGGTACTGGTTTAAAAGTATTACATTTTTATGTTGCAAATCTGGAGAAAATATACAATTAGTCTTTTCAACGACGACAGACCAGAGAACCCCACAACGGAAATGTCCACTCTAACAGGATCAAAAATACTAAAAAGTGAAATCATACACGCCATCAGTTTAATGAGAAATAACAAAGCTTCAGGTCCTGATGTTATGTACTCGGAACCGTTTTACTTAATTAACGAACAAAATCTTAAAACGATCGTAAGATCTTCAATAACATCTATGACACTGGACACTTCCATGAAAATTGGCTTCGTTCTACGTTTATTACCCTACCAAAATCGAACAGCGCAACCTCGTGTAGAGATTATAACCTTATCAGCTTAATGAGTTACTGTGTGAAACTTTTCCTTCGAGTTCTACACACAAGGCTTTATCAAAAATGTGAGGAAGTAAGTGGATTTAGTCAATTCGGATTTAAAAGCGGATTCGGTACTAGAGAAGCCATATTCAGTCTCCAGATATTAATCCAAAACTGCCAGGATCAAAGAAAAGATGTCTATATGTGTTTTATTGACTATTAGAAGGCATTTGACAACGTTAAGCACAATCTCCTGATAACATACCTCAGAGATTTGGGACTAGATGGAAAAGATATAAGACTAATCGGTCATCTATATTGGCACCAAAAGGCATAAATTCGAATAAGCAACGCTGGAACAACTGAAGATTTTGAAATTAATAAAGGCGTTTGCCAAGGAAGTATCTTATCCCCAATGTTATTCAACCTGTACGTGGAAAGGGCATTTTTCGAGGCAACTTCAGATAGCCCCTTTGGAAATAAAGTAAACGGAATCCCCATGATATTGGCAGATGATGCACCTGATCTCCAAAATCTACTAAATCGGGGAAATGAAGAAAGCCGAAGACTAGGCTTAAAAACTAACATCAGTAAAACCAAGTTTCTGATTATTAGTAGGAACGATATTCCACACACTCGAATACATATTAACGAAGAGAACATCGAACAGGCCACACAATTTAAATACTTGGGATGTATGATTAACCAAGAATGGGATCCGGATCATGAGATAAGATGCAGGATCGAACAGGCTAGAGCAACCTTCATAAGACTTCGAAAATTCCTTATCGACAAGAACTTGAATTTCTACCTTAGATATAGGATGGTAAAGTGCTATGTCTGGTCCGTTCTCCTGAATAGTATTAAGGCGTGGACGTTAAAGGTATCAATCATCAACAAAATTGAAGCCTTTGAAATGTGGATCCTACGGCGAATGTTGAAAGTGTCTTGGATCGATCACGTGAGAAATGAGGACGTTCTCCAAAGAACCGGTCTAGCAAAACGAGAACTTTTCGAAAGTTTCAAAAAAAGAAAAATAGGTTATCTCGGCCACATCCTGCGCGGAGAGCGATACCACTTTCAATGCCTCATTCTTCAGGGTAAAACTGAAGGAGGGAGAAAAGGATTAGGCTGAAAAAAATGTCGTGGCTGAGAAATATCCATCAATGGACAGGAATAAAGGACTTCCAAACACTACAGAACGTTGAAATTAATAGAAGCATATGATAAGAAAAAGATGAACGCCTACGCAAGAATATGCACGGCACTAAAAGAAGAAGATACATCAATGTTTCCCTTACCTTACTACTTTACCTGTAGAGTAAAATGGTTCAAAATAAACGAAAAATCTTTCTGCAAGTCTTTAATATACCTTACCTGGGCAAATTGTAAAGAAACCCCATTTTCCACCTACTTTTAGGGCTAGGTCCCCTAGCGGCGATATAGCGAACCTAAAAATAATTTCATGCATTGCACGTCTCAATAGTTTTCTCGTTTTGCGTCAATAATTAAGGAATGTATTTATTTTTTCTTAATATTTTCCTTCTTCCAAAAATAAAGAATTATTAAATTTTTAACATTTTGAAATCGCCCCTAAAGTTAGTAAATTTTAAATTGTTTTCGTGTGAGTCAAGTTGTTAAGCTATAAGCGCAAAAAAATCTTTTAGTGTCTAACTCCTAGTTAGTATGTTGCCGCTGCTGTTAATAATCAGACATATCCGCAGTTAGAAACTTTTACCCCCATACACAAACCTAAACAATTGACTTAAACCTTTTTTACTCAAATTAAATTTAGGCATCAATTCACTTAAGCGATACAATCTTTACATCAGATGATTTATGTTAAATGAATAATTAAAGAAAACAAAAATGTGGTCTCAAAATTAAGTTATTTATTAATTAATTATTACCAGCCTTGATTTTTAAATTTATTGTCCAAAAATAAGTTAATAATTATTTTTGAAATAACTAAACTTTAAATCGTTCTAATGTAAAATTAATGATATGTTGCTTATGACCTTTTGCCTTTCAAGCATCAATATTTAAACCTACCTATAATAATTAAGAAATGAAAATTGGGGCAATAAAAAGTCGGTGAAGCCTTAATCATAAATTAAACAAATAAATACACTATTCAATGCACCTTCCAATAACATAAGACCTACTTATTATCGTTATTTTATATGAAGGAGTTTTAAAGATATTTAAAAAAATCTACCCTTAATCTACTCATAAAATATACCTTCATGTTTCAGTAGAAACTCGATATTCTAAGAGAATTTTCTTTTCATGAATTTTTCACTGATAATTTGAGATTAAACCCCTCGAGGTAAACTTCTCGGGATTATATCAGAATATAAGTAAAAATTATATTTCGTAAACATTTTCGGAAAATCGATTTCTTGTAAAAAAATAGCCGATTTTACGTCTGCTCTATAGGAATATTACTGTTGTTTGATAAGAATGCCGCTTATTGATGTTGGAATGCAACCTATTATACCTATGTTCTATTCAGTTTAAATAAATTTGCAAATACTACCGGCTGAAAGAGGGGTTCATTTTTTGAGAGGGATTGTACTACAACAATAATATAAATGTATAATTATTGTCTGCGGAATCGGAGGAATAGCATATAATTTTATTAAATCACATTGTAACACTTTATGGTTAATATTTTATATTATATTTTATATAACATTTCTTGATATATTCAACCTTCTTTCACAAAACAAAATTTACTTTTAGCGGTAAATTTATTTTCGTATATTAATGCAATTTCAGTTCAGTCCACCACTGCACAACGGTTTTGTCGAAGACTGAAAGAAGAACTATAAACATAAGAAGTCACCTATAAAATCAGCCGCTAAGAGTTCATCAACTTCAGTACAGTTCTTTCCATCATGCTGCCAAAATGTATAGTCTTATTTGTAGCCATAGCTGCTGTTAAATCTGCCACTTTACAGGAAAGAAATATACCTGTAGAAGTTAGATACGAAAGATTTGACCATGGCATCAGTGCCAATTCAGAAGAAAAAATACAACTTAGTGAGGAAGACCTTAAAGAGAATTATCTCAGATTGCAAAAACTGAGCGTTGCAGAAAAAAATCCCATCGCTATAAATAATAACTTTATTAAAAATCTTAACGAAAAAGTGCAGTTGTCACCGGAAGAATTATTACAATCTTCAAAGCATCTTCCGATTAATCACGATTTTCAAGACGAAGAACTAAGTACCAATGACAGGGAAGTTTTAGGGGAGCTTCGTGGAAACCCTTTACCTGAAACCCAACCAGACACGCTTAGTAAAGCGACCATTCTTCAAAGAGCCCAAGATATTGTCGAAAGAGGCATAGAGAGTTTAAGAACAAACTTTCAACCTAAAGAGGACGATGTTACGCCCTCCGAAGAAGAATGGAATAAGTTGGAATCTAACTTAAGGGAGTACTTTGTCGAAGAAAGAAATAAGTTGGGATTAAGGCAGGATCAGGTGACGCAACCGCAAAATATTTTTCAAAATATTGCGAGTGGAATTCAGCAAGTTACCACCACCTTTGTTCAGCAGTTTCAAGGGCAAAATCAAAACGGGACAAGCGGTGATGAGGGGCAAGGGCCGCAACAACAAGGGCCCGTTCAGGGATTCGTCGGGTTCTTTACCGGAGGTAAGTTTATTTGATTTTTTTTTATTTGTGCTATAAAAATACTATTGTTCCTAGATGGTATAGGGTCTGCAGGTTTGTTTTGTATTTATAGTATAGATGAAATGATTTTATGCATTTTTAATTAAATTTAAAAAAAAAACGCCCTATAGGTACCCTTAGATATTTGCTCCCCTTTTAATTTTACATAAAAATTGGATTAGACTTTTTTAAAGCTTCTTACATGATGGGCTCACACATTAAATTCTATTATTTTCTAATAAGCTAATTAAAAATTATTTACAAAAACTCTTTGTAAATTTCTTAAACTTAAACTTGAAAGTATTACTTGATTGGGCTGCCTTCCCTCTAGATATTTATGAAATTAAGAACATACCTACCACAGTTCATCATTTTTTTAGACTTTAGAGAAATGACATGTATTTCAACAAACCGTTATTTTAGCCTGTACATTTTGACAAACTGGCTTAGATAGATATTTTTTTGTTTGCTTCACGGCCTAATACTACCCTAATTTTCTAAATTTTTCGATTTGCGTTATTAATAGTAACTATCAACTATTATATATTTTTAAAAAGCTTAAAAATAGCCTAATCAAATAACAGAAAAATATACAGGGCGTACCATTTAAAAAATCACATGCTTGCTTTGAATCTCAAAAACAGAGACTCCCAGAAAAAAAAGTAAGGACGCCACTGAATTCTGCTTAAAGAACTCTCGAAGAAAAGGTTTTCTATTTTTTGATAAGTTAAAGGGTAACCGAGATACAAAGGGTGGCCAATAAGCACTTATTTTCAAAAACACACTGTAGCTTAAGAACTAAGAAAGCTATAAACAATTTTGTTTGGGGTATCTTTTGTTTAACGAAAAAGTGACGTGGTAATTTAAAAGCCGCAAGTCTTCTATCTTTGGCAGTTACCGAGCCCCTCGTCCATGAAGCTTACTTACTGAACATTTATTTTCTACGAAATTGATAAATGCGAAATTCTTTCAATAATTTTACTTTTTTGTTTAACGATTCCAACTAGAATGCTCTATCGTGCCTTGTTTTCGTCGGTAATGCCGGTTTTACATGGCAATCACAGTCATTCGGTTAGTTTCATTATGAGTTGCAGGATTTGTAGGTACTAGTTACCAACAATTTCGTTTCCATAACTTTCACTACATTTAGCACATTTTTAGTTTGATTTTGTTTTATATGCTTTAAATTTATAAAGTTCGAAAACTTTTGTAAATATCTACCGGAAGCTTATCAGGGTAGACTAAAAAGTTATAATACTGTTGAAGTAGGGGTGTCACGCATTCTTTTCAAGAATTGTGTGGCAAGTTTTAGTTTGACGCTATTTTCAGTTCATCTTTTATTATTCTTTGTGTTGTCAAAATATTTGAAGTTAATTTTTTCTTATAAAGTAAAATTAATTTAGGATTTCGACTTGCGGGGTTGTAGGACTGTAGGTAAGAGGAAGGGGGTTAGGGGTTTAAATGTGATACTACATATTATAATAATAATATCATGTGCAGGTAACCTACCATCGTGCATAAAATTTGGGATTTATCAATTATCCAAATAAAGGTTTGGTAAAATTTAAGTTTATCTACAATGATTGATGTTTTTGTATATAACATGAAAGCTTAGAACGTTTCGAAATTTATTTAATAATCCAGTTCATTAACGTAAACTATTAAAACACGGTAACTAATCGAGTAAAAACAAATTATCTAATAATTTGCATTAAAATAATAAAAATACATTTCATTAATGCTCACATGCATCTAACTTATGGACAAGCACACGGCAATCATGTGGATGCCAAGAGAATTTATTTTAATACATTTCCAAATCGAAGTGTGCCGCCTAAAGGAACCATTAAAAGGGTTAATATTTCGGAAATCACTTAATCAAATGTTAGAGATGTGAAAGATTTGCTTGTTTTTGTTTACTTCAGCAGATTTTCAAGGTGGGCGCCCTGTACCTCTATACCTACATTTCCTTAGTCGTTCTCTCGTTGTACTTAAACAACATTCCAGAATTGCCTCGAATTTGTGTTACTCTTTCATCAGATTTCCCTGGTTTAACTGGCGTCGAATATGCAAGTCTCTTTAAATTTCCCCACAAAAAAGAAATCCAATGGAGTCATGTCGGGCGACCTCGGTGCCCATAAAATAGGCCCACCTCTATCTACTCATCGATTACCAAAAGTATTTGATAACCCCTTTGAAGCTCTGCATCTCCGTTAAGGGGCAATTTAGAAATTTTTTTTCAGTGACAAGTTAGGGTTGTCTTGACCTCCCCTATATGCTCTCGAGAGAATGCCATATACTTCCTGGATACCCTGTATATTATAGTGTTTTGATTGTTACTTCTGAAGTTTGTTTAAACAGACACTAAAATCCGACGTTTCATTACGATAATTCATCAACTAAATTTTGTCTATCCTGGATATTTTATTTTGGCAATGATAAGTTTTCGATCTCCAAAAAACAATGATGTATCATTATCAAACTTTTATCAATAACGACAGTCGTGCCAGGCGAATATTTCTAGTACATCTGCTTATTTCATGTGCGTATTAAATAAACTTAACAATGTATGGCAATAAAACATTAATTTATTCTGTTTAAAAGTTAAAATAAGTCTAAAGTTTTCTTTGCCATGTTCATAAATTATGCCAAATAACACTATCTAGAAACACAAAAATAAACAAAAAAATGTGGCTTTTATGTTAGACAGAGGCAGAAAAAGGATTGTAGGTAAGTACCTACAAGAAATATTTTTTTGTCATGAATTTTTTGATTGCCAAAATATTAATTGTGATCTGTTTTTGGCAGATCAAAGGCTTTTTATAGTGGATATAAAATATCTAGTTCAGTATTTAAAAAGATGATGTTGATGATGGTCGCCCGGGGATGAAAGCCCGGAATTATTTATATATATTTCACCTGTCAGTTTACTTGACATAAATTACACTTCATTTAAATTCGACAGTTCACATTTTTCTACAATTGAGCATGGTTCAGTGAAGTTTTTTGTGCCCCTTTTTACTTTTCTTCATAATGGCCTACACCTTTACTTAATAACTTCATTGACCAATGCCTTTTGTCTGGTAAACTTTTAAATTTTTACATTATTTAAGAATCGGTACCAGTTTTTTAATATGTCATTTTCATAACCTTCACACTTTACCATGTGAAATCACATTTCCCGCCAGCAATTGTGATTGCATGAGGTTTCTTTCAGCTGAATTTCCAATTTTTCCTCTAAATAGCTCAAAGCTAACATAATTACCTCACTGACAATCACATTGGCCCAATAACCTTTATTACCTGGTTCTCTTACTTCAACGAAGGATGTGAACTTTCAAAATACTAAATTTTCTTTCTCCTCGGTTCAATTTTTAATATTTCTCTACCTTCAACGTCATTAATTTATTTAATTTTATAATGTTAACCTTTTTCACCTTGAACCAGAGTCTAGATTCAGTCTCAAAGACTTATCATTTTTGAACTTCGTATTTTCTAAACTGAACCACCAGGATCAATTGCTGGTAAGTACCTTTTCTCCTCTCTTTATGTATAGTACATAGCGAAATTTCTTTTAGTATCCCTGGAGATGGACATTTAAGTGTCCGAAACATGTTGGATAACGATCTTAAATAATAAAACAATGTGGAGGTAGACTGAAGTTGTTTTATTTGATTATTTATATATGTTTACAATTTTAAGGATACTAGCTTGTAGAGCAAAAAAAGTTATATCGATGTAATTTAGTTTCAAATATCTTTAAAAATAAACTATATATAAACATAAAATAAAACATATTTTACAAAATTTCATTTTTTTTTTATATCCGGAAACAGTCGAAATTTTGAAATTATATTGACGTCATTTTATTAGGCACTATTAAGATTTTCAAGATCGCAAAGTCTCACTCACTCATTTTGTAGCATATTGTTTATTCAATTCTGATAACATTTTTATAGATAATTTCACATATTGGGAAAGTACATTTATAATAATATAATCTTTTAATATTTTAATATACAACAGGTTAACCGTTATCAAACCATTTCACTTAATTTGTGTCATAAACCGTTAGAATTTAAATGGTCATTAATTTTTACACATATTTCTAGAACCGATTGGTAATCATGTGGTCATTCAACTATTAAACTAGAATTATTTTAGGTAAAATAATATCCATTCAACTGTTTAATAATTTATTAATAAAGGGGAAAAAGTTGCGGTACACCGGATAAAAGATATACGTACAAACATCCTTGGCATAACAGATACAGATGGTTGCGGCAATTTGATGCGTGGTGATAACCACGAAATAGCTATCATTATATTTTGTATCCTGAGGCTCGTCATTATCTTCAGACTCGTCGTATGCTGTAATGCAAAATATTATATTTATACTAAATTCATTCTGTTCAACTCCCGCAACATTTTAGATTTTTTACGACGTAAAAGTTCTTACTATTATACAGGGTGTTTCAGAATAAGATGCTAATCCTTAACGGTGTGAATCCTTAGGTGATTTTAAGAAGAAAAGTTCAAATTAACATATTATATCCTTAACCTATCAACTTTCGAACTACAGGACGTTAAAGTTTTAAGAAAAAAATCGTTTTTTTTATCATAACTTTAACAACTTTCTAGCTATTTTTATGAATTTTTCACACATGCCCTCTAAGCATCAATAGCCATTTTTTTGTGTAGAAAAATTTTAAAATTTTTTAACCAGTGGCGTCCTGAAAGGGTTTAGACTAGATATTTTGGGAAAATATTATGTACGCCCTGCTTTTTCTCAAGATAAAAATTATTTTTAAAATACTCATTCATTTTAGGCCACATTTAATATCTTGCCTTTTTATCGTCCGACAAACAGTTTCCGACAAAAAAAAAAAGCATTAAATGAGCATTCGCTATGTGCCTATGGTTTATTTTTTAACATTAATTAAAACAACTAACATTAAATAACGTGTGAACAAAAACAAAAATAATTTAGATTAGCTGTTGAAAGTGGCCACCACCTGCAAGAATGCATGCTTCAGCTCTTCTCCTCATTGAGTCTCGTACCCTTTGAAAAATTCCTGGAGTATTCCTGATAGTGTCGAAACAAACTATTATGCGGTTTCTCAACTCCTCTTCAGTATTTATTGGAATGCTGTAAACCAACGTTTTCAGATGTCCCCACAGGAAAAAATCTAGACTGTTTAGATCAGGGGATCTAGGTGGCCACGATTGTGTTCCTCTGCGCCCTATCCATCGATTACTATAATGTTGATTTAAAAACTCTCGTGCTAAGAGACTGAAATGGGCAGGTGCACCATCGTGCATAAACCACATACGATGTCGGGTTAAAATAGGGACATCATCTAGCAAATTTGGTAAAGTGTGTTCAAGAAATTGGCGATAACTGATTCCGTTTAATCTGGCTGGTAAAAAATAAGGCCCAATTAAATAATCACCAATAATTCCAGCCCAAACATTTACAAAAAATTGCTCTTGGTGGTGGGATTCCGTAATGGAATGTGGATTTTCTTCTGCACAGAAGTGATTGTTATGAAAATTTTGTATGGCGTTCCTGGAAAAATTAGCTTCGTCCGTGAACAGAATTCTGGCATCAAATTGGGGATTTTCGGTAACCATTTAAATAAACCATTGGCAGAAATTGATGCGTAATGGAAAATCCCTAGGAAGTAGGGCCTGGACCCGTTGAATATGGTATGGATATAACAAATAACTTTGAAGAATTCTCCAGACTAGGACATGAGTAATATTTAAAATATTCCCAATTTTTCTGGTACTTATATTAGAGTTCTGTTCCACTAAATTTAAAACAGCTTTTTCGGTTTCCGGTGTTCGTGTAGTTTGGTGTGCCCCTTTTAAGTAGTTTTTTGTTTCAAAAGATCCCGTTTCACATAACTTTCTGTGAGTTCCTGAAATCGTTCGTGCATCCGGAACTATTCTATTTGGATAACGCTATTGGTATAATCGTCTGGCTTCGAATGCATTGCCGTCAGCAAGCCCGTACAGGTAATGCATATCCGCAAACTCGACATTTGTAAAATTTACCATGATACTTATACGTTTAAAAAGTATTACGTTTTTAAAATTTAAGTTAAGTGGAAAGCCGTGTCCATAAATAAATAGCTGTCAAAACTATTTGGCATTAAATATTTCGTTATTGTCATTGTTTTCTTAACAAAGCTCATAGCCTACTACTTGTCAGAAACCATAGGCACATAGCGATTGCGCATTTAATGCTTTTTATTCTTTTGTCGGAAACTGTTTGTCGGACGATACAAAGGCAAGATATTAAATTTGGCCTAAAATGAATGAGTATTTTAAAAATAATTTTTATCTTGAGAAAAAGCAGTGGCGTACATAATATTTTCCCAAAATGTTTAGTCCAAACCCTTTCAGGACGCCACTGGTTAAAAAATTTTAAAATTTTTCTACACCAAAAAATGACTATTGATGCTTAGACGGCATGTGTGAAAAATTCATAAAAATAGCTAGAAAGTTGTTAAAGTTATGATAGAAAAACGATTTTTTTCTTAAAACTTTAACACCCTGTAGTTCGAAAGTTGATAGGTTAAGGATATATATTAATTTGAACTTTTCTTCTTAAAATCACCTATAGATTCACACCGTTAAGGATCAGCATCTTATTCTGAAACACCCTGTATATGAAGTTTATTAATTATACAGGATCCTGCACGCCTGCAATAATTATGTTTCCATAGCTCCTCCACCGTATATACAAATTACGAATTCACTTCAAGTGCATATTTATGTATTATATCGGGTGTTCAAAAATGTCACGTAGATACTTTAAGGAGTGATAGTGCTTATCAAAATTAAAGCTTACACTTTTTTTTGTTCTTCGTTCTTCTCCCATTTTTTCCGAGACAATTATTCTAAATTTCGTTCACATATTAGTTTTTGAAATCTCTCCAATAAAATGACTAAGTTGTTAGAGGCAGTATACAGAGTGTTACATTTGTTGCGGTACCAACAACATCACTCTCCTGAACTTTTGTTGTGGTTACCCTGTATAAATAATGATATCATATTTTGATTCTCCGTTCACTTGTCATTCTGTTTGATTCCTTACATTTTTTATCGTTTCCTAGTTATTGGTGGTAATAGCCATCGATGCAAACCAACTAACAAAATAAAAAAAAAAAGAAGTAGTTATATTTTATAAGGTTTTTGACATTTAGTGTCAAATAATATTGTTAGTTGATGTTACCAAAGTTAGTTGAAAGCTACTTAATGATGGTTGAGTTCACAATCCAAGAAGATGCCGATATGGATTTTATTTATGGTCTTGCCAGGTCTATGGTCTTGCCAATATTAATCCCTTTGAAGCCAAACGATTCTATCGGCAGCATAATTCAAATCGAAAACAGTCTGCTTCCTGAACTTTTGCGCAGGTACACATTTGACTGTACTAAAATGGACTACTCAAGAAATCCGCTCTCTCTCAAGAACTGTTTAAATTGAGAAAGCAGTCCTGAATGCTATAGAAAACGAACCGGGCACTAGTCAAAAAAATTGCGGCAATTTTAAATATTTCATCTGTGCTAGTTTGGAAAATATTGATGGATAATTTGATGTATCCTTACTATATCCGGACAGTTCAAGCTCTTCCCCTATGCGATTGTCTACCCTTATTAAATTTTTGCCAGTGGTTTATTTAAAGGTTGACCCAAAATCCATTGTTCGGAAAAAAAAATTGTGTTTAGTGATGAAGCAAGTTTTTCGAAAAATGCTATCAGAAATTTTCATAACAATCATTTTTGGGCAGAAGAGAATCCTCATACGATAGTCGAAACTCATTTCCAGTATCAGTCTGAGCTGGCATTATTGGAGATGATTTACTGGGGCCATTTTTCCTGCCAAGAAAATTAAACGGGCAATATTATTGTCAATTTTTAGAAGACGAACTCCCGCTGCTGTTAGAAGAAGTACCACTTGAACTAAGAAACCAATTGTAGTTTATGTATAATGGTCCACTGCCACATTCCAGTTTGGTGGTATGGGAGCTTTTAAATCAACACTACATCCGTTGGATAGATCGAGATGAACCTCAGCTATGGCCTCCTAGGTCCTACGATTTAAATTGTCGAGATTATTTTTTTCTGGGGACATTTAGTGTATCAGACTCCTATTCAAACAGAGAAATGTGAATTAATTCGCAATACTTCTAGGAGAGGAGGTATTTTTTAGTAGTTCTCATAATTTTTTTAGTTTGTCGTGTAACGTCGGAAAAAGGCGGCGTATATTTTCCTATTTTTAGGGAAATTTTAATTTGAAAGCATCGATAAATCTGCTATTTTAAAATTGAGATAAAAAAAAAACTACACCTTAGTATTGATAAAAAATTGGCACACGTGTTCATTTTTTTATTTACAGGTGTCCTCGGGTCTTAAATTTGCAATACTCTTGTTTGTTTCTACCAACCCAGTGTTTATACAGGGTATCTCAAAAAAAAGTTAAGGAGAGTGAAAGTGTTGGTAGCGTAAAAAATGTTATGCTCTGTATACTGCCTTTGACAATTTCGGCATTATTTTGTTGTGCAGATTCCAAGAACTATTAAGTGTACAAGATTTGAAATAATTATCTCGAAGAGGGGATAAATGAAGAAAACGTAAAAAAAATTAAAGGTTTGACACCCTTATATCAAAAATAAAGTCTTTTTCACCGCATGTTTATAAGTACTTTTGTTTTTATTTTGAAGAGTACTATCACTCCCTTAAATATCTAATTTACTTAACTAAATGCAGTTAACAACATTAAATAAAGTTTAATAACTATATATCTACACAAAACAATATTTATGTGGACGACCCATAGACTACGAAAACTGAAAATAACTCACATAATATATCGCTGAATTGCCTGCACGCTTATTTTCAAATTTTTGATGTTGTGAACTCGGCCTCTGTGTGTTATCACATTTATTTTCTCCGCGATCAGAATCCCAGTGCAGGCTAAGCGGAATCGCCATGCTATTTGAAATAAATTCATGACAACGTCGCCTTCTTAGTTCATTGTAATTGTAGCGGCAAATCTTATGTTATGCATTAAAAACATTTACTTCTAATATATTTGTATTCTGTCGCTTCGTAGATTTGATGATTGGTATTAAATGAGTCATTGGCAGAAATTGTGGACTTCGTATGTAGCTTGCCAAATTAAAACATTATTTGTTTTTCTTTTTTTAACCTAAACTCTTGAGCCTACAAGCGGGTCTTAACTAACCAGAACGCGAACGCAAATCGATTGCAAATGTAAACGCGGGCACAATGATTGACTGGTCTTAATCTGCAGGTCTTATGACCATATTACCACACCCTCACAACGAATTCTTAAATGATACCCTTTTACTAACTAACCTTTATTTGTAGGTGTCCAAAATATAGTAAATACCATCCAAGGCGCTACCCAAGGTGGACCACAAGGCGTCGGAAATAGCACCGTCCTTGGTGATAATACCACTGGTGGTAATCAGCAGCCAGGAAATTTTATTGGCAACATTGTTAATAATGTTCAGCAACTTTTCCAACCAGGCAACACTCAAGGAACTGCGACCCAAGGTAATAGACTATAAAAAAAATAGGGATAATTTTCTAATTTTAGGTTTGGTTTATGGCTTGTTAGGATCAGGGAGCAAATGAATCCTAGTTTTAATTAGCCGACGTTTTGGAAAATATATTTCCTTCTTCAGGGCAGGTTATGGTAGGCCCCACGAGTCAACACTAAAACTGCACAAACCGGACATTACTAGGTATTAGGTTAAAAGGAAGGTGCATCTTTAAAAGGATAGTTGGATCTCGCCTTTTAAGATAATTACGTTTATTTTATCCCAAAATCTGGTAATCCCCGGTTTGTGTTGTTTCAGTGTTGACTCGTGGGGCCTACCATAACTAGCCCTGAATTTTCCATTATAAATGATCATGAAACGCTCAAATAATTTTGTAAGATTAAGACCTCTTCAAACTTTATGAACGGCTAATCCTCCAGAGAATCCAGAATTACATAGACCCTCTGTTGATACCCCAACAGGCGGGTTTTAGACCGGGAAAATCATGCACTGGCCAGGTACTAAATCTCACAGAATACATAGAGGAGGGTTTCCAAAATAACAAAATAACGGGAGCAGTGTTCATCGATCTCACAGCCGCCTATGACACAATAAATCATAAAACCTTGCTTACCAAAGTCTACAACACCATAAAAGACTACAAACTAACGAAAACCATTCAATCAATACTCCTAAACAGAAGGTTCTATGTGGAACTTCAAAATAAGAAAAGCCGCTGGAGAATCCAAAGAAACGGCCTTCCACAGGGTAGTGTCCTAGCCCCCACCCTATTCAACATATACACCAATGACCAGCCAATAACAGAAAATGCCAAACACAACGTATACGCTGACGACCTGGTTATCACAGTTCAGGGCCGAACGTTTAGAGAGATAGAAATAAAGCTCGAGGACTCAATAGAAATCATGGCCAAATACTATCGAGAAAACTCGCTGAAACCGAACCCGAGTAAAACCCAAGTAAGTGCATTCCACCTGAATACCCACAAGGCGCACAAAAAACTAAACGTGTCCTGGGAGGGCAAAGAGCTGGAACACGCCGAAACACCAAAATACCTGGGCGTTACCCTAGACAGAACACTAACCTACAAACAACATTGCTACAAAACCAGACAAAAAGTAGCTGCTAGAAATAACCTCATACAAAAATTAGCCGGAAGCAAATGGGGTGCAAAACCTCAAGTCCTAAGAACATCCGCGCAAGCCCTCTGCTTTTCAACCGCAGAATACGCCTGTCCAGTCTGGTGTAGATCAAGCCATGCAAAACAGGTCGATACCGCCTTAAACCAGACCTGTAGGATTACTACCGGTTGTATGAAACCAACACCAATCAACCTTTTGTACAAGGCAGCGGGTTTTGCAGAGCCGAGCGATAGAAGAAAGGGCACAGAGCACGTCGAAAAATTTAAACAAACCTTCGACGATCGTCATGCCCTCTATGGACAGGAGCAGCAACGAAAAAGGCTTAAATCAAGGAAAAACTTCCTCCAATGTGCCACCCTGGAACCACCTGACAACTTCCCTATTAATGAAAAACCCTGTGCGGGGTCAAATTTGGATTGGAAGACTTGGAGAACGCTAAATAGGATACGAACCGGCGTGGCACTCGTAAAAACAAACAAGCTAAGGTGAAAAACTGGGGAAGATCAACAATGCCTCTGTGAATGTGGGGAGATACAAAACATGAACCACCTGCTGGAATGCACACTATGTCCTGCAACGTGCTCCATCGATGAAATGTGGATTGCAATGAAAATGCCATAGACGTAGCCCGGTACTGGGCCGAAAAACTCTAGATGTGATGATTTCGGACTCGAAAAAGTAAAAGTAAGTGTAAGATTAGAACAAATCCTAAAATTATTATGAAATTTTTAATTTTAGAAGAAAAACCTCGATGTTATATAAATCTTTTATATTATCGAAATGGTAGGAGGGTTGATGGCCACAGGGTTTATTTAACACAGAACACTATTCAGGATTTTCACACAGAATTTCTATACTGGCCATGAATCTCGACCAGTTTGTTGTTTTTGCTAGATCTGTAGTTTGCCTTCAAGGAACAGAGAATGTGAATAGAAAGAAAGGCAGTGGGAGATCTAAAGTTCGCACTGCTCAAAATGTAAAACAATTGAAGGAAATTGATAATAAGTACTCAGGACCCCTATTCGGCATTTAAGGAAGCAAGTAAATGTATCCTACGGAATCTACAACACAATTCTGAAATATGACCTATATATGCACATTTAGGGTCTAAGCACAGTCTAAGAATTGATACCAAACGGCAATGCGCAGCGAATGTAAATCTCAGAGTTGCATAAAAACGTAAACGTCTTTGCAAGAAACCTCTTTTACGGATGAGGCACTTAAATTATTAATAAATCAGAATGAGGAGTTCTAAAAGTAAGCCATTCTCAATTTGGCATGAAATTTTAGAAAGTCTTGTAAACACATTAGACGATAAAGCTACTACAAAAAACGTATCATAATTATTAATATTCCTAATATGCCAGTTAGAAGGTCACCATACGCCGGGTGCCGTCCGTCTTCTTTTTATAGCCACTCATTAAAATCTCGGTTTTTAAAACCCCTTGCAAAAATTTAAAAGACCTACAGGTTAGAGCTAAATTTTATGAGATTACCAAGCAACTCACTAATTTTTATTCTGTAAAAACAAGAATAAAAATATATCATGTGGACGTGGACACAAAATCTATAATTTTTAGGTTTTCTGTTGTACACAATATATTATATTATTTTTACTTCTGGGATTGAAGTGAATAGGTGCCTTAGCTCCGCCAAACGGGGCCTAAGGTAGGTCATTTAGTCCCAAGGAACTAATGTGCATTCTAGCTACATAATATAATTTAAAAAGGTTTGAATTTTATTTATTTTATTTATATTGTAACTAATCTTTCAAAGTATATAGACTAATAAAATATTCAACTGATGGTACTTGCATTAAACTGTGAGATTCTCAGGTGTTTTTTAATTTAGACCTATACATATTACCTAATTTTTGGTAATACTACTCCCGAAAATATTAAAAATAGTGTATAAATCAAGGGACTCCTTGAATTCCGTTCCATTGGTGGGACTAAATGAGTCACTTTAGTCCCTTGGTTTATATTATACTATTTTCTTTGAATTTTGCATTATGCAATGAGAATGGCAATTCACCGGTAATAATTATCCCAAATGCTTAAGTTATTGCCGAAAATCGTTCGAGTATACGAATGTCTTGAAAATTGTCCCGAGTCATGTAGCGTAACTTCCGGTGGAACCGGAAGGGGCGTATATTTAGCTTCCATGTAAAAATTAAGACTCTACTAAAACTTAGCAGTAACTCAGAATAAAATAAAATATGTTTTAACGTAACGCTGTGGTGCTCTGCAAAATGATTTCGTTTAAACTCGGTATGGTAACTTTTTTTAATTTCTCATTGAACGATAAGCTTAATTTTTTTTTTGTAGGCGATACACCGAGCAGCGGCACCGGCACGGGAACACAACAAGGATTTTTTGCTGGTGCGATAAATCAGTTTAATCAAGTGGTAAGCAATATCATTCCCGGCTCACCTACACAAGCGCCAGTAATACAAGGAGATGAAGGAACGAATAATCCTGCCCCCAGTCAACCTTCTGGACCAATTCAGCAAGTGGTTCAAAGTTTCGGGAATATAGGTATGAAATAACTGAACGTATACAGAGTGTTTCAATATTTCATCGACAAATTTAAACTAACGATTTTTTGCGTCAATATTTTTCTTTGTGAGTTTTACTATTTTTTTTATAGGTGCTTAAGGACTATTTCTCCAAAAATGTGTAATTAAAGTAAGAGTTAACCTATTGCCATTTATGAGCTATCTAGGGTAGAGTTCCTTTTTGGGTTTTGTTGTGACTAAATTTAAATTTGTTAGGTAAATAAATTATTTTTGATTTAACCAGATTAAAAAATTTACCCCTACTTTCATCATATTTTGCCAAATAATTGTCTACACAGCCGTCTATGATATTAGCAAGGCACAATAGATACAGAAACTAAAAGATAAACCAATAAAGATAGTCAGTGTCGTTTCAAGAAAAATTTCCTAGAGTTCAAAGTAGTCGTGATCAGAACAAAAATATTTTTTTCCTAATCAAACTCGGTAACGTTGATCAAATAATAACTTACCGTGGATAGACAAATCTGCATTAAAAACTTTTACTACTAAAACAAAATGAAAAATATAGAACTGAGTTTAACATATTAGAACCTAAAGAGACAATATAAACGTCAAATTAAACTAAGAAAAAAGATATTTTATCAGAACAGGATATCAGAATTCAAACCATCTGAAGTATTGCAAATAATAAAATGAATAGAAAGAAAAAGAACTTGAATATTATACATACAAGAGGACGCTGAAATAATTGAGTAGGGACAAGGACGAATTTTCGTCTTATTTTAGTACTGTCTCAAAAGAAAATTATTGAACAAATGCGGAACATTGAATAGTGTATGCAGGTACTGTTCCTCCATTAGTAAATAATTCTATTGTTATCGAGCATCTGACTGAAATTGAGGTTATAAAGATTGTTAAGGGTCTAAAAAACAAAAACACTGAAGGCGTTGATGACCTTAATATCAGACTTTAATATAAGTAAGCCCTTAACTGATCTAATTAGCTGTTGTGTGGATGAGGGATCTTTTCCTAATGTTCCTAAGAGATACTGTCGTGCCTATTCATTAAAAATGTGAGCATTATAAATCTTTAAAAAGTTAAATTCATCTCCAGGTACAGTACTCTGAATTGTTCACAACACGGCTTTCAGCCAAATAAATATAAACAGCCTCTTTGTTTTTCTAAATCATGTGTATGCCAACATCGATGCTGCGAAGCATGTAGTAACTTTGTTCTTCGACCCATCCATTGCTTTTGATACTGTGTGTAATACATTCTTAATCACCAAACTGTATATTATGGGCATCTAGAAGTGGGTAGATTCATATATGACTAAAGGGCGGCTGGTTGTCAAATATGGGGGTGGTTATTCCGGTGGACGGGCAGTTGATGTTGGAGTGCCTCAGCATTCGGTAATGGGGACCCTTTTACTTTTGTTGTATGTGAATGATCTTCCTCTGAATATTATAACTGGTTTTATAATAATGTATGCTGACGATACAACTGTGGGGGTGGCTGAAGATGCTGCGTTATAAAATATTAACTGTACGGCATGATATGGAGGCAATATACAGAAGACAGTCTTTATAAATCTGTACAATCGGAGGCCAATCCCGAATACTTGTGAAGATGAGCTTGGTATTGTCTTTGCCAGAGATACTAAGTTCCTAAGAGCACACTTGGAGCCCTGTTTGGCCTTCACTAACCATGTCTCGTATGTTTGCTCTAAATTGAATTCGGTGACATAGGGCCACGCCCTAATTTTACCAAGATTTAATCAAAAGTGCCGAACGGGAAGCGCCGCAGGCCCTAATTTTACCTAATTTTACCAAGATTTAACCAAACTAGTTTTTTTTACTAATAATATGCTTAAACCTATAAAAAAAAACGAAAGCCAGGAAAAAGAAAATTTTAATCTAAGCAGCTAGGTGTATTTTAATTATTATTATAGCGGAAAAATATTAAAAACGTCGGTAAAACAACAACATAAACAGTATTAGGATTACAATAACATACTAAAAAATCTGAAAAAAGCTACCATCAATTGGGTAAAAATAGCTAGGTACTAACAAAAATAATCATTACTCTTGATAAACTTAAAAACAGTAAATATATTGAAATTGGGACTAAACACTAAAGTCTACTTTGCGATTTTTTTGCCCGACAAACTGCTTAAGAATATCTTCTAAATTCAAATTACTCATCATTTCATTTTCTATGTTAATTAAGGATAGGTACATTTGAAAATCGATCCTCCGTAACCAATTTTTTATTCTTCTCATCGTTGAAAAAGATCTTTCGCATGTCGCAGAACTGATTGGTATTGTCAATGCTACTTGCATTAATTTATATAAATTTGGAAAAGTCTCTTTTTGTACAGTTGTTCGTATATCACTCAAACTCCACTCAGAAATATCAGATTTTAGACAATTTTTTGAAACTAGCATTTCCGCTTTTAACACATCTTTGTTTATAGCAAATGAATCTAAATAATGACGAATAAATAGACTACTTTCTTCAAAATCTAATTTAAAAAAGTTGTCGACAGACAATGCAAACTGTTGGCTCTCTGGTGAAAAACGAATTTTCATATGGTTAATTATGCTATCCAGAATACGATAATAAGCATTTATTAACCAGAAATGACTTGTTATATCCAAACCTGACTCTGGCGTTTCTATGTCAATGGCAAGTTCATTTTGGTCGGCGCCAATCGTTGACAAAATAGCAAAACCATCCAGTAATGTGGATTCTGTTTTTTTTCGTTTAGAGATCGCAGTGATTCTAGGCTAATATCATGCTTGTTTGGTATTTTTTTTCAATCTCTTCCCATAAAGATAGGAAAGACTTCTCGTTTCGTTTTTGCTCTAAAGATGAAATTGTCCCATTTATAACTCCAGTAGATTTGGCCAATGTACATTCCTTCCATTGCAAGTGTTTACTAAGAATATTCGTAAGATGAAGAACATCATTAAGAATAAACAAGTTAATAATAAATAATGTTCCTTTTGACATACTAGATAAAAGTCCAACTGCTTCAATCGAATTTCTATTTGAGTTTTCTTCAATTTCAAGTCTCAAGGCTCAATTTGATTCCAAAAAATATAATAATAAAAATAGAAGGTAGAATTTGTCAGAGGGGGCTATTTTTATACCAGGGGGGGGCTTATCCCCCCCCAGCCCCCCCTTAGCTACGCCTATGCATAGGGACCATTTTCGTTGTTTATTTCACTTCAATTTTTATATATACAAGCATCTGTATATTTGTATCTTTTATTTATATTTTTATATTTTAAATAATTTTTCATCCATATTTGGCAATCCTATGAACAAACTTTGTATTTTATGAAGGTACTATATTCTATTTCTAAGTCATTTCTTGCATTTGCATGCAGCCCAAATTGAAAATGTGTAAGTTATACTTTTAAAATTGTCATCATTGATACTATTTTATCTGAATATATAGGTACAGCTATCAACCAGTTCATACAAGGAGGACCACAGCAAAATAAACCCCCAGGTAAATTTTTAAGTTATAATATTTAAGAGAATAATATTATTATAATAAATTATTGTAGAAACTTTCCCATTTAAAACAATAAATAAAAAATATTCGGTTTAAAATGACCCTGCATATATAATATAATAATGAGTAATAATATACAGCGCGTGCATAAAGTCTGGAAACGGCTTAATAACATCACAATTTATTGGCCAATTTAAACCAAATTTGATACAGTTGTGTAAGAGGATCTGACGTACCGAATGACGATATTGGCTTTTTAGTTTGTCTGGAATTCGAACGAATTTTATATTTTTAAATGGAACATCCTGTATATTTTTTTATTTATAGTTCTTACTTTAAATTTGTTATACTTTTGATATAACATACTTTGTTCCTAATATCAGTAGTTTTCGAAACACCGAGTAATATTTAGAAAAAATATATTTTTTTTATTAAATGTTCAAACTGTTTTCCCTGTACAGCTTGACAGTGTGCCAATTGAAAATAAAATTTTTCAATTGTGCTGTAAATCATTTCTGGCGTTATTAATTCAAATTCGTCCAAAATTCGACGCTGCAAATCGGCCAAATCTTGAGGTTTTGTGGTATAAACTTTGTTCTTCAAGTGTCCCCTTAAAAAGAAGTCGTTAGGCGACAAATCAGGGGACCTAGGTGGCCACTGGATTGTAATCCCTCTAACGATCCACCTATTCGGAAAAGTGTTCTTCAAAAATTCGCGCACGTTTCGACAAAAATGGGGAGGAGCTCCGTCCTGTTGGAAGAATGTACTTGCATAATTTGGACCCATCACATTTTGTATAGTAGGCACTATTTGCGTTTCGCAGAGCTCAAGGTAAAGTTATGATGTCAAATCTCCATCAATAAAAAATGGACCGATCTTGTGGTTACCCAGAAGCCCAGCCCACACATTCAATTTTCCAGGGCGTTGTGTATGACCTTCTCTCATCCAGTGGGGATTTTCATTTACCCAAAACCTGCAGTTCAGTTGTGTCTATTGACTTTACTATTTAACATAAATGTTGCTTCGTCCGAAAATACTATAAATTTGAAAAAGTGGTTATTTTGGTCAAACCTTGACATCATAATATAACAAAATTTAATTCCTGGATCATGATCATCTTCTGATAACTCTTGAACTACATGTATTTTGAAAGGGTGATATCTGTGTTTTATTAAAACATTATGGACGGATTTGGAGCAGACGTCAGTTACTAGAGAAATTTTTCTTAATGAAGAAACAGTGGTTTTAACAACATGTTGTAAAATTTTTCTCTTTCATCGACTACTGCTGGTCCTCCTGATCGTCGCCCATCTCTACAATTTCCAGTTTCTACGAATTGTCGGGCAGTTTTTAGAACAGTTGCTTTTGAAATTGGATTTCGGTTCGGAAATGCGTCATTAAATAGATTTTTAACCTCTTCGTAAGACCTGCCCCTATCGCCATATCCTCTCATCATAAGAATTGTTATTCTTTCACTTTTAGTTAAAGACATATTTGCATGTAAAAATGGCAGCTTTTATGACTACATCAAAACTGAACTGGTGTTTTATTTATTAATAAATAAAATACAATTTGTTGATATTTTCAAAACACGTCGTTCTCTCGAAAACTACTGATATTACAAACAAAGTATATTATGCCAAAAGTGTAACAAATTTAAAGTCAAAACTATAAATGAAAAAATATACAGGGTGTTACATTTAAAAATATAAAATTTGTTCGAATTCCAGACAAACTAAAAAGCTGGCAACTACGCCAATATCCTCATTCCGTAAATCAGATCCTCTTACACAACTGTATCAAATTTGGTTTAAATCGGCCAATAAATTGTGATGTTATTAAGCCGTTTCCAGACTTTATACACACACTGTATATTAATATATTTAAGTACGGTTCGTTACATTAGGATGCAGTTCCTTGCGATGTTCTTAGACAGTTTCTATAAATATGTATTCAAAAACGTTTATCTTTATGCTGGCTATGCAAAAAAAAATGTATTAAGTTTATAAAAAAATAAAATAAATAAATTATTGGGCAAAACCAAAATATTAACAAAAATCTTGGGATGGCGGCATTTTATGCCGGTGAGCGTATAGTGTACCTTAATCGAAAGAAGTAAAACCAAATTTAATTTAGATATAAAAACTTAAATATTGGAGTGTCTATAAGAACAATCATATCCTGTGATCTGCAGTGAAAGAAAAAAAAATCGTTTTCGTAAAAAATTTTCATTTCGGCGCGTAGTACATTTGGAACTTCCTATCCTATTTTGGGGCCTTCACAGCTTAAGCGCCCGAAGCAGGTAGACGTACCTCAATCCCCCATGTCTACTACTGTTCTGTAGTTTATATATCATTTGATTTACAAACTTTAAATACCAATATTTCGTGTTGTTTGTTTAGGTTCCGAAGATGAGAATGCCAGCAACCAACAACCACCAAATCAAAACTTTGTTCAAAGTATCGGACAAAATATAGGCAATGCAATCCAAAGCATTCAAAATCAGTTTAGACCGCCGACCATTCCTGGAGTACCAAGTTTACAAAATTCTAGCGATAGCAACACGAACCCGATAATTGGACAAGTCAGTAATATTGGTAATCAGCTTCAACAGGTAGTGGGTCAGCAAGCAGGCAGTAACCCAATACAAAACCTTATTCCAGGTAATTTGCTTTCTGCAATAAGCACAATATTAGATTCGAATTTCACATTCTTCCATAATTCGAGTATGTGGTCTTTAGCATACTTAAAACTGAGAATTTAAATTATTCATGCAACGCGTTCAGAAACGATCTATACAGGATGAGTCATTAATGCAATAATATTATATTAAAGTGCGAGTCTTATAAAGCAGATTATATCACACTTAACGAGACAAGTGCGCTAATAGCTTTATCAAATAGGCAGTTTATACTATTTTACTTTTGTTTTTAATTAAATTCCATATTTAAAAAAAAATTACACCATACAAGTTTTATAGATGTTTATGCTTATTTTGTGTTGGTAAAACTATGAAATAATGTCTTTCCTCCCGAGAACAATAGAATTTTATTGTCCGTGCTTATGAACCAATCATATATGACTAAAAAGGTGAATCACGAAAGAAGGGCACAACTTCCATGTCATACGTCAACATAATCAGATACAGCAAATATGATTGCCGCATAATTGGCGAACAAGACAAGAGAATAACACAATACATTGCCTGATCAGGGCCTGATTACAGAGCTTGTCAACAGAACTGTACAGTGTACATACAAAATATCCAATGCCCCCCCCCCCATGCTTCCCGAAATATACACCTCCCCCGGGGAAGTCATACAGATCACAAAACGACTGCCCTATAACAAAGCGTCTGGCGAAGACTTACAAACTTATCACGAAAACCACTTGTACAAATATTGTACATCTTAAACGCCGCGTTCATACACCAACACTTTTCCATACACTGGAAGGAGCCGTCATCATTTCTATCCTAATAGCTAGTGAAAGCGCTGCTGGAGCAGGATCATATAGACCAATTGCACTTCTTAGCAGCGTCTCTAAGGTCGTTGAGCAAATTATTTTCTCAAGATTTATATCGCTCTATTTAGATTCTAGCATTCCACCTGAATAATTTGGCTTCAAGCAAGGCCGCAGCACACACAAAAGTGGTTTAAGGTGCAATAAATAAAATTAATATGCAGCAAAATACGGTCGTACTTGCACTGGATGTTCAGCAGACGTTTGACAGGGTGTGGCTTGACGAATTGATGTATAACTTAATCTCATAACACCATCTTTCGCTTTTCTTAGTTACACCACGCCACTCTTCTAGAGGTTCCTTCGCTGTGCGCGTTGTAAGTACTCGCTCTAATGAACAACAAATACATTTCGGCGTAACGCAAGGTACCTTTCTATTATCACAACTGTTTAATTTACTAACCTGACATTTCCCAGTTTCCCTCGACAAACTTGGCGATGCTTGCTAGCTCTAGCATCTTTGGAGAAATGTTACCACATTCTTGGATAAATATTTCTTGTAACTGTTCCAAATCATCAGCTGCTGTTTTAAAAATATTATTCTTTAAATAAGGAGAAATAAAGTAATCCCTAACTGTCAAACAGGATGATCTGGGTGGAAATTCAATCCCTGTTGTTGCACCGTCCTGTTGAAAATAACCAAAACGTAGTTGATCGTCGAGTAATTGCTCCATATATGGATTGAAAATATTGTCCCTATACCGCTGTGCTATAGCTGTGTCATGGAAGAAAATAGGACCAACAATTCATCTTTGGGAAACAGCCAACCAGACACCACAATTCTCTGAGGGTGCAACATGCGTGTATTTTGAGAATTCCCATAACCGGCGAGGTAACTAACCTGAACTAGCCACTGACAGTAATTCCTGCGTCTTTCAAAATCTGCAGCTCGCATTTCTTAGAATACTTGCACTTTATTAGGAAACAAATTTAGCAGCTTTTTAAGAATAGTCCTGAATGTTCCATAAGCTTTTTTTCACTTCTTGAGACATGCGTCTTACACATTTTATTGGCGTATTTTGCATTATTTCACGAACGTTTGCAGCAAGTCCTTTTGTTCTTACAGATGGTCTTCCAGCCTCTTTTTAATGTTGTATAGAACCTGATTGTATTGCCACTCACCATTTACCCTGTCCCCGTTTCGAGAATACGCTTCAACCATGAATTTTTTGGGCTGTTCCGTAAAATCCATTGCGTGAATTATTCAAGAAATCAAATAAATTAGGGACTGTTACATGACGGAATAACTAGTTGATTGATAATGCTGGCATTTACTGACACTCAACATGTATTAAGCCCTATCGCTAAAGAGTACGGCTTTAGATGCCAAGCACACTTTGATGATAATAATTTTTCCTTGCCCTGTATATGGTGCTATAGTGTATGAGGCATGAGGTTATAATATATAAACTTACATTGATTAAAGATCTTTTAGCTTGAAAATGAAAAAAATAAAATTGTGTCAAAAAATTTGAAAATAATTTTCTAACCATATCTTCAGTTCGTGTATCGTTTACCACCGTAACAGTTCCGTGTCTTTGGTTCTTCTCGAGGGAACGTGTTTAAGAACAGAAGAAAATAAATAATTATTATTATATTTATTTAGAATAAAATTATTTTTTTTTACAGGGAGCAGCAACGAACCCGCAAAAGAAAGACAAGAAGAAGAAATTCGATCGACAACAGAAACGACTGAAAATATAACGACACAAACAAAAGAGCCAGAAAAAAAGGAAGAAGTTATTACTGCTGTAGAGTAGAAGATTAAAAATAATTCTGCTTTGTAATAGGTTACAATTTCTTTTTTGGGAAAAATAGTTACATACTATTTAATTTTAATTGCATTTTTTATGCATTTTATTCTGTAGGTATTTATTTTCGAAAACCAAATTATTTATTATTTCTTTATGTTGTTAAAATAGTATTCTCCATTGAATAAACTACTTGGTAATACGACGTGCAGAGAATATTTTATTTATATTTTTGCATGACTACTGTTCTACAGACTACAAAGAAAGAGAACCAATATTTGTAATCTTAAAACAACTGCACTGAATTTGAAGTGGAAGAATGTGGTGGTAAGAATCATGATATAAAACATTTTTTGTTCTTGACACTATTTGGAATAGTGATGGCTGAGGTATGCAATAAAAAAGTGTGTCACAAATTTTCTAATATTTTTTTGCCTCTAATTTTTGCAAAAATCTTATAAATTAAGGAATGCTGTGACAAATTCGGCATAATATTGTTAAAGGTCAAGAAATTATCCTGAAAATCTACATTTTTGCAGTTAGCCTAGTTCTGCTCGACATTTCTTTTTAGCCACAGGGATAAGACAGGCTATATTAAGTTCTAAAATAATTAGAATGACGATGTTGTGTGAAATTATCCTTTTTTTTTAAGTAGTATCAAAATTAATTTACTAAACTCCCACAGAAAATTTTCACAATAATATAAATTTGCCAAATACCTAGTTGTTGATAATTTTTTTCTGAACCTGAGAGTTTCATTTAAATGTTTTCTTTTGTCATTGTAGGTTTGGTCCTTGACTGAGGTAATGTTCTTGTTATTTCTGATAAAAGGTTAATTTATGTTTGACACTAGGGGTAATAAAAATGTTATCTTTTCTTTGGTAAATTCCTATCACCCTGTTGGCTATATAGCAATTACATATTATTATTACAGTTGACATTAGGCTCTAGCTCCAAAGTTCCATAACATTCTCGGTTTTGGATTACTTCATGGTCTAGGATTTTATAACTCAACATTTTTTAAAAAACTTTATTATTGCATAATATTTATACCGTCGATCTTGCCACTGCATAACGCTATTTAAGCTCCTTCTTTTATTTTTTAATGTTAAGTATTTGTCTAAAAGAACTATTTAATGCACGTTTAAGTCCAATATTATTAAGTACCTTAATAAGTCGTGATTTTAATTACTTGTCAATCAAAAATTATGAATACATGTTTATGTATTTGTAATGTTTATTTTTAAATGTTCAAACAAGTCGGCTGTAGCTATTCTTTTAATATAATTCGATTTTCTGATTTAAACGGCATATAGAGGATAATATATGAGCCTAACTTAAACAAAAGGTTTGAAGTCATATATCCACATCTGTTAATCACAAATAAGTGGTGGATGAAGTAGTTGCACGTTTGGAGCGTATGCCCCAGTATATAATAGAAAATTTAATTTTCAGTGTGCCTGGGCGCATAAATGTGATAGATGCATACACAATATTAAATTAATATCGAATTCCGAAGATTATTAAGAATCTTAGGTTTGTTCATTTTACCGAGGTTTGTATACTTTTCTATTTACAACCATTATTGCTTTTAATTCAATAGTCCATTATTATTATATAAAATGAAACACTCAAAGTCTGCTTCACTATTTAACACATTTTTTTACTGCAGCATGGGATATGTTTCGAGAGTATAAACTCTCATCATCCGTCTGGATTAACCGTTGCGTGGGAGTGACTTTTTTAATTATAAGTTTAATTAAGATCGCTGTAACAAGAGAAATGATATCTAGGTATAATATAAATATTGTGTTTAAACTATAAAAAGAAAAGGAAAAATATTTAGTTTATATTAAGTGAAAGGGGGGAGTATTGATAAAGCATGAAAAGTAATTTGATTTAAAAAAAAATCGGCCAGCTGCCAAAACGCCTAAACAGTTTTATCATACACAAATGTTCTAGTAGTTCGCGATTCATTCATGGAATAATTTTGAAAATGTCGCTCAAGCAGAAAAAATTAGTAATTATATTAATTATTATTATTAATGAAAATAGAAAGTTCAAAAAGCGTCGTACATGGGCGACGGAGTGGTTGCTGAAAAAAGATCAATTTTCGCATATAAATCCCTTAAATGAACTAAAACTACATCCGGATGACTATAGAAATTTTTGATGAATGGATGAGGATATTTTAAATTTATTATTAAATAAAGGAACATCACTATAAAAAAATTGTATATCCATAATGAGAAAAGCTATTAGCGTAGAAGATAAACTTATTGTTACTCTACGATTTTTGGCAATTATTAAAAGAAACATGTACTAAATAAAAACAAGAATTCGTTAAACATTAGAAACAAACCTAAAATTCTTACAGCTCAAAAATTATAGGAGAATGTGTCATTCTAAAATTGAGTTTATATTAGAATAATAAGTCTCAGTTCGTGGTTCCAAAAGTAGGAATGTTGGGGAAGCGGCAGCCTCAGCAATGGAATAATTATTATTGTTTTTCTGAAGGTCTTAATTGCTGGTCTGAGTGTTGTTATAATCATGCACGGTACTTCTTGATAAGCTAGGAGGTTCATTAAATAGGTTTACAACATGTGATTATTCGTTCAGTTGCTCCATCACTCCGCTGTACATATGGCTTCGTTAATCACCTTTTCACAAAACAAGGTTTATCTTTCATTCATTGTTTGTAACTATATTATGGCAACGAATTGACCAATTATATCGTATTCGTCGTCCTCTCTCGCTATCAATTCATATGCTTTCTCTAGCAAGTTTCTGTTATGTGCAACTGGTGCTCGCACATTTAGTTTTCGCTTTTCTCTATTTTCGCAGTGACCATTTCATATTGTGAGATTGATTGTGGGTTTTTTCAGCTTCTGTTCGATATTCTCCATTCTCTGTATGCTGTTTTTTTTAGTAACCATACACCTGTGAAAAGTGGCAAAAAGTGACTTCAGCATTTGATAATTTGTGAAACTTTCCAAACTGCGGAGGATCGGTTGATGGAAAACACATGAGAACAGCTAAGCCAGTAAATAGCGGTTCTGATTACTATAATTACCAACAGTTCTTCAGTGTCGTTCTTATGGCTGTAGTTAATGCAAATTATAAATTCCTCTACGTACAAACGGGACCAATAGAAGAGTGTCTGATGGTATTATTGAATACACAAAATTATTTGAAAAAATGCTCAACAACCAATTAAATCTACCGCCGCAGAATCATAAGAAGGAGAATTTACCATTTGTTTTCTTAGGCGATGATGCATTGTCGCTCTTGCCAACATTCTTGAAACCTTAGAAATTTAACACATGATGAATAAATTGTCGTTCCAGGCAAGTGATCGAGAATGCTTTCGGAATATTAGTTTCTAGGTTAAGAATATTTCATACGGAAATAAATATGATTGTGGACAAGATTGACTATATGTACAGGGTATCCGGATAAGGATATGGAGTGGTCATATCTCGGAAACGATACGATACGATACGGATTTAAAAGAAAAACTTCCATTTTAAAAATTGCCAAGACAAACTTATAAAAATAATTTTAAGTTTTTCGAAATTGCCGCAAGAGGGCGTAACGGCTCATTTATTTCTAAAAGTTCATTTTACAACAATAAATGCCACTTAACCGTAGAAAAACTGTTATTCAATCAAATCTATTTCTTGACTTTTCTCGGTATTTTTAAATTGGATGGTATAACCTTTTTTGGTAGGTAACATTGGAAAATTTATATTAAAAACGACTCGAATGTGAATATCAATATCACCAACGGTTTGTGAGTTATTTAGATTTTTCTTAAAAAAATCATTCCGTTTTCACATACCGGTTTCCAGTATATCCGCAATAAGCGAGATAATAACTAGTTCCTTGATCTACTGATAAGCAAACATTAATAACACCAAATAAAATATGAATATAAAAATATGCACAAATCTTAGAATTAGAAATAATTAGCATTTCGAGAGAAAAAACACAAATGTCCAAAATGTTTTCATTCATTTTCTATTGGGTTGGTATGTGAAGAAATGCAACATTAGTGCCGTTAAGAGCTATGAAGTAGCCAGCAAGACAGTTGTACAGTCTAAGAGCATTTAAATTGGCAGCGTTTTGAAGGATTTATGCAGGAGTCGAGTTATCATACCCCGAAATCGAATGCTTATGGTATGCACATGAAATCTAAAACTGATTTTGTTACATAAATATTTCGGAGAGAATTTTAAGAACTATTCAGTAGTTTACACGTAAAAGATATATTATGGAATAGTTGAAAGTACAGACAATATCCAATTGTTTTTTAACAGATTCTGACGACTAAGTTCTATGCAAACAACTCTTATTTTAATACCTTTTTTATATCTCAGACAGGGTCAGCAAAAGCTGTTCAATTACTAAGAAATACAAATCAAGTAGTTTAAAGAAATTGATATTTTTCGTGCTAAAATATGTTCGAATATCAAATCTTTATTTCTTATCTTTATATTTATTTTCAAAAATTATCTAAAGACATCGAGTTCAACTTTTAAACCTTGTATCTCGGTTCTTTGGTTTATAGGGTAAGCTTAGTAGTTATACTCGTATACTAATATTTTGGCTTAGGGACTTTGTAATTTTGCTATGTACCAATAATTGATGATACCTAAGTAAAAATGGGAAGTATAATAAAAATAAAATTTTTAACTAATATAATTTTCTAGAATTCAACATCAAAGGTAAGTTCCAACTAACAATGATAAAAATAGGTGGTGACATTATCGTCAATAGACTTTGGCTATCGCGAATGTATGTCAATCGTCCACTAAGTAATTAATTATAGCCAAGAGTAAATTTATTTCAGTTTCAAATTATTGAAGGTGTGAATCACGTGTGAAAAGTATCGGTATAATTTTTTAGTTAATCGCTAATGACTTACCCATATGGCGATAGAGTTACATTTTTCCAAACACGATAGTGCCACCTCCTGGGGCTTTCGATTAGTTGGTGGAGCTGATTTTAACGAACCTTTAGTGGTTGTAAAGGTACGAAAAGAAGTTTCAGAATAAGCACAAAAAAGATAGAGCAGTTTTTTTTTAGCAACCTGTACCAGTTAATTTTTTTAGTCTCGTTTAATAGGTCTAGAATGCCTTAAAATAGAAATAGTACTGGTTACCTATAATCCATGACAATTTATCTATTTGGTTTCTTTCGATGTTAGCTTTGGGAAAATCGCTAAAATTTTAAATTTCCAAACGCTTTAAAATATGTTTGTATCATATTTTATTATATGTATTTATGGGTAGTAGATAATAATATTATATATGGACGTTGCAGCAAAATAAAAGCCACAAACGTAAATAAATCGAGGCCGTTTGGATATCTGTGTATGGGTAATTACAAGGATTTGGGAAAAAACGAAATATTGGGCTTCGAAAAATTCGACTTTGAAATATTATAGAAACAATTTTTTTATGGTTTACCAATATATTGCTTACCAAATTCCACAGCTTGCCACGAAACAAAATGCCTGCCACTGATTATACAAGTGATTGTGTGAGTGAAAGCACAGGAATCTAGTCAAGTCCCCAACACACACAAGGCATACATTTTTTTTTAAGTAAATGAATCATAAATGATTTTTAATATTTCTCCACGAACTTATGACCCATACACTTTAATTAGACACAAACAGTTTGTTTTCATATAAAATTATAAAAAAATAGCAGGCAAAAATTGTCATATACACAGTGGCAAGAATGTTGCGCATAATGCCTGTACGTTTTGAGTTACCTCGTTTACGAAAAGTGCCTTTATGAAAGTTGTTCAGTAAATTATTCCCCACATTTCTACCTGCACGAATTTTTTCTGTCATTTCTGGTTTGGCTGCTATGGAGATCAGCTTAATTTTTTAAATAAAACACCGGGCCTCTGAGTATGACCTTCCTGGGAGCAGTGAGTATTCTCAGCAGACCAATAACGATAATTGTGTCTATTATCAATGAATCAAATGATATTTGTTGTGAAGTTATTATCGCTATTCCATCTTTCTATCATCAGCTCACAAAATTCGGCTCTTCTATCAAAATTGTCCTCGTTTAATTCGTGCAGCAACTTTATTTTCTAGGCATGCAACTTCTCCTGCTTAAACAAATTTTTCACTGACTGATGAGATACAGTAAAATCCATTGCCATTTACCTGGATGATTGTGTTGGATTTTCATGTATTGAGAGTCTACCCCGGTTGCTGTTTTAGGTCGACCAGATCTAGCGGCTTTTCTAACACTGCCTGTTTCTCAAAATTTCTTTACCACTCGACACACCGTTAACTGATTTATTGGAGGCCTATTTGGATATAATCTGTTGAAAAGTTGACATACCTGATCTTGCGATCTCTTCATATTTCCGTAATCGCTCATTGTTAAAATTTCAAATCGTTGTTTTTCATTCAGATGAACAATAGTGTAAACAAATTAGAAAACAGATAACAGAAAATTAAACAGAAACTCAAAATTGACATCTCTTAGGTCGCTGTCATCAAAACACCTTGACTCAACTGATGGGTAATAGGTAGGAATAATTATAATTAGGATAATTAATACTCATTTTTCGTAGGTGAAACTTTGTAGATAGAAAGAAGTGTTACAGTTTGTAGAAACCCCGTAAGTAAAATTTTAAACAGTTGCAGTGGCAAATGTTTCAGAAGGCAATAAACTAAAATAATTATATAACAGTTCGTTCTTATTTAGCTTATTTCATGTTGCGGACAAGGAACCCGTGTGTTTCGGAACTGACAAGTTGCCGCAGACTTGACTAAGGTATAAAAGTTATTATACTAAAATGTATATTCATAATGCAAAAACTTTATTTAAATTGCTCACATACTTCAAAAATTTTTTAATATTATTAGTTATTCTAGGAGGTCATATTTTCCTTTTCCTATCTTTTTGTCGAATAACTTCCTTTTCTTCCTCCGAAATTTTAGATCTATATTTTCTTGACCTTTCAGTAGATTTTGTCATTGGTTTCTTGTTTACATGACTTAATATTATGACTTTACTTGGGTAAATTTTAATTGCAAATATTTGGTTTGAGCATTGTTTTAAAGATGCTTAAGGATCGGGGGCCCTTTAAAGTCTCTGTATCTCTGGTCATTTCACTTGAAATGTTTGTCCTTTTGTTTACACTTAGCTTTATGCTTTTTCCTTTGGTAACTTCCTCAGTTTTTCTTTGGTAGCTTCATTAAACACTTCACGATCCTTACATTTTCTCTCTAAGCGGGCGCTATTCTTCTTTTTCTTTCTCTCTGCGTTGTTGTGTCAACTATTTTGCTTTCCTTATTTTTCAATTAAAAGAAACTTTTTCTGCTCATCCATGATTATCAAATGTTTCTATAAAAAACACTAATGATAACGCTTGCTTAAATAATAGGTAGTAAATTTACAATAATTGTTACAATAAAATAAAACACAAAACCCCCCTTTACATTTTTATGTCATATTTAAATTAGGAGCCCATTTGTCCTACCTTCCTCTCCTCTTGCCCTTCCAAACTTTATATCACAATAATCTTTAAAGTAAAGCCTACTTTTAGATTGTGCCAAAAAAGTTAGCTACTGTAAAAAATCAGGACAGCAGTAATTTTTTTCTTGCTAAAAGACGTTACGAGGCTGGAGGGGGTTGCCCTCTACGCGCGTGGCGGTTTTTAAGAGAAAACAATTTTGCGGGTGTGTCGATTCTTAATAGTAGCTAATCATAACTATAGTGTACGTATCCGATTTGGCGAAATTTTTAAATTCTCTTTACTTTTAAAGATTGTGGAATATGAAGTTTGGAGAAGTAAGGGAAGAGGAAGCAAGGGCAAACGGACTCTTAAACCCCGCCAACCCCGGTATTAATGTGATATTACTTACGTCACTCAAACATTTTAGCCTTATACTAAATAAAATTGTTTACTAATATTGTTAATCGTTTAAAAATATAATTGGAGTTTAAAGTAACAAATATATGATTTTATAATATATTTTGCGAAGACCTTTTTTGGGTAAAACTGAATTACTATTATTTATTAACAATATTAAAATACAACCCAAATAAATGTTTAGTAATGAAAGAAACGTCTGGAATAGTTTTTTACAATAATGATTACTACAGTGAAGTCTTAACTATTATGCCGCAGTTATCTCTTATAAAAATGTCATGTCGGCAACTTAAGGGTCAATTCCGCAACAAAATTGGTGTTGCAGACTTGACCGTTGCGGACTTGACAATTTCGGAAATTTTGGCTTTCACGTGTTAACGCAGCTTAACAATATATCTTTTTTTGAAGTTAAGTTAGTTAAGTGCACCAAGCTAACTGAAAATCATTGATAAATCATTTAAAAATTTTTACTCACTGTACGTCGCAGACGTGACCACTACAAAAAACACACACCCTTTTTAGTTATTTTTATACAAAAACCAACGTTTCTATCACAAATAATACACCCACACCTGTTACTGTGTAACACTAAGGATTGGTTTTGCACGACTCATATTATTTTGTCGCATATTTAGTCAGCCCACCAAAGGTAAATACTTAGAGCCCCGTAACTGACCCTAAAAAGACGAACTTGAAATTGCTAATATTAATAGATTTAAAGAAATAGGATGACCGCTTAATTTAAAAACAAATCGTTGGTGTTTCTATAAACCCCCTAAAAAAACCCTGCCAGAGCTAATACAATTTATAAAATTGACAGACAGAACAATGTAGAAAAAAGGCCCTGGGACATGTTGCGGAATGGACATCTAATACCTCCTAAAGGCCTAAATAAAATAATTTTCGTCATATTACTATCAAAATAGTTGTAATTTAAGGACCAGCATACTTGTAATTAAAAATCAATGACTTTTAAGTTGCTTACAGAGTTAATGTTATTTAAAAAAGCCGTAGGGACACGATTTGGCCCAAATTTTTGTATACTCCATAACTGCTAAATAATGAACTTTATTTGTAAAGAACGGAGTGAAAAATTCCGAATAGAAATTAGAGCATAAATGATAAAATTAGTAAAAGTATTACTAAAAGATTAGAAAGTATATATAATAGCAATAAATGTTATTAAATTATTATTTTTAATTTTGCAAACTAAAACTCGCCTCAATATTAGCTAAAACGTGATAATTTTTGCGAAATACACCGTCAAAATTTCTGCAAGTCAAATCACATGGCAAAATTACACATAATAACACATATATAATAGCTTTCCTTGAATTTGGAGACAACAATAATCTCTTCATTTTCCCTAAATAACATTTTTGCTCTTTTACTGTTTCTGCATGCTAGAATTTGTACGAACACAGAATCGTACATAAAACTTTTGCGTTTAATTAATTGAAATGTAATTCTGATTCTTTGGTAACAAATAAAAGTAAAATATGCCGTTTTTGTAACACTCGTTTTTAAAACAAATTTTTCTATTTTGATTTCATTACAGAACTGTGTTTATACTGTTTTAGTATTGTAATAGAATTTTTATGAAATCGTTTTTTTAAATACTTTAAAAGTTTGTAAATTATTTTATCAATTATTTTTAAATACTTTATTCTTTTTACATTGGGCATAACGCATGGCAAGTTGTGACCAATAAAATCTCCTTTTGCAGTCATGTATATTTGGTTGCATAAATACGGGCAATACAATTACTTCGTCGACAGGAGAAAACTAGATATTTCCTTGTATCACCAAAAAAAAAAAATTAAAAATTTGCCATATTTTTTTTTAATATTAGGAATGGGTAATATTGTTTTAAGGAGTTCATTTTGCCGCACTATCTTTTTAAAAAAAAATTAATTGGGATTTTCTTTTTCTAAGGTGAATGAAAATAGTTTTGCAGAAAATGCAGGTTTAATGGTAGGTGACGTAGTGGTTCGAATAAATAATACTCCCACTGCAGGAATTACCCATGCTGACGCCCATGATCTAATAAATAGAGCAGGATGTGAGCTTGTAGCGGCCGTACGAAGGTAAGTAATCATTGTAATAAAATTCGTGATACACATATTCGCGCAGAGCCTGCACCGGGCCAGCACCGAGCCAAAACCACCTTACCTAAACAGCCGAATATATGCCACATCTTGGCTCATGTAGGGGGGAGTGGGGGAATCCCAGTCAGGTGGGGAATTCCGGTCACTTTAAATACTACAGTGTAAACGTACTCAGTTTGTTCAGTACCGTGCTGCCATCTAATAAACAACGGTCAGAGTTAAATGCACGTGGTTTCGCTATGATCACACCATTGTAATGGCTTCAATTGAACCTTAAAGTTTTTGCTCTGTTTTGTTATAACTTTCAGGCGAATTGAAACAAACGTAAGTACAAAAATAATGTGCTTTTTGCATGCCCTTATATGATACTTTCTTAGAAGTAATTGGTCTAATGATTCCTGCGTTCGTACATATCTAAATCACAACAATTAATTTTAGGGTTAGGGTTTTTGTTGCAAGTAGCTTTTGGGTAATGCCGGTCAAAACATTGGGGCAATACCAGTCATGACTGGTATTACCCGACAGGCAAAATCGTTACATGTTTATCACTAACTGACTACACCTTTTATTTTAACAAAGCTAATTGTGCTTTATATTTATTACAGATGCCTAGAATTTACATAAAAAAAGGAGAAAAAGCTAAGTGGACTGCGGAGCAACTTAAAAATGCACTGCTTTTTATCGATGAAGGCAACTCCATTCGATTGGCAAGTAAAAAATAAAACATTCCGTTTAGCACACTACAGGAAAGAAAATCGAAAAAACAAAACTACTGCTCCACGTATGGGAAGACAAACTATCTTACTTTTGGAGGATGAAGTTGCTCTAGCTGAGCGGATAAAATATTTGGCAGATTTATTTTATGGTGTTAGTCCCCAACAAGTTCGGCGAATTGCTTACGACTACGCAACTACTAACAACATCAAGCATAACTTTAGCAATGAATCCAAAATGGCAAGGAAGGACTGGTTCTACGCATTTTTAAAAAGAAACCCGACAATCAGTGTTCGAAAACCGGAAGCAACCAGCCTTAATCGAATAACTGCTTTTAACCGAGATGAGGTAGGAAGATTCTTCACGCAGTTGGAGTCAGTAATGTCCAAATTCCAGTTCCATCCAAATATAATGTTGACGAAACCGGAATATCGACTGTTCAAGATCCCGGAACCATTGTTGCTACTAAAGGCAAAAAACGTGTTGGTTCTGTAACAAGCTGGGAGAGAGGAAAAACTGTTACAGTTATTTGCTTCATGAATGCAGCCGGAGGATACATTCCTCCTTTCTTCATCTTTCCAAGGAAAAGGTTGTCTCCGCTACTGTCGAAAGATGGACCACCGTGCGCTGCCTAGAAATGTTTACATAATGGCTGGTCAAATGAGGAATTATTTTACCAATGGGTGGAACACTTTATACAGTATTCGATATGTACTCAAGAAACCCCTGCTTTATTGATACTAGATAACCATAGCAGCCATATAACTTTAAAAACCCACAATTTGTGTAGAGACAATGGAATTTGCATGTTATCGTTACCACCGCATGCATCACATAGAATGCAACCATTGGATGTCACTTTATATTCACCACTAAAAGCTGCTTTCCGCAAAGAATGCGATTTGTATATAAAATCTAAGGCTTTGTTAAAAATAACTCCTTATGATTTGGCAGGGCTTTATAATAAATCGTATTCAAGAGTTGCAACAATGGCTCTTGCAATTTCCGGTTTTGAGAAAACCGGAATATATCCTATAAATCCCAATATATTTACGGATAAGGATTTTTTGCCAGCAGATACGTTCAACATCGTAAACGCTCCCGAACCCATGGTGATTACAGAAAATAATGCCGATACTTCTATTGATGATTCCGTCAGTACAAGCCACTCAACAACAGGCATAGACCCTGCTCCGTCAACATCAGGCATATACCTAGGTCCGTCAATATCAGGCATAGACCCAGGCCCGTCAACATCAGGCGTAAAAGCAGGTCCGCCAACTTCGACTCGTTCTTCCACTTCAACTGGGTTAAAATTGACCACTAAAACTGCGGTATCATTTTACAATTTATTACCAGTTCCATCTGCAAGCACTACTAAAAAATCAAAACGCGCTAAACAACATTCAGAGATATTAACATTGAAACCTTTGAAGGAGCAGTTGGAAGAACAGGCTAGAAAAAAGAAGGAGAAAGAAGACAAAGGAAAGGAAAAAGAGAATGCAAAAAAAGGAAAGAGACAAAACGTTATATTAAAAAGGACAAAAGGTTTTAAGAAAAACTTAAAGAAAATGTTGGAAATAAGCGACCCAGAATATGAAGATATAGACGAAAAAAATCTATGTGAAGATGATGAACTAGATGATATAGAAAACGGGGCCAATGACGAGTTATGTTTCATTTGCAATGACTACGGTAAAGGAGGTGAGCTTTGGTATCGCTGTACTGTGTGTGGCCATTGGGTCCATAAATTATGCAGTGGGTGGGACACGCCAAAATATTATAAATGTGATATTTGTCTAAGAAAGTAGGACTCTTACTGTTTCCTCTATTTTTGTATTCTTTTATAGTTTATTTGTTTAATTTTTATATTTTATAAACGTTTAGAAGAACTTAATGAACCCCTTGATAATATATTACTTTATTATACATTTAGGTGCTTTATTCCTTTCTTATTAAAAAAATATATTCTAGAGTAATTTTTGCCATGTAAAATGCATTTAAAACGGACTGACCGGAATTACCCGCAGGGTGGGGGAATACTGGTCAATGACACCTCATTTGTCAGGTCCTAACTTCTCTTTTGAGACGAATTATTTTGATTTAAATGGAAAACCATAATCTAGTGGATGGTCCAGGCCATCTTTCATTCTAGTTACTTATAGCAAAAAAATATTATTTGTTTAACTATACGTAATCTAGCTTAAGTGACCGCCATTCCCCCACCCTCCCCTACATACCGTAGAACCATTGCTATTAAAAGAAACTGGGACTACAAAATTGTGTTTACATTCTGGCTCTTAGACCATAATAAAAAAAAACACTTGCAACACTAAACTTGCTGTGGAAATTTATATTTTCTTTGTGTTATTTTGGGTGCTATGCGAATTTTACCTTTATGGTTAAGTAGGTGATTTTTACTTAATTCTCTAACAATATCTCATACATGAATTTTTCCTATTATCTACTTCTATGCTACTAAACATATATTTGCCCATTGATATTGTTTTCTTTAACTAGCAAGTTTTCACACATCTGGTTTTCTTCATTAAGTTTGCATTTGAATTATTATTTTTTAAATAATGGGTCTTTTCTTTTTCCTTCATTGGAGAGCTTATATCTTTCTTATCCAGTTCTTTGTTCTCTATATATGTTTATTCATCGCCTTCTTTATACTGTTCTCGGTGCGTTGTGATTTCATCTTTATTGGTTTTATGAAAGTTTTTCCAGAGTTGGCGCAATATGAAATCACAAGAGTTTTCTATGGGTTTCTCATTTATAATATGTTGAATTTTTCGCTGGTCGCTATGTGTTTGAATGTTGCGTATCTGATTGTTGAATGCTCTGCTAGTTCAGTATAATTCCATGTCCTAGACATTTAGAAAAATCAGTGGAATCTGGATTAAACGGAACTAGACCGATGGCCTTAAAACCATTGGTAATAATCTCAACTCCCATTTGCACCCGGACGAATACAGATCTTGGTCCCTATATTTGCACAATGATTGGCCTAGGCCAATTAATATAAAAATATGTTGATTTGTAATTTTATGTATGTCCTATGTAACCTACACTATAGATATCCTATAAAAGCAACGAAAACCCAAATTTTTAAATATTGCTTTTTAGTCAGTCCCTGGAGGTCAATAGCTAAATTCATACAAATTTTACAGTGCTAAATGCTAAATAGGTCCTAAAACGATAGAATATTAAATAAGTAACCCATACAAAATAATTACAAATAATAATGAGGTTAGTTCAGGTTAGAGCGCTACGAAAAAAGAAATTTTTTACACAACCATTGTAACTGTCTAGAAAACTTTCTGTCGCTAACAAGCCATGCTGTCAAATAATGTTTAAGAAGTACGGTAGGACCAGGGATACATTAAGGTATATACTTAATGCAAAATTGAAACCGATGCACGTCATACCCTTTAAGTGACGTCAAATATCGACAGTGTTGTCATATAACCAAAATATCCGAGTGAGGGAATTACAGTTTTTTTTTCATGAAAACAAGACAAATATACCTACAAAAATTTCCCATAGTTTATATATTTGTTTATTGCATAATACCTTTTACCGTCAACTAAAGTAGGTCCAACACTTCTTGTATTTTTATCTTACCAAGATCGACCATTAGCACCATTCTGAAAAATCCATGTTTCATCCAAGAAAACGAATTGGTGTAAGGATGCTTCTTTTTCTTTAACATATTCTTCCAAAAATACCCAGTCGTTTGAAAGCTACATGGGAAAGTTCCATAAGCCCTAGCCTCGGTTCATCTTTTTTCCATTCGAATCCTATTTCCTTCAAGTAGCTTCTTAAAGGGTTAAGACAACCATCAAACAGTTGTCTGTCTTTTAATTTCTTACTTAAAGTTGTCAAAGTTACATGATGTTCTAAAAAAAGTAACAGCATAATATGCATAAAATATTAGTTTTTAATTAATACAACTTACTTGTTTCATACATTCCATAAATAGTGTCACGGTCGTCACGGATAGAACTTATATCCAATTTTGACACATTTACAACTTTCTTTAAATAAGAACGTTTCCTTTTAGGTGACTCCAATAATTTATTTTGCTTAACTGTTGTTGAAACTGCGCTTACAATTGACATATTCAAATTTAAGGAAGCTGCTACAAGCTAAAAATTAGTAAAGTAGATATGAAATATATAGACCTTCTAGAAGTTCTTCCTGAAAATAGCTTATTAGAGAGGCTATAAGCTCTTTGCACTGGCTATTTAAATGCTTTGGCACAAATAGTAAAGAAAGTAGTCGACAGAGATATGTATGTGCACTTTTGTTGTTCTTAAAAGAACAGTTTTTGATGCTATTTATGAAAAGATTTGGAGTTGTTGTTAAAAAAATAGGCAGCACAGCAATACAGAATCACAAAATAATTAAGGTTAGTTTTGCATAAACGTCAAACAAAGCCAACGAACGAGCTGGCGCCACCGCACCGTTTACAGTTGTATTGCCAACTATCGGCCAATAAAATTCAAATTATATTAATTTTTACATGCTTAAATAAACAAAACATTTGCTATAAGTGGGTTCGTATCAAAGACGAATAATTTAAGTTTGTAGTAAATTTAATATCGCATAAAGTTTTAATACTTTTTGCACAAATTTAATTTCCTCGTGTTTTACTTGTACTGTTTACGGACTTATCAGCTGATTGATGACGTGCATCGGTTTTAATTTTGCATTAATCATATGTTAATAATGCATAGTTACCGTATTAATATTATAATTCAGTTACATTTTACAATTAAATATGGCCAATAACTGTCGGGTGGCTAATCACTGTATGATATACCCTAAACGTTTTCCAATTTAGAAATTGAAGTTAGTGTTAAAATTTCATTTATGAGATAAACAAAGGTTAACAAGAATCCCCAGATCTTGCCCTTTTTGTCAATGAAAATAGAATTAAGAAAATATTGATGTGAATTTCCACAGAATTTGGTTCTATGTCTCAAAAAGGGATTATATTAAAGCAAAATAAACATTTCGAAGAACTTCACCATTTACTGCATGAGAAAGTGCTCTCAGGGTGTAATAACCTTAAGCTAAGGTTTTATAAAAAAGTTTTCAATATGCTCATTAAAAGAAAGATTTTCAGTAATGTAAATTCTTAAAAATTTTATTCATTTAGGGTTGTTATTGATATTAAAGGAAAGTAGATAAGAGTCACACCACTTTTTAATTTTTATTAAATTTTCATTAATTATCTTAAATAATTCAATACAATATTTACTATGCCAAAGCATTGTTGTATCATCAGCAAACATGGAAAATTTATCAGTTATAAAACTGAAGCAAGGTCATTTATAGGGATTAAAAATAACAAAGGACCAAGAATAATTGAACCCGGAGGTACTTCACAATTAATTTTATTATATTCATTATAAATACTACTTGAGACCTTTTTCAGATAAATATGATTTGAACCACTTTAATAACATACCTCTAAAGCCATAAAGTTTAAGTTTTAATAATAAGTTGCGGTTAACATAATCACAAGTTTTAGAGCTATCACAAAATATTGCTGCGGCAGAATCTCTTTCATTAAAGTTATTATTAGATTTGACTATACATTAACGATCTTTTGGAAAGAACTAAAAATCCTATATATAGCTTCGCTGATGACAGCGCACTTGTTTCATCTTTTCGTTTGGATGCTTGGATATCGGCTGCCAATGCACATCTCTATAGGCAGCAAGAGGTCTCACATCTTAACAAAGACCTGGAAGAAATTCTGCGGGTGACAGTATCCAAATAGAATTTAACTCTAAAAACCCAGGCAGCAGTTTTTTCTAAAAAAGTTAACGTCGAAGAACCGGATATAATCATGGCGGCACACTCGATTCCCTTGGCTTTATCAATTCATTTATTGGGCGTCAATTTAGTCATAATATGTCTTGGCATAATCACGTTGCGGCCATTGCTAGACAGCCTCGCAGAAGCTTGAAATACTTTTCCGAACTAAGGAACTCTACTCACCCCAATAACTTTTGATGCTCTATAAAGCCCAAATTCGACCATCGCTGGAGTACTGTTCGCATATTTGGGGCTCTACTCCTCTGACACCCTGAGATTGCTAAATTCCATTCAAAGAAGAGCCTTTCGCTTGATCGGTGACCATCTTTTCATGGCAAGTGCTCAACTGAGGTTGCCCGCTTTATTCCATCCAGAGCCATGGTAGAAATACGCGACGAGCCACTGCAGCTCACCCGTACGTGGTTTAGCTTAGTGTCCCTCGAATGACAAAGTTTTTCATTTGGAGAACGTCATCACTATGGAACGACCTCCCTGAGGCCGTGTTCCTTTACGAGTATAATCTCCAAAGATTTAAGACCAACATGAATCGTTTCCTGCGCACACGCATTGCTCGTAGGGCGCTATAGAGGATTAATCCTGCAGTGCTGTGCCTTATCATAAAAGAAATAGAAAAAAGAAGATGTTCAAAATATGAAAAGATATCGTCACTAGTATGTTTATTTTTTTGAAATGCATATTGGATTAGATTTATAATATAAGTTTTATTTAAAAAAAGGAGTCATTTAACAATGTTTTCAATAGTTTTAGAAAGTGTTGGAGGTAAAGAAATTGGTTGCAAATTAGAAGCACGGTCATAATTACCTCCTTTATGACTTGGAGTATCAATAGATGATTTAACACATTGTGGAAATATTCCGTTTTCAAAAGAAAAATTTAATAATTATTGAAATTAAAGAAATAACAGTTTATTATCTGCGTTACTTTATTCATTTAACCCAAAACAAAATCTTACAAATTTTACTAGTTTATATCTTTACAGTCTAGGATGGAGAATTAACAAACCTTGTAAAATTAAGCATCTAATTTTGTTTCGCGCTCACTCTCTTCACCTAGGATAATTATAATAGGTTTAATATCATTGACTGCACAAATAAAGGGTGCCCCAAAATAAAAATGTCCCATTACAAAACACATTTATTTCTTGAAATATGTCAAAACTTTACTGGGATTAGAAAGAATACATATCACGATTAAGTGTGAAACACATCATCCGACAAATATTCACCGCGGCTTTGCTGGCAGACCCTTGCTCTTTTGACGAAATTATCGATAACATTTTGACATATTTGTGAACGAATTTCATCAATGACGCGTCAAATTTCGTTCTTCAAGTCAGGAATTGCGGCTGGTTTACTGGCATGAACACGAGATTTAAGAAAACCACCCCAGAGAAAGAAGTCGCACGGTGTTATATCGCAGGATCGTGGTGGACAATTCTGATCACCATTGCGAGATATGACAGGACCAGGAAACTTCAGTCGTAACGAGTTTATTGTTTCACGCGCAGTGTGACAGGTCGCTCCATTCTGTTGAAACCATTAGTTTTCCACATTAATTCGGTCTAATTCAGCCCATAGAAACTCTTCTAACATTGGACGATAACGTTGGCCATTTACTGTTAATGCCGTTCCAGCCTCGTCTTCAAAGAAGTATGGCCCAATTATTCCGCGTAACCAAGAACCGCACCAAACGGTAATTCGTAGAGGATGCATTGGTTTTTCGTGACTAACACGAGGATTCTCTTCCCGCCAAATTCGATAATTCTGCTTACTGACGTATCCATTTGATTGAAAATGTGCCTCATCACTAAACAGGATTTTCTTCGAAAAATCTCCGTCATTTGCCTCGTCTTTCAGAATCCAATTAAGAAATTCACAGCTCAACCCATGATCTTATAGGCATTCAAATGCAAATCTGTTGTAAGAATTCGCTTTTAGTAATGTTCACTTGCTGTGACCGACGGCGAATCGACGTGCCTGGATTCTCACCAATACTTTCAGACACTGCTGCAATATTTTCAATAGATCGAGCAGTAAGCGGCCGCCCTGTTGATTTTATGTTTCCAACTGAACCACTTTGCTCAAATTTCTTGATCAATCTTTGCGCTGGCGTATGTTTTGGTGCATCATTTCTTCCAAAAATGGCTCGCACTCTACGAACTGTTTCCGCATAACATTCTCCACATTTATAGTACGTTTTCACCATAACAACGCGCTGTTCTACCGTGCAGCGTTCCATGGCTATTAATTGCAATAAATTACATGACAGCTGTCAAATTTTCAGAAGCCTACTATGACAAAAACGAAAATGCCACGATATTTAAAATGTGCGTACATTTTGGGACACCCATTATAAGAACTTCCTAATTTTATTATATATTCCACTGGCTTTTTCCAGCTCCCAGTGGCTTGCTTATTTTTACAGTGTGTCCCAAAAACATACCGACAAACTTTAAAGGGTGGTAGATAACATCATAATAAACTAATTCTGTTTAATACACATATGTCCGCAATTGAGCCGTTAGGGCGAAAAGAAGGGAAAATGGTTTTGTTCAGTTTTGTTTATTCCAGTGAAAAGTAATTAATATTAATTTACAAAAAATATCCGGGTAAATCACTTTCCGATCGTGTTGGACTTTTGCTCATTAAAATTTAATGGTGGTTTACCATAATTGTTCAAAATATTAACCATTTGCTTCAATATATACATTGCACCATCAGCGTCGGTTCATTGACACGCGGACTCTATGGAATATTTTGAGCATAGCTTCTACATATGTACCAGGACGTTTTAAGTTCCCACTTTCTCTAAAGCGATGATGGATGGAAGCAAAGGTTGTACGATGAGGTTGAAGGCGTTCTGGATATCTGTGTTCATACAAGCTGGCAGCTTCTCCTCGATTACAATTTGCTGCACCGTAAGCAAAGTGCATATTGAAATGAGAAATTATCGTCCATTTTCAATACAAATTTTGAATTAACAATCAACAAAGTTAATTTTACAATAAATAAGTCACAAATAATACAACGGTCTTTAAATTGGCATCTTTGGAATGTTTATTGCGATACACAAAATGTTTATGACCCCAACAACAAACGTAGTTGTAACAAAAAAATGTTGAACGAAAGACAGCGGTGTCCAACTTAATCAAGAATTAACTTAATTATTTGGGTATGATTTAAAAGATTTTATGCTGTACAGCCCAAACGGCTTATTTGCGTACATATGTTTATTCACAGAAAAAGTTTGTTTTGATGTCCTCTACCACCACTTAAAGTTTGTCGGTATGTTTTTAGGACACCCTTTACATGTCTCAATTAAATCACTTAAGGTAGGAGATGTGTTTTGATAGCGTACTTTAGATTTTAAATGCAGCCGCATAGGCTGGATGGCATCGAAACAGCAATAACAAGGGAATGATGCAAAACGGTATGTCTTAAATCTGATGCTATATTATCACAAACATATTTCCTCTCGACTTTGAATCTATTTAAGATATCTATAAGACGGTTTTTTTATATGAAAATTCAAAGAATATGTCATCTTCTAGCATTTAGTTTTAAATTTCCGACTTGTGGTTATTTAAATTGTGAAGTTTATTAATTTGACCACTGTGATAACTCGTGTTCTCCATGACTATCACGCTATTTGGCGGAATATTCGGTAGCAGGCGATTCTCGTACCAATCTTCTAAAAGTTCTGCTACTGTATCATCATGGTAATCTACACATGAGTCCTTTATATTTTTGGCAGACAGCCACCAACCTGCCTCTGACGCCGCATGTAAAATAGTAATGGTATTCGATGGAGCTTTAGTTTAACGAATATTAGACGAATCGGGCCAACCTTTTGATGGCGTATCGTGAGTATTAATTGACGTTTCATCAAGGTAAATAATATAATGAGTTTTTGATCGATATTTTTTTATAGGCTGTTGATTCTCATATCGCCATTGTCGTAATCTCTACGATTCCATTAATATTTGCCTCTTACGATATTTAAACCCCATTTAATTTAGGACATTCCATAGGTTTGATCTTGAACAGGAGATATTTTTTCATTGGCAATAAGTAGGGCTGGTAAAGAACGGACAGTAGGCACTTTTTGATGTTCATACATAGAATGGAAACTTTTCTTCGGATCAAGTCTTCATCGCCTTGGTCAAATTTTCTGGAATTACCGGAGTCGCAACGTTTTTCCTCTTACTTATTGGCCTTAAGACAATATCTCTTACCGTAGTTAGAGGTGTTTCCGTTAATGTATTCATTGCTGCTAACGCATGACTTGAACTAAGCCCCATTTTAGTAGGGAAATGTACATATCTTTGTAATAAACTAAAAATATATATCTATCTAATTACCGATATTGATCAAAAATCATTGTTTGAGTGCCTGCTCGATCTAATATTAGAATACTTATCTAATTTAATTTATTAAGGCATTATAGCATTACTAAGAAATAATAGTATTTTTCAATTTACTGTTATATATATAATCTACCTTCTTAATATGTGTTATAAGGAGCTTTATAATAATTACGGAAACAAATGTAAATATACAACATACCAGTCGATTATAATCCGACCCTGTCTAGTATCATATTTAGTAACATCGACCGCTAATTATCGATTATCGGAGTCATTAAGGCAAGGGTAGGATTTTGGATATACTACCTATACCATAATATTCCGCTTTATTAATTTTTTTACTCTTTAATTACTATAATCAAAATATGATATTTATCATACCAGCAACCTGTTTACTTTTATAATTTAGATTTTTGTTTCAGAGGATTATTTTCTGATATACCAGTTGCAGCGGTAAGAAATTTAAACCATATGAGTATAATATCGTGTTTTAAGTTCTGTTACACCTTACTGATTTACAGGAAGAAGAGAACAATAATGAGGTTCAAGATATTTTACAGACTTCAATAGCAGAACGTCTGACAGGTAAGTTATACACATTTAAATACATGTTATTGTATAAAATGTTAATTAAAAACTGCAGATGATTATTCCTTACCAAATTCACAGAACTCTAGGTATAGGCCATATTGTGGTAAGTTATCAATAATATACAGGTTCATTTGTATTAAAAACGAACTGTTTTTCTAGACGTCTTTAGTTAAATTTTGGGCATAAGTCATTCTTCTACAGTTATGGCATCCTCGATAACTTCTTCCTAAATATGGTTTATATTTTATGATTTTATTGAACCACCTTTCAAAAGAGTATTTAGTGAGTCATTCAGCTACTCTTGTTGCCACATCTTTTACTTTTGTTAATGCCCATAAGTGAGCATTAATTGTTTCTATTTATTCGCGATATCAGATGCCAAGAATATGTTATTCTATACGGCACGTCGTCTTAAGTTCTTTAACAGAATGATTTGTCAGGGTCCATATTTGACGGCCACGTCATACAGTCAGATAGGATACCTTAGTACCTATAAGGTATTTATGAGCTTTAAGTATCATAAGTTATTTTCCTAATGCTACGCAAACAAATATTATTCTTCTCGGATATTTGGTTTTCCTATTACAGCTCTTTTTAATGATCGGAGTATAATGTAGTCGTTTTCTAGCTGGATGTTTGCAATTAACATAATAAGGATCTTTTAAAACACAATGTTAGCTCCTTATGACTCTTTCTGAATTAGAAATAACAACACTATTGTCAGCATATATCGCAGTCTTTGTCGCTTATTCAAATATTCTTTTTCGCTTAATGGAACTATTTTAAAACATTTATTGATGCTGCTGTAAATAATTTTGGAGATATAGTGTCATCTTTTGTTTTACGCCTCAATCAATAGAGCTACGCTTTGTGCCTTCACAAACTTGTATATTGTACAGGATGTTCGGAAAATGTGTTTCGAAACGGTGTCATCAGGCAAAGTAGCTAAATTATATATTATATAAAATATCGGACCTAATATATAAATAATAATAATAATAGATGTCTTTATTTAATTAAATACAAATATACAGTTTAAACATTACGAAACAAATTAGGCCGAAGTATATAGGGCGCAGTCTAGCCAATAAGGCTAATCTACTGAACCCCCTTCCGCTCATTTTAATTAAAAAAATATCTATAATATATTCGTAAAAGTAAAACAAGTCCATAAGGTTTATAAATCAAAAATAGCAAAAATAATTATCTTATAAAATAATGAATATAATGATAAATTAGATAATGCTTGGTTTAGAGGCAATAAGAAAAAATATATATGATTAGCATTATACTAAATTACACAGAACAATCAAGATGATATAATAATTTAAGAATTTTGTAAATTTAATAAAACGTTTTTGTACGTATCTTTAAATTTCTTTGAATCGAGCATAACTATTTCGTTAGGTAAGGAGTTATATAATTTAATAGCATTAAAAGTAAATGTTCTCTGAAACATAGCTGTCTGATAATGGGGCATAGCAATCTTGTTAGAAAATCTAATATTACATGGATGAACCGTGTTTCGAAAGACAAAATTATTTTTTATGGATGAAGGTATGGCTGGGTTGTTTAGACCTTTGTGAAGAAAATTTGCTAAGTGTAAAGTCCTACAATTGATCATTGTTAGCCAATTTAGTTCTTTGAATGTATGTGAAATATGATCAAATTTTCGAAGGCCAAACACAAGACGAGAGCATGTATTTTGAACTTTTTGAATTTTTCCTTAGTCTTAAGCATTCAAATAAATAAAATCACAATAATTGAAATTTGAGAGAACAAGAGATTCACAAAGCATCTTACGCAATTTAAAACTTAAGATATGACGACTATTGTACAAAACTTTTAAAGATAAATATGATTTTTGGATAAGTTTCTTGACATGCTCCTTGAACCGTAATTCGGCGTCCCAGATAATGCCAAGGTTCTTTGCAAACTTGACAATAGGTAGCTTAACTCCATCAATGTTTATATTAATATCATCAGCCAAAAAATCTATATTATTCTTATTACCAAAAAGCATGAGAGTAGATTTTGATGGATTTAACATTAAATTGTGATCTGAAGAAAGTTGTTTAAGAATATTGAGGTCTTCGTTGAGCAGATTTGATGCAGTTAAATAGTCCTTGATATCAAAGTGATAGTAGATCTGCGTATTATCGGCATAAGCCTTAACTTTGCAGTGGTTCAATGATTGTAGAATATCCGATGTATAGATAATAAAAAAAAGTGGCCCGAGAATAGAACCCTGCGGTACGCCTGATAATATTTGAACTTGTTCTGAATATTTATTGTTACAAAGAATTTTTTGGAAGCGGTTTGAGAAATATGCTTTAATAATATTCAGCGCAGGTTCCAAAACCCCATAATATTTTAATTTTGAAAATAGCAAATCGTGTTGAAGAGTGTCAAAAGCTTTTGAAAAATCCAGAAGAACAAGAATACTATTTAGTCTTTTATCAATGGACATCATTATATCATCAACGACTCCGACCAACGCAACAGATGTACTAAAGTTTTTCCTGAAACCACATTGACTATCTGGAATAATACTATTAGTAACACAATAATGAAATAGCTGGCCATATAAAACCTTCTCAAAAACCTTAGAAATAATTGGCAGGATACTTATAATTCTTATGTCATTAAAAGTTACAGGATCTCCAGTTTTGGGTAATAGTTTACCTATGGAGGTTTTCTACTGGCCGGGGAAATAATTTGTCTCTATACAACAATTAATGATATGTGTAATATACGGATCTATAAACGGACTACAGTATTTTACCAATGTAGGAGTTAGGCCATCAACACCGGCAACGTTAGTCCGAATAGATTGAATTAGCTTATGAATTTCCTCAACTTCAGACATTCTAAAAGAAAAACTTAATTGGTTATTAAAACTATTATTATTATAAAAGTTAACGTTAGGTGTACAATCTGAAATATTTTGTAAAAGTTGACCAAAAAAATTACTAAGGTTATTTGGATCAGCTAAGTGATCAGGGATGCTGCAGTCATTAGTTGAACTTATATTAAAGGATTTTAAAGAATTCCAAGTTTTCCTAGGATTATTTTCTAAGCAAATAGAACTTAGGTACCTCCTCTTCTCCCTTCTCACTTCAAAAACAGTAAAATTCCTTATTCTTTTATAATTTTCCCAATCATGAACAGCTCTAGTTCTCTTAAATACTTGTAAAGGGCGTTCTCTTTGTTTCATAAAGAGTTTTATATTAGGTGTAAGCCAAGGTGCCTTAGGCTTGGTAATTTTGGATTCTCGTAAAGGAGCATGCTTATCAAAAAGTGAAAAAACAAGATTATTGAGTAGGGTTATTTTATTATCTATATTTTGCTCATAAAGTATATCATTCCATTGAAGGGAGTGAAAATCGTTAAGAAATAAATTTAGGGTAAAGTTGTTGAAATTTCTGTATTTAATTATTTTTGGTTCTACATAACTTTTTTTTACTTTCAAAGTGCAATAAACCAAACAATGATCTCAGATAATTGCAACCGACAAGGTACCGAAGTTACTAACTAAAGAATGATCAGTAATAAATATAGGATCCAATAACGTACTGGAGGATTTAGAAATTCTAGTAGGTTGATCTATTATCTGAACAAGATTGTAATTATTAAACAATGAAGTAAGAGGGTTGTCGACTTTAAAAAGATTGATGTTAAAATCCCCAACACAAATTATTTCATCCAGCGTCGGGTATAATGCAGAAAAAATATTGTCAAAGTCATTGACGAGGATATTAAAATTAGTATTTGGTTAGCGGTAGAAAGCGCAAAATGCATAACTTTTGTTTTTTATTTTTATTTTTAAAATCAAATATTCAAGAAAGTGAGAAATGGCAAACTGAAAGTTTATTATCTCGGGGATTAAATTATTCCTAATAATGGCTGCAACTTCTCCACCCCTACCAACACTATCTTTACGAATTATGCGATATCCTGGTATGGAAAAAACAGAAATGTCATCATCCACAGAAAGCCATGTCTCAGTTGGTTGCGATATTTCTGCTTTATTATCCTTTAGACATGAGTAAGTTCCTTCTTGTTAGGGTTTAGTAAGAGTTTTGAAATATCTTAACAGTGAAGTACCTTCGGAAGGTAGAAGAAACATTACTATGAAAATTATTCACGATTTAATTTTATATTGTAAGCTGAAGTTCCATTTAGCAAAACTAGAAGACGTTGATTATTAGGCTAAAGAAATTTAATTTTGACATATTTGGCAAAAGTGACCTTTTTTAAAAACAGTTCAAGAACTGTACCTAAGTTTAAGGTTATAACGTAAATTTTAATTGTGAACCATCTTATTGACATTAAGTTTTGCTTTTCACTTTTTTGTCATACAAAATATCTATTAAGATTAATATTGTTCTCATTTACATTAAATACTATTTGATATTAAAGTTTTATATTGCAGATAATGAACAAGGTCAAGAATTTGGCTCACCACCAAGAAGTTTAGAAAACTTGGCTGGGTAAGAAACGCTTCAATTTCATCTGAGATAATAGTTTATTTTTAGTTTTATCTATTACAGTCAAGAACAATTAGTTCTTAGCACAGAAAGCAAGAAGGTTAAAGAATTGAGTGGTAAATCGAAAAAGTTTTCATCATTTTTAGTAAAACCAAAAAATACGAAACCAATCCCTAAAAAAGTGCAAGAGGAAAGAAAAATCATAGTAAGTACTTAGGGTATATCTTTAACGTTTCCGTTTCAATAAACTATTGTTAACAAAAAACTGTGATATGTTATATGGGTACCAGCCATAGAATTGTAGAGTGCGAGGTAACAAATATGAGCTCCTTCTATGTAGATATTGTTAAACGAAAGAAGACAACTACAAACAACAACTATTTTCTCTTTTGCTATGCCCATATTTCTTTTTGTGGCCATGACACTATAAGGTAGGGTATGTCGCACTTTAGGGTGCAACTTAATATCATCGTTTTATCGGATGTCTTATACTATTTTCACACATTTGGTCTTTGGTTTAACAAAACTTGATAGGGAGCAGTCAATCAAAAGAAAAAAATTTTATCGACGAGAGTAGTGCCAAAACTCGTACCATATTTGCTAACACCTAAAATTAATACAAGCAAACAATAAACGAAGGCAGAAAAGCAGAGAGAACTTCTTGAATATCTTAACGACCAAAATAATTTTGGCCGTCCGTCAAAACTTCATCAAGTCAGCCGCGGCGTCACTCGCAATTTCAGCGACCTCTAAAATTGCATCCACTCTCTGGCGCTTTGCTCTGAATCCAAATTGCCTTGTTGATAAACCTCCGGTACGTTCGAGTTCACTGTTCAACCTGGCAAGTATCAAGTGTTCGTAGAGTTTACCTTCGATGTCCAGCAAACAGATTGGTCGATAGGAGTTTGGGTGTTCTACTGGCTTATCACCCTTCCTCAATAAGACAAGCGTAGCCCTCTTTCATTCTCGTGGGAAAAAGCCTGTTGCTGCAAGCTTATTGTACACAGTCAGTGCATACATAGGCTTGTCGAGCACGATCTGCTTTATAATTTCTGCAGGGATTCCTCCTGGACCTGGTGCCTTTTTGTTCTTTAATTTTAGCCCAGCGGCTTCCAGCTCTTCTATACTAAACGGTGCAAATGGTGCTGTTCTATCCAGTGTGAATATAACAGGATCGTGTTTCGGAAATAGATGATTCGCCACGTTTTCCACCTTTTCCATGGTGGTCTGGGGCCTTGCCGGGATTCCTAGTAGACTCTTCATCGCAATCTTGTATCCGTCACCCCATATATCCCGATTAAGTTCTTCGCAAAGTGTCTTCCAACATGATTTTTTGGCAGCCTTTATTTTGTTTCGAAGCTGTTTTTTTGGCATCATTGTAGGATGTCCACATGTGCTCGCGTTGTTCATCCCGACTTCTTCTTGCTTCTCTGGTATATTGCCTTCTTCTATTGATGCACTCCCTTCTATACTCCGCAATCTCATCATTCCATCAGTAAACTGGCTGTCCTCTTCTGCTGTACTTTTTCCTGGGCATAGATTTATCGCATATCTATTGAAGTTTCTTGGAAAAACTTTTGTATGACGCTGGTGCTTCGTGTTCAGATATGCTTCGTATGTCCGATTCTAATCCGTTTTTATTAATTTTTCTAAGATTCCACCCCTTGATGATCTCATGTCTTGTTATTGGTTCGCTTGTTTCGTCGATTTTGAAGATTATATGACGGTGGTCGCTCAGAGATTCCGCGGTGCTTACTTCCCAGTATGTTATCCGACGTCTAGTGTTTTCTGTTGATAGTGTGAGATCTAGAGTCGATGCATAGTCTCGTCTGTGAAACGTTGGGTTATCTTGCTTGTTTATAACTGTCATGTTGTGTTCAGCGATCCATTCTGACATCAACTGTCCTCTATTGTCTTCTCTTTCCCTATCCCACAGAATTGATTTGGCATTAAAGTCCCCTGTTACGATGGCCTTTTCCTTGTGGTTTCTTATGCGGTTGCCAGTAGCATCTATTGTTTCCTCCAGGTCAGAAATTTCTCTATTTGGTGAGGCGTAACAGCTATAGATGGTGAAGTTTTTTGTGGTTATAAAGGAGAAACCAGGTCCACTTCCTTGTCCTTTAATAACTAGTTTATTGTCCAAAACTTTTATGGCGGTATTTGTTTCCTCGTCGGAGATCCAGTCTTTTCTACTTTGAATAGCTCTAATATTGGGTTCACTGAGAAGAATAATCCCGGCATTGATTTTTTTTTTGCAGTTGCAAGGGCCAGGTTCTGTGCTTGCCTGCTACAGTCTATCTATCTAACTATCTATCTATCTATTTATCTACCTACCTATCGATCTATCTAGTGACCACAAGTATGGATTACGTAAGTATAGATGAACAGAAGACTTTCTCGCCTATGTGTGGGACAACGCAATTACAATCAATGTAGGAATCCCTCCATGTACATTAACGACAATTTAGACAAAACTAAAAACATAATGTATAACTTCACAAATGACAGCACACTACTTGTTTTATTGTTTACTTTGGACGCTTAAACATAGAGGCCGTGCCATATTCCAGCAGTTTCAAGCAAACGATACATAATATATCACGTGGTGGAATAAATCATGAATCTCTCAAATCAAGATATTCTACATATTCTACATTTGTATATTGTGTTGAAGTAACAAAGGTATCTTTCCTTCTCGTCAGACCCTAAGCTTTGCCGTGAAACGCGTCCAATAATTGGGTCTGATGGAAAGGAAAAGGGTCAAATGTCTTTAAATATAAAATAGTGTACGAAAAAAACTATATTTTAATGCTTTTAGGGAGAACCATATCAAGTAAAAATTATAAAACAACCGAGAAGAAATCCAAAAGATGTCCTTAATCATAAAAAATCTGTTCAGTTTGCTCCACAAGTAGTAAGTTCGATGTTTAGTTATTTATTGAATGTACCTTTACAAAAACATTATGCATACGCAAGAGAGTTGAGGAGATAACTGAGCCATAGTAATAATCTTATCAATTTCTGGACTCTCAGCCCTCAAAAAATATCGAAATAATAAGGTGATTATTATTTGCACAGATAAAGCATCAACTCATTGCCGAATAGCAAGAAGCACATCAATTAAAAATATATCTTCTTTAAGTACCCCAAAATTAGTAGTATTTTTATTTCTTACTTTAAAATTTAAATTGTTTTCTTCAGATTTTAAAGAAATCAATTTTTATAACATGATATGGCATACTTATAAATATGTATATACGGTGTTATTTATTAAGTGTCCGATATTGGGGACTTTCTAATATGAAAAATTCAAATTTGATCTTAGTTTGGCCCTTAATTGTAAGGGGTGCCACCTACAGGTCTTTTTCTATTTTAGAGAGGCACAACTTTTCGTGCATTTATGTATCACATTTTCTAGAAGAAAAATCGATTCCCCTATCATTTTTACTTGAAAATGGTATGCTTATCAAAAGTCGCTACAAGCAGCCTTAGCAGCCGTTATTGAGATATTCTGATTTAAATTATTCGATGCATGTGTTTGACAAAAAGTGAAACAGTTCTAAAAATTTAAAGATAAAAGTATCAAGTAGGCTAGTAAGTATATTCCAATGTTTATTTTGTGTCATGTCAAAAGTAACATCTTGAGGCATAGTTAAATAGTTTTATTTATTATAATTCTGATTATTTGTTAAAAAATGGCAAATTTTACCAATGCTGAGTATGCTGACATACATTTTACATACGGACTTGCTAACGGAAATGCATATGAGGCTAAACGTTTGTATCAGGAGCGTTATCCGAACCGCACAACTCCTACTTCAAAAACGTTTTCAAAAATTCACGCTCGGTTGAGGGAAACAGCAAGGTTTGAGAAAGCTACTTATCCGTCATGTGCACATCGGACGGTAAGAACCCAAGAAATCGAGCAAGCAGTTCTTAATCTGGTAGAAGAACATCCGGAAACAAGCATCAGAAAAATAGCACTGGCGTTAAACATTCCTCATGTTCTAGTATGTAAAATTTTAATTGATAGTCTGTTATATCCCACCACATTCAAAGAGTTCAGGCACTCTTCCCTCGTGATTTTCCATTACGTATCAATTTTTGTCGTTGGTTTCTTCAATGCCTTATTCAAAATATTTTATTTAAAAATCAAATCCTGTTTACCGACGAAGCAAATTTCTCACGCAACGCTATACGCAATTTTCACAACAATCATTTGTGGTCAGAGGAAACCTCCCATGCGATGCAAGAATCACATTTCCATTGTGGGCAGGAATCCTTGGAGATTATATAATAGGCCCATTCTTTATTCCATGGAGATTAAACAGAGAGAGATATTGTCATTTTCTTGAAGGAGATTTGCCTATTTTACTGGAAGATGTGCCGTTTAGACTACGATATGAAATGTGATTTATGCATGTTGATTCCCCGGTACATTTTAGCGTCCTGGCGCGAGAATTTTTAGATCGTACTTTCGGTAACCGTTGGATAGGTCGGGGAGGGCCTCAACCATGGCTCCCTAGGTCACCAGACCTTAACAGTTTATAATTTTTTCTTTTGAGACATCTAAAATCCTTAGTTGACCACACACTCATCAAAAATGAAGAAGAATTAAGAAATCGAATAATTAACTCCTGTAGAATGATTCAAAATACTCCAGGAATTTTCGAAAGATTGCGCGAATCAATGAGAAGAAGATTGTATGCGTGCATACAGCAAGGAGGTGGACATTTTGCAATATTTATTGTGATTTTAATTTAGTTTTAAATCTAGTGTTTCGTTGTTTATTATTGTTTAAAAATTACCGTTTGAAATGTATTTATGTTGATTAAAAACAAAAGTTTTTAAAATTGTTTCACTTTTTGACAAACACATGCATCGATTAATTTAAATCAGAATATTTGGAAAACGGCTGCTTGTAGCGACTTTTGACAAGCATCGAATTGATTTTTCTTCTAGAAAATGTGATACATACATGCACGAAAAAGTTGTTACTCCCCAAAATAGAAAAATACCTGTAGGTGGCACCTAGTATAATTAAGGGCCAATTAAGATCAAATTTGATTTCTCATATTAAGTAATCCCCAAATACCAATTTTCGTCCAAATATAGACATTTCAAAAATTATTTACAAGAAACAAAAATAAAAATAAATTTTTAACACTCTGTATTTCAAAAATGAAGGGCTTGTATGAACTATTCACCTCATATATAACTGACTCCTGTAAAATATCGCACACTTATTAAATAACATCCTGCTTACAGGGTGTCCCAAAAATATGCCGACAAAATTTAAAGGATGGTAGAGGACATCAAAACAAACTTTGGGCTGTAGAGCAATAAAATCTTTTAAATCAGATCCGAATAATTAAATTAATTCTTGATTTAATTGGACCCCAAGGTCTTTCGTTCAACATTTCAACTACGTTTGTTGTTGGGCAGCACAAATATTTCTTTATCGCAATACACATTCCAAAGATGCCAATTTTAGGACCGTAGTATTATTTGCGACTTATTTTTTGTAACATTAGCTTTGTTGATTGCTAATTCAAAATTTGTATTAAAATGGAGGATATTTTCTCATTTCAAGAACTAACTGATATGCACCTTGTTTATGGTGCAGCAAATTGTAGTGGAAGAGAGGCTGTCTCCGGCTGCATGCTTGAATGAACACAGGTATCCGGATCGCCGCCAACATCATCATACAACCTTTGCTTCCGTCCATCGTGGCCTTAGGGAAAGTGGGAATCTAAATCGAGCCGGTGGTGGTCGTCCAAGAATAACTCGTACTCGTGGATTTAAAGAAGGAGTTCTACATCATGTGAAGGAAAATTAATTTAAAACTGTTCGCGCAATTGCAAACCATATGAGATCCTCCAAGTCGACGGTAAAGCATGTCCTACATGAACAACTTCTCTACCCCTATCATTCACAACGCGTACAAGCTTTAAATCCTAAAGATTATCCATATCGATGAGCTTTTTCCCAATGGTTTTTGGTTCACAATTTAATAGAACCTCACATTGGGAGAATAGTATTGTTTTCTAATGAGGCATGTTTCACCCGCGATGATTATTTTAATAGTAGGAACAGTCATATTTCTCTAGTCTCTAGAAGACATCAGCAAAAATATTTTATGACCATGCGGACTAGTATTCTTGGAGAGAATCTAATAGTTTACTTGCTGCCTGGTCGTTTCAACGCAAACATTTTTCTCCATTTTCTGCAAAATGTGTTACCTCTATTATTAGAAAATGCCCCTTTAGACATTAGAAATAACATGTGATTTCAACAATGACTGGGCACCTCCACATTTTGGTTTGAACGTGCGCCAGCATCTACACCAGCGTTATTCTCGCCGATGGATTGAAAGAGGAGGTCCCGTGGCCTGACCCGAGCATTCTCCCGATTTGAACACCCTGGATTTTTTTCCTTTGGGGATATCTAAAATCTTTAGTTTACGAAACGCCTAATTGTAATGAGGAAGATCTCTTAGCAAGAATAATGGGCAGTTATACACATGTAGAGTCCGCGAGACAATGAACCGATGGCGCAATCTTTATATTCAAGCAAATAGGCAACATTTTAAGCATTATTGTAAACCATGATTTAATGAGAAAAAGCCCAACACGACCAAAAAGCGATTTAATAATATCCTCCTCAACATTTTTTTGTAAATTAATATTAACTATTTATCACTGAAATAAACAAGACTGACCAAAACCATATTTCCTTCTTTCCGCTGAATCGGCTCATTTGCGGACATACTATTATTAGTAAATTAGGGGAATACTTCATTTTGCTAGTCTCCAACGATTCTAATAAATTCAATTTTAACCCTTTTGGCTCTACATGTAAGATATTATAATCATTATTAAAATTGTGATTTTCCAATTTTAAATGATCTGCATAATATGTAGATTGTAGAATGTTACTAAATAATAAAAGATATTTGTGCACTTTTTCATTGTTAAACTTAATGTTGCCATAAAAATATACTTACAACTCTTTGTTAAATAATTTAAGACCAAAATATTAAAACTGGAATTTCCCATGTTACCTGTAATTTAGACCCTATAAATTAAGCTTTCAGTTTGTATACGTTACATCTGATGAAGCCGCAGTGACGGTGAAACACGTGTCAAGTTGACAAAATATAGTAAAAATCTTAAAACAATAGTGTTTTCTTGCATAATTTTTTATACTATTATGTCGATTAAACAAAACAAGTTTGTTTTGATGTCTAGTACCACTCTTAAAGTTTATCGGTATGTTTTTGAGACAACCTGTGTGTGAAAAACTTTTTTCTCTAGCTACTTGTTGAGACGCATACAATAAAGCTGGATTTATAAACTCGAAAAGTTGGCGAGGTTGAGGTTCAGTTGGTGTTGGAAATAGAAGTTTAATTTAAACTAAAGGGAACACTCAGTTATATTTATACACTCGTTCATGTTGTTCATGTAAAGCTCATGTAAGATTCGAAAACTTCCCGGGTAGTTCGAGATAATCAATTTTTATGCTCGGAATTCGGAATATCTAACCTCACAACTTGACCATAACTTCAACCTCACCAACTTTTCGAGTTTATAAATCCACCTTAAGGATTTGGCGTATTTTGACAGTTAGTACTAAATAACAAACTCAGATTGCAGAGACTACCGGAAAGAATATCTATTTTTAATGGTAGGACGCTACACTGGTGCTACCTGTAGACCGATTCCGAACTTTTTGGTTCTCGTCAGTACAGGACAAGCATGATAAGTGAGCATACCGACCATTGGAAAATCGAAAGACCTTATAGCTACAATATTGATCGGCATAGGCAGTACAATATAGATAGCGTCATCCTCCAGCAGTTTCTAGCAATCTGCAAGTGAAGATAGCAGCAGTGTAGGGTCTCACCATTGGAAACAGAGATTAATTCCTTTCTTTCCGGTAAGTGTCTGTAATCTGAGTTTGTATTTTAGTACTAGAAGTGCTAGTTAAATTACGCCAAATCCTTATTGTGTAAGGTATTAACAAGTGGCTAGAGAACAAAGCTTCTCACAACGTCAACCCTATTTTAGAGAATTTTATGACCTACTTTTCAATATTAAATGTCAAAGTCTAAAGTAGCCTTCATCACATAAAGGTGTATTGGAAGTTATAATGTGTCTTATGTAACAATTAAATTTTTATTAAAACATGTGTAAAATTGAAGAAGAACGCAACATGATTCTAAAATACCCTTAGATGAGGATATATAAAAGTTCGACATTATATAGTGAGAAATTGATCATATTATTTAAAAAAAAAATGTGTTAATGCGGTTGATGTTGATTAAGAAAGAAAACTATAAAATCGATTTATTTAGAAACCGAGACAAAATTACAACTTACGTTGTAACTTTCATTCTAATCAAAAATTTTGCTAACAAAATTTTATCTTAATTTTGCTTTTAATTGTGATGTAATGATTGTAATGTTGATTTGACACCATCGATATTTCTTAAAAGGAGTTCGCGTCTTGAAACAATGAATTAAAATTTACCCATGTCATAAAATCTAAGCAGGTGGTATTTCTATAGGTATAATTTTAAATTTATAAACTAACCTGAACTAACCTTACAAATGAAATAAATATTGACGTTTTAAAATTTGTAAGCTATATAATATATGACAATGTATACCTGTAAGTAAGTAAAATTACTCTATTATTATAGACTCAATTAGATATTTCCCGCGAAGCATCAATCGCAGACTCCATAGATTCAATAGAAATAGCCCAAATTAAAAGTGACGAAGAAATGGAAATAGCAGCTTCGGTTGAAGCAATTGAAGAAACTACAGTGGAAAGATATGGAGGCGATGAGGAAATTGAACAAGATATGGGTTCTGATACAACGGACAACGATACTTTAGAAAATGAAATAATACAGAACAAAGAACAACAACTTTTAATTAGAAAGCCCAAATTAAATATTGGTAAGTGTTTATAGAAAATGACACATAAAATAATACCTATCTTTCAAAACTGTCACAAATAAAGCATTGCTGTGTTTCATGGCCGCACGTGTTATTTTACTTTTTCTTCTTGGGTTCCGTAATGACTATTTTATGACACGCAAAAAAGTTGGACAATGCTAAACTTCAAAGCTTCACTGGAAAACTTTTTAAATAAATATTCTGAGGCGGTATGGATTTGACAGATTAGTATATTTTATTTTTTATAGCTACCTTTTTTATGTTCAATTGATATAATCTCGGCTTATTTTATACATATAAGATTATATTGAATTATAAAAATATTGCCAAAGTAAAAGAAAAATATTAATTTGAATGGAAAAAATCTTTTAAGTACATTAAAGGCACAAATAGACCCCGAGAAGACTTTACATCACTAGTCCTTTAAAAACTTCCCCATTTCCATTTTAAAATACTTTATTTCCTATTATTTACATTTCTAACTTACAACTAATATATACTAGCTTAGCCTAATTACAAACTAAAACTAAACTAGCCTATTTACAGTGTTTTGGGCGCATATGGACCGTAAGCATACGGCCCAAAATGCGCCCCGAAGAACTTGGCGGAGCCAGGCGGCCGATATTCTGGCCTGTGGTTGTAACACTAGAAATTAGATCACTAACACTGTCACACTCGTGCCGGCAAGTGCCATGACGAGGTTTTAAAGGCATACATTTCGCACAAGGCGAATAACGTAGTTCTCCGAACTACCATACATTCATTAAACAGTTAACAGGTATGGAATGCAATGGAAACACTCTGGGAAAAATTGCAAAAAACCCAGTCAGATTGGCTATCACAACTCATGTTACATCTGCCTATAGCGGATGATTGTAAATGCAAGAATTATTCCTTCTCGCTGTGGGCGGAAAGAGGTAAAATTTTGGGGGCGTGTCTATGTCTGGGGCGGTCGGTGTCTGGTAAGTCCGTCCCACCGCCGTTTCTCGTGTCTGAACTGTGCGTTTTAACGGATTCCAGGCTGCAAAATCGCCAAACGACCCGGCAATGCTGGAAGTTCAGCGAATTTCACAGCCTTTCCTCCGCATAAATTTATTTTGTCTGTTTGTTAATTTTGTGTCTTTTTGTGATTGTTCGTTTATTTTTCGTATTGTTTGTTTATTTTGTATTTTCTGTTGTCATCATACGTCTGGCGGTGGGAGATTGTAGATCGGTAGTCTATAGTACAAGGGTTTGTGTACTGTATGTCCGTCATTTTCTGCTCGTCTGTTTGTTATGTCTCTTGTTAGCGGTGATGCGTCTAATTTGTAAGTATAAAATTTGTCCGATATGTCTCGTATATACGTAATTATGTCGTCTATTGCCGCCATATGGTGCAGGTCTACGACCGTAACGTATCTATTTGATGACGTCACGCATCGCAAGATCTTGTTTTCTAACCTCAGCAACCGTTGTTGCTGAGTGTTAGAAGCACTGCACCATACGGGGGCTCCGTATGTAAGTACAGGTCTGATTATTTGTTTGTATATAAGTATTTTGTTTGTTGGAGAGAGATGGGAGTTTTTAGATATGATGGAATAAAGGCTTTGCATTGCTGCAAAGCCTTTTTTCAGGATTTCGGTGATGTGGGCTTTAAAGAATAAACGTTCGTCGATGGTGAGGCCTAAATATTTAAAGCGTCTTTGTGGTATGATCGGTATGTCGTTGATTTTTAGTGGTACAAAAGTTTTATTATTCGTAAATTTCTTCGTCAAAGTTGCGCAAACTGTTTTATTTGGGTTAAACGCTATTTTCCATCTTTTGAAATAGGGGTCCAATCGCTTCGCGGCACGTGTCCTAAATTTGTCAGGTGCTCTAGAATGATGCCTTATTGAACTTATCTCTTGATTGTTTTTACAATGATTTTAACCATACTACTATTAAACCAGTATTATCAATTATCTTTTATTTGTTTTTAGACAAATTTTATCAAAATACTTCTTACAGAAATTTTTTTTTACGATAATGGTATTCAAAGTGCAAAACAATATAACTGCAGGCGTGTATATTATAAATAACAAACTGTATTTGCTCACGCCATGGAATAAAGGTTAATATCCTATCATATTTGGGCAAATATTTTAGAAAGCGTGATGTTATTTTTTCGTCATATCTTATCAGTTATTAATAAATATGAATTTATAGTTTTTAGAGTTTAACCGGGCAAAGAAAAAATGCGGGAAACTATTTGTAAGCTTGTAGGGTTGCCGCTAGAAGGCGTAACTGCAAAAAAAATTAAAAATTGAAATTATTTAAAAAATTACCCAGAAGATAACGATAACGGCATGGAAAGCTCATCAATTTTTGCTGCCATTTGGTGTTAGTTTTTTTCCGTATCTTCGATAATAAGGGCGGAAAAAGCAATTTGTCCTTGAAAATGCAATATCTTTAATAAATTCTGTCCAATTTTAACTTGGGCTTAGTTTAAAAAAGAATATTTTGCGTATTCAAAGAGTGAGCTGTAAAGTGCATAAAAATAGCTACATTCTGACAAAAATCGCTTTTATTCGTTTTCAATTTATTATCCGAATAGCCCCATTTTTGCATCTCATATTTATACACACACTCAAGCAAGCATTTTTATAGTATGTCTAAGCACACCACGGATACAGTAATTAATAAACGGGGCTCCAATACTTTTTCTACGTAATTTTGTCAAAACATTACATAAAACTAAACAGCAGGATCGACAGCACATTACTCTCATACCCGTGCGTACGTTTTGTACTGTCTAACGCATGACAAGATAACTGAGTTGCTGTAAATGGATGAAACCCATGTTGCGAGTTTTGGAAACATCTCAATCTAAACAGGAATACTAACATCACATTCCTGTAGTTTTGCTCAAAATCTGCTTAAATCGACGCGATCGTAGACAGCGCTTCTCAGCCAGCGAATATCAAAAATCAAAATCCATTCCGGATACCAGGAAGCCGAGCCACGATGAAGTCTGACAAAGCTGCAAGGATAAAAGCTCTGTAATCGATAGCATCTCGTGTTACCGCTAGAGCCTGGAATAACGATAAAATACGATCAGTCCCGAATCTATCATTACTATATTTCGATTTCGAGTATGCTGAGAACGGTGGTAGTGGATAAATTCTTTTAAGCCCGCCATCCCTGTAATTCCCAACAATCATTTCTACCCTTCTTTTCATTTACGGGTCCTAAACATTTAAAATTGCGCGCGTTGAGATTGAAAAGTGTACAGCATCCCGCGAAGTCACCAATCATCTGTATTGTAATTTAAGAAAAAAGGACTGTAACAATTTGTTTAAGCGGAATTGCATGCATCGTAAGAATTCGGGAAAAAAAATATTTGCCGCTGAAAAAAAAAAATTTTTTATTTCAAATATGAAGCTGTCAAAGTCTTGATGTCATAATGATTGAAGTCTTGGTGTCATGGTGATTGAAAACTACCCGGAGTATTGTTGTCAGTTAATTGTTGATATGATTGGATTATTTGTGTGACATGATAAAAAATAAGAAAATTGAATTGACTGTGGGAACTGTCAAAAAATTTTCATTTATAATATCCCTAGTGCTTAAATTATTACTAGACATGTTTTCGCCTTCTGCGCTCTGGATAATTTTCAATATATTTGTTACCGAGGAAGAATTTCCTGTTAATAATTTAAGCTCGAGGGATATTCGGTAAGAAAATTTTAATTCATTCGATTCCATGGGTATGTAGTATGCAGACATACTAATTTTAATTTTCATTCCATTATTTTGACAAAATTTACACTTATTAATTGCTTGTAGGAGTATGAAAAAGTCTCGATAGTTGTCCCGTTGCTATAACAAAAAGGAGACTTCTAATTGGCTAAATATAAATGTATGAAACTTTCTTTATAATAAAAGCATCAAATATACGAAAATCAGTACAGTTTAATATTGACGGCACATATTCTGGGGCATCCTGTATAATGCATTATACCTTTCCTATGCCTGGTGTTTTCTACAAAATAAAAATCATTTGTCAAATGCATCAGCGGAACAATAGTAGTTTAACTGTTTAATGTTAACTACCTTATACATCGGCTCACTTTAACAGAAAGTTTACCCCATTATACTTAAGGATGCCAATTCTTACTAAAATCTAAGACCAAAAGGTCAAACATATGTAGATCTGTACCCGCTTTATTTTTGAGATACAGGTCGTTACAATTTATAAGCGGAACAGAAACATGAACGCCACTTCACATTTCCTTTTTCATTGCACATGTGTGTAAACAGTTCAATGTCTAGTAAAAAGTCTCTTTAGATATTTTTTTGATTGGGCTTTGTTTAGTATATAAACGCAATTTTATCAAACTCTGATAGAAGCATAAATGCAAATAAATGCCATTTATCTCTTTAATCGAAAACAACAGAACAACACGTCACACGAAAAAAAGGTTAGGAACAGTTTTAGCTCAGTCATAAGACATTATTATGAAAATAATATTTTTTAAAACAAAACAGTGGCGTATCATTGTTTTCGTTAAAAGTATCAAAACATATGTTAGTGCTGATGCCACTGGTACAAGTAATCTAAATATTTTTTATGAAAAAAATGTATTGTTATGCCTAGTTATTGCTTCAAAACAATAACTAAAGCGGACTCAAACATATTAACGAAGAACTAATTTTCTTCAAATTTTCAATACCCTGTATCTATGTATGTTTGTATGAAATTCTTTTTTACCAGTTAGCAAGGTTTAACACTCTTGAGTTTGGTTACATACTTAATTGACACGCCGTGTGTGCTTAAGGTTAAACAACAAATTTAATTACCTGAGAGAATTTGAAGAATGGATAACAATGAAGCAACTTTAGAGCCGAAATTAAAAATTAGAACCCTATAATCTGGATGATTTTAAAAATATGTAAATTCAGTTTGTGGGTATATGATTAAGAAGATAATAACATATACGCAATAAAAAATGTCTATATTTTCGCTTTATGATGTCATTTCGTTTTGTGTTCGTAGTTAGTAATTAGTAATAATTGTAATTAATTGTCGAATAATTTGAAATTAAGAAATTAAGTAAGTACATGACGGCAAAAATATAAATATGTAAATACTGTTACACTCAAATAATTTATTTAAATCCATTGCACCTATACTTCGCCATTTTCGATTATTTTAACTCACATGCAGGTGAGCACCATTTTTAAGAAATACAGTAAAATTATCTCTTTTTATTTAAAATTGTAAAGTACATACAAGAAATGAGATAATGGGACAATAAGAAACCCAGAAATATACCTCAGATTCGAGCAATTTTTACACAAAACTTCCTCCTCAATATTTCCATTAGATATTTTAAATTTATATCAATGCACAACATTTTGATTTACCCCAGCATGACATCACCTAAGCAAAAAATTTTAATTATTATAATAATGCAAAATAATCTCAATAAGCGTATACGTATAAAATCATTAAAAATAATGGAAATAACAATAATATTATTTATAAATGGCCTTATATAATTCCCCACTACCACTATAATATTAATATATAATATACCTAATTAACAGTAATAAAATTATTAATCACTATAGTGTCAAAAGCAAATTAAACTTAATAATTGCCATCAATCAAAGTAATGGTACCTATCATACCCCCTAATACGTAAGTACTGTAATTTAAGAAAATAAGAAAAAGAAAGAAAAGAAGGAAATTAATTTCTTTCGACATTATTAAAAATATTAAATTATGATCAACCTGATTTGCGTTTGTTTATTAACACTTGGAGAATAATCCAGAGCAAATTAAATAAAAGATGTTATGCAACATTTTGTATAATTCCTTTAACTGCCAGCTTAAATTTGATGCCAGAAACTTCCAAAATGAGTATCCAGATTATGTGCATCATCGCGAAATTTAGTTATTTCATGTTATATTAAAATTCCTAACTTAGTAGGAACGCTACGTCCTCTTATACGTCGAATCAAACGGACGCAACAGTTCTGGATAAGCTGGATACGGTACACATATACACCCACCAGACATGCTCCATAGACCGTATCAGCGAAATCAGTCGACTCATTCATAGTTTTTGTATAGTTTCATTCAGAGTATTTTTGTGGCCATTATTTAAGTATAAATGAGCAAAATCTCTTTTGATATAGACGTTAACATGATCGGAGGACCTCAGTTTTATATTAATAATTAAACCTATATTCCTTGCTTTGGATCAGTTCTAGATCTATCGGATTAAAAAACTTAATATACTCACTGTCTACTTTGAGTAGCTTAGAGTTCAATTATTATTTAATTTTTTAGTCAAGCCTGCACCGTTAGACATTCACATCGATCCAGTCGTATGCGAATCATCCCTGCCATTAGAGGAACAACTAGCCGCTGTACAAAAACAACTTCTGGCATTATCACGGCTTCCAACAGCTATTCAGGTCACGTTGGAAGCAGTCACTGAACAGCTTAATAAAATTGTACTGAATAAAATGAAGTACATGGAGGAAAGCGATAATCATACAAAAGAGGAAAATCAAGACGATAATGAAAATATAAATGGATCGGAAGAAACTATTGAAGAAGGTATAGTTTGCGTGCTATAGTAAACCCATTAAAGTCATTAATTATTTGCCACCTACTCTTAATTTAAACACGTCTGATGACGCGTCTTTTATTACCACTGTGGTGTACTTAAATTATGGAAATGGTTTAATATAAGTATGCAGTCCTACGTTTAAAACCTTAGTTAATATTGGTTATGAAGGGTGTTCCAAAACAACATGTAGATTTCTTACGAGGCGAATACTGACGTGATTGTATTAAGAGCATTTCGTGAAGATGAATTTCTTTAAATTTTTTCGAAACGTTTGAAGAAGCCTAGTGTCCTAGCTCTATTTCTATGTAAACAACTTCAATATTTCAAATGTTGTTATCGGCTAATTTATATGAAATTATCTTTAGCGTCAGAAACCGCCTCTTAAGATATCTATATGTTGTTTTGAAATACCCTGTATAGAGGGTGGTCATTTAGTGACGTGTGCTAAATATATCTTCAAGATACAGCAAAATCTCGATTACAAGTTGTGTTAATTATTAAGCGATATATAACCTGAAAATATTTTACTTTGTAAAGCAATGTAAAAAAAAGTAATTAAAGTATGCTGTAAATTCAATGCCTTGAATTATCTCTTAAAAGGTAACTTGGGTAAAAGATAAAGGCGAATGGAAAATGGTACTACAAAGTTTTCAAGTTTTTATTTTTAAGCAAATAACATTATTGTCATTGCCATTGCATAGTACAGAATTTACAAAGAGGTCCCTTTCCGTTTAATCAGATCCTATAACCTTACTGATGAGCTATTATATAGCGAAACGCGTCCAAGGATTGGGTCTGATGAAAAGGAAAAGGGACGAACTTCTTTAAGTTTGTTTAATCACTTGTTTTCGGTACGCATAAACCGATAAACTGACTTTCAGCGCCACCTGACAATCATACCCGTATTGCAGCTTCCATTTAAGTGTGTTTGGACTTCCATAAGTCCTTGTTGATTTGGCTGGGTTGATATACTCGATTTCCGCGAGATGTCACCGCTCGCTACATTTTACTTACTACGATAATCTTATGATAGGCTTAACTATTTTTTTTTAATGGAACACTCTCTATATGTGTATGTATCGTTAAATTGCCAATTAGATAGTAAGAAAAATGATATGTAATCCACGCACTAAATGGTCACAATGTATAATAATTGTACAATTTATGACATTAATCAATTTTAATTAATTATTTTAGAAATTGTAAATGAAAATGTATCCATATCAGAAAATGCTGAAGGAGATATAACTGAAAATGAAGCAGAGGATATTCAAACCTTTGACGATCTAGAGGAAGACCGTGGTTTTGAGTGTGATGTAAATATTGAAAAGACATACGATATTGAATCAAACGATACAAACGAAAGTATTGAAACTAATCCCTATGTAGGCTTAACCGAAGAAGAGAAGGAATTAAAAATAAAGGATGAACATCTCTTGGCCAAGAAGCAAAAGGTAAGATTAAATTAACTAGATATTTATATATAAAAGAACCGATATTTTTGAGTGGAATTATAATATCTCTGCTCTGACTTTTATTATGATTACTGTTAAAAAACTGTCGGGATACTGCAAATTTTTTTCTAAATATTTTGCAAACACACTTTCTTAGCTACTTTTTATATACATGGTGTCAAATTGAGGAGTTTTGATGCGAATATCTCAAAAACACAAGAGTTTTAAGAAAGGTGCGGTTTGATAGGAACGGTATATATGCATACTTTAGTTAACACTATAGGCGTCCTAAAAAATCATTTTAAAATCTTAAATATCTGAAATATTTGAAATTCTATATAATAAATGTCAAAGTCAAATGTTTTTATTAGTTAAGCTGATAAATACTAATATGCTTCAAATTATAACTGCAAATTTATCGGTAATTTAAATGTTACAACTCGTCCAAGATGTGATATATGAGAATATCAAATATGTGCCGCCCATTCGATGCGTCGGTCGGCGTCGTGGCTAGAGACAAAATTTGTTATAAAGGATTTTTCAATAAGGACGGGTCGATGTTGAAATGTAATAAAACAAGCTGTGTGTAAGGTATTAACCAAATTCTATTTTTATTTAAAAGGTTTTATGTATGCCATTATTTATGGAATATGATATCGTTCAAATGTCCGCCGCGGCTTTCCACGATGGCACGGATTCAAGTGGTCCAATTTTCAATGATTCTGCCGCATAGATCCGGCTGAATTTTAGAAATAGCCTGAGTTATATTCACTTTAAGAGCATCGGTCGATTGCGGCTTATTGGCTGAGACTTCAGAAAACCCCACAAGAAATAGTCCAGCGGGGTCAAATCGCATGATCGTGGTGGCCAATTCGCGTCACCTCTGCGAGAGATAACCATACCCTCAAATCGTTCACGCAAAATGTTCACCGTGGCGTCTGCTGTGTAGCACGTAGCGCCATCCTGCTGGAACCACATGTCGTTCACGTTCATATTGTTCAGTCTGGGCCAAAAGAAATCAGTAATGATCGTTCTGTAGCGGCCTCCGGCCCAAAATCCGCACCAAACGGTAACTTTTTGTGGACGCATTGCCACCTGATGAACCTCTTGTGGGTTGGCGTCACTCCATATACGGTAATTTTGCTTGTTCATAAAGCCATTCATCCAAAAATGCGCCTCGTCGCTAAAGATGATTTTTATGCCAAAATTAGGATCCTCTGCCAAACGCTCCAAAGCCCAGTCCGCAAACAAGCGGCATTATCTATGGTGATTAACTTTGAGCTCCTGGGTCAATTGGATCTTGTACGGGTGGAGGCCCAAGTCTCGACGCAAAATTCGCCAAGTTAAAGTCTCCGAAAGGCGATGTTCTTGTGCACGGCGAGAAATTGACTGCCTCGGGTTCTCCTGCACACTTTCACGGACAGCAGCGATATTCTCGACCGATCTGGCGCTTTTTTGACGTACAGGTGTTGGCTGATTGTTTACGGAACCGGTCGTCTCGAATTTGGCCACCAAACGTTGGAGAGTCGACTTTGAAGGGCCACCGCGTCTGCCGTAAAATGGGAGCAACGCACGCAACGTTAGAATTAACGAACACTCATTTTGATAATAACATTTTATTATTTGGACGTGTTGCTCAATCGTGTAACTTGTCATGGTGATTTGGCATCCGTGACAGAATAATAAACAACAGGTTAAACAGATGCCGTCAAAACAACATGGCCGCCACAGGCCGCCAACTTCGGCCCGTCCTAATTGAAAAACCCTTTATTTATGGAGACTTTCATAGAGTACGGAACGGTATAGTTGGACTGTCTATTTAAGAACCCACCAAGACCGATCGGTCGCGCGATCATGCCTCTCTTTTCCTCCGAACGCGCTCTTCTCTGGTTTGTACGCAACCAGCAGAATTTTCATATATAATCCTAGCTTGGAAGTTTTACAATATTTTTAATGTAGGACAATTGCCTCTTTTCAGTCGGTCGAGACTTGCTGTTAAAATATTAAGCCTTTTAATGCCATTAGTAATCTTGATCTTTATTTTTTCAATACTTTGAGTTCTATGGTGGCAAGTTATAGTTCCATTACGACCATCCGTATCGATAGTTTAAAAATTCACCACATTACGCGCTACTTAAGGTAAAGCTTCATCTTGTTGCCAAATAAGATTTTAATATAACATAAGCGGTAATTCGTTCAAAAGAGTTTCAAATTTATTTTGCAGGAATTGTAAATATCGTGGACCAGATAATGACTCATTACCAAAAAATTGCTCAATTATTCAATTGTTATCTACACCATAAATTGGCAGACGTTCTACCTTAATATTTAATAGTTTGATATCTTCTTGGGTTCACTTGAGACCAAAAGTGTACATTGTGCCCATTATAGATCTTTGATATTGTGAATCTCGCTTCGTCGGTTCACAAAACTTTTTGAAGAAACTCTGGGTGCAACAAATTGAAACCGAAGTTTCTCCGAATTTAAAATGGAATGAATTTGTCGATTTATAGTTCTTTCAACTTACTTCGTTTCTTCTTAGGCCATACAGGATGTCTCTAAATGTAGAACTGGTTTGATTGGTCCGAAAATAATTCAGTTATACACGTTCTCGGACCACGGTTCTTTCATATCTCCACTTGCGGTCGTGTAAACTTTGTCGTTTTAAATAATCGTTTCTTATTAGCTTCTGCGAATTATTTCCGCTGAGTTTCTCCTGCAGTTTCTCCATTATATTACAATGTGGAACAGTGGGATAATCCGAAATCTTTCTTCAAGGGCCAAAATATATGATTAAGTCTTCAGCGCCACTCACAGCTGCTTTTAGCTCTAACCTGTCACAACATCAATTTTCTGTGAGTGAACAATGGGTCCCACATACAGTGGCAAAATGAACACGCGAAATTAATTAAAAGATATTTTAATTATAATGATAATAATATAAGTTATTTAATTAAGAAAAATGCCACCGTAAAAAGTAGGTGATTTTTAAAGGCAAATTAACAAGTAATTCAACAGCTCAATAATATCAATAGTCGAGTTAGGTTAGGTTAAACACTCACTATTATAGCGCAAAAGTTGCAACTCTTTTACATATCGCTTTAAATATCTTATAATGTTATGTTGAAATATACTGTTAAAACAGTTGAACAAAATAGCTTATTATGTCTTTGGTTACATCAAAAAGAAAATTACATAATTTTAGGTACCGCAAAAAATCACATTTCGCTATGTATAATACAAAAGAGTCAAGAATTAACTGGATATTTGCAGATAAAAATAAAAAGATACTTTTCAGCAGGGGTAGCTGGTTTCCTTAAGGGATGGCCTTTTGTTGCTGCCTAGTCATGTATGCCCTCCAATACGCCTCACAAATGCTCAAAAAAAGCAAGTCCGAAGTCCAATGGTTAAATCTGACCTGGCTGGAAAAGTCCGAGTAATCGGGAAACTTGAGAAGGGCAACATAAATTGAAAGCAAGTGAAAAACGTCAAGTGAAAAAGAAACTGACCTAAAAAACGTACATGAAGATTAAGTTATGTGACACAAATCTCACAAACATCGATCATCAATGAATATATACATTGTAAACTTACCAAATATGTGCCTTAGAGAAGATAAGGTGTAGAAAATCCAAAGATGGAAAAGGATTTCCTTAATTTTTTCTCAAGGGCTTTAGTAGGTGACCAGTCTGCAGAGTATAATTTGACGAATGACCCAGATGACAGTTTTCCGTCAATCTCAAAAACCCACAGCAAAGGTTATGAAGAATAATCAAAATTTCAGCCAACACAACCTATAATAAAGAACGTTTTTTTCATAAAAATTAAAAATATACAGGGTGTTCCATTAAAAAGCAACTACTGTACGCCACATTTCCTTTGTTTTAAGCTAAGCCGCCTTTTAAATGGCAATTTATGACTAGCGGGAAAATATAAACAAGCTGGCTATATTGAATTTGAATGAAAATACAGAGAAACTCAAAAATTAGCCCATGTTCCGTCCTGGTTGGATGACCCTGTACTTCAGGTGTTTCACTCCAATCGCGTCTTACAAACGACTGAATTATCCCTGCCTTCGTCTACGAGATTGCCCAAAGTCGAGTTACTCTACCACTGTTTGTGTAATACTATGCTAGTGGTTCCAAAGTACTAAGACTTAGAAGCTGCCTTTTTGCAAAGATGACTTTTTTATAGCGGCAACTAGACTTACTATAGCTGTAATTCTGAGCTCTAAAAATAGTAAATCATTTTTAATGATTTCTATAATAAAATATACAAAATATTCAATGAACATATCCCTAAAACCAAACAAAACACAAAAAAATACCCCACTTGGTTCAACATATCAATTATAAATAAACTTAAATTTAAAGAAAAACTGGGAAAAAAATACAATAGAAATAAAAACAATGCAATATATAACCAACTGAAAAAAGTTCGAGCAGAACTAAAACGTGACATTAGAGCTGCAGAATTGACCTATCTGAATACAATACAAAATAACATTGGTATGGATTCGCGCTCGTTTTGGTCCTTCATTAACAATAAAAGGGGTTCCCTTCATATTCCTAATAGAATGTATTTAAATGATATTGAATATCAAGGAGGTAGGGATATCTGTAATGCATTTGCAGAGTATTTTAATAGTGTATACACACAAGATCCCCAAAACAATTTAAATCCGAATATTACAGAGAACGTTACCTCTTTGCCGGTAATACTGAATACCGTTGGGATTGAGGATGTTTTGGAATCCTTAAATGATCTAGAAAACGGTAAAGCAATTGGACCAGATGGTATTCCATCGTTTATATTCAAGGGCTTTCAAGAAATTATAGCACAGCCATTATTAACCATATTTAATTTAAGTCTCAGGACTGGCATGTTTCCTGATCAATGGAAGAAGGCCAAAATATGCCCAATTCTTAAAAAAGGTGATAAAACAGATATTACCAATTATCGTCCAATTGCAGTACTGTCAACTCCCGCTAAGATTTTCGAATCAATTATTTTTAAGTACACTTACTCATCCGTGCGACACAATATATCAATGTATCAACACGGATTTATGAAGCAAAGATCAACCACAAGTAATCTATTGTCAATAACTCAGTATATATCGGATGTTTTGAATAGGCGTGGCCAGGTGGATGTTGTCTTTGCGGACTTCGAGAAAGCTTTCGATAAAATAAATTTTGTAATACTACTCGACAAACTAGATAAAGAGTTTGGTTTTCATCCTAACTTGACAAATTTTCTGCAAACATATCTTTATGATCGTCAGCACATAGTATCCATAAAAGGCTATATGTCATATCCATTCAATCCAACCTCAGGCATACCGCAGGGATCTAACCTGGGTCCACTGTTGTTCCTAATGTACATAAACAGTGTTACTGAGGTTGTAAAGAATGCTTCATGCCTGCTGTTCGCGGATGACTTGAAAATCTATTGTGAAATCGAAACCTTGCAAGATTGCATAACTTTGCAGTCCGATATAGACGGCGTTACCATGTGGTCATTGGAAAATAAACTTCATTTCAATGTTAAAAAATGTGTGTGTCTTACCTATACTAGGAAACCAAGCCCTATACAATTTAAGTATACAATCAATAACTCTACACTTTCCCGAGTAACGCAAATAAAAGATTTAGGTGTTGTTTTTGATTCCAAATTATTTTTCAATGTTCATGTAGCAGATGTGGCAACTAGGGCTTGTAGAATGTATGGTTTCATAGTAAGAAACACCAAAGACTTTAGAAACCTCCAGTGCATCAGGCAGTTGTACTTCTCATTTGTCAGGACCATATTAGAGTATGCATGTATAATTTGGAGCCCATATTAGGAATGTCACAAGTACTCTATAGAAAGGGTACAAAATAAAATGGCCCGATACCTTTATTTCAAAGAGGTGGGCATCTATGATTTTTCTATATCCTCATCAACACTCTGTAATAGATATGGTTTCGAATCTCTAACAAAACGTAGAGAGGTAGCATGCATGCTCTATTTGCACAAAGCAGTGAATGGACATTTAAACGATACTGCATTTCTGGGAAATTTAAATTTGAATGCTCCAATCCACAATACCAGAAACCCAGTATCTTTTTACATACCTGATGTAGCCCACAATAACCGCCAACTAGGATCACCATTGCATAATATTTGTAGAATTTTTAATCGTATACCACAGGATAATGTGGATTTATTCTATATGAAATACAATCACTTTAAAGCAGTGATTAGGGAAATACTCTAAAGACTTTACTATGTACTGTACCTACTACTTGTACTTTATAATAGGATTTATTCTTGTATTAGATCTGTTAAGTACAAATAAATAAATAAATAAATAAATAAATAAATAAATTTTACTATATCTTTAGTTAGGATAGTAAAGTAATAAAAAATAGTTACTACTTTTACTATGTTTTTCCAATGCAATTTAATTAAATTAATGTCCTAATAATATTTATAAATTCTTTATTATCTCCAGTTAATATATATATTGTGTATTTAATATAATCTTTTTAAGTAAGTGTGTTTGCTAAAACCCTTCTATCTGTTATTTTATAATAAAAGATAATAAATAAAAATTAAAAATAGCATTAAATACATCTCAAGAATGCAAGCCGATACGTTGAAACAGAGCAAAGACATAGTAAGTCGACTTTCTAGGTGTTTCAAATGCACGGCAGACATACTTCAAGAGCCAAAAAAATAAAAGAATTGACCCACAAGTGCCAATAAACTACTAGCCCAATTATCTAAAAGTTCTATCTTTTATGGTTTTCCACCATACTGTTCTCAGCAATTTCGGACACACTGTACCTGCAAATGCGCTGCAGTGAGTGGTTCACTTACATCGATAACCACGTCGCACTGAGAGGGTTATTGTCGCACAGACCTCTACTGACCTTATTTTTATAAAGTGTGTATTTGGCACAGTGACACTAAAATTTTTTACTATTTCTGTTTAAAGGTTAAAGTTTTAATTCGTTAAAACTAAACTCAATTTGAAGGTTATTAAGCATTTTTGGCTTAGATATGAAATAGGGGGGTCCAGTACACAACTATAAAATAAAAATATTAGAAATAAACATTAGTGGTTATTATAAGGTTGATTTTTTAATAACGGCATGTTAATAATTAGATAGAAGAAGAAAGACGAAAAATGGACTGGACTCAGAGACCGATAGTTCTTCCAGGCGGCAGAAAATGGACGGATCCAGAGGACGCCGCTCCAAAAATATCGGCCCCCAAAATGTCGGACGAGAAAATTTCCCGAACTATTGAAGATTTTTCGGAAGTGCTCGTCGGAAAGACTAAAGGGTAGGCAACAAGAACAAAACTAATTTTTTAAAGCGGTTAATCTTTTCAGGTCAACCATTGGAACAAAATATGGCCTTGGGGTGACAAAGACAAACCGATCTACAGGTACTGTTCATTATAAGTTTGGAAAAGGGACGATACATTATTAGATAAAACTGATCATGAACGGAAAGTTAAGTAACCATATAAAATTTTTGTGTTTACTAAAGAGTTTTACCAGGTTTTTTACTACTTATTTATGCCTCAGTAGTATTCATACAAAAATATTATTTTAAACTTGCTATTTAGCATAATTTTAAGATATTTAATTTTATTTGAACTACCACGGTCACTAATTTTGCCGGGCAATATAGAAAAACTTTTAGAAGAAGATTTTCGTAAGGTATTTCGTTGAAAGTTATTTTCACGGTTTGTATACTTTCGAAAGAATGGCTCGTTTTTGGTATAATTGGGACGTAGTACCTCAAGTGACGGATAGAAGTGTTTTCGGGTTTAATGGCGAAAAACAGCTCCTTTCGAGACGATTGTAAAAAAAATTAATATTTGTTTCTGGAAAATAATATGTAATATTTTTCAATTTCCATTACCGATATTTTAAAAGATTACTGAAAAACAATATAAGCAGCATAACATAATAAACAAAACTTATTTAAATTTGAAATGATTTAATAAAACATACCAATTGTTTCGCCAACATTGTAACTTCTTCAGATGTGAATGTGGTAAGTTAAAAAATTACGAGAATTTATAAAAATCACGTACCCAAGTAATACAGTTAAATAGCTTAAGCGTATTGTTAAAATAATAATGTCCATGAACGCTGAAAACTACGTATAATAATTAGTTCTTGAAAAGGTTTAATGGTGGGGAATTACAGAGATCTAGCTAAACAAATTGGAGTTTCTATGTTTAGTTATATGCATTTTTTTCCTTTGTTCTCTACATGTACTATGTAAAACTATCATCAAAATTACGATTTTCCTTAAGTAAATGCGTTGAATGGTTAAAGTTGCCTTTTTTTTTATTTCAAAAAAACGTATGTTCAAATATTCTTTTTTGAAATGATCTGCCTTTTTGGCCAATATAGAATTTTGGACAAGACCCACAATGGCCCGCCATTAGTTGTGATATGAATATGAAAATATGATATTGGCACTAATTTATTAGATGTTTGTAATTTTCGGCTACTTTAGAACCTGGTTTAACCCTAACCATGATTCTGCTAATAATGCTGACATTCCAAAAATATATGTATTTCGGTTTTAGTTTGATGGCATGCTTTTTATTGTGTACAGTTCCAGAGAATCAAACTGCTTCATGGTACCCAGCAAAGTTGTCAACAAAATTGTAAGTACAAAATATGAATATATATATAGAGTTACAGATATTGCTACATGCTACCACCAAACGGCCACGACTGTACATTTCGAAACTATAACGTTACACAATATATTGGAGAATTGCTCAAATAGATGGAAAATTAATTTAAACGACGTAAGAATATGAACTCATTATATACTTATGAATGCCGACATTGACAGAATATTTTAATAAAATAAAAAAAAAAACTTTTACGTACGAACGGACGTTCCTAAAAAACATATACCTGTATAACTAATACCTTAAAATAAAAAGAAAAGTAAAAACAGAAGTAAATGAATTTTGGAATATTGCAAGAACTGTAACTTTCTTCCTCTTCTCTTCTGGCTACTACTTAAATAATTAATGAATAAATCCGAAATAAGCCCCCGCCACTGTAGATCGTTCAACAGCCAACCTACAAAAGAATAAATCTAAAAGACTATTTCGTCTAACCTAATACCTATTGATCTCAAGAAACAAAACCACTTATTTTTTATTATTCATTATTTCGTTTTTTCCTTTAACTCCTCTTATCTTTCTTCTTAATCGTTGTTTGTGAATTACCATTTACACAGCCGTAAGTATAACAGTTGTAAATATATACCTAACTTGTTACTTTCTTTGTGTATTTTTATCTGGGTCTTTATCTTTTTATCATCTTTGGTTTCGCATTTTATACTTGTTGACCAAACCATCTTAGTGAATTTTGATGAGCTTATGGTTTAATACCGGTAATGGTACGTCCAGACTTCAGCTCGCTTGGGCTCACGCGCATAGAAATGGGTACGCTCTCAAGTCAAGCGTGCTCGTGTCTTGCCAGAAAATACGTGTGTGCGCTCATCATCGTCCCGACTTATTACTTTATTGGAAGACATTTCTAAGCAAACATGTCAAACTTATGTCAAAGAAAGTGATCGTGGCAAGGTCCGCTTTTATAATAATTCATAGTATATTTACAACTTATAGTAAAATTGATAAGACTAGGTATGCCAAACTACTTGATCAAAATCGTTATTTTATTTCTCAAGGACAGGTCGTTCGCGGTGTCGACAGAAAATGCAGTGTCTTGTGCCATGGTTGTTAGTGCCGGGGTCCCGCAGTGGTTTCCCCTTGCGCCGGCGCTGTACAATATTATACGCTAGCGATGTCTCCAAACACCCACAAACATAACTTTATCTGTTTGCTGACGACACGCTATTAACAGCTACCTCCAAATAGCCCTGAATAGTAATCTCATGCCTGCAAAGACACATAAATCTTCTGCAATGATGAAGATCCGTCCAAATCACTCCAAAAGATAGGACATCTTTTTCTGAAAATCACGAGTCAGATAACCAAAGAGCAGAGTCAAAGTAAACAACAAGGAAATACCTGGAAAAAATAATGTCAAATACCTGAGACTGTTTGACAAAAGGATGGCCTGAAACGACAATGTTGATCAACGGTTAACTCAATTGTGTGCAATGTACCCTATGATTAATAAGAACAGTTGAATAGATATCAAGACTTAAACAAACATTTACAAGATAATAATTAGACCAGTACTAGCATGCGGTATACCGACCTGATGTACCGTAAACGAGACAAAATTTAAAAAGGTTCAAATTTTTGAAAACAGCATTCTACGAACAATAACAGACGCACCAAAATATACACCTACAAGAGTACTGCGCAATGACATGCACATGGATATGCTAAAGCCATTTTTCGATAAAATAATCACAATATATTACGCACGGACAGACGTATCGGACATTAATACACTAATAACACACACACGCGCGACCCACCAGAGAACATACAGACTCCCTTGCGACTGGCTTCAACCCTGAAGATAATAACCAAGACACCCAGAAACTGTTAAAAATTCAAAATTTAAAACCACTCTAAAAGCTTAAGTATACAATGAATTAGCAAAGCCGAATAACAAACTGTATATCAAGATATTCCAAAAGGAAGATCGACAAAGAAAATGAGTAAAGAACATTGTTTAACTTGAAGAGTAAATATGTCATCACCGTCAATCATCATCATACAATAAAAAATAAAGATCTATGGCGGGACACTCGATTTCCTTGGCTTCATCAATTCATTTATTGGGCGTCAATTTGGATAGTCATATGTCTTGGCATAGCCATGTTGCCGCCATTGCTAAGGCAGCCTTGCAGAAGCTTGTGATACTTTTCCGAACTAAGAACCTCTATACACCCCAACAACTTTTGATGCTCTATTAAGCTCAAATTAAGCTTCATCGCTGGAGTACTGTTCGCATATTTGGGGCTCTGCTCCTAAACATACCCTGAGATTGCTAAATACCATTGAAACAAGAGCCATTCGCTTGATCGGTGACCATAGTCTGACAAACAACTTGGAAAGCCTTGAACATCGAAGGCAGGCTGGCGACTTGAGTCTATTTTACAAATATTTTCATGGCAAGTGCTCAACTGAGGTTGCCAGCTTGATTCCAACCAGAGTATGGTAGAAATACACGACGAACCACTACAGCCTACCCGTACGTGGTTCAGCTTAGTGTTCCTCGAACGATACTGTTTAAAAATTCTTTTATCTGGAGGACGTCATCACTCTGGAACGACCTCCCTGAGGCCGTGTTCCCAACGAGTATAATCTCCAAGGATTCAAAATCAACGTGAATCGTTTCCTGCGCACACGCACCGCTCGCAGAGCGCCATAAAAGATTAATCGTGCAGTGCTGTGCCTTGTGATAGAAAAAGAGATCTCCCCCTCCCATTTTTCTTTTAAATTATTTATGGTTTAGGCAGACTTTTTCCTACCGTTTAAATCTTTATCCACTGTGAGAATGGACTACTTCCTTAACTTTTATTATTTTATCATAGCTGCTTACGAGAATATAAAAGAATTGCACTTTAAATTAGTTACATACGTTGTTATTTTATGAAATATATAAATATATTTATCAAATTAAAATATTTTTTTTTTTAAATAAGGTTTATTCAAGTTTAAGCATGTGGTTTTCTTATTTGTGCAAACTTACTCGATTATTTCTAGAAATAGACTATTGGTAAATAATTAGGTGTAGTTTACAAGTTTAAAATATAATAACAAAATTAAATATGATATTCGTTCATTTTTTTAACAAATCAAGTAAATTAAACAAAAAGGTTTTTGTAAAATTTAAAATATGTCGCAAACTAAGCATTTTTGGAGTAAGACATTATATATGAAAAGAAATCACAAATTATCTCTATTACAAGCTCCTACGAGGAGTACATCGGATCGCCCGAAAACTTGCAACAAAGTACTTAAAATACGTTTCCTATCATTTTTGGTAAGTAAGTTGTTTTATGTTTTTGAGAGCTTTTTTAAATAGTTTACTTTGATTCTGTCATGTTTTAGCATTTTTTCATACGAACTTCTTGTGCGGATGTTCAGTAGATTATACACATTTTTTTCTTTATTAGTTTACCAACCTAAACTAATCAGATGTAGATACAGGGTCTTCCAACCAGGACTGAGCACTGGCCTATTTTTGTGTTTCCTTACATTTCTATTAAACACGAATGAAGTCATATTGCTTATGTTTTTGAATTGCCATTTAAAAGGCTTAGCTTAAGATGAAAGAACAGTGGCGTAAGGTTGATGTTTTTTAAATAGAGCACCCTGTATATTTTTTATTTTTATGAAAGGTCCTTCTATTCGGAATCCAAAACTATATAAGGTAAAATCAGTGGCGGGGTTGACGGGGCCTCGGTGTAAGATATTTGGTGGGGAAAACCTTAAGAAAAAATTTGTTGTCTTAGGTATGTTATTTGAAATTAAAGGCTTAGTAAGAAACACATAATGGTGTCTTTTACTTTGGATGTGTGATTGCCGGATTGGTGAATCGAAAATGTGTTTTTAATGTCAAATAATCTTTATTCGTTATGTCCAGCTTTACGTTAATTTTTGACGATAGCGTCATAGAAATTAGTTGCTGGTGTTTGCTATATTACCTAAACTATGAACATTTCATATAAATTTTGCCATCACATTTAATTGAATTAGTCACGATTAGCTTATTAAAACTTATTCAAACTTGGCATATGGTTTTATTATATCGGCTTCTTCAAAAAATTATAACTCAATTTTTCTCTGTAATATACAGGGAAGCCAATATTTAGCCACCTCACAATTTACATGGGATTTCCTAAGTTCAACTAAGCCATGCATCACCCGGTATAGACATACTAGATAATTTTGGAATCAGGAAACTAAACACCTTTCAATTTATAGCGCGTTCTATTGAAAAACATACTACAGTTCCTGTGTTAAGAGAAACCGCCTTTTAAATTGCAATTTTAGCCTTTAATTATTATTAATTAAAATTACAGGGAAACTTAAAAATAGGCTCCTGTACAGTCCTGGTTGTATGACCCTGTACCTATGCCTATGTAGATGGAAAACTTTGCTGTCAATGCAAAGAAACCGTAATAATAAAAGTCAAACTAAAAAATGTAGTTTTTTGAAAGTGATAAGTTAATAAAACATTTGTTAAAATTAAATCGAGGATTGTGATAAAGGAATGATTTATCGAAACTTGCCATGAAATCAAAAATTGCTTAAATACGTTGGTATTATTTTTTCACCTGTATGTGATACAGTGTATCCTCACACTGTATATATTTACATTTTAGGATTTGACTGTAGGTTTTAGACATTTTTGATTAGGTATGCCCAATATCTTTTTTCCATCTTCGCCATAAAAGATTTTTCCATTTCTTTAAAAAAGCATTTTTTAATAAATGCACAACAGTAATAAGAACTCTTTAGTTGACCACAAACAATCAACCTGTTTTACTTAAAAAGATGTTGCAAATGGTACACGCTGACAGTTCCTGATAAGAGTTTCCAACACATGTGCCAAATGTGTTTTTGTCAAAAGATATTCACAAAAAGTAAGCATCTATGGACATCTAAAAACAAAAATTAAAAAATGTGTTTTTACTAGGGTGGATCGAAAAATGCGAAATTTCGAATTTCGATTTAAAACTTTGGGAAAACTTGTCACTTGAGATGTTTACAAAACTAGAAATTCTCTCTCGCGCCCCAACCTCATTAAAAGAAAAACAAATTCTTAAGTTTTTTTTCTTATACTTTGACAAAATTTTGTTTATTATCCTCAAATTATACCACTAAAATTTCCAAAAGAGTGGAAGATTCTTTCTTGCGTCTCAACGTTATTATTTATTTTGATAATAGGGTTGGTAATTAAATAAATAATAAAAATATAATAATATAAATTAAATATAATATACAGGGCGTCAATATAAAATATTTTAATGCAAATATCTCGAATACTATGAGGCAAGTGCCTAGCGACACCTAAAGCACCGGTTCCCGTCATTACAGCCAGTGTCACCAAGACTAATGTCATGCTTACGCAATAAATTCGTTAAAAACACCCGTTGAGGCTCTTGCCGGCACGTGAGTGGAGTGATTTAGTAATTAAACAATTACACCTAATTAAGGATCTCGCCAACGATCCGCCGGGGCTGCGCCCCCGGTTATATAGGCATTGGGAAGGGTGGTAAACCGGTGCGGTAGCTGCGCTGCCACACCGGGAAGATTATCTCCAGTGGCCTAGCCAAAAAACAAGTTAGGTGAATTGTGAACGAATTATTAGAATAATAAAGATATATTAAAAGTGAAAGTGGTTCCCGTCAGATCACCGAAGTTAAGCGGTGTCGAGCGCGGTTAGTACTTGGATGGGTGACCGCTTGGGAAACACCGCGTGCTCTTGTCTTAGGGAAGAGTGTAAAATGAATCGACATCAAAACCATCCTATAGACCATTTAAGAACATATGATTTTGACAAGAAGTATAACCTAAACTTCCTATTCACGCCGGACAGGCCGGATGAGATCGGATATCTCGTAGGATGAAGGTGCCGTTTCACACTCTTCAGTCGGTAGACCGCACGATTAAAAACCGTACGGTCGATGACCGGTTCAAGATGGCCTCAGATACGCCGACGAACCGTAAAATAGTAAAATAAGAAAAATAAAATCGAATACTAGAAAAGTTAAAACAACGGGATTTGGTATAAATGTTATTTGGATAGGGGGAACTAGAACCACCATACTTCAGTCAAAGGGTCAGTCACCCCCTAGGTGCCCCACACCACCACTTTAAAATTTCAAATGGCACCACCCCCTTTGTTATACCTCAAATGATAGGTCTCACTGAGTAGTATTTAGCTGCACAAAAAAATCGATAGAAAAGAAAATTTGTAATTTAAATAAAGTTGAAAATGAAAAAAATTAAATATTATTTTATTTGATTAAATGCTCAGACAGAATGCATTCCATTTTGTAAACAATAGTACAACCAATTTTTTTTTGTGCAGCTAAATACTACTCAGTGAGACCTATCATTTGAGGTATAACAAAGGGGGTAGTGCCATTTGAAATTTTTAATTGGTGGTGTGGGGCGCCTAGGAGGTGATTAACTCCTTGACTAAAGTATATATATAATTCTTGTTCCCCCTACCCATATAACATTTATACCAAATCGCGTTGATCTAACTTTTGTAGTTTTTGAGATAATTGCATTGAAAGTTTTCAAATTGGCACCCTGTATATTAGTGGCAGAGGGGAATAATGTAAATATACATTAAAACGCGATATTAACAAAATCAACCCTATTAATAAAATAAATAATAACAACGATTAGTACTAATAGCGTTTTATTGAGAAGATACACGTTTCGTTTTTATTTGAGACAACCTGTAAAATATATGTAGTTACATTTGCAAATAAAATAGGCTCAATAAATTAATGTGCTCAAGTGATTTTCGAATAATTTGATGGATTTCGAAACATTTCAATGATGATCCCTTTCTATATAATATCGCAGCTCTGCATGCCTTACAACACTTCGCCACAAAAAAATATGATGAACTAGGGATTCGAATTGACTTTAGTTTTCTCACAACCAAACAACATATTTCTTTTTATTTAAAATAAGTCATAGGTATATATTTTCCTAGATAAAATATAATAAATAAAGAACAAACATATTTTTGTGAAGAACATTTATTTATAACCCTATTGTTTATCGTGCGCTAAGAATTTGTCACCGAAAATTTCAATATAATATATTTAAGGGCATTAAAACTATTGAAATTATATATCCATATGTTTTTGGCTTTAATTGTTTAAAAGTATACTTATTTTCAGCATCAACTTCCTAAAGTACGAGCCACCGCGGAAAAACCTAGATTATCTTCAGAAATCCGAAGTGTATCGCCTGATTCATGGAATGGAAGCACCAGTGAGGGGACTAGAAGCCCGAGCTGAAAAGATATTGTCAGAAAATGATTACTCTAAGGTAAGATGATGCATATTTTTAACAGAATATTATTTTATTAAATTTAATGGTCTCGATCCTAATCAAAAGATAGTTGAACTAAGCGTCAAGTTAGTGTTTGGGGGGTTTCTAATTATTTTTAGATATTTATTTGAATTTTTAAATTTTAAAAATAAAAAAAAACAATTTTTCAATCTTATTCTTAGTCTCAATCTTTAATAATTATTCAACTAATAATCCACTGTGCATTGAGATCTTGGACCACTATGCCGCCCAATGTCAACTTCATTTAAACAATCATCAACAAGTGAGTCCTTATACTAATTATTAACGTCAATTGTCATAAACAGGATTGATAGTAAAGTGCGCCACACGGTTCTAGAGCTACAACGCTTAAGGAGGCAAAGCGGTAAAATGAATAAAAAGAGTCGCTATGACGGTGGCAGCATAGGCGTGCGTAACAGTTTAGTTTTTTTTTGTAAACTATTTTAGTCTTAAATTGCATAAGATATAAAAACGAATACCTACTGATTTATTATTAATAAAAATACTTTATAGAAAAAAAAAGAGTCTTGAATAGAATTACTAAGGAACTCATAACAAAAGAGCAAATTAATACAAATAGTTCCGTTTCAACAGCGAATACAAAAATTACAGCCAAGTTAAACTTATATCTACATGTTATACGGATAGTACCATTTGTTGCTTTTTTGTATAAATAAGCCCCAGGTTGGCCACATTTCAAACTCAAATGTGATTAAAAGATTGCCATAGATAGATTTCCATGCATTTTTAATAACTCATTCCAAAATGGAATGAATAAAAATAATTTAAAAAAATAAATATCCTAAAGTCTTCTTTTTGTATAATATACGTTGTCAGGTGCCGATTTCACAATAACTGAAAGGTATTCTGGAATAACGGTGTAAGCGCCAATTTTTTTTGGGAAATTAAGAATAATCGTTTTCTTATCTTCTTCGGAATCTTCTTTGGCTTCTAAGTCAGGCAGTGCCTTTAACTTCTTTTATTCTTGGATGCTTGTGTCGGTCAATCTTCTTATCATTATTTGGTTTGGGCAGAGCCCTAAGTTGCTTAATGTGTCTAGCTTGGCTTGTCGAGGCCACCAGCATTAGTGCCTCTCTACAATAGCTGGGGGCAGTCAATTCTTCGGAAACTTGTAGGTGGAGCCTGGCGGGGATTGTACGTGAGTTTGTCGAATTAGTGGATTTGTAGCGAGGTCCGTCCGTCTGTAGTAATCCGTTATAATTTTGTCATATTAATTCCTATGACAAATAATGAGTATTTAAACTTAATTTTCTTTGAGTTGTCCTTATACCAAATAGCGATTTATGAGATTATTTGCTTTATTTTGATAAAACAACGTTGAATACAAAAACTTCGAAGGAAAAAAAAACTGTAATCTTTCATCAATATCTGATATAACAACATAAGTATTAGTTATCGTTGATCAATATTTTATAATCTAATATAATTTAACAACTACAAACATGGAAAGAAGAGCACTTAATTTTTCTGATGATGAAATTACTATTTTTATATCGGAAATAAAAAAATTTAGAAACATTATTGAGCGTAAAAGTACAAAAATATATCATTTATATCTCCTGCTAACATTACGAGACCTGAATTAAAAACAAACAACAACGAATTCGATTCAAACACCAAAATAAAATTATATGTTGATATATTGATACCTGCTCCACCCAATAAAGTTAACATTGAGATTATCAACTTAACTTCAACCTGTGACGTCATTCCACAAGTTAACCTTCGTTCATCTGTCAATTATGTTTTATAATACCCATCTCTACTCGTTCTTAAATGGAGCAATTATCAATGGTGCTACTTCTACATTTAGTACTTGTTCCCGATTTCATTAGCGCCTTATTGATTTCTCTGCATAGTCCACTGTTTTCCTTCAGTACTCCTCCATAATATAGTATAGTGCATCCGAACCAATTCTGCTTAACATAATTTAAAATCGTCACCTCAATGATCTTGCCAGGGCCTATATTAGTTTCATTACTTTAAACTTGCAAGGATATAGTGGTAGTCGCAAAACCTCATATTCACGCAATATTCCATTATGCTATCTTGGTTCTTGTTTTTCTAAAGGGATTTTGTTATTAATAGAAGTTCCGATTTCAGCATATTTGGTAACGGATGTTTATCTTGTTTTTCAAGCCAGTCGTAAATATAACCTTTTCGCATTTGCTCCATGATGAATTTGCTTGTTTACATAAAGTTCTTTGAGTGACAAGGTACTTTGTCTAATAGATAATTAAAGAAGAATCGTCCAAATTTATTTTACCCACTGCTCAAACATCTCAGAGTTCATATTATCGTGATAATATTATTATCTTCATTCTTTGGCCAGCCCTGTTTATTTAAATATTTAGGAATGGATGCGTTTCTAAATTCATTTCGGTATCCTAGCATAACATAATAATTAATAATAATAAAGAAAAAAAGCAGTAACCATGAACAGGACTCACACATTAAGGTTTACAATTTATAAGAAATTGTGGTATTCTAGTATTCTGCACTAATTAAATAATAATTAAAGATCCCGTTTGTTTTTTTTCTCCTTTTCGTTTTCCTTTCTTTCTTTTTTTTTTCTTTTTTTAATTTTTTTCCCTTTCTCTATTAATTCTAGCATTTCTGTTTTCTAACTTTACAGATTTGGATCTATTTTCATTTGTTATTGAATATAATTTTTTTTATATTTGATTTTTACTATTATTGTATTTTATATTTTTTATAAGTTTAATAACCTTCGTTACAAATTGAAACAGCTTTATAATACAGCCGAAAAAATGGCTCTTAGATGGCGCGTCATTATTTCACGTGACTAGAACCATATGAATCCAATCAAAATTACGAGATTCAAAAAATCAAAGCAAAGTCTAAGTTCATAAACGTCAACATTTTCATGGCTAGCGTTCGAACTTAATAACAATAACAAATATCCAGAAATACTTACCACCAACACGAAAGTAAGATAAAAATGGCTTTCACAAGAACAGTAATATAGGATTAAATTGAGTTGCAAGGTACGAAAACGTTTTAAGCTGGACTTATAAACTCAAAAAGTTGGCGAGGTTGAAGTTATGTTCAAGCTGGTGAGGTTCGACATTCGACAGTTCAGAAAATGGTTTTTATAAAGTCAGTAGCGCAGTTCGAAAAGTTGTTGTTTGATTGGTTGAAGTTCGTGTCCAATTGAGTGAATTAAAATATTTAATAATTTTGAATACAGTCGAACAAATTAGTGTCATCACTCTCCATATACAATCCATTTTTTCTTTTCCGGCACAAAACACAAGACTAACCTTACAACAACAAAAAAAATACAAATGGCGGAATGGCGTCATAAGCAACGAACCACACGACCTTAAAATTGCGTCATCATCGGTCGAAACGAACTGTCCGAACTCAGAACATAAAAATTGGTTATCTCAAACTATCAGGGAACTTTCCGAAACTAACTTTGCACGAACTGAGTTTATAAATGGAATTGAGTGTTCAGGGCCGTATATAAGGGGGGGTTTAGGGGGTTCAAACCCCCCCCATAACAACGAATGTTCAGTTCTACCTTGTTAACCACCGTAAATTTTAATAATAATTCTAATAAATTGCCAGAGTTTTCTTACCTAAACCCCCCCCCCCCCATGGGTAACGCCTAGCTACGGCCCTGTGAGTGTCGGAATGATGACTTTGACAGTGCTAGGGCAAATGAGTATACAGTGGTTCAAATCACCAATTTCACTGCATTCACAATTTTCAATTTTTTAGAATACCAATTTGTTTCTTACGTTTTGGGTATAACCCTTAAAAGCGTCTAATCTTGATATTTTTTTTACTAAAATTCTTATTCGATTCTTTAAGGAACCACTTTGTATTATTTCTATAATATTTAGAATATATTGTTGGCCATTCTTGCACTAAATTTTGTTCTGCTACTTTTAAAAGGTCAGGGACATGGAATTCTCATGGTATCTGCAAGAGCCACTGCTATATTTTCTTTAGTTTCTATAATATCTCATATATAATTTTTATTAGCCGTCGTAAAAATACTTTCCTTAATTTTGTAAGGCAGCTCTTACTTACTAAAAAAATGACAAAAGTTTCTGTTGTCTGCAGCTTATTTATATAATTTGGTGATTCAAAAATGATGGTCCAAAGTTTGGCTCATTATATAGACGTACCGTTTGGTAGTCTAAATTGTTTAATTATTAATTTTTGTGACAGGAAGCACAAACTGCTTTATTATTAAGTAAGTAAAAATCTGATCTTAATTGACCCAACTGATCCACTAGGAATTAAATTTTTGTAAGTCGGTAACGGTTTATTTCGTGAGGACGAACTTTTGAAATTTTTTAAAATTAATTATTTTCTTCTAAGTCTCATTAAGATACAGTCGAGGTAAAATGCAATTTAACAAAATTTGTATCCTAAAAATTATCAAACCCCCTTACTGTTAGTTTCATAGATAACTAAATGAAGAACATTTTGTCACATAACACTACCATTATAATAATTGAGGAGTGGCGATGCAATGTGATCAATGTACAACGTATTTCTTTTTATTTCGAGAGAATTGAAAAAGAACTTCTGGTTGTTCAAAAATCCACGTTAAAGATAAACTCGGTGGCACTGACATCACTTTTATTGACAAATTAAATTAAATTATAAGGAATATTTCAATGAAATTTTTTTTTGGGGCGACCCTCAAATTTTGCCAGGAATTCACTCAACTTGACCCAATTCATGTTTATGCATGACAACAAATTTCGTGAATTTAGTAAAGGAGAATAAAGAGATTATTAACTTTATTTCTAGGGTAAGCCAGAAGAATGCTGGGGAGGAATGTATCTGGACCCCCCCCCCGTATCTACGTCACTATTGCGAAACTTACTAACAATAAAGCGGTTTAACAACTTTTGTAGTAAAATTGCGTTAAATTGCATCTTACCTTGACTGTATCTGGGTCCCTGTTATACTTACAAGAAATATAGTATAAATAAGAAAAAATTGCAAGATTTCGTCCTTTGCGTTGAACATTTTCCTCATAAAATAAACCATTACTAAGCTATTTTGTGTTCAGTTCTTTTTTTTGTGTTATCCACGAGTAACTTTGGACTAGTTATGTGAATATACTAAGACATTATTAATTTTTTATTGTGCTTTCTTCGTCTACATTTTTTGAGTTTCTTCGATATTATAAACATTATGTTGTTTTTCGTAAACACATAACGAAGAGTCAATAGACATGACACAAGCCCAAAATACACCTGGAGCAGAGTGCGTCCCTGTCATCCCGTGATATATCACAGCTGATTGGCCAATAATCAGAATAAAGAAAAACATTCTGACCAGTTTTAAGTTTTTAATTAAGCGAGCATGATATAATACAAATTGTATTATTAAATAATTTCATTTTAGGCAGAGTTAATATTTAATTTTTAAATTCTAGGACTACTTATTTTCCACTCATCCCATTTTATTTATTTTGGCATACGAATGCCATCATGGCGTTCAGTTCAACTATCCTCTTATGACCAGGATCGAGACCAGTATGTTCTTTTAGTCCTAATTTTAGTATTATGATTTTCCAGGTTATGGGAGCCCAATAGCATGTGTTTGAGATTTGAAAAGGGTATATCATATGACTGTTTATTATGTATAATATAAGAACGATTGTAATAAATAATGAATTAAATAAAGCTTAAATTATTTTTCTAGTTTTTGCTTGAAGGGAGACTTGTCCTTAAAATAATTTGCAGTACTTAATAATGTAGAGTGCTGTAAAATGAACTACCATATTTCAACTGATGCGCTTGTAGCCAATGGTGTTATGGGAACTTTGATATATTTTCGAGTATTGTTGGCATTCTTGTTTTGCCTTTCCTTCACCTTACTTTGGCCTCTCATGACAAAAGAGGGCCAAGATACTATAGGTAGATCCAATTTAACACATGGCATGCTTAGGTTAAAAATCTTGCTAGACAAGACCTCAATTTTCAAGACCAAGGAATAAACTCCTGGATAAAAACACACCTTGTGCTATATATTTTTTGAACCTAGTCGGATTTTAATGTTTTTCTTTAATGTAGGTATAATTGTCGTTATTTCAAATTAAATCTTTATTTTGGTTTTATATCGCCTATAATACTTTTGATTTTTTTTATCCAGTATCATCCTGTGTTAGCAACTGTCATATCGCAGTTGATATTAATTGAATTCAAATATATTTATCTATTTTGAAAACACGACACAAAAGGACGAGGTACCTAAAATATGATGTTAAAATCTTACCCTAATTTTTTAAGCTAATTAATGGTATAAAATATACAGGGTGTCAATTCGCAAACTTTCAATGCAAATGCCTTCAAAACTACAAAAGTTAGAACAACGCCATCTGGCATAAATGTTATTTGGGAGAAGGAACTAGAACTATCATACTTTAGTCAAGGGGTCAGTCACCCCCAGGCGCACCACACAACCATGCTAAAATTTCAAATGGCACCACCCTCTTTGTTATACCTCAAATGAAAGGTCTTACTGAGCAGTATTTAGCTGCACAAAAAAATATCGAAAGAAGAGAAAATCCTATAAATAGCTTCACAGATGACAACACACTTGTTTTATCTTTTACTTTGGATGCTCCAACATCGACTGCCAATGCACATCCCATAGGCAGCAAGAGGTCTCACATCACAATAAGGACTTGGAAGATATTCTGTCTGGGAGTAACACTAAACTAAGTAGAGTTTAACGCTAAAAACACCCAGGCGGTAGTTTTATTTAAAAAAGTTAATGTTAAAGAACCGGATATAGTCATGGCAGGACACTCGATTCCCTTGGCTTCATCAATTAATTTCTTAATCTCCGTATTTTTTCAAAGTTATGAATGCTCCCGCGATTTCATTTAAATCCTCGCAATCTGTTTAGGTTTTATCACTAGTAGAAATTTTAAAATTTACTTTTGCCTTGATTACTCTTGTTTGAATTTGTTCGATTAAAAATTGTACTGTAAAATTTTGGCGCCTGTTCTATTGATGCTGATATTGATAGTGCGTCACTACTATTAGTGCCTCACTACTATTAGTGCTTCACCACTATTAATGCCTTACTACTATAAGTGCCTCAATTCTATTAGTGCCTCTCTACTATGGGATTAGACCAACAGGAAGCCAGTATTTCGGTAGCTTGTACGTACTGTTTGGTCTAGATTTTGTGTGTGAGTCTGTGATTAATGGGTTTGTCGATACGTTCGTGCGCCTGTAATAATTTTTGTGAAAAACTCATTTATTTTGAAAGTCTTGATAAAGTATGCGATTCATCGTGTACCTGGGTACATCCGCAATAATTTTTACGACTTGTTTTTTATTACCTGGAACTTATTAAGCTCCGTTCTGCTTATGTTGCATCACGAAAGTGCACCATAAGTAAGAACCGGCCTGACCAAGACCTTGCAGAGATTGACCTTAGCCCTATTACCGAGTCTACTTTACCTGTGAAGCAGGGGATAGATATACCGTAATTGATGCAATGCTAGCTTCAGTCGTTGATCAAATATAAGTCCCAGGTATTTTACATCCTGGCACCAGTTCACCTGAACTCTGTTGAAGCCTTGTCTCAGGCCTATTAACATTGTTTTTTGAAAAATAAATAGCCCTCATCTTGGAGTGATTAAAACGAATCTTCCTTCTCTAGCTTGATTATACAGTGTTGCATCCGGCTGACGACAAGACGCGGCTGTTCTGCAGTTGAAGTTGTTTTGGTATCGTTAGCGACAAGATAGAGCTGTATAAATCCATTGCGTGAAATGCCATAAGTATAAATGTTATACAGCATCGGAGAGAGGTGAACCTTGCGGTACTCCCGCCCTGAGGTGTATTTAAAGAAAGTGCGTTCTCTGACGAGATAGCGAAACTTCTATTCTTCAAAAAGAAGCTACCACCTTGTTAAGTACTTCAAAGCTCAGAGTCTTATCGATTTCAATAAGAGACCATCATGCCCCACCTTGTCGAATACTTTGCTTAACTCAAAGAAAACCACTCTCGTGTGCTATCTCCTGCTGAAGTCTTTTATTATGTTCAATTAATTTCTTGGGCGTCAATTTGGGTGGAAATATGTATCGGTATATTCATGCACGTTGTAGCCATGGCAACCTTGCAGATGCTTTCCAAACGAAGAAACTCTACCTTAACAGCTCTATAAAGCCCATACTTCATTCCACCCGAATGTGGCTCCGCTTAGTGTTCATTAAAAGCCAGATTCAAGAACTTCTTCGCGTAGAGAACATCATCCCTTTGGATCTGGTGTTCTCAAACGAATATAATCTTCACCCATTCTATTAAAGCAAAGCGGCATAAATAATTCTTCCCAGTCTCTGTCCCTGGTATTAAACAAGGACGCATTAAAATATCTAAAATTATGTTTCCGTCAATAATTAAAAAAAAATGTTTTTTGATTCGTCCTTAGCATATTAATTGCACCATGCTTTCTTTGTATACTAATTTTGATATTGTTCTTTGCTTTTTTTTATAAATTAATGATTGCAAATTTATGTAACTCATATTTTGTCAAATTTTAATTGTTATTGAAACTGCAAATTATGGTGTCCAAAATAATGATTTACTTAACATTACAATAATATAATAAGTACCTACTATCTTATCTTATATAAAAATGTCCTTGGCATAACGATATAAGAGCGCTGATGAAAATTGTCAGTAAACGAATTGGTCTAAACAGATGAGCAGGACCACTTAATGTTTTAAAAATGATTTCTTTATTTCACATTTTCATTTCGTTTTCGGTTATTGTTATTACATATATAATATATATATGGGCGGTTATTTTTAATGCGCGAAAAAAGTTGAAGTGGATACCGGCCGCTCCGCGTGTGCCTATTATAGGATCTATTCTTGAGTTTTCTAGCTCTAGCGAGGGTATGTATCTCAAATTATTAGATTTAAATATGAATGAATACCGGCTTTAATTTTTACGAGAAGCAACAGTTTAAACATTTCATATTATATTTAAATTTGATCGTTTTACTTAGAAACGGTTGGTTTCATTTGTGTGTTTGTTATTCCAGCAGCATACAACTATTTTTCTACCAGATCTTAGATATAAATAAGGTTCAAAAATCCTGTTTGTAAACCTATAGAGTAATTTAGCATTTCTTGTTATTTTATATTCTAAAAGATCTTGTAATTATACTGCGAACTGCAGACAAATTTAATTTTCTGATGCATCTTAAGCCTTTAATAATTATTTGTGATGAAGTACAGAAAAAAAAAAATACTTGCACGAAGGCAAAAATACTTAAATTAAGTAAAAATTTGATTTGTATATACGCAAAGACATCTAAGCTTCAATTAAGAAGTGCATGTATTACCCAAGGCCGTATTAATTTCTACTAAGGTTTACCTATATTGGTTTAGAATCGTGGTAAAGGTAATCTTGAACCTAATAAAGAGAAACCTTCTTTGAAATATTTTATGCTTAATTGAAGTATTTCTCTTGTTCTAGTTAACTTTAAAATGTTTTTAGATTTAAAAAATATATCTTTTAAAATAAGACAATTTATGTTATGTTTCATAGTTCGACAATTTTAAATTTTTTTAAATAATAAACTCACAATATAACAGTTACCATAAAAAAAAAGCAAATGAGGATCACTTAATGGATGATGGGTAGTAAAAAGCAGATCAGATTATATATATTTTTTATAAATTTTCTAAAAACGGTGTACACCAATATAGATTTAAAAATCCAGAGTAACGCCCATAAGGTGTGATTTACAGCAAACTTTCGTTACAGGCTTTAAAAAAATAATTCAGAAAATATTTTATAGTCGAGTTTAGTAAGGCAACCGTATTGTAAACCATCCATTCCATTGGTCTATTATTAGTTAACACTTACTGAAAATTCTTTAAAAATAAATTACGTCCGTTCTTATAAATAATTACTACTAATGTTTCTACAGTCTACAAAATACTACTAAAAATTGCATAAAAGCAGTTAATTAGAAAGTGTGGAATCAGTTTTTTTGCTGTTCATTTCAATATGTCTTTAGGCAAGTGGTCTTACCAATACATCGCCTCTAAGGCCATAAGATAAAACTTGTCATTCTAAAAATATCTTCAACAGTTTCAAAGATTTTTTCTTATATCAAAAGTTTGACTCCTTTTCTCCATAACAGTATCCCAAGGTTCTCGATTGATCTGAAACCATAGGACATCATCTGCGTGTTGATCTTCTTAAATATTAAAAAACATATTATAGCTGTAAATGAATTACTTTTTTTTGTTCATGAACTTACTTAAAACGTTGCATAATCTCATTCTTTTTAAACTATTTTCATTATTGTTACCTTTTTGTGTCTTTTCTATTCCTCCAAATAAAATCAATATATTTCTAACTTGATGATATAGTTTACCCCTTTTTGGTTGTGGAGTGCCTTTTCTGTTTAAACCATTACCACTTGAAATCCCATCTTACATGCTGTCTAAAATGAAAATACCGCTAAGAAGCCACGTCATGAAGCGCAGCCACAAGAATAAATAAGCGCAGCCTTGTCGCGCTATCTCGATTTCGGGAACTACGAGCAGACAAGTACGGCGATACTTAAAAGAAAGAATGAGGTTTTTCAAAGTAGCAAAATTTCGCAATCCTTTCTTGGTTCAAGAGGTATAAGTATTTTGTTGTAAAAACAGAATTAATTATTGATTTTAAGTACCATATATTAATAAAATAAAAATACCGTCTGGCTTTATTCCAAAATACTAAGGATTCCTTATTTTAAGTATAATTTTATGCTTACATCGACTACAAAAATACTTGATTTAACTGCAAAAATAAGTTATTTTAAAAACTTCCTAGCTCTCTCAGAAAATATTCCAGTAATTTGTTTTAGAATACTTTTTTTTAATACACCTTTTTATACAAAATTATTACATACTTAAACGGAATTTTGTCAGTGCACTGGTCGAGAAACGTTTATTGGAACAACGAAACGTGGCATTTAAACTAAGTAAATACTAACAAGAAAATTTATGTTCTTGAAATAAGAGTTCTCTTTTATTCGTGTGGTTGACGCTTCGCTCATTCTGCAAACTTAGAAATGCGTGCCTTATAAGTACTTTTAACACAAATGAAAGGTCCGATGGATAAAGGGGGTAACTTCAGTTCACATATTTTTAATCTTTTTTTTTAGTTAGCTCGAATTCTGGAGAAAATGTCAGTTACCTCCGTTATTTGTAACAAAATAAATGGAATCTATCTCACAGGAGAAACATAACAAGTTTTTGGTAAAAATGTCTCTCGAATTTCAGCTTAGTTTACAAATATTAGCTTACTTCTGCTGAATCCTTGTTAGATCAATATTAGTAGGATCAGGATTACCTACGCGCGTGTTTTTAATTAAGTTTATTAGATTAATTAAGCTAAGGTTTCAGGCTAAATCACCAAATTTTCTGAAATGTTGAGGTATGTCAGTAACAGGATTAATTTTATAGGACTTGTTTATAATATCTCGATATTCTTCGGGTATGTATACATTTTCATGTCTCAGTAGGTTTTTCTAAATTCTTCCAAAATCACGATTAGAATCAAATAAGCTACGCCTTCCGGTAAAGGTGCCCGCTCACTTGGGCGAAGCGGCGCGTCGCGTCGCGAAGCGTAATTTTTCCGCAGGAGAAAGTTACATGTAAGTAAATGTATACTCGCCCACTTGCGCGGCGCGAAGCGTGGCGAAGCGTCAGTCGACGCGGGAGAAGTCTTGAGAGCAACCAGGCGAAGTTTTACGCGACGCGACGCTTCGCGCCGCGCTAGTGAGCGGTGCGAAGCGAAGAAAAGATCCGAAATATTTGTTATTCGTTACCTTTCGCAAGTTGTCGATCGTAACCCAACTGTACGGTGTGTTTTTTTACTATTGCCCAGCAATTTTTAGACAAATAATAAAATCCAGGAATACTCTGTAATTTGGGTGGGTATAAAATGATTGACATGGTTATTGAACCAACGTCATCCTATCATTCACAGGAGCAGAAAAACATCAGCCATAGATATCCACAAATCTCATATTTGCAGACACTGAAATTCAGAACTCCGGTACATTCACAAGATGCATCTTGTACAATACAAGAACAGAGAACATTCAACAATTCGGTACAATCATCTTTATCCGAACAATCTGATTTTTATAACAGGTTACCACAGCCATATAATATATCAGATCACATTCAACGTAACACCGACGAAGAGGACGGAAGAACCAATATACCATCACAACAATGCCAAGACATTTCTGGAGACGAATTTTCGCTATCTACATAAAGTTGACATAAAGTACATTATTTCTATGTTATTTTTTTTGTGTTAATACCACCAAATTAAAAATAATTTATATTATTACAAGTGCTTGACTCCATTCATCACACATCACACAGTACTATAGTTTGGGGGCTCTGCTCTGTTATATATTTTTCTACCTTAAACAAACAGCAAGCCTCTCCTCAATTGGCACAGCTCTTCGAAACTTTGTATTTTGCCGTTCTATTGAATGCTTCAGTAAGCCAAGAAGTTCGAAAAATTTTTCCTCAGACATCCGAAAGTATTTAAAAAACTTCTTTTTATCATTTCGTAAATCGTTAAAAAGGTGATGGAATTCACCAAAAGTACCCCTCTTTTTATTTATTTCGTGAACCCAATTTTTTTTTGTCTCTTCCTCCATACTGCCAATAAGGCTGAGCACAAAAAGCTCCTCGTCTGATGAAGAACTACTCATTGCACAAACTGAACGGTAGGTACAGTAATAAAATATTAAATAAATCTTTTGGGTAGTGTATCAATCAACAACGCGACTCTTCGCTACGCTTCTCGTCTCCTAAGTGCGCGGACCATACCTAAGCGACGCTTCTCTTCGCCACGCTTCGCGACGCGACGCTTCGCCCAAGTGAGCGGGCACCTTAAATCGACTTTAAAACCTTATAAAATTAAATATTGGTACAGGCATATAATCTGGAAATTTTTAATTATAGAGAATTGTACAATATGCATTTTATCAAGCACTATCTCTCATTTAAGTATTCACTTATTCACGTACTTAAAATTTCAATCATTGAGTATCTACTGCGTTATCTATAATCGGATCTCCACAATAAACATAAACAAGTAGTATATTAATCTCGAGGAAACGCAATTTAAAAAATATCTAACCTGTGAGGCATCATTAAGCCTACGCGAGTTTTATGCAATATGCAATATGTAAAAGATGCATGCATCAGCAAAAAGAACCTCTGCGTGTATATGGTTTGTTGTTTGTAAGAAGGTACTTAAAGGATGCAACACTCGTAAATTGACTCGTCCGCTTAGGAATTGATTAAACTGCCAAAGAACTGGCATCATGTGGCAACAATTATTAGAACATATAGGTAGTTACACCTAAATTGAACTGCAAGGTTTTGGAATTCATTAACAATTTTAAAAATGTACGTTCCTGTGTATTCTGACGTTTAAATAAAAACTAGAATTAACCAACCAAGACAAAGATTTATGCGATATCAGCGACTTTCTCTTATGTATGCATCTTAATGTGTGGACCTTTACCTGGGACTAATTTAATGTTACATCTGGTATATTCTGTTGTACGACATAGAGATGTAAAAAATACACAATACTTGGGTCACCTATGTAGGAAAGAATGATGGAAAGAAAGCTTGATAAGGTAGAAAACGACTATCATGGATTCGGAAATTTGCCAATGTGGTCGCCAACCTTCAGTGAAGACGGTACATGATGAAAATTACTCATTTAGTAAAAAAAGCGGTACCTATCAAATAACCTTCAACGTTAATGCAAATTGGATTATTTTACCACAATTACACAGAAAAATCACAATTTATTCATAAATGGCCGTTATGCCACTAAGCTGTTGAGATAGAAGAAGAAAATAAAGTCAAAAGTTCATCTTGGGCAAAACATGTATAGCTTCGCTGATGACAGCACACTTGTTTCATCATTTACTTTCAGTGCTCGGACATCGGCTGCCAATGCACATCTCTATAGGCAGCAAGAGGTCTCACATCTCAGCAAAGAACTGAAAGATATTCTGTCTTAGGATGACAGTAACCTAGTAGAATTTAACGCTAAAAAAACCCAGGCGGCAGTTCTTTCTAAAAAAGGTAATGTTGAAGAACCGGATATAGTTATGGCGGGACACTCGATTCCCTTGGCTTCATCAATTAATTTATTGGGCGTCAATTTGGATAGTCATATATTTTGGCATAGTCATTTTGCGGCCAATATTTAGGCAGCCTCGCAGAAGCTTGGAATACTTTTCGAACTAAGAACCTCTATACACCCCAACAACTTTTGATGCTCTATAAAGCCCAAATTCGACCATCGCTGGAGTACTGTTCGTATATTTAGGGCTCTGCTCCTAAACATACCCTGAAATTGCTAGACTCTATTCAAAGCTGAGCCATTTGCTTGATAGGTGACCATTATCTGACAAATAACCTGGAAAGCCTTGAACATCGAAGGCAGGTTGGCGACTTGAGTCTATTTTACAAATATTTTCAAGTGCTCAACTGAGGTTGTCCGCTTGATTCCACCCAGAGCGGTGCATGATAGAAATACACGACGAGCCACTGCAGCCCACCCGTATGTGGTTCACCTTAGTGTCACTTGAACGACACTGTTAAAAAATTCTTTCATCTGGAGAACGTCATCACTCTGGAACGACCTCCGTGAGGCCATTTTCCCAACGAGTGTAATCTCCAAAAATTCAAGACCAACGTGAATTGTTTCCTGCGCACTGCGCAGAGCGCTATAAAGGATTAATCCTACAGTGCTATGTCTCATTATAAAAAAAAGGCTCCAGGTTTAAATAACACGAAATTGGAGATTCAAAACTACATGGCGGCGAGCGATATATATTTTGAAGTATGTTATAAGAAACGTGATCTGTGCTACGGCTTTCACTTCATAATTGTATTTTTAATGCCATAGAGCACATTTGGCACCAATTAAAATAAATTGTTATGTGAGAAAATACTTCTCCGACTTTAAGTTATAATGCTGTAGAATTAATAAAAAAATGTGTTAATGATATTTCTCCAGGTAGTTTGAAAAATTCTGCTGGCGATGCGGTCATCAGAGAAATCTATGCTACCTGGCCGGCTATTCTTGAGTAAGGTAAATGATAATATACAGGGTTCAGCGTTTAAAACGAAACAGGCTAAATTTCTGAATCCACGTCAATTTTGAAAAAAATCACTCGTACACGTAATTAGATTTGTCAAGGAGGAAGTTTTTTGCTACCTTTTTAACACTGCAACTTGAACCCTCCAGGGAGGGTGGGACCAACTCTTACTATTTCAAATAGAACAAGGGATCAAGTGATACCTCTATTAAAAGGGCATTTAATTCTCTTTCAAATGACATCTCGTTTGTGAAATTCGGTCAGATATTTTCAGAGATAATTATCTAATTGTATAATGATTTTTCCTAATCTTATTTGAATAACAATAATACTAATGATTAAATGTAATACAAAACCAACGTAATTATTTACACAGATGTTAAAAATGATCACCACCGACTTCCATTTAATAATAAAGGTGTGATTCAAATTTGTCACGAACTGCCTGTAACATTTCTGGTGTTATCAGTCGGCATTCTTGTACAATTTGTTTCGTTACATCTTCTAAATTGTTGGGCTTTGTTGCATAAACTTTTGTCTTAAGATGTCGCCATAAGAAAAAGTCCAGTGGCGTCTGATCTGGAGACCTAGCTGGCCACTTACAGGGCCCCCTCCGGCCGATCCATCTTCATGGAAATGTCTGATCCAAGTACTCTCTTACCCGTACATAATAATGCGGAGGAGCCCCATCCTGTTGGATAATAACTTCCTATCCTAAAATATTTTCATCTTTCTGTGCTACTCTTATAATAATAGGATTTATTGTATTTTGTAATAAATCATGGTAAACTTCTTCAGTCAAGTTTTCATTGATGAAAATGGGACCAATTATATGGTTGCCAAGAATACCCACCCATACATTTCATTTTTCAGGTCTTTGAGTATGATGTTTTCTGTAAAGATGAGGGTTTTCATCGGATCAATACCTGCAATTATGTTTATTAACTGCCCCGGCAAGAGTAAATGTTGATTCATCTGAGAAACAGATATTGTAGACAATAATGCGATTTGACATAAGTTCCAAAATTCTGTCCGGCGATCGTGTTTTTTTTTCTGCACCAAGCCAGTTTCATCAAATTTTCTGACAAGTTCCATCACGCATTTGGCCTGAACATTCTTGTCAGGAAACTGCGCGTTGAAAATTTTAGCAGCAACTCTAGCGCAATCATTGTTGCGATAATACAGTTTTAGCAGTTCTTTTCTTTCTTCTAAAGAGTAAACCATTTTTAATCACAGTATCTCACACTCTCAAACACAACTTACACTAAGTCAAGAGTAAAAATCTTCAAAAATAACAAATACTTTTGGTTCTCTTATCAAAACATTTATTTTCCTTACGATGCAGTGGAGGCGCTAGACCTCTTTTTTTGTTAAGATAGTCCCGCCGGAGAAGGATTTAAAAAGCACAGTGTTTTCAACATATAATGTATAAATACATATATATTTATACATTATGTGTTGAAAACACTGTAAGATCCCTTTTCTTTTCGTCAGACTCTATAGCCTTGCCGATGAGCCGTAATACGGCGAAACGCGTCCAAGGATTGGGTCTGACGAAAAGAAAAGGGAAAAACATCTTTCTTTTATATTAGGTTTTCGGTTCACAGAAACCGACGATTGGCTTTCAGCGCCACCTGACATTAGATACCTGCTTATGCGGGATCCTTTCCAGCGTTTGGTCTTCTCTAAGACCTCGCTGGTCTGGTTAGGTGGATAGTTCGATTGCTACGAGATGTCGCCACGTGTAACATCTCACATATGTATTTATAATATATGTTGATGAAACATATTATTATGATTTAAGCATATTTATGATGTAAATAGTCACTTCTCTTAATTTAAAGAATATACATCCTACATGATACTGGTCATTATTGAAGACTCGGACTACAAGTCTTCTACGACCGTCACCCGAGTTTTGAGTCGCTGGTTGGATAGAAAATCATCTGGTACTTACACCAGAGATCGCATCTCGCCATGCAGACCTTTTTTGAGCAAATGTTAACTTTATTTTTTTAGAAACTTTAAATGATGTGGCAAGGTTAACAAATAACCCCAGCAAGCTTTGTTATATGGAAGTGATGTCAAATTGGGGAATCCTTGTTAAAAATTACGACCTCATGGAATTCGTGCTGTCATCCAATGCAATTTTGAATAAATCCTTGGATTATAAATTTTTTCATTTGTGGTTGGGAACGGGATTACTCACGGCAGCAGGTAAGCAAGTAATTTTAAAATTTTACAGTACAGGGTGTTTTCCTCTCCAACGTTGAACTTTTTCTTTCAAATCCGTCTTAAAACTCAACAAAGTATATTTATAAATTGTTGTTTTATAAAAATTGTGAATCTCTTAAATAATAACCTAACTAAATTAGATTTTTTTAATAACTGTTCAAAGTTTTGTAATACATAGAGTGTATCCATTAATAGAATTAACAAACTATACTTGTACAAGTTTATTGATTATAAATAGACAGTCCATCTATGTGAGTAATTTGTCGAGATACATGAAAAAGGTAAATATAAAGGTTTTCTTTTATAAATTGTTTCATGGTGTTACACGAAAAAAATCAAACATCACATTTGTGACATATGACGTAAAGTTGTTAGTTTTTAAACTGAACCCTCTGTATATTGTTTTTTAGTTTTATAAAATTTTTAATTCTATATTCAGCTATGTTTTTGTGTAAAATAAAGGAGATACAAGAGTTTGTTAAATTTTAATAAAGTTGGCCAATGGCCATGCACGCACTGCAAACTGAAAATGACTTCTAATCTGTTTATAATAGAAATTTTGACGTTACCTAGCTTTTAATAAATGCTGATATAATAATTAGCTTTTCCGATAGTGAAACGAGATATATTTAAAATATTTATTTAAAATGATTATAACAAAAGGAAAGCACAACGGGAATATAGACGAGTTATACGATGGACAAAGACACATTTCTTCCCTAAATACATTTTCCAGAATATACACTAAGGTGCCGAATGCAGCAACATTTAAACGAAAAAACATAGAGTTGATGATTATGAAAATGCAGAACTAGGTATTATTTTACATTTTCAAGACAAATATAAAAAAAAATATGTAAATAGTAAATACGTGTTTTACAGATAAAGTCGGGTAATTTTGGTTATAAATGCGCATTTTAGTGTCCAAAAAATTCCGATAATTTTTACATAATAATATTTTGGTTGCCTTTTGTGGCAGGAAATCCGCAAGTAGGCATATTTGACGTTGCTCAAAATATTGCTAAATAATACTATATAATTCAAAATAATTTGCATAATGTGGTTGTTACCCGTACAAAAATTATACCCAAGGAAACAAGAGTCTGGTTTACGTTTTGTCGGGAGATAATAGAACGTCTCGAGGAAAATGCACAACTATTTAATAAAATTTGTTGGAAGGATGAATCATCATTTTCAAAAGTCAAAGTTTTTAATGGAAGAAACGTTCATTTTGGGCCAACGAGAATCCTCGAGCAGAAATTAAATATTCTGGCCCTCAGTTCGTATAGGTTTGGTGTGGAATCCTAAATAATAGAGTTATAGGACCAAAGTCGGAACCTAAATGGCGAACTATACTTGATAACAATGACAGTAATCCAAAATTGGATACAAAATCATAGGGAAATAATTCAGCTCCACTACTCAACATTTTAGCAGTAACTGCTTTTCTCCATGAAACTGTTCCTTAATGGATTTGCAGATATGGCACATTGAGGTGGCCGCCAAATAGCCCTGATTTAACATAACTAGATACTTTTTTATGGGGCTATTTAAAAGACAAATTAAACAATGAAATAAATTTAACTGTAAATACAATAAGAGAAATACTTATTGAGAAAATTGAATTTTGACATAATGATGACCAAATCATTATTTTAGCTCCATAGTAAGACAGAAAACAATATATACAGAAAATGTATCGAACAAAATGGTGTTGTTTGCAGTGCGTGCATGGACAACTGTATTAAAATTTAAAAAACACTTTTATCTCTTTTATTTTACACAGAAACATCATAAAACTATAATATATAGCTGAATAGAGAATTAAACGTTGTATAAAACTGAAAGACAATATACAGGGGCTCCATTTAAAAACTAACAACTTTGTGTCATATGTTACAAATGTGATGCTCGATGGTTTTTTTGCGTAACGACATAAAACAATTTATAAAAAAAATAACAACTTTCATTTCTAAATTTTTGATATAACTCGTCAACTTACATACAGGGTGTCAATTTGAAAACTTTCAATGCAAGTATCTTGAATACTACAAAAGTTAGAACAGCGCGATATGGCATCAATATTATTTGGATAGGGGGAACTAGAACTACCATACTCTAGTCAAGAGGTCAGTCACCCGCTAGGGTTCCCAAGTTTTAAGTCGTAAAGATAGAGTATGCAAATTTTGAAGATAGTAGAGAGATATCGGTAGTTCCAATAGCGTCGTCCGCAATTAGCGGAAACCCAATTTTGACGTTTACCCTATGCGCGATTCGATTTGATAGCGCCGCAACGTTAATAACGATACCGCGCCGAGTTATTTGCGAGAGGATTACGCTGGGCCGTATTAGAAATAACGTAATAAGTTGGCATGCGCACATCGTGTAAAAGCAAAGTTTGAGGTTAGATATTTGAATTTTATTGTTTATTTTCTTATGTGCTTTGATTTTTTAGGCAAGTCTTCTTGAAAACCTTTTTTTATTGTATAAATCGCACCCCCAATGCAATACTACCGCAACTCAAAAAATGCGAAATTTGAGTTTTGTTGAGGATTAAATTACTCATACCTTAAATTCTTTACAGCAAAAGTAACATAACTTAAAACACTATGTTTAAATTTTAAACTAGCTATATGTTAGTATGATTTTCAACCAAACTAAACTGAGTGTCAATGCAATAGTAACTTATTTTGAGATGTGTTGGTATTGCATTAAAAATATTCTGAATTATTTCGAGCGTCAGTAACATATTTTCAGTTACGTTATTATTGCATTTGGATAATTTCTGCAGAAGAAATTTTATAGTGTATGCGTTTGACTTGTGGCGACTTGTTTACGCTGCATTTCCACTATGACTAGCCGAAGTGACCATCGTTTATTTGGTTTTTGGAGCAGTTGTTGTCTTTTTTAGTTAGGTAATTTAATTAATTGTGTATAAAATGATGATGTATAATATTTACGCTTGTATTTTGTCTCTAGAGTCAAGATAAAATTCCTTCCTTGGAACGTGTAGTGGATAATTGTGATGGTGAAATACAAATTGATAAAATTCAGGAGGAAGTAAATAATTTTGAGCCAGAGGAAATAAAGAATGACTGTTTGAGAAGCTACGGCACGGAAGAAATCCAAGAATAAACATAACTTAATGCGAATGAACAAGATGTAGACGTTTTATCGGATAACAGCACATTCGAATTAGATGATTCTAATTTAGATCTTCTGACACTTAAACATAAATATAAAAAATCGTGCCAGGAAAAGCATACCATAGCACCAAATATTTTAAATAATGAAAACAATTTAGTAGACAAGGAAAATGAAGTTGGAAGGGCATTAAAAAATAAATCTCGAAAAAGAAAAAGAGATGTAAATGGTTGGAAAAGAAATATCAGGAAAAAGCAAAGAAATTCTGGTAAAGTTTACGTATCAATTAAGGGGAAATCAGTCCCAGAAAGAGAGTTAAAGAACCGTGTGACCTACAATATAGACAGTAATGTAGTTTATCTTTTACACAAGAAGATCGAAAAAAATATTTTAAATATTTTTGGAATATCCAAGAGAATGACAAACAAGGGCAGTATATTTCTTTATATATAAGTACAATAGACCCAAAATATAGATATTCATTGGAAAACAGTAAGCGATCTAAAAATCAAGCATACTTTTTAGATAAAAATGGTGAAAAGATCAAAGTCTGCAAATATTTTTTTATGGCTACACTGAACATTGGGATACAATGATTCGTACCATCTTAAAGAAAATAGACAATACCGGAATAGTTCAAGCAAAAATGCGAGGTAAGCATGAGAAGCAAAGAAAGTTGGATCCAAGCTTGCGACACGGTGTTCGAGAGTATATTAATTCTATCCCAAGGGTAGAGCCACAAGCTTTAATGTCATAATATTATTTAGTTTCCCATAATAACAAAATTTTAAGACAATTTATCTGTATTTTTAATTGCTTTTTAATAATTTTCTGAATGCAATACTAACACAACTCGAAAAAAATCGTACTTATTTTTTAAATAAATTAATTTGAAATAGTTCTTAAATTTTATAAAATTATTGGTGTGCGTTACATTCAAGCAATAGTATAGAACGGCTTTTGTTAAAAAAAAAGTACCAAAACACTAAATGGTTACTAAATTACGTAAAAACATTCAAATCCTAAAAACTTTAAAAGCGTTTTTCTCAAAACTATGTTTTTTGAGTTGCGTTAGTATTGCATTGGGGTGCGAAATGTAATTGCAGAACATAAATATATTATTATATACATGTTTGTTCTGTAATGCACCTATTTACCTATTTAATAATAATAAAAGCACGAATCATTTGAAACTTAAGCTTTTAATTTAAGGATACAGAATAAAGGTGTATAACAGTAATACATTTTGTACTCTACGAAATGTCCGGTTGCCTAGACTTGGGATTTAAGGATATACCTGACTCGCCAATGAGTGGTCATGTTTGATGGACTAACCCTAACAGTACACCTCAAGATTTACAGCAGACGATGATTTAATGCTTCTTAAAGAATTAAGTTAACAAGAAACGAACATGAACTAACCTTATATTTGCAATTTTAACTCTATTAAAAGGTATAGACCCAAAATTTCATAAAATATTGAAAATCTAAATTTCAGGTTCATAACGTTCCTTACTGAACACTCGTGACGCTATCGCTGGTTCCGATATCTCTAAAATAAAACATAATACCGCACTACGTTATTCAAATAGCGCCTGGAGTAATTTACGCTAGTACGTGTTATTGAATATACCGATATCTCTCTAGATTAAGTACTGACGAATAGCACAGAAGATGGCGAAAGCCGAAAGCGCTCTGCTACGATTGTGACAAATTCTTTTTTGAATAAATTAAGCACGCAATATACCACTAAATTTTTTTCACTTAAATAATAAGAGTTCGAAACGTATCTTCACATGCTCGAAAAGTAATAATCCTTTGAAAAAATTAATTTTATCAAATTATTTTAAGCATAACTTGAAAAATACTTAATTTGGCTTTCGGTTTCTTCTTCCTCGCTCTTTCATTTTGGTGATTCAGGAAAGCTTCATCCAAGAATTTCTGAATTTTGAAAATCTACATTACCCAAATTAAAGTTTAGTTTCTTAGCGTTAATTCTATTAATATAACAAGCAAGCAAGACCATAGGGAATTACTGTTTTTTTTTATAAAATTCTGATAAAACTATAAAGGGCGTTTCATTAATAAAAATGTATAATATACGAAAAATTATAATTAAATCAAAATAATTTTTATAATAAATAGGCTTTTCTTAAGAACATGTTTTCACATATAATTCCTTACAGTCTCCGAATAAAGGTACAAGGTCAGCTCACATGGGTCACTCTGTTTGAGATATGCAGTCTAATAAATAATAATATATTTTAATATTCATTAATAACCGTTTTTTAGGACCCAAATGGAGAAAGCGCAGGCGTGTTATCACTCCTGCCTTTCATTTTTCGATTCTGGAACAATTTATTGATATATTTGAGTCGAATGGAAAAATTTTAATTCAAAGACTGCATGATCAAGCGGTAGATAAAGGAAGTATTGATATTTACCAATATGTGACCGCTTGTGCACTGGATATAATCAGTGGTAAGTATTTATAGTAGTAGGTACCTAGTTTGTTTAAATTACTTCTCTGATAAATATGCTTTCCTCCTAACTGCCTATTCTCTAACGTTTCATACGATTACTAGATTATCGGATATGCCCCCTTGTAAGTAAGCCAGGAAAATAGACAAAAAAATAATTCATACGAGAAATATATTGTAGAACTAGCAAAATAGACCAGTGAAACTGCATGAGTTAGCAAAAACAGGTTGCCATAAACGAAACTACACTAAAGATTTTGTTGAAAAATGAAGTATAATAAAACCACCCTTGTATATTTGTTATCCTACTGTGTGACAAACAAGAAATTAGTTTAGGTTAGTTCCTAGTATTGGTACGGAGATAGTAGCAATTGAAATGTATGCCAGAGCCAACATGTACCCGGTCTTATTTTACAACTAGTTAAGGTACTACTTCTCAAGATATAGTACGTATTACTTTTGGTATTCTTCCTGACTGTCTTAATCACCTTAATATAATTTTTTTAACTATTATATACCTGGTGATTTTTTTTAAACCTGTAAAAATGTCCATAAATCAAAGCAGATTCGGATTTGGCGCCTAAAAATACGTAGGATTTGTCTGAAACATTTTTTTCGATTCATGGCAGATGGCGCTGTAATCGACATTTAATTTTTTTCTCCCGAAAACCTATGCACACGATTCTGCAATACGTTTTTAATAAAAGGAAAATGCCACGCTTTCATTATAAACACTCGAAATTCGTCGTCAAAAAAGCTTTTTGCAAGTTGCGAATAAGTGGAAGCTTGTTACCTGTAGAAATGTAAATGGCTGGTCAATAAACTACTTTTGGCGTAACTTTTCCGTTTCCATCGAGGTGCTTGATCAACGTGAGTTCCCTCGCCTTTCCCCTATTAGGGTGCTTGATTTACGTGAGACTTAAATGGTGTTATTTTTCTTTCATTTAATGTATTAATTAATCCGCATTTCAAATTACTGTTGACTCACGAGTTGTTGGTACTTGTTTGTCTCTGAGATAGCCCTATAAGACGAAGTAAGATCTGGTGCTCTAGCAGGCCAATTTACGGAAATCACGATCAAGTACTTCACGTGCTACTACCAAATAGTGAGCTGGACAGCCATCACACACAGCACAATCATTTTTCAGAAATATTTCATATTAGTTTCTATAAATATGTCAGAGCCGCACAGGCGTTTTTATACGGTTAGACCGCTTTGGCATATTAAAATTAGTACGGTACTGAGTTTTAATAAAATTTAAATTTAATCAAGAATGATTACTTATGGTAGAACACGATTGCACCACTCATATATACGGACTGCCTGGCTTTATTTCGTCCACACTCGGTCTCCCGTAGTGTGTTCCCAAAACCGATTACCTAATTTGTAAAAGCTATAAATTTAGTATATACTAGTGCTGGCAACTGAAACCGATTTTTCGGGTAACCGGTTAACCGGTTTTCGTTTAATCGGTTTTCGGTTAACCGGTTTTCGGTTAATCGGTTTTTCGGTTAACCGGTTTTTGGTTAACCGAAAACCGGATACTTACCAGAAGCTGACTGAAGTCGGGAATTAAAAGTATTAAAACAAGAGTCCCTAAATTAATGAGAAAACTATAAAACAAACACTATTATTTTTATTTAAAAAACTAAAATAAACTCAACATAAAATGTAGTACAATAGAAACTTAAATAAGATTTAAAATAAAACTTAAACTTAACTCAAGTTAGCTCTAAGCAAGTGTTTTGTTTATTAATTATTTAATATTTTATAAATATTTAAATAATATTTACACTTATAGAAATATCCGTAGTCCAACAGATAGTGAAATAGTAATCTTAACCTTAAACCTTAAACCACTTGATCAATCTACTAGAAAGAGTTCGGTTAACCGGAAGCCGATTAATCGAAAATAGATTAACCGAATAATCGGCTTTTGGCGTTTGGTTAACCGATAACCGGTTTTCGGTTTGAGCCAAAAACGCGGTTAACCGAAAACCGGTTAACCGATTTTCGAGTAATCGGTTAACCGGTTTTTGATTAATCGGTTAACCGGTTTTAAAATTCAGATTTCGGTTAATCGATTTTAACCAAAACCGGTTTTTTTAGAAACCGATTAATCGGTTTTGATTTTTTCCGGTTTTTACCAGCACTAGTGTATACTAATGTCTCTACTTTAACATGTCAAAGCGCAAAGAATATGTTGCAGGCACATAACGGTCTGTTTGTGTGACCAAACAGAGACGTAGATGAACTTTTTATTTTCGGCGCCGACATATATTTCAAATTAGACGCAAATATTTTTCAGAAATGTTTCAAAAACATGTCTTGTAATATTTCTGAAATTATATAAAATGAAATAATATATCATTCAATATCAACAACATATTTATTAAAACAACATATAAACTATTATTAAGTAATAAATATAAATATACAAAATAGGATGCTTATTTATCTCTGAAATTCTTCTTTTTATGTGGCCCTAAAAGTAGAAATTTGAAAATTAATAATTTTAAGTATAAATCATAATAATATTATGTTGGTATAAAGGTGCATTTATAAAATTTTTCATCACCGCTTCCGTTCGTCGCCACCGTTCCCGTCGCAACTTAACCTAAAGGATTCCCCTGCAGGCATTTATAAAAGCCGCCACCGCTCCCGTTCGTAGTTCCGAGGTGACCCATTTCTATCTCGCTTACCTTGTGCTGTCCGTCGTTCGTGCTTCAGCTAATGGGAAGAAAGAAATTTGACACATTTGATAAAAAACATAATAATATTTTCCATATTCCTACGATTTCAGCATGTATAGACAATACACAGGGCTCAACTTATCTCATTGCTTAATAATATTATATACTGGTCACATTATCCCCTTTTTGAAAGAAAATTAATATTCTAACCTTAAAATATGCTACTTAATAATAATAATAATAAATGTCTTTTATTTCAGCAAAAAAAGAAAATACATTTTTATACAAAATTAATGAATATGACGGCGAGATCTAGCAACTGCTACTCCATCTAACCGTCCAACCTAAATAAATACCTGTAGTTATCTTATCTATAAAGTTATATAATTTCAGATACAAAAATAATATTTTACTTATAAAATTAATATGAAACATGTGATGGGTAGTGATGGTGAACTTAAGAAGAAAAAAAAAAATATTCTACGTTCAATCCTATTGCATATTATGGATAGAAAACTCAAATTCTTTTATTTAAAATAAAGCTTTTTACAGCTTTCTTAAAGCTTGTTACGGCGAGGGACGTCACACCGACAGGTAGAGCATTATATACCTTAACAGCGTTGTAACTGAAAGAACCCTGGAATTTAGCTGTTCTATGCTGAGGGATAATAAATCTTTGACCATGGCGCGTTGCTCGTCCATGTATACTAACACTAATGATCAGTTTATCACAAAGATATGCAGGGGCTCTGCTGTTTATAATTTTATGGACAAGTGTAGATAAATGAAGAAAAAATCTCTCATCCAGTTTCAACCATCCAGAAGCCTGATATAGAGGAGTCACATGATCAAATTTTCTAGCACTGAAACAAAATCTTAGGCAAGAATTTTGAAGTTTTTGTAAACTATTTTTATCCCTCTGGGTAAGAGCCGGCCAGTAGAGAACATCACCATATGAAATTAGAGACAATATTAAAGACTCGCTCAGTCGAAGCTTTACCTCAGTTGTCAAAATGTCTTTATGCATGTAAAGTAATTTTAATTTATAATAGGCTCTTTGCAATAATTTCGATATGTGGGTCTCAAATCTAAGCTGAGTATCCAAAAATATTCCTAAATTTTTTTCACAGACTGTAGATACCAAGGCAGAACCTTCAATTTTGATCTCAAAGTTATCTAATAAAGGTGAACCAAAAATCAACAATTTAGACTTCGAACTGTTCAGTACCAGTCTATGAAAACCCGATATCTCGGATATAATTGCCAAATCAGCATTAATTGCCTCCCTATACATGAATGCTTCCGAACGCGAAAATGAAAAATAAACCTGCATATCATCCGCATATTGATGAGAGGAGCATACTTTAAGAAAATTAGAGAAATCGCAGGTATATAAGGAAAATAAAAGGGGTCCCAAAATACTACCTTGCGGAACTCCCCTGTTAGTCTGCAAACATTCTGAGACAGCCGAACCTAGTGAGACCCTTTGCCTTCTACCCATTAAGTAATTATTTATAAGGTCAAGAGATGTATCATGCAAGCCAAAATATTTAAGTTTGGAGGAAAGAATTAAGTGATCCAGGGTATCAAATGCCCTGCTATAGTCCAACAGCACTAGAGCAGTAATCCTATTTTGATCCAAAGCGCCAAATTGATCATCACAAACATGCAGTAGTGCTGTCGATGTACTATGCTGAGCACGAAAACTTACAACGGTGCAGTTCGTGATTTATAAATGCCCTAAGAACGGTGGCGACGAGCGGAAACGGTGACAACGAGCAGAAGCGGTGGCAAATGTCTTACAAATCGACCTTTATATTATAGGTCCCTGGTAGAAAAATACCAATCTCTAATATATCAAGGACGCTGCGTATATCAATGTTTGATAGATAAACATTATTAAAACTACATATTCCATTATAAAGACAGGAAAGGTTAGCCAAAATTTGTTATCAACTTATATAGGTATATAAAATATAAAGTTCTTATAACTCATAGGACAAACGAAGCTTGCACTGCGACAGCCACACATATTTTATTAACGTTTTTGTGATTTCAAAATTTTTCAGTCTTCTTCTGTCCCTTTACTGTTCAATATTCTGATTCATAACAGTAACACCTCAAGTCTAATAAATAAACTAAAGCGGGGAAAATCCTAGAATGAACCTAAGGTAAATTATTAGTACACCTTTTATTAAAATAAGTTTTATTTTCCATAATATAATTATTCGGTAGTAGCACAGTTCACTCCTCAATAACAACGCCCAATAATAACTATTAGTAATTGAACATTACACAAACAAAACATAAAATAAGGGGAACCCGAACGGGCTGATTTTTCTGCATCTGATCCGTCAAGTGTCAGAGGCAGGGTGTCCAACTATCATTGTGGGTGTAATGAATCTGAAATATTTCAGAAATATTGATATAAAAGGTTATCTTTTTAAGACATTTCAAATATGTCAGAGATATTTTTGAAATGAAGTGTGCTGTGTGGGATCATGTTGAACCCACGTGTTCTGTCGCACTTCTAAGTTTAAAGCTGGATTTATAAACTCGAAAAGTTGGTGAGGTTGAAGTTACGGTCAAGTTGTGAGGTTAGATATTCCGAATTCCGAGCATAGAAATTGATTATCTCGAACTACCCGGGAAGTTTTCGAACCTTACATGAGCTTTACATGAACAACATGAACGAGTGTATAAATAGAACTGAGTGTTCCCTTTAGTTTAAATTGAACTTCTATTTCCAACACCAACTGAACCTCAACCTCGCCAACTTTTCGAGTTTATAAATCCAGCTTAAGTCTTCAAGTAATGTTGGCAGTTTATTTTCTAAAATGTCTCGGTACATTCGACTATTCAAGTTCCTTTCAAAAATGTCGGGTCGATAATTTGTTGCCAATTATTCAATACCACACGTTGACGCTGATATTCAACTTGGCAATGCCAGTGCGGATTTTCAATATTCGACATTTTGTCTTGACCGGTTCCTTCTTTTTATTGAGCAATTGAGCATTTCCGTCAGTAGTAAATTATTTGACAATACGATACAATGAAACGGGTAGCCGCATTCTGTCCGAAAAGCGCTGAGCATAGAGATTGACAGCATTATCAAGACTACCGCCAGCTTCCCCATAAACCAGAACCATTTTATTTTCTCTTGAACCTGCGTTCTCACCTATATCGGAATAAAATTCTAGTTTATTTCTGCTTTGTCCATGTCGGTTGGTTATGGATAAGGAGGTACTTATAGCCGCCCTGTTTAAAAACCCCTATTGGGGGCCAAAGAGAAGAATCGCATAGAAGTGAGCGCTATAAGGAATTTTAAATTTTTTAAATGTTGAAATAATAAATGATGATACTCGCCATAAATATTTCTTTCTCTATTAAGAGAATGTATTCCAACTTTTTTACATTTCAATTTAGTAAACGCAGATTTCAACGCAATCATATCATCATCAGAAGACGACATTTTGCTACAAAGTCAAGATGCAAGTGGCCAATTTTTTTCTAATTTTTCTCACATTTCCGTTATTCACTCTGTTCGGTCTCGGCGCGAGAAAATGTCGCCGATCAGCGCAGACTACCGGTAAGCGGAAAACCTGCTTCCACTGTGTTTTGTATAATGACTGAGTGTTAATGTATTTTTGGTTGTGGTTTCTGAATTGAGGTTCGGATTAAAGTTTTACAATGGCGTCAATTGACAATGAAGTTGCTGGCCCCTCTTAGCCTAACAGAAACATAAAAGGCTTCAACCGATAAGAAATTACTGAAAACAACTTAACAAGAGCTATTAGCGTGTATATAAGTTTTGACGATTCCAAGCAGTAACGAGAAATACGAGCCAAATCACGTTGAATCCGATGATCAAGATGACAGAGTACATTTATTTCAATAAAAATGAGTATTTGATAGTCAAAATGAAAATACACAGGTGGGTTAGAATTATCAATCACAATAAAGTTTTTTTTTTCCTCAGTAAGAGGGAACACTTTTTAATACGTTTTAAAGCCGTGTGAAGCGGATTAGTTAGTGCGTTAGATTTTTGATGCCCTGTACTAAAAAAAGATCCAGAATATCTAATTCGCGAGATGTTATGTTAGCTTATGGGCAATATATAACTGAGTCGCTTTTAAGACTATTGGTAGTAAGATCCTTTGTACAAAATAAGTGATTTTGGCAAATGTAAGTGTAGAAATCACTCGATAAGACTCTGCAAAAATACATACATCTGTGTAAATTCGAAAAACTGAAAGTTATTGGCATTTTTGCAAAATAATGGGATTTACATTTATTTTTGCTGCATCTATGATATAAATTATGCAAAACTCCCTTTATGAAAATATTTGGTGCAAGCTAGCCAAATACATTAATTTTTCTTATTTAAAAACCTAAAGAGTGATATCTTAATATTATGTTTTTAGTGCTTTTCTTATATGTATTCATATGTAATGCATTAAGCGAGTATTGCATCAAGGGCACTTATTCACTCAATATACATATAAGCGCATTTTTATTTATTTGTATAAATTTATAAATGTCCCATGCTAATCACATTTCATTATATTCTAGAAAGTGCAATGGGTGTAAACGTAAATACGCAGCAAGACAAAAACGCAGATTACGTTTTTGCAGTAAAAGATTTGTGTAGAGTGTACGTGCAAAGGACATTCTCTGCCTGGAGAAGATTTAACCTTTTCTTTCGGTTTACTAGCGATTTTAAAAAAGAACAAGAATATTTGAAAATTCTTCACGACTTTACAAATTCTGTGATTGAAAAAAGGAAAACGGAACTTGAGAATAATAAAACAAGAAACGAAAGTTTAGTTGAAAATGATCTCGGTAGAAAGCGTAAACTGGCATTTTTGGATTTGCTTCTAAACTCCACCATAGATGGGCAACCATTGAGCCAAGAAGATATAAGGGAGGAAGTTGATACGTTTATGTTTGAGGTTAGTATTATATTAATAAAAAATATAATAACGCCGAAAGAAAAAGAAGCATAATATAGGAGTATTCGTGGAGAAACCACACCAAAAAAGGAAACTCAAATCAAACATTTCCGAGCACATTTCAAAATTTTCCTTGTAGCCTTCAAAATGGTTTGCTCATCGATCTTATTATTGTAATGTTTCTTATACCGGGTGTTGCATCGTCGAGCGGGACATAGGAAATCCCATGTAATTTTAAATGGGGTCAATTATTGGCTTCCCTAATTATTTTAGAGAAAAATTCTATTTAGGTTTATTAAAGAGCACTAAAACCCACATTCAAAAGAATAACTTTAGATATTTTTGATGAGCCCGTTTACGGGTTATCGCCGATTTCTTTTTAACTATTTCTCCTTTTTATGGCCCCGTATTTGCGGGCACCAGTCAAGGTAAAAGATGACTGTCAAATAAAGTTGTCATTTTGAAATGTGTGCTTTATTGTTATAAAAACTCGTACATCGAAAATATTAAAGGTGTATTTATGAGTACAAATTAATCTGAATAAAACTAAAATAAAGTATCCAATTACAAGGTTAATTATGACATTTTACATGTTTCAATATTTTACTAATTAATAGGTAGGTACTATAAAATTGTTAGAACTTTAGGATTTAAGAAGATGTTCAAATATTCCTCAAAATGACAACTTTATTTGACAGTCATCTTTTACCTTGACTGGTGCCCGCAAATACGGGGCCATAAAAAGGAGAAATAGTTAAAAAGAAATCGGCGATAACCCGTAAACGGGCTCATCAAAAATATCTAAAGTTATTCTTTTGAATGTGGGTTTTAGTGCTCTTTAATAAACCTAAATAGAATTTTTCTCTAAAATAATTAGGGAAGCCAATAATTGACCCCATTTAAAATTACATGGGATTTCCTATGTCCCGCTCGACGATGCAACACCCGGTATATCTATTTATTTGTAAATTCCCAAAAATATACCGGAAATTGCTTTTTCTTTAGTTTTTTTTTTGTTTTATTTTAGTTGGCATTTGGCTGAAAAGTCAGTCTCACAGTAAAATTTTTTAATATTTCAAATAACCACTGGGTCAGGGCGACTTCTGTTTTAAAAGACAGTAGTTTCTTTTATATTGGTGGCTTAAATATTTCAAAAAGCTTGTGGCACCAACTCAACCTTTGTGACAAGGAAGGCATACTTTATTCAAAATCTCCGAGTATTGCTACTTTCAAATAATTAGTGGGGAACTTACAGCTTTCCAAACTATTAAAGGCTTGGTACAACTTAACTTCAAGTTGACTCATCTCAATATATGCAATATAAGTTTTTCTTTAGTTAAATTCGTATTTTGACACAACAATGTTGTGGCTCTGCTCTGACTACAGAATCAATGGAAACAATAATAAAATTCAATGTGACTTTTGTGCAGCAACTTGATAATTTTTGTCAAACGTATGTTAGTAAGAGTTCTCAAAGTGTTTTATATTTTTTCTTGAACACCACACTATATCTCTATAACCAATTTCATGTTTTATATGACTTTTAAGCCTAAATTATCAATTACCTGTTTATGCTAGCAGTCACCTAACTAAACACAGCAACAATTTTTTCAATAATTGTATCCGTAGAAGATATATTGTAGTTAAAGATACCAGGACATTCATAATTTGGACCTTAATTTTGTGTTCGGTTCTACTGTAAAAAAAATATATGTGAAAAAAAGTATTTAGGGCAGGTTTTTTGACCTTGAAAATTTTCTGCGTTAGTAAAAAGTGAGGTACCTACAGGGTACATATTATTTTCATGTTAAATAACTTATTTTCAAATTTAGCCGTCAATTTTACAGAATTCCTTGCCACCTAAAGAACCTGTAGTTAGCGAATTTATCTTTTGTGAGGAAGAGGTTAGAAAAACACTCTAAATTGGCAAGAAGTCAGGGAATCTTATTACCAATATTACTTTTTTATAAAATTATAAAATTGTGTTTAGTTCAGGTGCATCTGTATTACACAGGGTGTTCAGAAAATGTGTTTCGAACCTTGGAGGAACGATTCTAGGACGTAAATTGAAGTAGTAGGTAAGCCATATTATGGCAACAAATCGAAATCTAAATATTTATTTTAGGGGGGTTCATTTTTATTTTAATTTTTTTAACAAGTGAATGGTGACCACTTGATGCATTCCCATTTTATTTGAAATGACATAGTCTCATTTTGACAACCCCCCTTTTTAGAATAATAAGTTCATTTAATTTCATTAACAAATATTCAATCCACCATAACATTAATCATGTCCCCTCGCTAATTTAGTTTCACTTAAAAGAGAACGAATTGATATGTTACAATTCTTATTTTTCAACACGTTTTTACTTCAACATTACTTAAATCACTCAACTATGATTAGGATCCTTAATTCTACTTGCGTATAAATCAACCCCTACCTTCACATGGAGATACATCGTTCTTATACTAAACTCCTGTCGATTCCAAAGGTTGCATAATCTGCATTATATTGTATTGTATTATTGAATCACCTCTCTGTTCCCCCAACTGTTTTAACTTCTTTACATATAAAAATCTCTTAAATGGTTGGTTGCTGAGGATGACTTTCTCTAAAGTCGAAACTAGTACAACACATTCATTAAGAAATTTATTTTAACTCATCGTCATTTTATGTATTTTTATAACCCTTGTTTTCTACCCTAGAGGGGCAAATAAAGTTATTTGGTGGTAAAGACAGACCTTTATTTCTATTTACAATCTCGCCACAGAATATGGACTACTTCTTAAATCTCTTTTATTGCCGTAGAGTCTCAGAAAATGGTGTTCTGGGGTACAGTGGAGTTTTACGGCAAAGATGCCTGGCAAGTTAGTCATTTCTTACATAATTTATTCACCCTGACCAGGACATTATTAATATATCAATTGAAATAATTTATTAATTTCTTAATTACCGCTATTAGAACGATGGCTGGGGGTGGCAAAATTATTTTGTCTTGATCTCCCCGGAATAATATTCACGTTGGGAGATCTTTTGCCAAATCGCCCTACATAGTAATAACTTTACGACCGCTGGCATCAGCTCTTAAAGTAAAGTATCGCGCTAGATACTTTTCGCTTTATTATTATAAATATTTGGACGTGCCGATTTTTTATACAACCAATTTTTTTTATAGGGACATGACACAACTGCCTCTGGAATTTCATCTACACTTTATTTCTTGGCAAAGCACCAGGAAGTTCAGGTATGTTATTAAAGCCCAATTTTATAAATTTTTTTGGCACCGACTCTTTATAGGTTATGAAATCCCAATTTCCTAAGCTGTATTGTCAAGCTATTAATTATTTTCCTAATCTTTTTGCCCTTGCATGGTCGCAATAAATATGCCCCTATATAATTATATCATAACTCATAGATTGTCTGCGGCGGCATCAAATCATGATTATTTTCTTCAGATTTTCGATATTTATTTTTTAATTTGAATTTTGTAGTTACTGTTGTGGGGTAGAGATGAAGCTTGTTTTTTTCTAAGTGATACTTACACTGAAAATTTTTTAAATATTGCGACTTTCCAGTGGCGCAACCAAAAAATAAGTTCAAGGGGGGTTGGAAAAAAAATGCAGGCGGAAAATTTTTGGGTGCTACGTCTATTTTTCAATGATGATGCTTGGTCTTCAAGTAAGAAAAATAAAAAACACAACAGAAAATCACAAAACCAGACAGACTCGTTTCAACTTTTGTGTAATTTTAACTATTTTAGGTAGTGATGAGTTTATTTTTTTTGAAAACAGGTAGTTAGACGACCCGTGCTAAGCCCGCTGGGGGGGGGGGGCTGTAGCCCGGTAGCCCCCCTTGGTTGCGCCACTGCATCTTTTACTTATTTCTCGAACACCCAATCTTAATAACGCCGCAGACAGTAATAAAAATATATTACAGTTATAAGAGGGCTTAGTCAAAGTTTTAATTATTAGCAAAATATACAGGGTGTTCCATTTAAGAAAATTGACCCTATTTAATCTAAACTTCCCCAAATTTGAGAGTTAGATTAGAATACTCTGTATAAAATTATATAAATCGTACTGGTATAATTCTGATGCAACTGCTTGCAAGCAATATTTATCAAATTAAAATCGATAAATAAACTGTGGCATATTATTTTATTGCGATCATAGAAAGCAAAAAAAAAATCAGTGTATAATATTTGAAAACAATTATCAAATATGTAATCCCCTATCATAGGTATCACCCTGTATCTCTAATAGTATAGAATTTAGGGACCAAGGGAGCCGAGTTGCAGGACTCTATAACGGTTAATAATAATAATTTGTATTTCGGATACCTAAGTTTCTATGAGACAAGCTCGGCGATATAACTTCAAATCTCTAATCTGAGAAACATGTTGTTCATATTATTATAGTTTATTACTAATGTCGATGTTTTATTTGAATGATTTTCGTTTTCTCGCTAACTAAATAGTGAATAAATTGTAAATTACAAAATCATAAAATTCTACGAATAATGTAATAATAATATTACCTATTTATATTTGTAAAATTGGGCATTTCCCATTAACAAATAAAGGTAAAGTTAAGGTTAAAGTTTCTTTTTTTTTAATGATAAGGCACATCACTGCAGAATTAATTCCTTATGGCGCTCTGCGAGTGGTGCCTGTGCGCAAGAAACGAGTCACGTTGGTCTTGAATAGTTAGATATCATACTCGTTGTAGAACACGGCCTTAGGGAGATCGTTCCAGAATAATGACGTTCTTCAGAAGAAAGAATCTTTTAATAGTGTCGTTCGAGGGACACTAAGCTAAACCATGTACTGGTGGGCTGCAGTGGCTCGTCATGTATTTCTACCATTCACAGCTCTGGGTGAAATCAACCTCAGTTGAACCTGGATTCAGACCAGAATATAAGGTTTATTAAATTAAATGATAAGAGTTAGGTTGGTGGTGTTTGTGGACGTGATGAGCTTACAAAACTTAGCCTTGATGATCAAAGATAAAAAAAAATTATTGATCATGCGTATTACTGATTCCGAAAACCCTTGTTATCTCTAAATAGACAAATAATTGGGTCTACTTAGAATTTATAAAACATTTGATAGGCTACAACCACCCAATATTCGCAACAGACGATTGTTTGTCAATTATAAAAAGGGGAAATGTACCGTGTAAGGCGTAGGGCAAAATTCTTTCGGACAAATGTCCTCCGAAATCGAGGCTTATATGCTAACCTGAACTAACCTGAACCTGATTTCATCTTGCCCAGTACGCGAACATCGACATAACAATGCAGCCAACCCTTTCTTTAAGATAAATATAAATAGTAGGTAGATTATAACCCAGTCATATTAGGGGTTTCACCTCGGAATGAGAGATAATAAGCTAGAAACTCGTATACACCTTTATTTTGATGTTCTAAAAGTTGTCTCAAAAGTCCCATAAAATCTCGTGTCTGCGTCGTAAGTTATTCAAGGTCAAAGGTCACAAAAATCAGTTTTTTGCGATTATCTCGGTTTCTATAGCTCCAATGATGTTAACATTTATTATAAAATTTGTAGAGCATAAAATTTTCGACATATTTTGTTTTAATACATTATTCATACGCCCAACCGTTTTTGAGATGGAGGGTAGAGAGCCCGCAGCGCTCAGCCATACTCACTGTAATGCAAGGTCAACCGTGAATCGCAGTGAATAATACCTTGTATAAAGTTATCAAATCATTGAAATATCATTAACAATAAATAATTTGTACTATTTATTAGTTAATACATTATATTTAATAACATTTTGCATATATTTAATATATTTATTTAATAACACTTACCTACTTTGTGTAATTAAAAACTCATCAGATGAAATACTTATTGTATATCCTAATTTAATTTTAATTTATTTACAGTAGATTTTAGGTAGAAATAAAACTAGTGAATATATTGTAATTTTATATTTATTTAGTAGCTATAGGTATATTTCTTACAATTTGAATGGAAATGAAGTGAAAATATATGAAGCTATAATTATTTAAATAAAGAACAAAAGTATTAATTTTTTTCTTCTTCATCGTCGTCATCTTCCGGGCATGTGAAAATGTCTATTTCATTGTCATCATCATCGTTGTCCTGAATCGTTGTGTCCAGGCCTTCCAGAATTTCCGGGTCAAATGCACTCTCTTTCTCAGAGTCGCTTTGTGATGGAACAGCATTCAGGCAAGCTTGTCCATTACACTGGCCACAAGCTAAAGTGCATTGCAACCCCGATTTTCTGCACCCACAGCGTACACCACATTCATTCTTACAATTACAAAAAAGTGTATTAAGTAATTCCTCAGGAGCTGGTGGTAATGTTGTTGTTGTTGGCTCCATGAGTTCATTTTGCAGCACCCAACCCCATTCCTGGGGTTCTAAATCATGCCCTAACCATTTTGGAACCTGGTACTAAACACGATTTATATGCTGATGGGCTGCTGCACTTGTCGGTGGAAGATTGGATAACTGGACAGGTTTATGAAGCTTTGTAGACTTTATGAACTGACTATATCGAAGATGATATTTCCCTCAGATTTAGGAGCATTATATATCGCTAGTAAGATGCATAATCCATTTTCGTATAATTGCTGTACAGGGCAGTTTTCTTGTACAAAAACTTGAGCCAGTTGGTCAAAATTGGCAAGTTTTTGTAGAGATTTGATGAAAGTTTTTTTCCCTTTTTTAACAAATTATTTATTGCTAATCATATTTTAATGATTTAATTACTTTACACAAGGTATTATTCACTGAGATTCACGGTTGACCTTGCATTACAGTGAGTATGGCTGAGCGGTGCGGGCTCTCTGCCCTCTATCTTAAAAACGGTTGAGCGTATGAAAATTTTTTTAAAACAAAATTTATCGCAAATTTTATGCTCTACAATTTTTATAATAAATATAAACATCATTGGAGCTATAGAAACCGAGATTATCGCAAAAAACTGATTTTTGTGACCTTTGACCTTAAATAACTTACGACGCAGACACGAGACTTTATGAGACTTTTGAGACAATTTTTAGAACATAAAAATGAAGGTGTATACAAGTTTCCAGCTTATTATCTCTCATTCTGAGGTTGACCCCTTATTTTTGCTTAAGTGACTGCACTATTAAATACGTTTTGTTGTTTAATGTTTTTCCTAACACATTTGGAAAGTAAGCTTCGGCTTCTTATATTTAAGCCGCAGATATTTAAAGCCCGAATAAGAACATATATGGATGAAATAGCAATATAGCCAACTTCTAAGCCCATCTTAGGTACCTTATAAAAAATATTTCATTTTTAGAAAAAAGTTCGAGAGGAGCAAAAAGAAATTTATAAAAACGACAGAGACGCCCCAACTACTTATCAGAATTTGCAAGAGATGAAGTATTTAGAATTAGTTATAAAAGAGTCTATAAGACTTATTCCACCGGTACCTTTAATCGGTAGAAAGCTAAATCAAGACATTCAATATAAGGGTAAGTGAAGATCAATACAAATACTTAGTTATTTACGATCTTTGTGTTTTTATTTTAAACTAATTACTGTCATTTTATCGTACACTTTAAACTTTAGTAAAAAAGTTTAAAACATTTTAAAAAATATTTTGTTCTTCTTAGTGCGCCATCTCCTATTGAAGGTTGGCGATCCAAATGGCTATGATTGTCGTGGAAGTTTTACCCGAAATATGTAGGTCTGCCGATGTACTGCCAGGAACTATTTTCTCAGGTCGTTTAGCCACGTCTGCCAATAGATCTTTTTCTCTATTTACTCTCTACGAACAGTTTAAGTAACTCATATTTGTCGCCTCTAATGGCATTTCCCAGATATTCTGTTTTTCTTTCTTTAATTTGTTGGTTACTCTGTTTGACTGAATTAAGTGTCTAGACTTCGCGCCCATAAGGAAAAACCTATCACCTAATAATGCGTATTTTTAGTTCTAAACTGAGGTCTGATCTAATAAAAAGTGTTTTCATGTCCATGAAAGTGTTTTTGGCTTTTCAGTTCTCGATATAATTTCCTTTTTTGTATGTAAAGAAATTTAATGACCTGAACGAGAAAACTTCTGAAGTTGTTTGTTCTATAAGGACTTCGACTGTTTGATGTCAGTGTAATAATATTTCTGTGATAATTCACCTCACTTTTATTGAACCAATCAAAACGCTCATTTTCATAGCAACCACCTTGGTAACGGTCGTCTTACCCGATAAGACTACCGCTAGCTCGAAAAGACGCTTTCGAAAAGACGCTTGTAGCTTTTTTACTTAAATAAAAAATTAGTAACACCTCTAACTTGTATATTTACCTTTATCAGACGGCCTTCATTTTTATGTTCAGTAAATGATCCAATAAAATACACCTCTAGAGGCGGTTTCTTATCTTCATACCTTCGTTTTTCACTCGAAACTCGATTTTCCAAGAAAATTTTCACTCAATGTAATTTTTACTTATAATCAAAGATAAGACCCTCGAGCTAAAGCTCTCGGGATCATATCAGATTATAAGTAAAAATTACATTTCGTAAAAATTTGTCAGAAAATCGATTTCTTGTTAAAAACATCGGTATTACCGATAAGACGCCTCCTCTATCGGTATATTACTGTTGATAATACACAAGTAAAGGTGACTTGTGTATTATCTGCATTCAACTTAAATAACTTACTGGGTTATTGTAAAAACTTCAAACTATTGATTTATGAAAAAAATCAAAGCTCTGCACTGAGTTCCTTAAATATTTAGCTACATTCTTGGATCAGAATATAGATATATTTGCATTCGTTATCATTATTATTTCGCGATTTTCATTTTTAGAAGTCTACTAAGCGTTTAATTGGCGATATTTTAAAAATTATCAGGTTTTGACATGTAGAGGGAGAAAGCAATAGACATTCAAAAATGTATTCAGAATTTATATTAATTGATTATTGTGGACTATTTCATTAAACTTATTGAAGTAATTTAATTGCGAATATAAATATTTGCAGAAATCAATATTAAACGCTTGTCGATGAGTGTAATAATAAAATTCTTCACGTCGGAAGAATAAGTTCAATATCTGAAATAATATATGGTTGCAGGTCACACTATTCCAAAAGATACAGTTCTAACCCTTTTTATTTATGGAATGAATAGGGATCCCGATTACCACGAATCACCAGATGAATTTAAACCAGAAAGATTTCTAAATACTGATGGAAAAAATCCATATTCTTATATTCCATTTAGTGCAGGTCCTAGAAATTGTATCGGTAAGTACATCTTAGGGTATCTATACTCTGTTTAAAATTAGGATAGAGTAATAAATGAGGATCAAGTGGCCATTCCATGAGAGTACCTGCATATGTATATATCTAATATAAGTTCTTAGAAGGAAGTATTATATTATAGTCTTAACTATATACAAAGGTACCTAGTAATGTAATTACTTACGTTACCTGGTGCCTTAAGCAAAATAAGAGCCTGTAAGATAATCAGTTCTTGCGGCGTATTAAATAAATAAATAAACAAATAAACAGGTCTTTATTTAATTAAAAAAAACTAGATACAAAACAAAATAATATACCTTGGTGGCGAGGTCTAGCATAGCTATTCTACCTAACCACCCTTTAAGACCAATAAACTGTAAACACTACTGTAATATAAATAAATATACTCTAAAATTATACCTAATCATAAAAGAATAGAAATGACAGATAACTAGTGGAGCACAATATTACGAGTAGATAATTATTGGACACGTTTTAAGAGTTATAAATATTATTTATGAAGTGAGCTTCTTCCATTGGTTACATACTTTTTTAGCTTTCTTCGTACCCCGTCAACAGATAGGCAAGACTTGATATCGATGGGCAGTGAGTTAAACGTTTTGACTGCATTGTACGTGAAAGATCGTTGGAATAATGCAGTTTTATGCTTTGGAGTGGAATAAAGACCGCGATGGCGCGTAGTTCTTTCATGAACGTCACTCCCCTTAATCAATTTATCATACAGATATTTGGGTGTCTGATCCTTAGATATTTTGAAGACCAATAGTGCTAAGTGAATAAAGAATCTTTCCTGACGGTACAACCAAGTAGAGTTCAGAAAAGCGGGTGTAATGTGATCAAACTTACGCAGCCCAAGACTGTATCTAAGACAAGAGTTTTGCACCGCTTGTAAGCTATTTCTATCTTTGACGGTCAGGGCTGGCCAGTACAAGACGTCACCATATGCCAAATGAGAAAGAACAAGAGAATCAGTCAGCCTCAGTTTAGCATTAACTCTTAAAATATCTTTGTACCTATACAAGAGTTTAAGCTTAGCGTAGGATTTTTGTATTAAAAAGATAGTGTGCTGACTGAAGCGTAGATTTGAATCCAATATGATACCCAGGTTTTTGCAGTACTCTGAGGGTGCTAAACGTAAACCGTTGAGTTCAATATTTAGATTATTGTTAATGGCAATGCTTTCCCTATTTCTTCCAAAAATAAGGATTTTCGTTTTATTGTTGTTAAGTATTAGTCCATGTGCTTCAGAAATTTGACTTATACCACTTAGATCTGTATTAATTTGTTGACATGCCAATACAATATCATTAGAAGAAAAAGAGAAATAGATTTGCATGTCATCTGCATATTGGTGCGAAAGACAGTGTCTAAGATAATGCGAAAAATCCGCAGTGTAAAGAGAAAATAGAAGAGGTCCCAAGACGCTTCCTTGAGGAACGCCCTTATTAGTAGCTAAAAATTTAGACGGGATTTCCGCTCCTGACACCACTCTTTGTTCCCTACCGGTCAGATAGCTATCCATAAGGTTAATCGCACTCTGACTAAGACCATAATATTTTAATTTTTGCAGCAAAATTGAATGTTTTAAAACATCAAACGCCTTACTATAATCTAACAATATAAGACACGAAACTTTATTTTCATCAATCGCTCTAAATAAGTCATCCGAGACTTGAAGTAAGGCGGTAGTGGTACTGTGAGAGGCGCGAAATCCGGACTGTGTGACTGGTAAGATTTTGCATTGAGTCACATGTGAGTTGATTTGTTCATATATTACCCTTTCCAATATTTTGGACAATGTACAAAGTATGCTTATAGGACGAAAATGCGATATATCCGATGGAGTGCTTACCTTTGGAATTGGGATAACATTGGTTTTTTTCCAAATGTCTGGAAATATATTTTTTGTTAAACACTGATTTATAATATAAGTTATGTGTGGTGTAAGATGGGGCGTAATCAGAGATAATATTTTCAAATCTATGCCATCCACACCATTAGCGTTTGATTTAATTGAGGTGATAATTTCAGATATTTTGTTGTAACTGACTGGACTAAAATTCAGCTCATTTTGAACATTGTGGTGAATTTTGTTAGTGTATAACTCATTAATTAAATTGTGATTGGAATTATAAGGGGTAGGCACGTTATTAACAAAAAAATTATTGAGTGTCTCAGTGTCACCGATAGCACCAGTTGAACCTTGAAATGCAGAACAGAGATTTAAATATCTTAATGTATGCCAAAAACCTTTAGGGTCAGTTCTAAATTTGAAGTTTAAAAATGCTTTTTTCTCGTTTCTGACAGACATTGTAACCAAATTTCTAATTTGCTTGTAATAATCATTAGCAGCTTCAGTTTTGGTTCGTTTATATCTAGTAAGAGCTTTCTTTCTTAGTTTTATCATGTATCTTAAGTTATCCGTCATCCACGGTGCCGGAGATTTCGTACACTTTGCCACCCTGACAGGGGCATGAATGTCAAGCAAGAAATGGACATTGCGACTGAATAAATCTAACATAAGATTGACATTCTCCATATCAAAAATGCTATTCCAGTTAAGGCTATAAAGATCATCAATAAAAATATTATAATTAAAGTCAGAATAATCACGGTATGTCCGAAACTTAATTGAGGGTTTTTCTTTTTGCACTACAAAGTAGCTAGTGACAAAACAGTGGTCTGATATATCAGACATATCAATAACATCCGTTTTGGAGAGCACGTTGGGCGACGAAGCAAGTATGATATCTAATAATGTATTGGAGTTGTTGGTAACACGGATGGGCTCAGATACTGTTTGGCAGAGACCATATTTAAGTATTAAATTACTAAAAAGGACGCAAGCATTTGAATTTTCAGTCATAAAATCGACATTAAAATCACCTCCAAGCAACACATGATCGAACTGAGGAATAAAATGAGTTAACATTGTTTCAAGTTCATCCAAACATGAATTCAGATTGGCATTGGGCGGTCTATATAATGATCCCATACAGATATTCTTACCATTCATTTTTATACTTATCCAAATTGATTCCAAAGTACTCGCGCCGACGCCTTCCCGGAAATTCAGCAACTGTATTTTAAATGAATTTTTAACGTAAAAGGCGACGCCTCCCCCTCTGCCATCTCGATCTTTTCGAATAAACTGATAGCCCGGAATATTTAGAGCATAATCTGCAATATTCGGATTTAACCAAGTTTCTGAAAGTCCAACCACATCAGTCTGCTCACTGTCTAAGAAATCTGAAAACAAGTCAAAGCTCGGATGCAAAGATCTAATGTTAAAATGAAAGAAGCTCAGCAATTTGTTATCTGTCATACTAGCAATGTATATAATTGGCATGTAAACAAGTACTCCGTTTTTAATAAATATACTATTATCGCGAAATATTGCGTCTAATTAATTACGTTGGGATAATTGGAAATAAAAAAAAGGCAAGATTATACTCCTATAGTTGTATTATTTAGTATTGTTAACAATCGAAAGTCTTTCGGGATTCATTTCAGTTAAACGTGCGACTAAATGTGCAATATTTATCAACGAAAAACTGATTGTACTTAACGTATTTGATGTACTTAAACATCAGTATATTGCAAAAATTATCGATTGTATAGTGAAGGTATGTTCAGAGATCACCGGAATGGAAAAGTCGATAAACTTGAGGGAGAGAGTGGAATCGTTAATCAATCAAAACCATCGTCAGGAAAAAGACGACAAAATCATTATAAGAAGAAAAGTACATTCATTTTATTGTAAAAACGAAATTCCCATTTTAGATAAAATTTTACTTGCTATAAAATCTTCTGAATTCCTGAAATAAAAAGAGAGAAGCTTTGAACAATTCTACGGGAACTGAATTTTAGATGGGAAAAACAAAACCTAAATTAATCGAGAAAGACGAAATTGTACGTTGAAGGGCGATATTATTTACGAAAAATAAGAGATCGAAAAGTAAGTTGTACTATTTGGATCAAACGTGACTAAACGAAGGTTATACAGTTCGAAAAATATGACAAAATAGGAATTAACATCTTCTCTTCAAGTGTTTTTAGGTGGTTTATCTACAGGAATAAAAGCGCCTATAGAGAGCATAGATGGCTTTTTGAAAGATGGTTCATTAATATTTCAGTCAGTTCACCCCAGTGACTACCATGAAGATATGAATGCTGACGGTTTTGAGGACACTTTTGTGGAAATGATTTAGTTTATTCCAACGGGCTCCAACGTTATTTTGTATAATGCTCCATACCATTCAACAAGATGGGAAGAGTTGCCTACAACTGTTTGGAAAAAGGCAAGAATAATTTTGTGGCGTTTATTAGAAAAACAAAGACAGACAATCATCAGTTATGTTTTTCATTTAATGCAGATTTAAGAGAAATATAGCTACTCAAAGGTCTTACCCCGAAGGCAAGCCTATGTCTGCCAATAATTGGCTAATGAAAATCCACTATCTATTGTATTTGGGCGTTTTAAAGGGCGAGGTACGCAAATAAAGAGGGAAAGGGTTTGACAAGCAATCTAAATCATTATAGAACCTATTAGAATTATTTTTATTACCTTTCTCTCTACCAATCTCAAACAGAGTATACGCACCCTTAAAAAAATATTAAAATTTACAAATCTAACGCATCTAGGTCAATGCTGTAAGGAACTTAAAAGGGCATTTTAGGGGACGGGGAAAGTAGCATACTATTGTGATACTATAATTATTAACTATTATGCCCAATTAATTTTTTGGTTCTGCTAAATGTACCATTTCATCTAAATAGGTACAAACATCGGAATTTTACTGAAAAGTGTCACTTTTCCGATTGCTACAAATTTGTTTTACTCATATCTAGATGCATGTGCCTCTTCAATATTTTCACTTTTATAGGCAATTTAATCAACACCAGTCATCATGAAACAGACCAGCAGGCAATGAGCCTTGCAACTTTTTATCTTTGTTGTATACATTTTGAACGGACAAAGGTTTCTAGCTTGCCGTCATTATTTTATTATTTGCCATAGTATAAAGCTGGTTCGCTTATATCAGTACAGATTCCATTAAATTATTATAAACAAATAACATCTACTAAAAAAAATACTCGTAACGCGTTACAAGCTTTCTACTTAAGAGTCTTCTGCACTTAATTTTAAAATCTGTGGGATTTATATACATCTTAATGAACAATACATATCTGTGTTAGAACGAAAGTTACCATAAGACTTTTTTGACTAAAAATAGTAAGAGAATAATACGATTTTATTGGAGAAAAATACATTCTTGTGTTGCGAGATAACTTTTGCGTCAAAACGGTAGAAGAACCGTACATTACTTCTCGAGAGATGATGAGAGAATCCTCGTTGTATCGAAGTGGCACAAATACTTTTTGTCGACATTATCGGCGATAAACCAATTAGGGTCCAGTCTATTAATCCGTTGTCACGACCATAGCGGCTATTATTTTTACGTGTCAATCTGAAGCGGCTCGGAGTTTTTCAAATAAATTAATTTTAATAATAATTTAATTTATATATTGTAACGTTCAACAAAGACTGTTAAGCTATAAATCGACGTGTTCTCGAATCCTGTACACTTTTTGTTATAACTCGAGAAATAATGTACATTAAATTTTGTTGGCCCATACAGGCCACTACAACCCTGATTCTCGTTACCTGACCTTCAGCTAAACAAAAAAGCTTACTGCACAATGCGCATCTACAACGTACACAATGCAATTGCTTTCATAGGCTCTCATAGGCAAATGATATCTCATATATTTTTTAATCTTTGGGTAAACCACAAAATAATATTTATATTTTAATATATTAAAATGCATTCTACTAAAAATAGTCTTAACCTTCACCTGTTTCCCCTATTTTTTTTTATGATCAATGACAGGTAAGGTTTTTTTATGAAAAATAGTTCTGATTTAATGACTGCAATAAAATTCGCCTAGTGCGGTCGTAAAACCCGTAAATTCCCACTATTCATTTTCGGGGCCGGATTATAATGATTTCTAGATAAGGTTAAATTAAAATAAGATAAGTTTAAATGTTTTGAAATTCCCCATATAGCAAGTATTTTTAGAGATTGTATGTCAGTCTTTATTTCTCACGTAGATGGTAAATGTTGACTCACCCGACATCGCCCGGTGAAATACCATCGCATCGGCTTAGGTGGCGTGAAGTTGCTCTTTGAGCTAACGTTTCGTCACTGTGCTGATGTCTCCGGTTCCCAGGGTGGGATATATATATGAAAAATGCTATGATGATGGTTCCAAGATCAAAATGTTCCGGAGTTAAAATCGCCCCCCGATCAGATCTCCGGGTGGGGGCGGGTCCTGGCGCCTTTTCAAGCGAAATTATCCAATCATCCACCATGTCCAGTAGCCATGCGGGTCCTTCAAACAATAATCTAAATGGAAATGGTGTGAATACTGAAGTTGTTAAAAGACCCGAGATTAGCAGCTTCCAAATTGACTTCTGCATTATAAGAGGACTGAACTCAAACATCAATGCAGTCCATCAACATCTACAATCTACCAAGCCTCATGTACTTGCACTAACAGAAACCAAAGTCAGATCATCGATTAGTATGGTCAGCTACTTATATCCTGGATACGACTTCCATCGCCGATTTAGGGGCAATTTTGGCCTTTGTCTCATTGTCCGGAGTGATATTTCTTGTCAATGAGAGGAGACACTCGAGCCTAACGACTTTGATGTAATGTGGTTTAAAATATCAACGCTGAGAATTACTAAATTAATCTGCTGCCTTTACCGGCCGCCAAGTTATACCCATTATAGAGACTTGTTCTCCTCTCTTGCTAATACTATCGACTTTTTGCAAACCCACCATCCCAATTCCGAAGTTGTCATCCTTGGCGACTTCAACGTTCATAATTTCAACTGGCTCAAATACTCAAACATGACCGACGAACAAGGTCGTGAAGCCGAATTCTTTGCCATCAGCTCTGGCCTCACCCAGCTGGTGGGTGAACCAACTTGGATTCCAGACAGATATGGTGATTTTGCTAGATTGTTGGATCTTTTCTTAACTTCAAATCCCGACTTGTACACTGTCACCGTGAAGCCGCCGCTAGGAACGTCTGACCACAACCTTATTTCGGCACTGAACACACTATCAATTAGTGCCGAAGAGCCTCCTAAACCACGCAAGGTATGGCATTATACATCAGCTAAGTGGAATAACCTAAGGGACCATTTTCGAACGTTTCCTTGGCGGGACGTTTGTTTTACCTCTGACTATCCATCCATCTGTGCAACAGAAATATCGGAGGTTATCCTTACTGGCATGTAAGCCTTCACCCTTTCTTAAAAAGGTTCCCTTCTAACGGCAAGCCTTGGTTTACCAAAAATTGCGAACGAGCTGTTAAATAACAAAATTATTTCTACCGACAATGGCGTAAAAATCCTACCGCCGAAAATCGTACCATCTTTGTTAACGCTCGAAACCAATGCAAGCAAACGATAAACCAAAGCAAAGAAGCACACAACCAGAGGATCAAAGACAAACTTCTTGAATGTCCTAACGGCTCAAGATCATTTTGGTCGGTAGCTAAGGCCGTCAGTCAGAACTTTACCAAGTCAACCATTCCACCTCTAACACATTCTGATGGCACTATTGCGACCAAAGCACAGGAAAAAGCAAACCTACTGGCGGAACTATTTTCTTCACATTCAACGGTGAATTTTCAGGGAAGTACTCCACCGAACATTCCCCCTGTAGAATCGAGAATGCCTGAGATTATTTTTCGCCACCGCCATGGTAAACGAATCTTGAGGAGTCTTGACAGTAAAAAAGCTTCTGGTCCTGACGATATTCCAGTCATTGTAATTAAGACATGCGCTAACGAACTGACACCGGTATTTTGTAGGCTTTTTAACTTATCCTACAAGAAAGGAATATTTCCTTCTTGCTGGAAAACTGCGCGAGTCCAGCCCATACCCAAAAAAGGCAAGAAGACCTTGCCAAACAACTATCGTCCAGTCGCATTGCTTTCGGTTATATCAAAAGTTATGGAGAAGGCTATCAACGAAAAATTATTAAAATACCTGGAAGGCTTCAACATTATTAGTGACCGCCAGTATGGATTCCGTAAGTCTAGATCAACAGGAGACCTTCTCGCTTATGTTACTCATGTTTGGAACAACGCAATAGAACATCATGTGGAGTCCCGGGCGGTAGCACTGGACATTTCCAAGGCTTTTGACCGAGTATGGCATGAGGGGCTCCTAACTAAAGTGAGAGCATACGGAATGCCGGTTCAATTTTGTTCATGGCTGTCGAGCTTTCTTAAAGACCGCTCTCTGCGAGTGGCGATGGACGGATTTCTTTCAGACACATTTAACATCAACGCCGGAGTCCCTCAGGGTTCTATATTGTCGCCCACCCTTTTCTTGCTCTACATACATTAACGATCTTTTGGAAAAAACTAAAAATCCTATATATAGCTTCGCTGATGACAGCACACTTCTTTCATCTTTTACTTTGGATGCTCGGACATCGGCTGCTAATGCACATCTCCATAGGCAGCAAGAGATCTTGCATCTCAACAAAGACCTGGAAGAAATTCTATCTTGGGGTGACAGTAACTTAGTAGAATTTAACGCTAAAAAGACCCAGGCGGCAGTTTTTTCTAAAAAAGTTAATGATGAAGAACCGGATATAGTTATGGCGGGACACTCGATCCCCTCGGCTTCATCAATTCATTTATTGGGCGTTAATTTGGATAGTCATATGTGTTGGCATGGTCACGTTGCGGCCATTGCTAACGCAGCCTCGCAGAAGCTTGGAGTACGAACAAGGAACCTCTATACACCCCAACAACTTTTGATGCTCTATAAAGCCCAAATTTGACCATCGCTGTAGTACTGTTCGCATATTTGGGGCTCTGCTCCTAAACATACCCTGAGATTGCTGGATTCCATTCAAAGAAGAGCCATTCGCTTGATCGGTGACCATCATAGTCTGACAAACAACCTGGAAAGCCTTAAACATCGAAGGCAGGTTGGCGACTTGAGTCTATTTTACAAATATTTTCATGGCAAGTGTTCAACTGAGGTTGCCCGCTTGATACCACCCAGAGCGGTGCATGGTAGAAATACACGACAAGCCACTGCAGCCCACCAGTACGTGGTTCAGCTTAGGGTCCCTCGAACGACACTACTTCTAAATTCTTTCATCTGGAGAACGTCATCACTCTGGAACGACCTTTCTGAGATCGTGTTCCCCAACGAGTATAATCTTCAAAGATTCAAGACCAACGTGAATCGTTTCCTGCGCACACGCACCGCTCCCAGAGCGCCATAAAGGATTTATCCTGCAGTGCTGTGCCTTATCATAAAAAAAAAAAAGAAACGTGAAGTGTTCAGTTGTATTGAAATATCATTATACGAAATATTATATTATACGCATAAAACAGCATTATGTGGCGGCCGTGGAAAACATTGACAGAGCTTCTTCAAATGTTCCGGTGAAGAAAAAGCATATAACTCTCGATGCTAGGAACATTGTTTATAGTTCTTTACTTAACAGTGGACTTAACTCTAGTGCTGTTGCGAGTCAAACTAGTAAGTTGACTAAGATATTTCTGACTACAGTAAAAAGAATCGTGTCAAATCCCATCAAATTAAGAAATAAGCGTAAAGATGCCGGTTCCAATCAATGTTTCGAAGAAGCCGACAAGGATTTGATAGGGCGGAAGGTCTATACCAAGCACGAAGAGCAACGCATACCTACAATTAGAAAATCTGAAGCAATGGTTTACTAATAACGTAACCCAAATAAGCTGTAGCATCACTAGCCTTTGGAGAGTTTTGTTTAAAATGGGCTTCAGATATCGCACAATTGACAAAAATCAAGCACTTGTGTAATCCCAGCCATTACAAAAATGGCATCGAGAGTATATAACATAGCTAAGAAGATGTCGTTCTGAAAATCGTCCAATAATTTACCTCTATGAGACATGGTTTGACACGCATGACACACCATTCAAGGGATGGTTTGATTCTTCCGGCAGGTGTAAAACAAGAGCTCCGTGAAATAAAGGGAAAATAATTACCATTTTACAGGCCGGTCAGAAAACGGTTGGGTTCCAAATGTCGTGTGGCTTTCTGCAAAAAATATTAAAGACTTCTGCGTGGACTACCATGAAGATACAACGGCAGAACTTTTTGAAGAATGGTTCGAGAATTGTCTTTTACCAAACTTTCCTCGGACAGGCGTTATAGTAGTGGACAATGCGAGCTATCACAGTCGCCAGTTATTTAAGACTCCAGTTTCAAATAATACAAAATTGGAGATCTAAAACTACATCGCGGCAAAGGATATATATATTTTGAAGAATGTTATAGAAAAAGTGACCTTTTAGAAGTTTTAGAGGCATTTATATTAAAAAAAAATTATGTGTTTGTGACGCATTAGCAGAGAAACTGCGACATACTCTGCTACTGATCCCATATTATTATTATATTTTAATGCTATAGAGCATATTTGGCACTAATTAAAATCAATTGTTAGGCCAGAAAATACTTCTCCGACTTAAAGTTATAGTGTTGTAAAATTAATAAAAAAATGTGTTAATGATATTCCCGCAGGTAGTAGGAAAAATCCAATCCATCATATTACTGTAGAAAATTCTTATGTTACTCTGCATGATACAATTAAACCGATTATAATTAATTTAAATGAGGATAGCGACAGCGAAGCAGAACTAGATATAGAATAACATTATACGTGTAAAAAAATATAACTAGTAGTTAAAAATTTATAATATTTTATGTTTTATTGCAGTTAAAAGGTCACAACTATTTATTGTGAAAATAACTTTACGGTAGGAAACATCCTCTGTGGTACTGTGCGAGTGGTGAACGTCCCAAAGAAGTGATTCACGTTGCTTTTAAAATATGTTCGATATAAATGGAAATATTTTGAGGTTATATCTCGACATTAATTATCTGTTCAACTCTTGTTAAAAAAAACTTTTTCTGTATCTCATACCGAAGTTATATAAGTTTTTTTTTAGGCCAAAAATTTGCAATCTTGGAAATGAAGAGTATGATTTCAAAAATCGTCCGAAACTTTGAGCTGTATCCAACAAATCCAGTTCAGAAATTAAAGCTGGTGAATGAAGCAGTATTAAAATCCGCAAATGGAGTAAACGTAGTGTTAAAAAAACATAACTGGTAATAATATAAGAGTAGTATTTTGTGACTGATTACCTGTAGGTATTAATGTTTTAGATTAGAACGTATGTAATTGAAATTTAGTATGTAAATATTTCTAATACTAAAAGACTGTATTGTTATATTGAAACAAAAATATTAAAGATCTAAATTGAGTATATACAGTGAACTTGAACACCCGAACTATAATAATTTGTAAAAACTTTCTTTTCACAGGATATGCAAAATTAAAATTTGATGAATTAATTAAACATCTCTCAAATAATCAAGATTAAGAGCTGATAAGAAGAAATCAAAAGCCAAATAATGTTTTCATAAAAATTATAGTTAGTAAGATATTCGTTAATAAAAATACATCCAAGTGATTTTTTTTTAAGTTAAATTGTTGCTTTTTATACCTAAACTTGGCAATAATAGTTAGAAACGTTTTATTACAAGCAGTGTTCGATAGTAATCAATAGTGAGATATAAGAAAACAAAAAATTTATTTAATTTTTGATATGAAATAACTTTGTAACTATAACTTTTATGAAAAAGCTTTATTTCTTTTTAAAAAAGTTTTAATAAAGAACTTTAATTCCAGTCTAGCAAGCCAGATTGTCGTCACAATATCGATTTTTCTCTGCCAATAATTATTAGTCTCAAAAAGACTTTTAAGTGAACTTTTTATTCTATTTTTCGTGACCATAATTTCTTTGAAAAATAGTACCGTACAAAATTATTCATAAGTCAGAATTTGTTCGCCTATAATCCTTATCAAATGCGACTTCATTCTGTTGATATTAGACTCCCAATTTTCACCCATGTGCACAGCAGCAGGGGAGTTAAAATGCTATTTAATGACCTCAGCAATTTGCATTATGCATATAATTTTTGTTAAGATATTTAGCGGCACCCACGAAGTTAGGGCCATTATTAGTATAGACATTGGAACATCAACCTCTTCTGGCGACATAACGACGAAATCCAGCTAAAATGATTATGTTGAAAGTTCGGACTGTAAAAGTAAAGAACTTATTTTTTCGATCGGATTTAGTGGCTGTACTAGTATATTTTGATTTAAAGTGGTGGAGTCATGAATGTCCAATTTAAACCAATTATGGTAATATTGCTTGAACATTAGAACATCGCTCTGAAAAATCAGTATGAATAATATTTTTAGAAGATACTGATGCTGTTTTAGCAGCTGTTATTTCAATAATTGCGTATTTTTCTCAAACTCTTTGGTAATCGTTTTCAAATTTCTATGCTTTACATACCTTAAATTAGAGATTTGACGTAACGCAGCAAATCGTAAATATTTTTGTTCATCTGTAGTAGTAGGCATTTTGTGTAGATACTTGTTAATTAATATAAAGACTATAAGATAAATAATAATCGGAAAATCAAATGCCTTGAAAAAAAAATAGCTAGTAGGTATTTGTCATCAATGTCGTCATAAATGCTTTAAATACGAAAGCAAAGTAAAGTAAAGGTAAAATTATAGCCTAGCAATTTGTATATTTTGGTAAATAAACCGTATTTTTTTTTGTTTAATTTTAATCCGATGCAGCAGGCCAGTAAAGTTCGGAAATCACAGCAAAAAATAATCCGATCGCAGACAAGATTAGAATCGATGATACGAACAGGCCTTGCTTGTAGATGCAGATTTTACCAATTTTCAGATAATATAAATTTTTAATTAATGTTGTAGCGTATGAATTATTGTCATTCGATTTATAATAAGTTAGCAAGCCCTTAACGTTTTTGCATAAGTAAGATACAAAATGTATTTATTAATAATGTATAAAATATGGATAAGCAATAATAATTGAGAGAGTGAACCTCGGAACCGATGTTCAATATTGGTGAAGTAACTAAGTAAGTACGTCAAGATCCGGCTCGAAAGACCAAATGTTATGTAGTGGACTGTTCCTTCCAGGGCAAATATGGTTCGCTTCATGGAACGCTTAATTATTTTGTATTTAAAAATGTATTATATACGGAATCTGGATGAAGGAAGTAACTCAAATTACCACTGGCTTTGTATAGCGCGGTACCGGTACTACCAATCTCGCCGTCCTCTCGGCTGGGTCGGGTTTTCGGCAGTTTTTTTTTGGTAAGCAAAAGTATGTAACTATGTAAAGGTAAATCGAAGCAATAAGGATAATTGGGATTATAGTAGAGAGTAAATTGATAGGAATCTTAGGTTTAAACAAAGTTGTTTGGAATTATTTTCTTCATTTCGTTATTTAATTTAGGTTCTGGTAAAAGCCCGTACTCTCGTATCGTTTGGATCTTTTGTAGTGTGTCTCTGCTCTCTTCCTTCTTGTTGGTCTTAAGTTAAGTTGGCAACACTGAGTCATCTAATTTATGTCGAAGGAGAAGGGGGTTTGTTTTCAGAGTTCTTGCGGCCTTTAATTTGACTTCCTAAAAATCCTTCAGAATAGAAGGTCAAGCCAGCCGCCGTTAGGCCATTTTTTTTGGTGAAAGGCCCCGAGGTCTCACCCCCCTTTTAGAGGGGTTTTGTGTTTTGCTTGGGTTTATTTTTGGTTTTGCCGTTCACGGGGATGTAAGGTTAGGAAACCACCTACCTCATGTGCTCTCAGTAGAGAAATAACGAGATACCACATCAATTCCACCTTGCCAACTAGAGAAAACCACATGGGGCCATCCTGATCGATAGATCCAGCTATTGGTATAAAAGTTATATAGCCGTATTTTTTCTATAATTTAATTAAAGTTTACCGTCACCATATTTCCACCATAAGCCATTTCAATTTATTATTATTTTTTTTTTTCAATTAGTTAACTAAAATTTAATCCATTACCTTTTTTATGTAAATCAACATTGTAAAGCTATCTTGGCAAGAGGTAACACTTTTTTAACCACATGCTATTATACGATTTCCAAGGTTCTAGAATCTTCCCTGAGGTTATACCAAGTTTTAATTTAAATCCTTGCGCCCGGAAACGCTGGTTTTCTTTTTTATCATGCTTATATAATTTAATTTTTCCTCTACCATATAAAATTAATCTAAACCCTTTTTTTTATTAAATAAAATCTTTATTGTTTGTGTGGGAAAACTTTGGTTTTATTTATTGCATAGATTTTTCAATAGAACTGATATACAGTATATTTTTCCTGGTTTGGACTTCGATCAAACCAGGTGGCGCCCAAGACAAACCAAAGACAGAGGGAAGGTGTAAGTATATGGACCACGACCTAGTGCCTCCAGACAAAGAGCTACCGTCAGCAGATAGTGACAACCTGTTGTCCATGACAAAAGATTGCCACTGTCATAAAACCTAAAAAATACCTATTATTGTAAGTACTAATTTACTAAACTAGTAAAATAAGTAAAGACAAAATAGCGCCCTTAATGTGTTAATATGTAAGTATAGCGGGAATGGGCAGGCAAATGAGACTATTGTATATTTGAAGAACAAAAAAGACACAGTCAATTATAATGCAGACCTGTTAAATGTTAAAAACTGTTTCGTCTGATCTTTTCCACTACATTCTAGCCTAATATATATGGACTGCATAGTTTACATACCAGACAACAAAAATAAAATGGAAGAATTATTCCTTTTTTCCGGACTTTCAGGCCTTGAATTTACAAGCAAATTTTGACGTTAATAAGTTATATAAGCAATTTAGTTACAGCCTATGCAAGATAAAATTAAGCTATTTTATTTAAAATAAAAGATGATCTTAATTTAAGAAAATTCGCCCAGATCTGTTCGTTCAGTATTGAACGGAGAAGTCATTATAACTTACCAAAAATCCATAATTATGAAATACCTGAATCTTTGACAATAGCAATAGATAATAATATAATATCATCAAAATTAAAATAGATTGCCAGTCACAATGAGTAAGAGCAAGAGCAATAAAAGTTGGGTCACACAAGATATTAAAGAGTCCAGTTCAGCCCTTAGGGGACTATTCAGACTGAGAGAAAGATTTCCGCAGCTATGCAGGGACGCCATGCATAGCGGATCAGAGAAACTAAAGGGGTTTATTATCAGAGTCGAATATTTAACTCCCAAAACACAATTAGAGAGGCTTGGAGAGTGACAAAGGAGCTTGCACATGAGCATTATGATAAAAAAATAATGGAATCTTTATAATGACGGTCGCTTCGAAAAAGAACTTAAGGAAGTTGCTAATCCCTTTAATAACTTTTTTAAGAACGCTCCGATGGAGGTGGTGAGTAAAATTTCGGGGTCAGCTTACCCATCATCACCTGCAATACAACCACTATTCCTTCTTCAGTAGGCTGAATTTTCTTTAACTAAGAACAAAGTCCTTTCTCCGTATCAATTCGGTTTTAAACGAAGTTGCTCAACCGTAAATGCTCCTCAGCATTTCTGTGAGAGAGTGATTGAGCATATGGAGCAGGGAGAGTCTTCTGCTGGGATCTTTTTTCCCCTCAGCAGGGCATTTGACTGTGTTGGTCATCGGCGCTTGCTGGCAAAATGGAGGCTTACAGAGTGAGGGGCTCCGCATCTGATTGAGTGGCTAGCTTCTTAACAAACTAGGGGCGGTATATCTCGGTTTCGCAGATTGCCTCCGGCATGATCGCCGTGGATTTGGGTGGAGTAGGGTTATTTCCTATATAAACGATCTCATTGCAACTGTGCGGGCACCGAATGGATAGTGACCCTATTGGTAGATGAATTCTCCTTTATAATTTCATCCTTGAAGCCGAGAAAACTGGAAGATAGATTAAATATCGGATTATAATCACTGCTGAATTGGTTTAACAGTAATTCTCTCTATCGCAATAGTACAAAGACCACGTAAATCAGATTTGATACTACGCAGGGTCGACGTCATTTTAATCCCGATCTGGATCTAAGAGTGGGAAATGAAAACATCACCCGTTCAAGCTATACAAAGTTTCTGGGCTTGACAGTGGATCAGAACCTTAACTAGAAAGAGCACTGTTGCTTACTTCTCGTCTAAGCTTTGTAGCCTTTGCTATGTGATAAGAAAGCAATTAGGAAATATCCGATGCCCTCAACAACGAAACAAACTAAAGGTTTTCTCGGCTTATTAGGTTTTTACAGACGTTTCATAAACAACTTTTCTAAAATTACCAATCTGTTGACAAGGTATTTAAAGAAAAAGCTAAAATTGGATATAACCAGAAATTCGTATTATATTTCGAAACATGCAAAAATTTGCTAATAAACAAACCCATACCACAATGCCCTGATTTTACCAATACGTTTAATTTAACATGTATTTCCAGCAACAAAGAAATTGATGGTTTCATATTGTTACAAGGACCTATTAGTCATGACCGACCAATAGCATATGTCTCTAGAACATTAAATGTCTCCGAATAGAACTATCGAACAAGAATTATTGACAATGGTTTCGGCCACCAAATATTTTTAGTCATATTTATTTGGACGAAAATATAACACACCTAAGCCCCTCCAATGGTTCTTCTCGGTAAAGGACTCTAGTTTGAAAATGCTACGCTGGGAAATAAAGTTAAAGGAGTAAGACTAAAATATTAATTATAAAAAGGGACCCTTAATCAGAAAGGAGATTAATACCGATATCGAAAAATTGGAAATAATAAGTTCCGAGAGTAATATTAAAAATCAAAAATCAAACCAGCATTTAGATTAAATTCTCGCAACCAATACCTACCCAACAAAACAAAGGAAATCATGATAACGTATCATGCGGTAAAAACCGAACTAACCTGAACAAAGTATTAAGGACACAGATTTTAATGACAGCCCTGGCTTACCTCTCGATAAAAATGCTACGCTGAATTTAAATGGCGAACAGAACTCTATAGTAAAAATTTCCATATGTGAATGTGCAGTTAATTGTGGTGCTAATAAAATAATTGCCATTTCTGTTTTACACTCTCCTACCAAACCTAAGATCATCATTTTGATTGAGAAGAAAAAACGTATAACAGTACAAATATCCGAAAATAGGGATTATATTTATCCTCATATCCAATACCATATTTATTTCTCAAAACCAAAAACGTATGAACCATTTTCGACAACACTGCAAAAGTATTTTAAATGGCCATTTGTTAACGCTGCACATAAAAGTTATTGGGTATTACAGACAAAAATGACAGTCAAAATAATTAAAAATTACTATAAAATTAAGAGCAGTTATCATGGAAATGACGAAACGTGCCTAAGAATTAAAGAAAAATTCAAAAAAGGCGATAAAAACATATATTATATCAATGAATGTGAAAGTTGCCTACAAGGCAAATATGAGCATAACCCAGTAAGTATAAGAATGGATGTCATACCCGCTGCTTCAAAATCGTTCGTCAATAACGTTAGTAAGTGGTATAAAAGCCGCTAATTTAATAACGTATTTTTGACACCGAGCTCTTAGGCCTAGGCAAAATTAAAATTTATTAATATAAAAATGCTAAATGCGAGACTACCCTTTAATAATTCATTGCATTCTTTAATCAAAAATTAAGCCCATTGATGTCATAATTAGGCATATTTCCACAAATGACCCTTTCAGCCTAAAAACAGAAAAATCCTACTCAATGACGATGTTAATAAACATCGATAAAAAGCTAAACTTATTTCTTTAAAGGTAAATTCTGATATCGTAGGAAACAAAAAACGGACTATCTAAAAAAGGAACCAAAATCGCGATGACCCTAAAATTCTCCAACCCATAGATCAAGATGTGGTAAGAAGCATTCTTGTCTGAAAACCTCAAATAAATCCAGAAATCAACTATATTAAAAACAATTAATCCTCAGAGAAAAACGGTATCTACGGAAGAACAAACAAATTATATATGGCCTCTCTATGGACTTTCGATTAGTAAAATCAAGCTTTTATTTTCAGACTTTCTGGTACTCTTTGTTAGCAATTAAACTAATAAGTGAAGTAACTTTCTAAGTATGTTAATAAATAACAATAAAACATAAAATACATCAAGAATATAACGCGATCAAATAATGGCAATGGTTATGCAGCAACACGCCACGAATCGAGTGTTCCTGTCGTCTCGCTTTCGTCCCTTCGGCCTCTTAAGTGTAACCTTAGAACTCAGGGCCGCCGCTAAGGTGTTGGCCGCCCGTGTGCAACTCAATATTTGCCGCCCCCCTTCCCATCTAGATACTAATATTAAACGAAATGTATAAAAGTTGCATAGTTACTTTTTACATATGTATCAATAGTAATCAGTAAATAGGTGAATACTTACTCAAAATTTTAAAGTAATATCCAACATCCAACACAGTCAAGCCTAGGAAGTCTCCAAATTTAAATACAAACGTCCATTAAAATAAAATATAACTAAATAACATAAAAAGTAATTAGAAACGAACTTTTCGGGCTTTCGTTTCGGAAAACTTTTTGACGATGTCTTTAGTATCCAATGTCGCACACACTTCATGTTCGATAAATAACATAGCTAAAGCAGAAAGTCTATTTTGCGTCATGGAGGATCGTAAATAGTTTTTAATAATTTTAAGTTTTGAGAACGACCGCTCACCCATAGCTACAGTAACCGGTAGCGTTAGGAATATACGTACGATTATAGTTAAGTGTGGAAATGTTGATAGAAGATTATTTTCGTAAATGTATTTAAGAACATCACTAGGACTTTTTTCTGTGGTAAAAAATGGTTCAATAGCTTTAATTTATTCATATAAATCGGTTGCACTAGTGTCACTCTCTGAGCTGTTCATGTCTGTAAGGGATTGTTGCATTATCTCACAGTTGATTTTAAGTTCCTCATCATTCTTAATTTTGGTTATACCATATATTACATTAAAACTATCTGTGTGTTGTTGTAGTAATTGGAATCGTTCTTCAATTCGGTCGCGTTCGGCGTATCATATTCATATTATAAACAAAAACATTTAAAAGCCGAAAGCGGCCCTAAATACAAAAGTGAAATTTATTGCCATTTGTTTAGGAGAGCCGATGACGCGGCGCGGCGAGCAAAACGGCAGAATCGGCAGTTTCAAAGCTAGATACTTTAAAATAATATTTTTGTTTGGATTAGGATGAAAGAAAGAACGATAAATAAAATGCATTTCAGCGTTAAATAGACTAAGGTTATAAAATAATTATTGTTAGGAATTTAGAGTTTACAGAATAATTATTATTTAACTTAAATTAATTTTTTGTTGCTTAGGAAAAATAATTTTTTATCAGTGGGGTCTGCTTTGGCCGCCCGTGTGCGGTGTACACTTTGCACACATGGTAGCGGCGGCCCTGTTAGAACTCATAGCATTATTTTCTAATTTATAGCCGCTAAGTAATGGGTTCAGGGTAAAGTGTCGATAACATTGCGGATTCTAAGAAACCATCTTCATTTAAAAAGTTGACAACAACCCTGGACCCTTAAATCAGGAATCACGAAAAAAAGAACATTATGCGCGTAAACTTATATGAACTGTTATGACTTTAATCCGATTTTAAACGAAGTGAACAAATTAAACAATCGATCCAATATTCTAATCGACCTAATTCATGTAAATAGAGATATCACATTTGATGCTTCTCATTATTTAATAGGATTACATTTCATGGAGGATTAGGTTGAAACAAAGTTAATACACGGCTTAGGTTCTATCTTAATAAATAAATAGAATTCCGAAAATTTAGATTACGCAAACGGAGAAAAATACGATAAGCTAATTCAAGAAAACTTTCAAAATAACGAAATCAATATTCCCAGATAACTTATACTTCGAGTACATTTTCTTTGTCAAATATCATTTAATTCAAGAAAAATGCCACTAAAACTTTTAGCTTGGCTTTTGTTCTGAATATCACTTTTGTCTTCTATTTTTTTCTGACATTTATTGTCATATGCAGTACAAATTTACTTGAACTACTTAGTTATGGTACTTAGTAATTCAACAATTAACATGCCGCCAATAATATTGCAATAAGTACTAAACACATAAAGTTTCGACAAAAGACTTGAAGAAAAGAAGTTGGCAGTTTGCGCTCATATTCACGAATTTTGTTGTATCTGTCTAATGATAAAACACTTAGTTCAGTTAATGCGAATTTTGAGAACTTTCCGTTAGTAGGTTTTTTTTTTTTTTTTTTTTTTATTATAAGGCACAGCACTGCAGTCGTTGGGGAACACGATCTCAGGGAGGTCGTTCCAGACTGATAACGTTCTCCAAATAAAATAATTTTGAAACAGTGTCGTTCGAGGGACACTAAGCTGAACCACGTACTGGTGGGCTGCAGTGGCTCGTCGTGTATTTCTACCATGCAGCGCTCTGGGTAGAATAAAGTGGGCAAGTTGAGCACTTGCCATGAAAATATTTGTAAAATAGACTCAAGTCACCAACCTGCCTTCGATGTTTAAGGCTTTCCAGGTTGTTTGTCAGACTATGGTCACCGATCAAGCGAATGGCTCTTCTTTCAATGGGATCTAGCAATCTCGGGGTATGTTTAGGAGCAGAGCCCCAAATATGCGAACAGTACTCCAGCGATGGTCGAATTTGGGCTTTGTAGGGCATCAAAAGTTGTTGGGGTGTATAGAGGTTCTTTGTTCGGAAAAGCACTCCAAGCTTCTGCGAGGCTGCCTTAGCAATGGCCGCAACGTGGCTATGCTAAGACATATGACTATCCAAATTAACGCCCAATAAATGAATTCATGAAGCCAAGGGAATCGAGTGTCCCGCCATAACTATATCCGGTTTATCTACATTATCTTTTTTAGAAAAAACTGCCGCCTGCGTCTTTTTAGCGTTAAATTCTACTTGGTTACTGTCACCTCAAGACAGAATTTCTTCCAGGTCTTTGTTGAGATGTGAGACCTCTTGCTGCCTATAGAGATGTGCATTAGCAGCCGATATCCGAGCATCCAAAGTAAAAGATGAAACAAGTATGCTGTCATCAGCGAAGCTATATATAGGATTTTTAGTTTTTTCCAAAAGATCGTTAATGTAGAGTAAGAAAAGGGTGTGCGACAATATAGAACCTTGAGGGACTCCGGCGTTGATGTTAAATGTGTCTGAAAGAAATCTGTCCATCGCCACTCGCAGAGAACGGTCTTTAAGAAAGCTCGACAGCCATGAATAAAATTGAACCAGCATTCCGTATGCTCTCGCTTTAGTTAGAAGCCCCTCATGCCATACTCGGTCAAAAGCCTTGGATATGTCCAGTGCTACCGCCCGGGACTCTCCATGATGTTCTATTGCGTTGTTCCAAACATGAGTAACATGAGCGAGAAGGTCTCCTGTTGATCTAGACCTACGGAATCCATACTGGCGGTCACTAATAATGTTGAAGCCTTCCAGGCATTTTAATAATTTTTCGTTGATAGCCTTCTCCATAACTTTGGATATAACCGAAAGCAATGCGACTGGACGATAGTTGTTTGGCAAGGTCTTCTTGCCTTTTTTGGGTATGGGCTGGACTCGCGCAGTTTTCCAGCAAGAAGGAAATATTCCTCTTTTGTAGGATAAGTTAAAAAGCCTACAAAATATCGGTGTCAGTTCGTCAGCGCATGTCTTAACTACAATGACTGGAATATCGTCAGGACCAGAGGCCTCTTTAGTGTCAAAACTCCTTAAGATTCGTTTAACATGGCGGTGGCGAAAAACAATCTTAGGCATTCTCGATTCTACAGGGGGAATGTTCGGTGGAGTACTTCCCTGAAAATTTACCGTTGAATGTGAAGAGAATAGTTCCGCCAGTAGGTTTGTGTGCAATGGTGCCATCAGAACGTGTTAGAGGTGGAATGGTTGACTTGGTAAAGTTCTGACTGACGGCCTTAGCTACCGACCAAAATGATCTTAACCCGTTAGGACATTCAAGAAGTCTGTCTTTGATCCTCTGGTTGTGTGCTTCTTTGCTTTGGTTTATCGTTTGCTTGCATTGGTTTGGAGCGTTAACAAAGATGGTACGATTTTCGGCGGTAGGATTTTTACGCTATTGTCGGTAGAAATAATTTTTTGATTTAATAGCTCGTTCGCAATTCTTGGTAAACCAAGGCTTGCCGTTAGAAGGGCACTTTTTTGAGAAAGGGATGAAGGCTTCCATGCCAGTAAGGATAACCTCCGATATTTCTGTTGCACAGATGGATGGATCATCAGAGGTAAAACAAACGTCCCGCCAAGGAAACGTTCGAAAATGGTCCCTTAGGTCATCCCACTTAGCTGATGTATAATGCCATACCTTGCGTGGTTTAGGAGGCTCTTCGGCACTAATTGGTAGTGTGTTTAGTGCCGAAATAAGGTTGTGGTCGGACGTTCCTAGCGGCGGCTTCACAGTGACAGTGTACAAGTCGGGGTTTGAAGTTAAGAAAAGATCCAACAAACTAGCAAAATCACCATCTCTGTCTGGAATCCGAGTTGGTTCACCCACCATCTGGGTGAGGCCAGAGCTGATGGCAAAGGATTCGGCTTCACGACCTTGTTCGTCGGTCATGTTTGAGTATTTGAGCCAGTTGACATTTTGAACGTTGAAGTCGCCAAAGATGACAACTTCGGAATTGGTATGGTGGGTTTGCAAAAAGTCGATAGTATTAGCAAGAGAGGCGAACAAGTCTCTATAATGGGTATCACTTGGCGGCCGGTAAAGGCAGCAGATGAATTTAGTAATTCTCTGCGTTGATATTTTAAACCACATTATATCAAAGTCGTTAAGCTCGAGTGTCTCCTCTCGTTGACAAGAAATATCACTCCGGACAAAGAGACAAAGGCCAAAATTCCGCCTAAATTGGTGATGGAAGTCGTATCCAGGTTATAAATAGCTGACCGTACTAATCAATGATCTGACCTTTGTTTCGGCTAGTACAAGTACATGACGGGACACCATGTATTTTGTATATTTCCCACCCTGGAAACCGGAGACATCGGCACAGTGACGAAACGTTAGCTAAAAGAGCAACTTCACGCCACCTAAGCCGATGCGATGGTATTTCACCGGGCGATGTCGGGTGAGCCAAAATCTACCATCTACAATAATGTTGTTAGTAGATGCTGATTATGCAAAATTAATGCATGTTTTTATTGCAGTGACTCTTTAAGGTCTGCCAGCAACTTCGAGGCGTCGAAGACAACGCGAAGTTTCATGGTTATACCTAAATTAATAACCGCGTGATGTGGCAAATAATAGGCGTCGTTGCTATCTAGTTCTGTAGTTTCATCCTAAGCTCTGTCATATACCCTAATGTCAAATAGTCATGAATAAAGTCGGTATATTGATTTTTCAAAATAATATTTTTCTATAATCGTTTTACCAAAAGCTCAAGACATTGTACAATAAAATAATATTTTTCTTTGAACTCATTTGTTTGCAGAAAACCACGATAATATAAAGAGTGCGTAGCAATATGCCTTCTAGAGCTCTTATGTACTGTCAAGCTACAAACAACAAATAAAAACGACAATTATAAACAATTGTTTAGCATAAAGGTTATAGTATTAAAGTAACCTAGTAATGGGTGTTTGTGACTTGATTCCAATTATTTGGATAAAACAAAACTACCCGATGTTTGTGAAATTAGATAGGACTTTTTACTTTTGACGAAATGGCAGGTAGAATCTTTTGTTTTTTACGAAATAAAAAGTAATTTGCATCACTAGCTTTATTACCTTCAAATGTATGGTGAGGCTGTTACTCTAGCCTCTTTGAACATACTGACATAATCACTAGGCAAGTATTTTACGGTTTCTTAGTTTGCTTTCGTCAGTGCTATGATCCGGTTCTAAATATTTTTGAAATACCTACGTCTATTTTGGTTTATCATTGCTAAATTCAACAGGGCGTTTGAAAGAACATTATATCGGTTTTCGCTGGGGAAGCCGTCTGACCAAATTATTATTGAAATTATTTCAACAGTTTAACAACTTTGAAGACAGTCCAGAACACATGAAGTGAAAGTCGACGCAACTAGTTGATTGCTTTGATCATCGAACCACCAGTAGCAAACAACATCTTTGGTTGCTAAATTAAAATCCGTACAGTTATTACAATACAACTTAGTTTTAAAGTATATTTTGCCAGCATTGGGGCATGGGGATAGCTTAACCGCTTGCACGTCCATTTGGATTATTATCGTTGGATTTTTCTTTTCGTGCTTCTTCCTTCCTTTTTTGATGTTGCGCGTGATGTTCCTCCAAAATATTTCCACACTTAAATGAGACATAGATATTACATTGGTCGTTTTTAGAGGTGTAAAATGATAGATTTTTGCCGTGAAAAACTTTAGTAAATGATTTTCTAGCCAAGCTTGGCACAGCTTTATCTTCAATGAAAGTCAGGAATAGTTTATGAACGTCACTTAAAGACTATGAATGTGGTTCTAGGTACAAGTTTAAAGAGTCCTTTCTGCAGTGTGCAGTCAGTTTTACTAGTGGTTTAAAAAAAATTCTAGGAATTCATACTAAGTTTTTGCTATACTTTGACTCGCTGTTTCATATTGACTGTACTTACTTTTTCAGCGTGCATACCACAGAAACTCTGATCAACCCGTAAGTGAACTGTTTTGTAACTAATACGCAGAGTGTTAAGAAATATCTTACGATATACTTGCAAATGATTTAACATGTATGTATAACAACCCTGTCTCCTTGAAGGTCCTTCTACAGTTTTACGTGTTGTAACAGTTTTTTAACATTAAAGGATACAAAACCACGCCCTTAATCCCAGTTAGTAGTCTTCCAAAACCTGTTAAAAATTGGATTGTTGTATGTTCTGTCATACCAGAGCAGTGTCAGTACATGGTTTTATCAAAAACCACCGTGAAGTTTTAGTAATCTAGAGGGTTTGACCACATTGTTATCTCGTTTACACTTTCATTATATTTAATCCCGAGATATTGTTGTCCCAGCCAGCACAATCTTTATTTTATTTATTTTTATTGCACAGAGGCTTGTCAAAAGCCAAACAACGCGTATACATTAGTAGATACCGTACCCACACACACAAAAATTTTAACACGAAAAATAGTCCAAAACGTTCCACACCAGAATTGGTTAAGGAATTTTTATAAACACTATGTTAAATTTGCAATCTTTGAGTGGTTAAATGGTACAACAGTTCAGTTAAAATTTACCAATTGAAGGTGTACTAATAACACTTTATTAAGTTAAAAGTTAACCACATATATTGGTGATTTTAACAAGTAATTTGTTAAGTTAACCAAGACAGTAGTTGGTTAAATTTAGCACTTTATTAAGTAGAATTTATACGAATCTTTTGTTTTGTTAACTAAGCACGGTAGTTAATTATAACTATTTATAGAGTTAACCGTAACATCAAAAATGGTTAGTTAGAGATATATACAGGGTGTCAAAAGAAGTCTGAAATATTGAAAATATTTCACAAACTACTAAGTATTCAATGCTCAAAATTGGTACATCTAGGTACATAGCTAAAAACGGCACACCTATGAAAGATAAAACCGTTTCTGTAACTGTACAGTTTTATTCACATCAAACGCAAACTTATTTATATTAAAGAGGAAAGAAAAATCCAAAATTCTTCACAAATATTTAATATCTCGCTCTACGTGTTTCGGTTTCTTAAACCATTATTTTCAAGAGCTGTATAATATAATCACAAACTTATTTTCAATGCAATCAATCACAAGCTCACAATGGCGAGCATAGGGTAACTAACATAGTTAGTTAACTGTGCTCGCCATTGTGAGCTTGTTTGTGTCCTTAATGTAAAGTTTGTGATTTTCCTTCCTTCTTCTTTAATATGAATAATCTTCACCCCGAGATATCTATGATTCAATTAAGCAAACTTATTTATTTAAAATATTCTAATACTGAAGAATTAAATATTTTAAGGCTTAGTCGATGTATTCTTTAAAATTACAATTATGATAAATAATGAGTTAGTTGGGTGCTTGAAGGAATTAAAAATCCAATGCTTCTGAAGTAATTTCTATTTAGAGATCCTTTAAATACAAATTTTTTGTCTTAAGAGCTAAAACGAAACAATCCCTTATGGGAAAAATAATAAGAAATAACTTTCCATTTCTAAATGTAATTATAAGAACAGGCTTAACATTAAACTGACCTAATTATAAGTGGAATTAGTCCTAATATGAGTATAAACTTTATAAAAGTTTTTTACTAACAACCTAACCTACTACGAGAGATTCTAAGCTTGGTTCACATTTAATCCACCCTTTTTCTACACCATATACTACTTTAAACACCGACATTTTGAACCAACATCCGAGGGCTCTTCTCGGCCAACGTGCCCGATGCGACGCGACACCGACTTTTGCTTTTTAACTGAAACGTATTTTCACGTAAAGTCTGTGCGTTTTAAGAAGTCCGATATCGGATTAAATCACCAAGGGATGTCATCGCTTTTAAAACAGTAAGTCGGTTAAGTTACAATATCTTCGCACCTTCGCTATACTTGATCACACCGAACATCCCACTGGTTTACTGTATTCTATTACTGGCCGAAATCAGAGGTTTCAAAACAAAATTATCTTAGAATTACGCGTTGAGCATAAATAATAATTAGATAGATAATTAAATTATTTTGCTATTATTATAGTTAAATCTATATAATAATCGCTATTTTCCAAGAACCAATTAAAATTTGCTCAAGTGCGGGATGGTTAAATATGTTAAAGATTTTGTCAGGTATATACTTTTCCGATAATGACATCATTTTGGGATTATTATAATTAAATCTTCATAATAATTACTATTTTCCAAGAAATAATAAAAATTTGCTGAAGTGCGGGATGGTATGTTCTACTTTATTTTAAATAAGTAGTTGTGCTTTTCACTTTTGGTTTGTTTCTCATTGTGTGTGAATTAAAATCAGTTATTAAGCAAAGTTATGGAAAATGTTCAGCAAGGTGGCACCTTGCCTAGAAGGCATTTATCTCCAGGTGAACGCCGTTTGGTATTACAAGTGGAACGTTATTTTACTTTAGAAAAAAAATACTCGGGCCCGTTAGAGTCTGTTTTGGCAGTGCAAAAACGAACGTCTGATGCTTGCGGCATTTCAGAGAAGACCTTAAGAAGACTTCGAAAAAAGAGTGAAGAGGATTTGGACAGACCATATAAAAGGGTTCGACTCCATTCAAAAACCTTGGATTTATCACAAGGGATAAAACTCTCTATTAGGAATATTGTTTATGATATGTATAAAGCCAAGGAATATGTTACCCTCAAAGCTATTCTTGAAAAGATAAAGCAGAAAAAACTTTGCGGTATTGGAACTAACAGTTTGTCCATCATCTTAAAACATATGGGTTTCAAATATAAAAAAACGAACAACAGAAAACTGCTTTGCGAGCTGTCCAATGTTGTTTCGAAAAGATGGCAATTTTTAAGGGATTATTTAAACAACAAAAAATCGGAATTGTCAAGACAAGTTGTTTTACTTGACGAAACATGGGTATTTGCAAACGGAACTTTAACAAAAACGTCTTGGCAGGATGACTCAAAGCATTGTTATTCAAGTACCCGTGCAAGTAATGGAAAAAGGTATATTATATTACATGCTGGTAATGAAGAAGGTTTTGTTTTAAATGCCAGTTTGATATTTTCATCAACAAAAAAAACTGATGATTATCACGACAATATGGATGCTGAAATTTTTGAGCATTCGTTCGAGGAAAAACTTTTAAAAAGTTTAGAAAAACCTTCCTTAATTGTTTTAGACAATGCCTCTTACCATACGAGACTCGAAGAGAAATTTCCTACAAGCAGCTGGAAAAAGGAAGAAATAAGAGAGTGGTTGTCAAAGAAAAACATAAACCATGAAAATTTATATTTAAAAAGTGAACTTTTAAGCAAGTGTAAAGAGCAGTCATTTAAAAAAAAGTATGTTGTTGACAAATTAGCCCTTAAATATGGACATCAAATTTTGAGATTGCCGCCCTACCATTGTCATTACAACGCAATTGAATTGGTATGGGGTATTAGCAAGAACTATTATGACAAACATGCCTGTAAAAATATCGGTAAGCCTAGCGTTATAAAGTTATGGGAGGAGGCGCTTAGCCAAGCGGGCAAAGAAGAATGGCGGAAATGCATTGAACACACAGGAAAAATGATTTTTGAATCTTATGAGACAGAACAGGTTATAGACGAAGTAAGACCGTTAATTATTACGAATGATGATGATGATGACGATGATGTTGATTCTGATGAGTCTGAAAGCATGGGTGAAATTTCAAATGCAGAGGAAGACTACTTTTAGTAGTACCTATCTACAAGTAGGTACGTTCTGTCGCAAGACTACAAAATCGGTTCTTTTTAGAACCAAAACTTTATAAAAAAGAATTCGTAAAACTAATTTGTCTGAATACTACAAAAGCTAAAAAATTATTATTTTTCTTTACCTAAACTAATTTTTTATTTACTTTAAATTATTTTATTTAGAAAATGTAATTCATCAACATCCAAAATTACCTTCAATATAATTTATTGTTTGAGAGCCACCGACATAATGCTCAAGAGGTTTTATGGCTTAGCGGACTTCTTAAAACGCACAGACTTTAGGTGATTATTTTGTTGCGGGTACAATAGCTCAGGTTCGTGACCAGGGGGTTATACAGGGTGGTGCATCGATCCACGCAACATAGGAAATCCCATGTAAATTTTGAGATGGTAAAATATTGGCTCCCTTGTTTATTTAGGGCCGATAATTTATTTAACTTTATTAAAGGGAATACTTTGACGAACTAACTGACGAAATTTTAGCGCGATTTACTAAGTCATTAAGGGTTTATTTAAAAAAACGTCAATCTATAATTGGCGAAAATTAACAAATACGGTTCTGAAGCTTTATAATAAAAACACCAGTAAATGTCAGTAACTGACAAAAAGGATGTATTATGACAATACATTTGTTTTCGGGTAAAATAGGTTAAAAGCTTCAAGGTTTAAGGTGGATTTATAAACTATTCAGTTCAGTTACGCGCAGTTCAGTTCCGCAGCGCAGTACGCCAGAGTTCGCCCGAGGTCGCCGTAAACAAATTTGTAATTTATAAACTTAGCTGCTGTTCGCATGTCGTATTGAATTTCATTGGTTCATTTGGCCTGTCAACCACCACGTGATTCAACTTTCGCATTTCATTGGTTAAGAGTCCTGCGACAACGAACTGCAGCGTCAAAAGATAAAACTTGGCCATCTCGAGCGTAGCCGAGCGTCTCGCTGCGCGACTGGGCGTACCGCTGCGAATGAATTGAGGGTTTATAAATGGTTTGGTATGTTTTCGTTTGTTTAAAGTCGAACGACAACCAGCGAAACTGAACTGGACTGCGCGGAACTGAACTGAGCGTTGCGACAAGTTTATAAATCCCACTTTAAGATTTTTAATACAATTTGGTTTGTCTCTCTGTTATACAAGCAAAAATATAGGGGAGGAGATAAATCAATAAAACAGTTTTGGTAAACAAAAAGTACTTTATTTTTCGAGAATTTGACTTTCTAATGCATAATAAAACAACTAAATTACATACTTAACTAATTATTTAATTAAATGTTCAAACAACCCCCCATTTGCTGCTAGGCAATACCCCAAACGATCATAAAATTCGTTTCGAACATTTCTTAATTGATACACGGACAGTCTTTCACACTCTGCAGTAATAGCATTTTTGAAATCCTCCAGCGTCTCGTATTTAAAATTTTTGTAAATGGTTGTTTTTAGGTGTCCCCATAAGAAAAAGTCATTCGGCGAAAGATCGGGAGATCTAGCTGGCCAATTGAATGTGTTCATGCAACGCAGGCGTAATTTCATTTTGAAGCAGTTCAAGAAAATATTGAGCGGTTAAATTTCGATTTAAAAAGAGCGGTCCGATGATATGATGTTCCAAAATGCCAGCCCACAAGTTGACTTTTTGGGAATACTGCGTTCTTGTTTCAATATACCGAAATTCATTTTCTTGGCTCCAGTATCGAAGATTTTGAACATTAGGCTCGTTATTCAAGGTAAAAGTACATTCGTCGGTGAAACAAATATTTTGCAAAAATTCCCTGTCATTGTTTGCCCTCTCCATCATATTAAAACAAAAATCAGCCCTTCGAATCATGTCCCTATCTCTTAGTTCTTGAACTTTATGGTATTTATACGGATAATATTTATGTTTATGTAGTACTCGTAAAACGGTTGTATGATGTTTCCCCACTTCGTCTCCAATATGCCTAGTACTTATAATTCCCTTATTTTCTTCCACACTTAACAAAATATTTAAGTCTTTATCATTATCTGCAGGATTATTACCTTCGTCTTCTCTTTCGCATTTACATTTATTGAGAAGCGTTCCACTATTTTCAAATTTTTTAATTATTCTGGTTATGGTGGATATTGCTGGAATTGGTCTCTCTGGATAATGTACTGCAAACATATCCGATACTTTTCCGCTGCTGTTTCCTGTATAATACGACTTAACTATAGCAATCTTTTCAGACGTAGAATAGTTCATAACGAAATAACAATTATTATTATAGTTAAAAAAATTGTCAAGCTTGGTTTGAATTTGACACTGACATAATCAATCAAAATATTAAAATTCAGACCCGTATTATCCATTTTAGGAAAATAAAAGATAATATTATTTGTTAAATAACTTTGGATAGACTGCATGAAAATTATTAAAATTTTGAAACTGAGTTTAGTTTATTGGATTCTTTAAAAAGTTTAGATAAACTTCTGCTCTAAAATAAATTGGGGAGCTAATATGTGACCACCTTAAATTTTGCATGGGATTTCCTATGTTGCGCCAGCCAATGCTCCACCCTGTATACTCTTGCACCCTATGTAACTAAATTGAGCGATACAATCGTTCTATTCTGATGTGGTTCTTTTAACTCTGTCTGATGTTGTTTAAATATACTTGTAGTTAAACCAATCAAAATAATTATAAAATAAATAGGTAACCCTGTTTGGTGTTATTTAGTTTTTATGGTGTTAGATCACTGTTGGCATAGTTGTTTTAACTTTCCTTTTTTGTTAATTTTTAAGTCCGCCTTAACCACTAACCAAAAAATGTCTACTCCGAAATTATTTTTGTGTGCGCACTCGTATATTATGCAGCCACCCAAAATTTATTTTTGGTTTAACAAAATTTAAATATAAATTATAAATCATTATAAATATAGATTTTGTTTATGTGTTTTTAATTTAGTAACAGTTCCAATAATCATCTATTAAATATTAACTGGAAAATTATTATCAAGCAAGTAAATAGGTTTTAAGTAGATACTTGGCATAAGCCGTTTGCCTAACTATAAATTGAACAGCTTCTTTATCAGTTTTCAATTGTTATCCAATAGCGAACCAAAACACATCCATAAACATGTCTCGTTCTACAATTATTGTTGTTTTACTTTGCGCCTTTGTAGCGGGTAAGATATTTTTTTTTAAATACTTTTAACGGTTTTGTTTCATAATTCTTACCAAATATACTTTTATGTGAGTATATTATTGTTATTATTTACAACAAATTTAACAGGAATTAAATTTTTTAGGTGTTTTTGGAAACAGATACTGTTACTTTTGCAATTCCTACACTGATAGAGATCACACTGCCTGCGTCGATCCCATGAGCCCCTATCCAGCAGTAAATTACACTGTTTGCCCTAATAACTATCTTTGTACAAGGGTGTCATATATTACACGTAAGTATTGTTTATCCAAAAGTATGCTTTAGAACTGTATTACTTACGGCAGCTTTTTAAATGTTTCGTTAACTATAAACCATTCAGGCTATAAATTGTCAATAAGCTAGACCACAGTTGATTCTTTAGCTTGGGTAATTAGATGTAGAGCTAGTTAAATTCAATTGCAAAATATTGTAAAACCAACCGGTTAGTCAATAGCTGTTGACAAAACTAAAATTAAACTCAGGTTTAAACTACCAATTATTTAAATATTAAAAAAGTTACCCTTTTAACTTAACGCCTCAGTCCCCATTTCGTAAAGCGCCGTGTATGAAATATGTCGCGTTATAAATAAATATATTTTAGATTAAGGTGTATTTCATTTACAATATCGATGTAAAATAAATTCATCTTTAATTTTTAGAAAAACAATATGTAGTATCAAGAGGATGTGATCTGGCTGGGGATACCTGTAACAATATTTACAGACAACTGTATGCCTACTATCCCGATCTTTCAAGTTTCAATTGTTACACCTGCACCGTTGATTATTGTAATGCCGCTTCAGGATTGTCGGCCCAGGCAGCTCTTCCAGAAATTAAATCGGTAGATGCTGAAGTAAAACACGTGTAATTAAAAAAAAAAACTAAGTGTAGTTTTAAGTTTATCTATAAGAAAATAAAAATTAATTGTAAGTGATTTATTTTTCATTTTTGTCAATCTTGCATACCTAAAATGTATAAATTCGATTGAATCGGCAGTTGGTTCCTTGTGAAACATTTTTAAAATAATAAACTAAAATACTTTTTACTTTTTAATGTTTCAAGGTTTTTAATAGAGAGTTACTCTACATATGTTTCGCCTTATTAGGGCTATAAATATATATTTTAAATGATAGTATATCGGGTGTTAACAGAATAATTTTTCAGAGCACCACTGCGTTATATCTAAAGATATTTTATTGAACACTTACATAAAGTGAACATTATTAATTCGATTTTAGGCTAATCGAGTAGGTTATGATTCACACGTGGGTTATAACCATATCTCACCAGTGGGTTATGATTATAACTCACTTGTGGGTTGTGGTGAAATATGCATTCATCTCGGCAATCATTTTACATTTATTACATAAATAAAACGCATTGTTGATTTAAAAACTTTTAATGATGAACTCACATGAACAAAAGTTAAAAAAATTGCTGAAAATGTCCTCCATCAGCCAGTAAACACCCATGTACACGACGTGCTAAATTGTCTCTTGAATTTCGGGACTGGCGCGAATCGTATTAAAACCATCAATAATACGCAGTCGAAGGTCTTCTTCATTTTCAATAGGAGTAGTATAAACGAGTTATTTAAGGTGACCTCAGAAATAAAAATCCAATGGATTCAGATTCGGCGAACGGGGTGGCCATGGGTGAGGTCCTCCTCTACCTATCCAACGAGCAGGATATTGTTAATCTAAATAGTTTTCAACACGTACTGCAAAGTGAGGGGGAGCGCCGTCATGCACGAACCACATTAAAGTTCTCGTTCTTAATGGTACTGCTTCCATCAATTCTGGCAATTCATCTCTAAGGAAGTTGTAATAGACATCACTAGTAAGTCGATTTGGAAAAAAATACTGTCCAACTAAGCTATCTTCAATAATCCCTGCCCAAATATTAAAAGAAAATGTATGCTGGTGATGTCCTTCGATGATAGCATGAGGATTATCTTCCGCCCGAATATGGTTGTTGTGAAAATTTTTGATGCCTTGTCTGGAAAAATTTGCTTCATCTGTAAATAGTATTTTTGCCGAAAAATGTGGGATCCTTAAAGAATTTTCTTAAAACCAGTTACAAAAATTAACTCGAGCTGGAAAGTCTCTAGGCAACAAAGCTTGCACTCTTTGTACGTGATAAGGATAAAGTAAATAGTCCTTTAAGATACTCCATACTCTTTTGTAACTCACATTCAACTCGTTCCCGATTTTCCTCGTACTAGTGCCTGGAGATTCTTCCATCATGTTTAAGACCTCTTCTTCAAGTTGTACGGTTCTAACTGTAAGTGGTCGGCCGTCTATTTTGCTTTTTGCAAAACTACCTGTTTCCTCTAACCTGAGGTGCAATCGCAAACCTTTGAAGAACAGTGAAGTTTTAGTACTCTGGGGGTTTTGACCACATTCTTTTTTCGTTTTCACCTTCATTTTTTTTAATCCCAAAGATAGTGTAACGAGGTACTTTTTTCATTCCCACACGTACGACATTGCATCTGCACATTCAGAAAGCGCCTATGGCAGGGCGGAAGTGGAGTGCCGCGGTCAACCGTGTCAACCAGCCCGCCGAGTTCGACGCCGCGGGAACGACTTGAATGTGGGACTCCGTGAACGACGACAAGGCAGAGAGACCAGCGAGTAGCGCCCCAAATTGAGACCGATGCCTCGAGACACTTCCCCGCGACGACAAGGAAACTGAGTATAAAGTAGGACTGGATTAGCCTAATAATTTATTCGTTTTTGATTAGTCTTGACATAAATAAAAGCTGTAATAATTATGATGACCATCATTTAATCAAGCCGGTGGCCCTCGTGACAATATTGTTGTCCTAGCATGCACAATCTTTAGTTTATTCATTTTTGTTGCACAGAGGCTTATCAAGGACCAAACAACGCGTATACATTACTAGTTATAGTACCTACTCGTATAATATGCAGCCACCCTAACTTAATTTTTGGTTTAATAATGTATAAATACCTATAAATTAAAATCATTATAAATATAAATTTTGTTTATGTGTTTTGTTTTGGGTTTTTAATTGATTAATAGTTCCAATAATCTTCTATTAAATATTAACAATCATTATCACGCAAGTAAATAAGATTGAAGTAGATACTTGACATAAGCCGTTTGCCTAACTATAAATTGAACAATTTATTTATCAGTTTTCAATTGTTGTCCAAAAGCGAGTCAAAACACATCCATTAAGATGTTTTATTCGACAATTGTTGTTCTACTTTGCGCCTTTGTAGCGGGTAAGATATTTTTTTTAAATACTTTTAATGGTTTTGTTTCATAATTTTTTACCAAATACACTTCTATGTGAGTATGTTATTGTTGTTATTTACAAAGAATGTAACAGGAATTATATTGTTTAGGTGTTTTTGGAACGAGAGCCTGTTACCTATGCAATTCTTATACTGATAGCGATCACACTGCCTGCATGGATCCCATGAGCCCCTATCCAGCAGTAAATTACACTGTTTGCCCTAATAACTACCTTTGTACAAGGGTATCATATATTACACGTGAGTATTGTTTCTCCAAAAGTATACATTAGGACTGTATTACTTAAGGCAGCTTTTTAAATGTTTAGTTAATTTAGGCTATAAATTGTCAGTAAGCTAGTAGAGCATAGTAAAAAAAACTCGATTGCCACGAGATGTCGCTACGTGCAACTTCTCGCATATGTATCTAGACCATGTTTGATTCTTTAGCTTAGGAATTAGATGTATTTTAGATTATGGCCTATTTCATTTAAAATGTCAATGAAAAATAGAGTCATCTTCAATTTTTAGAAAAACAATCTGTAGTATCAAGAGGATGTGATCAGGCTGGTGATACCTGCAACAATATTTACAACCAACTTTCTGCCTTCTATCCAGATCTTTCAAGTTTTAATTGTTACACCTGCACCGTCGATTACTGCAACGGCGCTTCAGGATTGTCGGCCCAGGGAGCTCTTCCAGAAATGAAATCCGTAGATGCTGAAGTAAAACGCGTGTAATTTTGAAAAAACTTAGTGTAGTTTTAAATATGTATCTATGGGAAAATAAAAAGGAATTGTGATTTATTTTTGATTTTTGTCAATCTTGCATTCCTAAAATATATATTTTAAATCACAGTATACCGGGTGTAAACGGAATCGTTGTATAGAGAACCACAGCGTAGAGTGAACATTATTTGTTCGATCTTAGACTAATAAAGCAACTTATAATTGACATGTAGGTTACAACCGTAACTCACTAGTGGGTTGTGGTAACATATGCATTTATCTTGGCAATCACTCTACAGTTATTACATAAATATAACCCACGAAAAACAAAGCTTTACTATTATAATGTGAGAATTTAACATCTGTAGGTATTATATTAAGGGAAGTGGAGTATAGTCGACATTTATATCTTTCTCTCATTAGTGTATAAATTTTTTGAAAGCTTTGTCATAACTATTTTTTGCCTTGTGGGGAATAATAAATGAGCACGCCAGGTCCGCTTCTTTTTGAATTTCGGCTGGACTTTCTCCCATATTTGGAAAAACTACCCTCGAAAATCGCAAAAAATAATAATTTTATTTACTAATCAATTCCATGACAACAGTAATCTCCTTAATCTACTTTTACGTCTCAAATTTGTCATTCAAAAATATGTCAATTAATATATAATACTGGATTTTCCAGTTTACATTGAAGCAATAAAATTTTTTAGTTATATTAATATCTATCAAGTGTTGGATAAAATTTTGTATGGCACTCGTGTGTTAAGTCATATTATAAGTCACTTGGGAAGTAGCTCTCGAGGCCGTAGGCCGAGAGGGCTAAACATGTCCCAACGTGACATATATATAACATAACATGCTTGTACCATAAATAACCATTATTTAAATTTGTGTTTCTGCTATGTTTGAGTAGGAAGTTGTTTTCAACGGAAGTAACGCAAAGTTTAAAATTTTATGTAAAATTCTTTACTTTTTATTGCATCATCGAATTTTTCTCAAAATTTTCTTTTCAACGACGTACAACAAGTCGACATTTAATATAAGAATGACGACGTTAGACCCATCTTTCAAGAAACGATATTGCGCCAATAATCAAATCCTTTTCATTATTTAATACCAAAGTCCAAGGTATCCCTAATTATCCAAAGGCATTTTCAAAGTCACGATGCGTTTTGTTTCCAATTTACACATGTTTTGATAACAATTTACTTTTTCAATAATTAACAACCGAGTTCTTTCTTAAAACTGAAGGGAACGCAATATGATTTGTAGAATGCCTTTGGATAATTAGGGATACCTTTGACTTTGGTATTAAATAATAAAAATTATTTATTATTTTGTAAAATGGCTCTAACGCCGCTAATTCTTATATTAAATGTCATAATGTCAACTTGTTGATCGCAATCATTACTGTTTAATGGACAAATTAATTGTAAGTAATTCAGTTTAAATCTATCTGATAAATGGAAATCCCATGTTGGAACATTCTAATCTAGAGTACTAATAAAAAATTGTAGTATCGCATTTTTTTTTATATCTGGACTGTTCACGCGCTGTTTAACTGTCTAAGTTTGGTTCTTGTTGTAGATATGGATTTGTGATCTGTTTGTCTTATCTGTGTAAAAATTGTACTCTCAAACTTTTAAAAGTAATAATATATACAATACTTTCTAGATTATTTCTTTTAGACTGTTTCTTTTTAGTTATCTTTTTGTAATTATTTGTAATTATTATGACAGACACATCCTACGTCCCTGGGCTTTCAAAACATTAATTCGTGTTTATGTTTTGTATCTATTAAAGGCTAATAAAGATTTTTGACTTAACTTGACTTGATCCAACTCCTTCTACTCCAAAAGTTGCCAATCCGACGAATATGTGTACTGGTTCTATACACAAAATTTTAAAAAGAATAAGTTCTTCCCATACAGGGAAAATTGGTGATTTTATTTTATGTAAAATACATGGTATAGGTCAGCTCTATTTCAACAATTTTGAAAATTTTAATCGAGAGGTCAGAGTATTCAGAATATTTAAACGCGAAAGATTACTTACAGTGTTGCCAACCGTAACTGGTTTTCTTATTGTTTATATTATGTCAATCTACAATTGAGGTACGCATATTGGCGAGTAAAATAATTGCAATGCCACTGAATTTCTACACTAGGGGGTTTAAAGGGCGTCATCTGGTTTTACATTAAAAAATGTTGTAATCCAGCAGAGACCAAGTGAAGGTAAGACATTCTTGGCCACGATGGTAAATGGGAAAGGTTCTGAAGGTTAATCAAAGAAGCGGATTGGGCATATCTTGTAATTATCTTTTTAAACTTGGAAAAGGAAAATAGACACATATCACACATATCGCTACAGCTAAATGTGGTACCAGCGCAAGAATCAGCTATGAACGGCTATCTCTTCGGCCGTCAGCTCCTGTCGTTGGTAAATCCAAATATTTCTGTTTTCTTTACAAATTTTTACGTTTTCGGCATTTTTCCTGTTGTATTTGTGTAATAATATTCGTTTCTTCTATAAAATGAGTACCTATATATTATGATTTCTACAAGGGCAAAGGCAAAATTTTAAGGATACATGCCAAATATCGTACCTACCTGATAAACTACAAAATTTCGGAGAAAAAAAGCTTCGGATTCGTAATCAGTGACCTGAATTTAGGGTTTAAATAAAAAATAAGCGAAAAATTCGCTGTAGATACCCAGATTTTCAAATAATTACCAAACATAATTGAGTACCTAACCTGAACTAACCTATATAAATTATTAAGATTTTGTTGGAAAATAGTGCTTCATCCAATAATTTTTTGACTTTAATGTGTTTCATTTGAGGCAAGTTTTTTAAAAAATCCAAAAAAGTTACGAGGCTGACCTTCAAGGCCCCGAACCCTTAATTGTTTCAGTTTGGGTTTTCATACGCTTTATTTGATTTGTTTACTTTGACACTACAAATTTGTTCCGATTACTTACGAAGAGAATCGTTATTTACTGAATGTTACAATAATTTTATGCATTTTGGAGAGCTTAGCGAAAATACCATTAGGTACGCTAAATTATTTTTTATTGTTTAACACTCATTTTTGATTTAATTCGCAAACCTATTACCTGACTTCACATTTGTTGGCATGGTTGGATATGCAATTGAATGCTCTATGCAACGATATAATATTATATCCACTCGTTTGGGTTATTTGATATTTCAAGGTAAGGATGCCTGGAGGCATGGAGGTAACTTGCAAAATTCTACCAACTATTTAGCTAAACTTCCCGCTCTACTAACTAACCTAGGAGGAAGCTTTATCGTTTGAGTAAATTCAATAATTTAATAATATTTGTTAAAGATATTTTTTTAGTTGCAATCCAATATTTAAAGAATGTTTAAATCGATTTTTTTTTTATGTTTTTCTTCTATTTCAAGGAATACAAATGAAATATGTACCTGGCATATTATGAAGAGATCGTTTTTAAATATTACAATAAAAATATCTGAAAAACTACTCAAATCACCGGTCTCCTGAGCTATCAAATTATATGAAAGTCGATCAATTCTTTGAATACCATGAATAACCGACTTGGTAGGTATTAGAACCCATGAGTAGGTATTCCAGGGATGGTAGAATTTGGAGTTTATTAAATAATAATCAGGATTATTACATAGTTTTATAGAACAGTTATTAACTGGAAAATCTAAAGGTTGTTTAATTCCGCCGGATTCATCCCCATACGCGTTTCGCCGTAGAACGGTTTTTCAGTGAAGCTATCGAATCTTTCGCCGTTTCTGACTGATTCTTTTTGGACGTGCCAGATGATGCATTTGACTGCTAAGAGGTGTCGTTTGATTTGAATCGACAGTCTCAATGTAAAAGGGCAGTATTTTTAATAAAGGTAATTCCTGAAGCTGAAACTTCGTGCAGTCTGTCGGTAGCTAACGCACCCAAAATATAGTATATGAAATAAAAGTGCCCTTGAAAATGAAGTAATCAACGTTTCTTTTTTTTAATTTATTATCATTTTCAACACTTAATATGAAACTTCTAATAGACATAACAAAAAAGGATTTACAAATTTAAGAACAGCGATGTTTATTATTTTGTTATTGATTTGTTGGTATTTATTAATAAAATTATTACTCAAAAAAAGGTTTTTAGTAATAAATTGATGTTACTTTTCATCGTTATTTCCCGACGTTCTATATAAAAACAATTACATATAAATCATGAGGACTTATTTATGCTTTTTAAAAACATTGATTCACAATTCCAATAATAACGAAATAATCCTTTATAAGTATTATCAAGAAAGTAATTTCCCAAGTCGGTAAATAAGATCTGAGTACCTTCCTATTTAATATAAGTCGCTTGTCTGTCTATAAATTGAAGGGTTTAGTCTGTAGGTGTCAATCGTTATCCAAAAGCGAACCAAAACAAATCCATAACCATGTTTTATTCAACTATTGTCGTTCTTCTGTGCGCCGTTTTAGTGGGTAAGATATTTTATTTTTTTTTTGTTTATTATCTTCTTATTTACAAAAATTATATTTTTCAGGAGTTCATGGGGCTAGATCCTGCTACCTATGCAATTCTTACAGTGATAGAGACCACACTGCATGTGTCGATCCTATGAGCCCCTATCCAGCAGTTAATTATACAGTGTGCGCTGATAGCTATGTTTGTACAAGGGTGTCCTATATAACCCGTAAGTATTTTTTTTATTCTAATTCAATTATAAATATCTGCATCATATTTAGCTTCCTCTTCTTGCATACAACACCCAGTATAAAATGGCGATTATACATGAGTTGTTCATCGTATCCATCTAAGACAAACTAATTTTTAATTTTAGAAAAACAATATATTGTGTCAAGAGGTTGTGATTTATCTGGAGACACATGTAACAATATTTACAGACAACTGTATGCCTTTTATCCAGATCTTGCAAGTTTCAATTGTTACACATGCACTGCCAATTACTGTAATGCCGCTGCAGGATTGTCGGTACAAGGAGCTCTTCCAGAAGTTAAATCAGCAGATGAACAAGCGGAGCAAATATTGTAAAACTCCATTTACTCGTATTATAATTATAATTTCATACACTTCTTTATCCAAATAAAAAACTAATTTTTAATAATTTTTGTCCGTTTTTTATCAATTCTGTATACATGAATGTCAATATGAAAATAAACAACTTGTAATATTTCTTTAGCTGATGACACTGGTGGCTAGTGAATTACGTCAATTTAGTTCTGAAGGGAGACAACTTTGAGGTATTTGTTGTTGTATTAAATTCAATCCCCTGCCCCCTAGGGCACCTACACCTAAAATCTAAAATGGCAGCCCCCACCTATTTGATTATTTTTGAATTCCATATGCAATTTTAGACAAGCATTATTTTTTTTTTGCCAAATAATTTACTGTAATATCCAACAACTGTGCCTACTTTATTTAATTATTTTAAAAGTATTATTTTGTAAAACGATGAATAATAATGTTAAAAAATAGAATGAGACATGGCAGAACTTCAGTGCTCCAATTTTCTCCCAGGCACCTTTAAAGTTTTATAGTTGGCAGAAAAAAGAAAAAAAGGAGGTTAGCAAAGTTCTCAATCTGACATCAATAAATAATCCATATTTGAGCTGCTTTTCAGGTTTTATAAGACAACATAGCCCACACATAAAGTTTTCGAAAGTAGTGGTAATATATTAACATACAAAGGAATTAAAAACACGAACGACTTTTAAAAATATAGTAACTTTGTTTATTTTTGAACAATAAATAAACAAACAAATATTATAAACCTTAAAATTAAACGAATACATTCTTAGTGATAATCCTTGTTTAGGGAGAAACAAATAAATATGAACTTGATATCAAACTATTATTGGAAATTATTAATTAATGCAAAATAGATTTTAGGAAAAAGTATAAACGCTCCTTCTGTTAATCTTAAAATTAATTCAATATATATTGTTGAGGGAACTTATCGTTTATATCATCATTCTCAATGATGATCCCAATATGATATTTTATCAGCCTTCTTTAGTGAAGAATTGCACTACCACCTACATCCCTTGTTTTAGAATATGTGTCCCACAATTCTATTCTCCATTTCATTTTTCAGTCTGTATCCGCTAACATTTACAACTAGCCTCTCAAAAATACGAGATGTTTAATTAGGTGTTGTTAATTTGCAATTTAAAGTCACCTTTTTACATTGACAATTGCTTAATTAAATGACTTTAAATTATAATTGTGTTTGTTTTGGCACTGTGTATAGATATAAGTTTGAGTTTTAAGAGGCACTACCAGTTGATTTTAGCTCTAACCTGTCACAACAACACCAAATTCCTGTGAGTGAACAGTAAAGTTCACACACAATTACAACACTTAATTAAACATCTCCTACTTTTGAGAGGGAAGTTGTAAATGTTTGCGGATGCAGCCCCCTTAACTGTTATGGTAGTTCTATTTTAAATTCACTGCCTTTCCGCTTTAAAGCGTTTCGTGAAAATGTGCCGTTAGGTACTCAATTGTTTGACAAAAAAAAAATAGATGAGAGATTTTAAAAGTGTTTGAAAATTTATGTTAGTGTAGGAGAATCACCCCCATACAATGTTCTCTCATCCCGAAATAAGATATTTTTATGTTCTTGCGTTCTAATGTGTAACCATTCTTAACACGTATGGCGAATGAGTGAGGTAATTTTTTAACAATAAATTTTATTAACATCTTAGCCTCTCAATGTATAATATTTAAAAGTAAAAAGGGAAAATTTGTCTGTTATAATTATTGTATGAATCATCTAATGACGTTTGATTTAGTTTTAATTTTTTAAAAATTTTAAAATTTGTGTTACCTACATATTAATTATACTAAATTTAGCGTAGATTTGTTTTTATGTCATTTTGTTTTCTTTCTTCATGTAGTTGTTAAATTTTTTGACCACGTTAATAAAGACTACCATACGAGACGAATACTTCCATACATAATCAGAAAAAAATAAGTACAAAACGTTGTAATATCTAGTACGTGCAAGAATATTTTTGTGTATTTTTATATTAGATTTTTGTGAGATTTTTATTAACTACCTACCCAAAATGTTTTTCCATTTTTTAATCGGTCTTTAAATATTGTTATCGGCCGATTTGGGTTGGTCGTAAATCATTAAAATAATAAAGAAACCATTTTGTTAAAGTTTGTTTTACTATTTACGATCCCAGTCTTTAAATCCCTAGTCATACCCAAAAAACATGGTCGTGACAGCATTATTATTATTTAATATAATTTTTTGTACAACTGCCATTAAAAGTGACACTTTTAATGACAGTCAACAGTGTTAAAAGTGATTGTTTACGTGGAAGCGTGTTAAAAATATTTTTAACACTACATTTTCTTATGATGAAATCAAATAAAATTATAATAATAATTTTAAGAAGTGCAAATTTTTATTATCAATATTTAACAATCATTACTTACTCGATTACTTATGAACATTGATATTAACTGTACAACTAGAACAATTGCTAACATTAATGCCTTGCGACTTTAGGGAGCTTCGCAACACATCACTAGAATCCCCAGTACCATCATAACTAGTAGAAACCGGAAGTACAATATTGGATGATAACGTTCCAAAATCTGCTGATTTGTTAGAGGTTAGGAGAATTTTTGTGATTATTTGAATATTAAAATGCATTTTGAAGTTTAATGTCATTCCAAATTCCCCTATTTTATTATCGAAATAGGGCAGTTATACAAAAAACATTGTATGATATTTGTGTTAAAAGCAATTTTATTTTGTTTGTGAAATTGTTTAATTCGCTCCGCTCATTTCACAAACTTTTTCACTCACAAAATAAAACATCACTTTTAACACTCACATCATAAATAACTATTATGTAATTCTTTATCAAGATAAAAAGTAACTTTTAATAATTCAGACGTGAATTAATAAAAGTTTATTATCCAGCCTATAATATGCGTTATTGTTTAACGTTTGATCCTGATCTTGAACAAGAAATCCAAAAAAAGTAGAACGGTAAACAAACCATGGCCACCATCTCCATAGCAACGGATGTTTAATTTAAAAATTTCTAGAAGATCCACATGTGAGAAATCATAAGTATTTCCTGAAATTCTAACAATAGTAAATTATCTAAGTATAATATCTAATTATAATCTGTTTTCGATACAAAACAAACAAGTGCTTTTAAAGTGGGCCAATAAGTGTCATCAATCCATTATACACGAGTTTCAATAAGAGTGGCATTTGTCCAGTCTAGGATCACCTTTGCCATGTTCTTTGTCTTTAAATTAAGCCTATAATAAAACTATGTTCTATGATTAATTAAATAATACAGCATCAAACTAGTAGGTACTTTTAATTGTATTAGCTTCATCGGTCTTTATAACAGCATCATTTTCTGCACTTGGCTGTAAAAATATATGGCGCAAATAAGTCAACAAAAGATTTAAATGATCTTCGTTTTTTAAAATTTACTATTGACACAGCACGATAAAGTTTAAATAAAAATATTGAGTCAACCACATGTAGCATGTTACCACAGTTTACCATCAAATTCAGGAATGGATGATTAGTTTAATATCTCCTACTACTTCGTCTTGGAAAAAAACAGGGAGAAGCTATACAGACCGATAAGCCAATAGCTCCGGAATTTATACCTAAACTAACTTTTTGTAACTGCAAGACCGACTGTAGAAAGTTGTGCAGCTGCGGAAAAGCAAAGCTAAACTGCTATAATCTATGTGGTCAGTGCCAAGTAATTGTTTTCAGAGTACGAGGATGCTGTATTGGAAGATAATGTCTTGTACTTTTCTCTAACTCTGGTAAATATTCGTACTTTTTAAGTCATTTCTTATGAAAGTTCAATATATATTGTTGTTTAATATAGGCATTATTTAATTTTAATACTTTAAAGGCATTTTTAAACAATAATAGTACGCCAATGTATTAAGGAAATATTTACAATGTTAATTTTTAATTAAAAAAAAAATTAATAATATTCAAAACATAATGTTTAACTTTTTTAAAAGTATTATTTGCCATTTTAAGCTTCTGTGATATGCTCCTGTTTCAAAAAACTGTTTCTTAATATATAGTCGGCGTATAATTTTATGTAGTATTTTTTTCCACAGCCAAGTCATCACAAAATGTAAGTATTCTAACAGAATATGTCCTAAAAGTGTATGCCACCACATGGCTTGCAATCAAAATTTAATCATCATGTCGACATGAGCGCAAGCATCTATTTGGTATGATTGAAAAATCAAGATTTTTACCAGAAGATTTAAGAAAAATCATAGACCCAGTTATTCAAAGAAACGGCTATTTTAGTTATCCTGAAAATCTATTATTGGCTATGTTGGCTGTCGCAAAACTGTGAGATAATTAGGTCTCAGAAGATTATTGTAATGTAGGAGAACAGCAAACCAACAAGAAATACGGGAATTCAAATTTCCAGCTTCTAATTTTAATGCTGAAGACTACATAGATATGATTGACTGGCAGTCGACAACAGTAACAGAACCTGCCATAACAAAACGTATTTCCAATGAAGAACTAGAAGAAATTATTTCAGATGTCCCAGTGGAAATTGAAATTTTAAAATATCCATGCCACACGCAAGCTTTGGAAAGGTGAATCAAATTAGTAACAGAAGCCTTAGTTGCTGTATGTGAAAATAAAGCAAGAGATGGGTTTATAAGGGCACGAATTGCTTTTAGAGCCAGTTTGCCATTATTCGAGACAAAAAGTCAATACTTTTAAGTTGTTAATGCAAACTAGTCACAAAAGTACATATAAAGGTGGGAGGGCAATGGAACTCGATATGCAGCTACCTACACACGGTAAGCTCTGGGTTATTTCCATCAAATATGCATTAATTTCGGATTTTTGATGGAAATAAGCGAAGAGCTGCATCACAGCAATAAAAAAAGATATATATTGAACTTTTGAAATTCCGAGGCCAAATAGATAGATAGATAGATAGATAGATAGATAGAAACGTCTTTATTTTAACCTCGGCGAAGGTCAGCAGAGCTGTTTACTTAACCGAGCATACATTATAAATTTACAAAACTTAACAAATTTGAAAAATACCTACATAATATGATTAGAATTCTAATTACATTTAATATATTATCTAGTAATAATTTAGAAATATGACAGTAACAGTTGGCAAATAAATTCTAGCATGTATATAATAATGCAACACTATTTTAACTTATTTTGTATCTATTTATTTATTGATATTGACCTAGCAAGAAATATTTATATCTAGATTGAAATGAAAAGTAAGCTTAGATTATCAAGCTTGTTGACTATGTCAGTATTGTATATTTTAGGAGCCAGATAAGAAAAACTGCGTTGAAAGAGGGCAGTTCGGTGCTTTGGTAGATTTAATAGATTATTAAAACGCGTTGTGCGATTATGCGTGGAATGTCGGAAATGAAGTTTCTGACGAAGATATTGAGGAATTCCACTCCCAAGTAACCGATGTAGGATACAAGCAAAATGCAATTTTTGTCTATCCATGATTTTAAGCCATTTAAGCTTAGGCAGTTTATAGGTGATATGATCCCTTGCTCTCAGTCCGTAAATAAATCGAATACAGGAATTCTGAATTCGCTGTAGTCTATTCTTACATTGCAAATCTAGACACGGTCCATACACAAAGTTACAATAATTAGCATGAGAAAAACAAGTGTTTCACAGAGGGTTTTTCTTAAATAAGGTCTCAAGGTATTTTTACTTTTATAGAGATTTCTGAGAGAGAGATATGACTTTTGAATAACTTTACTCACTTGACTTCTAAACCTAAGTTTGGTATCAAATATAACACCCAAATTTTTATATTCTTGCACAACAGGTATCACGCTTCCAGCCATATCTACTTTCATATTTTCCATTGCCCATTCACTATCAGAACCAAAAAAAATAACTGCTGATTTGCTGGGGTTTAATTTTAAGCCGCTGTTTAGAGAATAGTCATAAACTGATTTTAGACATTGTGTGAGTTTATCCCTTGCCTCAATAGCACTGGATTGATTAAAACTTATGCGTAATTGTGTATTATCGGCATACCTTTGCATATCACAGTCCTTCACATGTTGGTTCATGTCAATCGTATACACTACGAAAAGTAATGGCCCCAGAATGGAACCTTGTGGTACACCCCTTCCTACAACCCTAAAACTAGAACGCTTGCCATCCAAGAAGACGAACTGAGACCTATCTGCCAGATATTCTCCAAAGAACTTCACCGAAGACTCATCGAATCCGAGGGAAGCCTAGCACATAAGAGACCATGATCAAGCGTATCAAACGCTTTACTATAATCAAGTAATATCAGCGCTGAAGCTTCACCCCTATCGGCAGCTTCAATAAGATCATCCAAAACCTTCAACAGAACAGTTGCCGTGCTGTAACCTCTACGAAATCCAGACTGAGATAAGGGAAACAGATTGTTTGTATCGAGATACTCAGTTATCTGAAGATAAATAATCTTTTCAAACACCTTGGATAAAATAGACAACAAACTAATAGGCCTTAAGTCGGAGACGTCCTTTGGGTGGTTTACTTTAGGTAGGGGTACTACCATGGCAATCCTCCATCTAGATGGAAACAAAGATTTCGTGATACAGACATTAAATATGTGAACCAAAAATGCCACAATCACTGGACAACACAATTTAATCATGTGGAGAGATAGTCCATCCGCCCCCGATGCGTTCGATATCAATTCTGATACGGCCTTTAAAACTTCATCATCCGTAACAGATTCCAATCTAAAAATGCTAGTTGATCCAAATGGGCAGTAAAAGATGACAACAATTTGGGCCACGTTCTTTTTCTAGAATAGGCCATTGTATTAGGCAATTTTTGCACCTACAGGCCAATTGATTTAAGGATTTCTTTTCGGTGCAGTTTTCACTCCACCCTACTCTATATGCGAGGATTAACATGTTGCCGATTTTTCTACTCGGCTCTCGTCTTCGAAATGTATGCAGTACTATATTTATCGCTGTTAGAATTGCAACTTTATGCATACTTTTCTCCACATGTAAGTCCTTAATAAAAAATCTGCAAAATGTTAAAACTCGCAAGTAGGATGGCCTTTCAATATCCTTTTAACCGAAGCTAAATAATTTACCAGTTTTCTCGAAATTCGTTGACAGCTGAGCACAAGAAACCAGATTTAATTTACATTGCTGTATGGTCGGTTGCGTGCCGGCAGGGCTTACGGTGATGGACTCTTAAGAAATTCTTAATTTCTCATAGTTTTTTACTCGTAGGATGGGTTCACCAGCTTGTGTAATTCTTAAATACTAGACTTTATTGTGATGTATTTTGGTGTAACTTGTTTGATGTCAGTGCCACAGGTACTGTCTTTTTTACATATTTGTTCTTGTTTTTATACTATTATTAAATTCTCTCATTTGTGACATTTATAATTATTTTAACTTGCCCATCTACATTATGGAATGTGTAGAGAAGATCAACACAAATCTTATTTAGTTTTATTTATTAGTCCTACTCAGTTGTCCTAAGTACCCTGTATTAGCTTTACAACTCAACATTTATTGGGTGTGGATTTTCCCTGGGCTTATCTTATAGCCTCGTTATGTTTAGGTCATCTATGATCTCTAGGTGTAATGTTCAAACTCTTGTAATTTACTGCGACTGATTCTTCTTTAAATTTAGCAGAAATTTTGTGAGTTTTGGATTTTTCAAGACATTTTTGCTGTGATTGAGTCCTATCCCGTCTTCTGTGTTCCATCATTTTACAGCATTTGTTGTTGGATCAATATATGGTGATACCATGGTACAAAATTAACGAATATTACCTTGGCTTTCTTATTCTAGGGACTAACTATCCCAAGTTTCGTCCCATCTCCCCACGCATTTAAAAGATATTTTAAATTTTAGCATGCTTCTAAGACCAATCCTATTAAAATATTCGATTTGATATCCTCTACCTTCACGTTTAACCATGAAAAGCAATTTAAACCTGCTAGTGTATTTACTAATCATAAGTAACCGCCCCAGAGGTGACAAACAACCATTTTTTTTTGTTTTGCCATCGCTCATCAGTTTAGATATAAATTAGTTTGTAACGGATTAACATTTTGCTATTTGTTCTTATAACGATACGATATTTAAGTTATTTAGAATTTACTAGAATTTGGTAAAACCTTTGATTAGTTGTTTTCCGCGATGTCAATCAGTAGTTTAACCGCGCAATATTCAGGTGAAATTGTACACCTTGCTAGTCTTGCTACGATCTCAGACTCGTTATATGTAGATTAAAAAAGATAAATTAATGTGGCATAGACCTTTACTTTTTGGGACAGCAGTAACTCAAGGTCTTTTTTTAACTAAGGTGAACCATACCTTAAGCCAGAAATCGGCGCCACTGCACTGGGTTGAGTAGTACTTCTGGTACCTATATGAATCAGTAAGTGTGGTCCACTTTGCTGGTAGATTTATCCCTTAGTAATTTCCTAAAGTACCCGCAAATCCTTTCCCAAAAATAATTACATAAGTAAAACAAGTATTTAACTAACGTTCCCAGTTTAATGATACTCTGGGGTTACGAATAGTGTGCATTTTTCCGAAAAGCAAGGAAGATAGTATATAATATTCAGGGTGTTTCAATAAAAACTCCCAGGCCAATTATTTCGAAAACTATAAGTGACATGTAAATTCTGTAAACGCCAGTTTTTAGCCTCTATGATTGGCTTTACAACTGTGTAAAAAATGTGTTTAAATAATACAAGATGTACGTAGGTGGCGCCATGGTGCAAAGAATTTTTTCGATGACAGGAACTTTTAAATGTTGTGGCTCTTAAAGATAATTAATTTTTGATCAAATTATGTCTCATAAAAATTTTCGATGAATCCAACAGGAACGGAGATATTTGGGGATAAGTTTTTTTATTAAAATAATTTTAACGAGTATTTTAATTATAAATATTTTTAATATCCTTTAGCCGATTTTAATTTAATTTTGGTAATGATAATTTTAGTGATAAAACGCTCGTGTAGCGCTGAATTATTACGTCCAGTGACGTCTCAGGGAACGCCTTAACCAATAATATTGGCAAAAAATAAGACGCCACTGAGTTTTTGGTAATTTTTATATTTTTCTCGGATTAAGCAACTAAAAATATCCTTTTATTGTCTGTTTTCATATCTTGCTTCGTTTTCGAGAAATAAAAATGCATATCTCTGGAAAACAAAAATCATTAAATAATTAACATTATTAACACTTAGTGTCAGTGTCAGAATTTGCAATTTCTACATTTTTAAAATAAAAATGGTTCACATTACATTTCTAATTGTTGGTACTCGGTCCGTATACTGAATTGGCCTTTAATGTTGCGCTCCTGGCGGCGACTCCTGTAAGAATGACCGGCTCGTCTGGTCTTTACAGGAGTTTGCTTCTCCTTTTCTGACTGATTTTTGTTAGACGGGCGTAACGAAGTTGTTGGTCTGCCTCGGGACCATAGAGCAGTAAGACATAGTCCGGTCGGCACTTACCGCTCTGCTCAAGAACCTTGGAGAAGGTACCTTTTCACAATTTTGCTGAAGTGAAACCAGGAGCAGAAGAGAAAAACCCGGAGTAAGATAGGAATGTAAAAATAAAACCTCTTTTGGAGGGTTTTCTTAGCAAACAATTCTGGGTGAAACGCCCTTTCGATCATAACGGCCTATAATGGACGTGTGAGAATCTGTCACAACTTAGATTTCAACGATTGCAGGCGTATTCAATCTGTATCAAGACGTAATTCCAGGTTATTCTCAACACGGACAAATTTGGATTCAACTATCACATAAAATCACAAACCAGAACAACTGTAACCAACAACGCTGAAGCACAATAATGTCTTCCATTTTTGGCGCCAGACAATTCCTCACCAAAATGCTCACTTTTACCACTAGGGTAAGAAAACAAATAGCCAAATTGATACCTACAAAATATTTACCACCCCAGTTTATCGAAAGGACAGTGGCGATTCGTCATTAAGGATTTAAGCATATCAACTTTGGAGACCAAGCTACTCAAATCTGCGCTCATAGCATAGCAATCATATAAATTAGAGCTACCTAATTAACATAAATATAAGTTTTTAAACGACTATGGACGGATAATTAATTTTACCGGCATTAAGAAATTGTGCGCGGCATTCATTCCAAAGCGCCAGTCTAGTTACTTTTCTAAGGACTATACGCACTTTAATAATATAGATTGGCGCCAAAACAAATATTCAATGAGAAAAAAAAACAACGATTTATTTAAGACCTTGAATATACAGAGTGCCAAAATAGTCGCGCATAATGCCAGTAACTCTTGAATTACCTCGCATACGAAAAAGTGACCTTTATGAAAGTTGTCCAGTAAATTATTTCCCACATTTCTAACTGCATGATTTTTTTTTGTCACTTCTGGTTTGGTTGCCATAGAGACTAACTTACTTTTTTAGATGGAACACCCTACATATTTGGATTCTACTGGGAAAACTCTGAATTTTTTGTATTTCAAATATTCCCTATCTGCAAGCGTTTCCGAGATAATGACGGCTCAAAAATGAAAAACTTCCTAATTATAATTATTCCTACTTAATACCCAACAGTTGAGTGAAGGTATTTTCATGACAGCGACCTAAGAGATGTCAATTTTGAGTTCCTGTTTAATTTTCTGTCAGTGAAAAATTTGTTTAAGCAGGAGAAGTTGCATCCCTACAAGATAAAGTTGGTGCACGAGTTAAACGAGGACGATTTTGATAGAAGAGCTGAATTTTGTGAGCTGATGATGCAAAGATGCAATAACGATAATAACTTCGCAACGCAACAAATATAATTTTCTCGGATGAAGCTACTTTCCATTTAAATGGCTTTGTTAATAGACAAAATTATCTTTATTGGTCTGCTGAGAATACCTACTCACTGGTCCCTCTTTTTTTAAATTCATTTATTTTCATAATCTAGTTTTATCTACATATGCGCTTAAACTACGGTTTGGCCTAGGTAGTGGCGCATATTTACAATTAATATAGGTAGTGAACAACTTTCCGGTGGTGACCTTACAGCGTATTATGCAAGTATATATTGCCCTGGCTCAAATATATTTCCCGCGTTTACGATAATCAACTGGAATACGGCTTGGCATTTGGGGAAAAAACTTCCAAAAAACCCCATTCACTTTCTTCAGTCAAAACATTATGTCCGCCATAGCAGACAACTTCAATGCAGTGGGCGATAGCTCCAATCAACCAGCACGGAGTGCCGTCGGAAGGAGGCTATTACAATAAGGGCGTCGATTGAAAGTAGAAAGGTTGATGTTTGGGCGGGCATAGTTGGTAGACATATTGTGGGATTGTTTCTCATAGGTGGTAATTTAAATAGCGAGAAATATCTGGACCTCCTCAGGAATCACATAATCCCTTCTTGCAGAATGGTTTTACCGGGTGTAAATAATGGCATAAACCAACAGGTATGGTTCCAGCAAGATGGAGCACCTGCGCATTATGCGGCAAATGTTAGACAATACATGAGCGAACAATTTTCAGGACGCTGGATAGGCAGAAGAGGTGCTGTTGACTGTCCAGCGCGATCCCCGGACTTAACCCCGCTCGACTTCTTTTGTGGGGACACTTAGAGGACAAAGTCTTCGTTAACCCCTTCGCTACCATGTAGCCATAGTGGCTACAAATGTATGTTCTCAAATATACCATGTTGCCACTATGGCTACATGTTTGTTAGTTGCATTATTGTTCATTTTACGGGCCAGTATAATTTCGTTGATAGTATTCTAGCCCTGGTATAGCAAAATTTTATAGGAGGAGTCAATTTCTGATTGGTCCTCCCAAGGTCACGCTCGCTATTGTGGTCTTGTGGAATTCATAAGCGGTCGGCAGTCGCTGTGCGATATTTTTTGTTCAGTTTAGTGGTTGCTCTTATTGGGGTTAAATCTTTTGCTCCCGAAAATGAGTAGTTCAAGCGATAGTGAGCCATTCCAGGACTCGGGCTCTGAATACGTACCAGATACGGATGAGGAAGATGATAATAACAGCCTGTCCAGCATATCGGATTATTCTGATGGAGAACCCGTAATGATGGGCGATTGGTATAATATAGTAGATAGCGAAATCGGTCTGGTAGCGAAGGGGTTAACCGTCCAAATGACTTAGAATCTTTAAAAGTCAAAATTAGTGCTGAAACTCGGGCCATTCCAGAGGACTTCCTTTTAAACATTGTAGACGGGTTCAAGAATCGACTGGCGCTATGCTTAGCAGAAAATGGTTGTCATTTTGAACACCTGATCCACTGACAAGGTTTCACTTGTTTATTATTCCGATGTTAAGTTGTTCAATTTTCTAGGCTATTTATTTTGTTATTATAGAGTTTGTTACAATTTAAAATAAATAAAAATTTGAAATACAAATTCAGAGTTTCCTAAGTAGAATCCAAATATGCAATCATATGCAGGGTGCTCCATTTAAAAAAAGTAAGTCTCTATGGCAACCAAACCAGAAATGACAGAAAACATTCATGCAGGTAGAAATGTGAGGAATAATTTACTGAACAACTTTCATAAAGGTCACTTTTTCGTATACGAGGTAATTCAAAAGTTACAGGCATTATGCGTGACTTTTTTGCCACTCTGTATATATGAAGTACTTAATAATAATTGGGGTTTTTGACGATGTGGAAAATAATAGTTAAATTTATTAGAAACACGAAAACTTTGCTTTTATGTTTAGTGAAACTTCTTACCTTTCTTGACACTTTGGCGATCTCTTATTATTTAAACAATTAAAAAAATAAATAGAAACAAAACTACTAAAAGCTAATTAAATTGTTTAAAAAAAAACGGGACGTTACAACCCTATACCCATGCGTTGCTATCAGCGTCAAAGGACCGTAAAATTACGCTCTGAGGAAGTAATCAACGACAGATGAAAGTTATCCCCATTTTTGGCAATTTTACTTACTTATACCCATTCTCGCTAATACACATGGTTTCCATAAGAAAAACTTTAAGTAAGATGTTCCTTCAAGTAGTGTGAAACAGATTTGGATAATTGGGGGCGGATATTTTAAAAGTGGAGGTTCTCCGCCAAGCCTAAGTAGTGAATATTTTTCTTTCTCAAAAGAGCGATTTATGTTTTACCTATGGTGTTTATAAATAAGAATATAATTTATTTAAATTAATAAGATATTCATCTGTAAATCGCGGATAATTGCTAATTTGGTGTCACATACTGCGTAAAAACGATCCATCCTGTCGATGACGTGTGTGAGAACGGTTTGTTAATTTAGTCGTCGGTGTTTTCAAGGTTTTCAAAAGAGTATAGTTAGTTTTCCATATTTTTTTGGTAGAATGAGATTAAGCGAATTTTCTGAGACTGAAGGTGCTAGTGCACGTTTTATTTCGCAATCTAAAGGGCGAACCGCACCTATGCATGCTCATTATTATTCATGTTCACTCTGCATTCTTAACCCTGCGCTAAAATTACACCCAAATTGGAATTCACGTTGATGCGTGCTTGAGTGAAAGTTGCAGCGTTTTTAACTCTTAGGACTGATCCGCACCTATGCATGTTCTCCATGTAGTTTTGAAATCATGGTTGCATCATCTGGTATTATGATTTTTAATGCATGTGCATCAAAAGTCGACATTTGCGATTACCTTTATTTGAAAGTTGGTTTTTGGAAATTTTTTGTTTTAATATATTGTTGCAATTTATCATGGGGTAAACCAACAGCAAATCCCAATCCAAATTAGCAATCCTTAAGCCCAAAGCAGTCGAAAAACGCGATTAAAACTGAAAAGTGACAGCTAACCTCTTTTAAGTTTTGTCGTTTTGTGACTGACGGGTTTCTTGTTTATTGTTTTGTCAAATGAGAGGTTTTATTTCAAAATCGATTCCACCAATAAAAATTTCGAAGAAATTTTGAGAAAACTGCATGGGATGTGCCAATTGGAAATGGTTATATTTTAAGGGCGAAAAACGCTGCAACTTTCACTCATATGAACATGCATAAATGTGAATCCCAAATTGCATGCAATTTTTACGCAGGGTTAAAAATGCAGGGTATAGAATAGAACAAGTTCTAATTATTTGCACACCCTATGCAGTTTTCTAAAAATTCCTTAAATATTTCTGTTGGTGTGCAACGCGTCTTTCGCTGTTATTAAAAATTATTTTTTTTTTGAGGAGAAATATAATAAATAATAATAAAAAAAAATATTTATTTTATATATAAAAAAGGAGATGGTGCTCTTCAGCGATGCTGTGATGAGCACCGCTGAATAAGCCAAATCGTAATTATTTTGAAATTTAATAAAATAAAAAAAGGAATGAAATTGACGATGATAAAAAAAAGAGTGATACAAATTTGGAACCGAACATTTCCACACAGATTGAGTCGGTTTATTTCGTAATTTGCTTGGTCAACAAGTTCCCAGATCCAACTCCTCTCGATTTATCTTTACGGAAATTATTTAAAAACGATCTATACTCACGGCCTTTTAGAGAATAATTATCCGAGAATGTGTTCAAGTAATATCTCCTCACATAGTTAGAACTGCAATAGCGGAACACATGGTCACGTTAATTCATATAATGTTATTGTTTATTATTTTTTTTTAGTTTTACAAGATAGTTGCTAATTAATTATATGCCACTATCTTATCTAATATACTAATATAGATATATAAAAATATCTTTGATTGATATAAATACAAAAGGATTTGTTGTTCCAGATTGTCAGTAAACGATCTGCTGTAAACAGACAAGCAGAATCGCTTAATAGGTTTTTTAAAAATGATTTCTCTATCTCATATTTTGATTTCCTTATTGGTGGTTGTTCTTACATACATAACATATATTTCAATGGTTGTCTACAATGCGCGAAAAAAGTTAAACTGGGTACCAGCGGCTCCCCGCGTGCCCATTTTAGGGACTATTTTTGAATTCTCTGGCTCCACAGGTATGTAATCTTGTATTGTTCTGTGTAGATATTAAATGCGTATGGGCTTCAATTTTAAACAGAAAACAGTTTATATTCTTTTAAAACAACACTAACAAAAATATATCCATTCTACGTAAAAAGCTCTAGCCATTCATTTATAATTAATTATTCCAGAAGTACACAACTACACTCCATTCCAAATTTATGGAGTATAAAGGCTTCCACACACCGACGCGGCCACGGTAGCGGTAACGGCCGTGGTGGCGATCATATTAGCGGTCGGGCGTATTCACACCAAAGCGGTGAGTGGAGCTGTAAGATAGTTTCCGTTTACAGATTTTATGTATACGAAAATATATTTTTAAACGTCCAGGTTTCATTTTTATTTCTATTATTTGATATTATGATAGACGATGTGGAAGGAGATCGAGACTTTGTTACTATTAGCTCTTTGTCCCACACTTTGTTTTTAGCCCTTATATTTTTATAATTTAGATATCTTGAGTCAAAAAGTATGATACATAATTTAACATTTTCTATTAATAATTCTATTATATTACTTGTCATTACTACTGTCACTTCCCGCAGTCAAAGTTGACACGTTCTATTTGACCGTCACCGCATATCAGAACGCTGCCCTTGGCCGCTTGATCTAGACCTGCCTGCGCTGGTATGATTTCATTCATTTATTTCCATGTGTTTAGATTGGCCGCCACCGCGGCCGCCACCGCTACCGTGGCGGCGACCGCGTCGGTGTTTGGAGGCCTTTACACTCTAAGTCAAATTCACTCTGCAGCATTTTAAATGATAAATTCACTCCTACAATAAAATGTCCATTTGACATTTGCATTTTTATCACTTTGACATCGATAAAACCCTCTCCAGCTAAAAATTAAATGGTAAAAACCTCTCCAGCTCAAAATCGAGTAGCTTTTCTTTTGCATTGCTCGGCAACCTGACATATTGTTACAAATTAATTTGATGCTGTCAAACATTTTTTTAGTGAAGTTTAATTTTTTTTAGTATCCATTCATGCCAAAATTCGTGAATTTCTCTTGCTAAAAATCACTGGATCATTTTTTTAAGATTGGATAAACTTTTATTTTTTAAACTTAAACTAGATCACTTTTTAGCAATTTAAACGCGAACAAACGGTAATAGATAAAAACGCTCCATTTCGTTTGTTCTCGTTAAATTTCTAAGCAATCTAGTTTTCGTAAAAAATAAAAGTTTCTCCGATAAAAAAAAAGCTCTTGTGGTTTTACGTATGATAAATCAATATTCTATATTTTGGTATACTTTGAAAAATCATTGGGGTTGTTTACTAATACATGCTAGTATAGAAAGTTTTAAACAGTTTAGAGGTATGCAGTGAAAGCCGAGAAAGACTGAAATATGTCAAATTTACTACTTTTTAAAGGAACATTGACAAAGAAGAGGATTTGAAAACTGGCTTATCTGTAATTCTATAAACCTATATTCTCTATGAAATATAATACAGACAACATTCTTAATGTCGAATACAATATAAAATATTTGGGATAGTTTAAAATCATGTAGATTTTACACGGCTTACGTTAAAGCTAAATCGCTTTGCATTTAACTTTCCATTCGCTATTTGCTAACATTAACTTCCGATCTAACGGGAAGTGTAATTTTTCCGGTTTCATATTAAAAATCAAAGATAGAAGCATCAAGCATCAAGAAACCTGAACTAAATCTTCTAAATAAAAATAGATTAACACCCTGAAAAAATAATTTAAATCGACATAAAACAAGTTAAACTTCATTAAAAATAAAAAGATATAAATGCAGAAGACCACAATTTCCTGGATGCCCAGTTTCCGTGTATGAAATGTTGCCGAATTGCCGATGTTGCCATTATCGAGAGGTAAACAGAACTTATCGATAGTTTGACATCTCTAGTGGACGGGACGAGTCGGGTGTTGTCTAGAAAATACAGCGTTGCATATACAGGGTGTTTCAGAATAAAATGCTGATCCTTAACGGTGTGAATCTTTAGCTGATTTTAAGAAGAAAAGTTCAAATTAACATATATCCTTAACCTATCAACTTTCGAACTACAGGGCGTTAAAGTTTTAAGAAAAAATTCGTTTTTCTATCATAACTTTAACAACTTTCTAGCTATTTTTATGAATTTTTCACACATGCCCTCTAAGCATCAATAGCCATTTTTTGGTGTAGAAAAATTTTAAAATTTTTTAACCAGTGGCGTCCTGAAAGGGTTTGGACTAGACATTTTGGAAAAATATTATGTACGCCACTGCTTTTTCTCAAGATAAGAATTATTTTTAGAATACTTATTCATTTTAGGCCAAATTTAATATCTTGCCTTTTTATCGTCCGACAAACAGTTTCCGACAAAAAAAATAAAAAGCAATTAAATGCGCATTCGATATGTGCCTATGGTTTATTTTTTAACATTACATAACGTATGAACAAAAACGAAAATAATTTAGATTAGCTGTTGAAAGTGGCCACCACCTGCAAGAATGCATGCTTCAGCTCTTCTCCTCATTGAGTCTCGTACCCTTTGAAAAATTCCTGGAGTATTCCTGATAGTGTCGAAACAAACTATTATGCGATTTCTCAACTCCTCTTCAGTATTTATTGGGATGGGTAAAAAATAAGGCCCAATTAAATAATCACCAATAATTCCAGCCCAAACATTTACAGAAAATTGCTCTTGCTGGTGGGATTCCGTAATGGCATGTGGGTTTTCTTCAGCCCAGAAGTGATTGTTATGAAAATTTTGTATGGCGTAATTGATGCATAACGGAAAATTCCTAGGAAGTAGGGCCTGGACCCGTTGAATATAGTACGGATATAACAAATAACTTTGAAGAATTCTCCAGACTAGGACATGAGTAATATTTAAAATATTCCCAATTTTTCTGGTACTTATATTAGGGTTTTGTTTCACTAAATTTAAAACAGCTTCTTCGGTTTCCGGTGTTCGTGTAGTTAGGTGTGCCCCTTTTAAGTAGTTTTTTGTTTCAAAAGATCCCGTTTCACATAACTTTCTGTAAGTTCCTGAAATCATTCCTGCATCCGGAACTATTCTATTTGGATTACGCTCTTGGTATACTCGTCTGGCTTCGAATGCATTGCCGTCAGCAAGCCCGTACAGGTAATGCATATCCGCAAACTCCACATTTGTAAAATTTACCATGATACTTATACGTTTAAAAAGTATATTACGTTTTTAAAATTTAAGTTAAGTGGAAAGCCATGTACATAAATAAATAGCTGTCAAAACTATTTGGCATTCAATATTTCGTTATTGTCATTGTTGCCTTAACAAAGTTCATAGCCTACTTGTCAAAAAAAAATAGGCACATAGCGAATGCGCATTTAATGCTTTTTATTTTTTTTGTCGGAAACTGTTTGTCGGACGATAAAAAGGCAAGATATTAAATTTGGCCTAAAATGAATGAGTATTTTAAAAATAATTTTTATCTTGAGAAGAAGCAGTGGCGTACATAATATTTTTCCAAAATGTCTAGTCCAAACCCTTTCAGGACGCCACTGGTTAAAAAATTTTGAAATTTTTCTACACCAAAAAATGGCAATTGATGCTTAGAGAGCATGTGTGAAAAATTTATAAAAATAGCTAGAAAGTTGTTAAAGTTATGATAGAAAAACGATTTTTTTCTTAAAACTTTAACGCCCTGTAGTTCGAAAGTTGATAGGTTAAGGATATATGTTAATTTGAACTTTTCTTCTTAAAATCACCTAAGGATTCACACCGTTAAGGATCAGCATCTTATTCTGAAACACCATGTGTAAGAGAGACGGCGTGCCCGAGGGCAAGTAAGAAATACAAGTAATAACTGGTCTTGTTTGTGTATTAAAGGGTATATTTCAAATTAGTCGTAGTAGTGTAATAAGTGAGTGTTTAAATAAATTTCCCTATATGTTGAGAATGTATCTCTTCAAATGGTTAAGTTTTTCAAGCCCTTTGACGTTTTATTAGTCTTTGAAACAGCGAATATACTTAAGCAACACCTCGTCAAAATCAAGGACAAGTCGGAATACTTTTCGAGGTCAGGAGTTTACTCAATCGGGTAGAAAAATATCTACGAGAATCCAAGAGCATTTGAGTTTGGTTCGAAAATTTTGTCACACCGACATACGAAACGCACAATCAGCCTTCGCAAACTTTTAGAATCAGGTCACCAATTTTCCCCATCTAAAAATGCAAAAATTTTACATGAATGCCAAAAAGGTAAAAAGTTGGATTCATTGGAGAAACTTAATATTACAAAAGCAAAAAAGAGCCCAATACTCACCTGCGTTAACGAAGTCTTTAATTTCGAGCCATATCTGATTTTTAACAATTTGGTTGATTGACTTGGTTCTTTACAAATACTGCAGTTGGAGTTTATAACAACCTATCAATTTCCTTGCCCTTTTTTGACGTTTTACATCGGATATTCTTCTTATTTTTTTTTGCTGTACAGGCAATTAACATATGGGCTGACCACTTAATCCTTGATTTTAAGTTTTATACCTATATGTTGTGTCGCTTGTATCATGCAGGGTGTGGTTGTTTTGTTGTTCGTTTTTAATTTTTTTTATTTTTATTTTTAACTTCATTTTAAGGAGGTTTTATTGGGTAAGTTAGGAATCGTAAATTTTCTGACATGTGTTTTACACTATCATTGAATTAATAATAATAATAATAAACGTCTTTTATTGTTAATTCACTCCATAGGTAACAGCATATTTCAGAATAAGGAAAACAGAACCCTGACAATAAAGGTGACGTTTAGCCATTGGCTATTCTTACACTTAACCTCTAAGCGAGTGGAAAGGATTAAAGCTATATATAATATATCAACTTCTACAATAAATCTTGTATACATAATAAATCTGTAATTTCAATAATTATTTACAATGAGACATCAATTGGAGAAGGTGCTCTTAGTACAAAAAAGAGAAGAGAAAAGACAAATTAAAAAGGTAAAGATAAACACCAGAAACAGACAATAGTTGGGCAAAAAACCTAAAAATAAAATTAAAAAAAGAACGTATTCATGAATACCATCAAGGACCTTATACCTACAGGTTCACAAACTCTCGAAGTCCTAACATGTTACAAAATAATAGATAATAGGCTGAGAACCAGTCCAGGTTCAGATCAGAGATACTCAAGTAATAAATATAACAGTTGAAACAAGCAGACAGCCAGCCATCCCATACTCTATCTAGAATATTGATTTATTTGCTGCTGTAGTAAGAATTGCCTGTATATTCTTATTCTTTTAGGCCTGATGATGCCAGAAATGGCGAAACATGTAGTCTGCTAAGGTAGTGAATAAAAATTTTATATTGAGACCGTGACTTTGAGTTACAATATCTCTAGTTTTTAAATACACTTTTACGTTAAAAGATGAGCTAAACTTTGATTAGTGGAACGTCTCTATTTATGCTATGCCAAAACTGTGGTTTTGTAAAGTAAAATAATATAATATTTAGACTAGAATGTTAATGTCATGCTTATAATTCATCTTCAGTTTACAGGTTATTTATTTAATATTTTTTTACTATGAAATACTTTCATGTGTTTTTTTACTGCTTACTCTCTATAAGATATGCATACTCGAAAACACCATTCAGTTTTTTAATAAAGGTCTTTTATTTTATTCTAATTTTTATTTTAACATTTTATAAATTTTATTTCCCTTTCCTTACTCTACATTAACGATCTTTTGGAAAAAAACTAAAAATCCTATATATAGCTTCGCTTATAACAGCACACTTGTTTCATCTTTTACTTTGGATGCTCGGACATCGGCTGCTAATGCACATCTCTATAGGCAGCAAGAGGTCTCACATCTCAACAAAGACCTGGAAGAAATTCTGTCTTGGGGTGACAGTAACCAAGTAGAATTTACCGCTAAAAAGACCCAGGCGGCAGTTTTTTCTAAAAAAGTTAATGTTGAAGAACCGGATATAGTTATGGCGGGACACTCGATTCCCTTGGCTTCATCAATTCATTTATTGGGCATTAACTTGGATAGTCATATGTCTTGGCATAGCCACGTTGCGGCCATTGCTAAGGCAGCCTCGCAGAAGCTTGGAGAACTTTTCCGAACTAAGAACCTCTATACACCCCAACAACTTTTGATGCTCTATAGGGCCCAAGTTCGACCATCGCTGGAGTACTGTTCGCATATTTGGGGCTCTGCTCCTAAACATACCCTGAGATTGCTAGATTCCATTCAAAGAAGAGCCATTCGCTTGATCGATGACCATAGTCTGACAAACAACCTGGAAAGCCTTGAACATCGAAGGCAGGTTGGCGACTTGAGTCTATTTTACAAATATTTTCATGGCAATTGTTCAACTGAGGTTGCCCGCTTGATACCACCCAGAGCGGTGCATGGTAGAAATACACGATGAGCCACTGCAGCCCACCAGTACGTGGTTCAGCTTAGTGTCCCTCGAACGACACTGTTTCAAAATTATTTCATCTGGAGAACGTCATCACTCTGGAACGACCACCCTGAGATCGTGTTCCCCAACGTCTATAATCTTCAAAGATTCAAGACCAACGTGGATCGTTTCCTGCGCACACGCACCGCTCCCAGGGCGCCATAAAGGATTTATCCTGCAGTGCTGTGCCTTATCATAAAAAAAAAAAGATAGGTACGCATTACCAGATCAAACCCAATGATGTTGTTCTTTGGTCAATTTGGAAGACTTCATTATTACTAAGTCAAGAATGAATTAAAATTAAGATATTATTATTACTCGTTTGAATCGTTTCAAGTCATAAAAAAGTATCAAGATGTCTCATCTCGTCTCGTCTCGAGCTTGTCTCAAAGGAAATTGAGATAAAACACGCTCGAGACGAGACAAAGCGCTTCGAGTCGTGTCACGCGGCAACTCTATTAAAGAGTAACTGAAACAGACAGAAATTTTTGTCACATATTATTTTAAAAAATGGTCAGTTTGGATTAGTTCAGGTAAGTTTTCGGGAGTAATAAATAAACCACTGATTTTTGAAAACTTTGCATACTGTGTGTTATTATAAAAGGATAGACACCCATTTATACTTAATACAAATAATGCAGATTTATTTATTTTTTGTTTATGATTATCTCATAAATTTAAAACTGACTGAAGTGTTTTTAATATCAAATGGTTAATATGTAGACAAACAATAGAATCAGTTGCTTATCAGAAAATAATTTTTTGGCACTTACAAAGGCATTCACTGTTACTTGCACTAAAATATGTGGTCTAAATTCTGTGTAACTATCTATAATATTCTGATTTCAAGAACATTATAGATTTATAATCTAATTGGGACAAAATAACAAAAAAATAATTAATAGGTAATATCCGATTTAAGCCAGGTATAGTTGATGCAAAACAAAAACCGATGCACGTCATACCCTTCGAGTGACGTCAGTTATTGACAGTGTTGCCAGCTTGTAACCAAAATATCCGAGTGCGGGAATTACTCATTTTTTTTACAAAAACAAGTTAAATATACAAACATTTACAATAGTTTTGTCTACTGCATAATACCTCTTACCATCGACTTTAATAGATCTAACACTTCTTTTATTTTCATCTTGCCAAGATCGACCAATGGTACCATTCTGAAAAATCCATGTTTCATCCAAGAAAACGAATTGGTACAAGAATGCTTCTTTTTTTTAATATATATTCTTTCAAAAATGCCAGTCGTTTAAAAGCTACATGGGAAAGTTTTATAAGCCCTCGACTCAGTTCATCTTTTTACCATCCGAGGCCTATTTTCTTAGAGAGGCTTCTTAAAGAGTTAAAACAACCATAAAACAGTTCCTTTTTTTTAATTTCTAACTCAAAGTTGTCAAAGTTATATGATGTTCTAAAAAAAGTTACAGCTTAGGAATAACCGATATAAAATATTATAATTTTTAAATAACACTTGTTTCGAACATTTCATAAATAGTTTCACGGATAGAACTTATATCCAATCTTCACACATTTACAACGCTCTTTGAATTAAAATGTGTGTTTTAAGGTGATTCTAATATTTTTTTTTTCTTAACAGTTGTTGAAGTTGCGCTTACAGTGGAGATATTCAAATTTTAGGGCAGCTGCTACACGCTAAAAAATAGTAAAGTAGCAATAAAGCATCTAGACCTTAACGTACCAACTCTTTAAATTTACTTCTCTGTACTGCTGTCAAGGGTAACAATAGGCCATTGTTCTTAAGTTCTTCCCGAAAATAGCTTCGTAGAGAAGCTATTAGCTCTTTGCACCGACTATTTAAATGCTTCGGCATTTTTCACAAATAGTAAACAACGCAATCGATAGAGATATGTATGTGCACTTTTGTTTCTTTTAATAGACCAGTTTTTTAATGCTATATATGAAAATATCTGGAGTTTTGCTAAAGAATAGACGTACAGAAACATGGAACCACGAACAATTAAGGTTAGTTTTGCATGAAACGTCAAACCAAACTAACGAACGATCTGGCGCCACCGCACCGTTTACAGTTGTGTTGCCAACTATCGGCCAATAAAATTCAAATTATAGTAATTTTTACAAGCTTAAATAAACAAAATATTTGCTATAAGTGGGATCGTATCAATGAAGAATACTTTAAGTAGTAAATTCAATATCGCATAAAGTTTTAATACTTTTTGCCCAAATTTCAATTCCTCGTGTTTTCTTACGGACGGAGACAATTATCAGCAATCAATTATCATTGATGACGTGCATCGGTTTTTGTTTTGCATCAACTTTATAGGGTGTACTGCATCAGAGCTATTTAGATTCCAACGTTGAATTTAAAAATATAAAAATTAAAATATAAAATTGGAAAGTTGCTATCAGGTGAACGTAGAACCGACGCGCGACGCTGCCCAGCACTGACCAAATACTGTATATGAAATTTTATGGTTTTGACAAAAGCGCACTTAAGGCTCTTCAACGAGCAAATTTATAGAACTATTAACACGGTTTCACTACTGCCGGCTTCTCGAATAGCTATTTAAGATACGTGTCCGGTCAAATTAAATTCTAATAAGGAAGTATTTCTATTTTTAAGGTACATAGCTTAAAAAATCAATTAAAGGAATTAATGAAAAAAGTGAAACCAAAGCTACTAATTTTTAGACATTTGTTAAGGTTAGTGACGCCTTAGCCTCATTTATAAGGCCGCTAATAAGCTACTAAGAATTAATTTGACAACAGGCATACCTTGTAGGGTTTTGCGTATCACGTGATTTCTCGCGTGGTTCTGGTATATATAATAATGGATTTTATTATAGATTATAGATTATTAAATATAATGAATCTTTATTGTCTGTCGTATTTGTAAGTGACCTAATAAGCTATTAAATAGGAATTTGATAGTATATGACATAATAGATGTTAAACGACATTAATTTAAAAATATAACATCTTTAGGGTTGGAGGGGGGGGAGGGATACAAAGATACTTTTTTCTTTACAAAATAAAATGCGTGCTTCGAGGTTGATACCGTGGCTAATATCTGGTAGACATAAGAAATGGGTATAGCATATACATCATTCGTGATGCCGACCGTCGACCTTTAAGGGGTAAGACAAAGACGTGTCAATGCCTTTGGAACAAATAGTAAGTGGTAGTTGCAATCAAAGGGTAAAACTAAGATTGACGTGTCCAGAATGAGGTAATTCAAGTTAAACTTTCCACTTTGTACGTACCTAAGTATGCAATTTGGAGAAAAAACACTAGCACGTTAAATTTCAATTATGGTAAAAAACGGTAGTAATAATCTTACTATTTTACTCATATAATATGTATAGTTGTCTACGCTTCGCGGCGCGGTGCGGCGGCTGCTGAATTTTTTCTAAACGCAAAAATGAAAATTATTGTTCACTAATTTTATTTATTAACATAATAATAATAATAAGTATTTATAGGTACCTACTAAACAACATAAAGGTATACTAAATGTCTAGCCACTATAAAAATTTCGCAATCTTTGTTGAAATCTTTATGATTTACAAATCTGGATTCCAGAACATTGACAGTTTTGCCAATGAAAAATTAAAAATTTCAACATTAAATTTGTTCTAAGGATCTTTCGGTTCTTCATCTTTGCACATTTCGTCGTGGAATTTTTTCTTCAATCCTATCCTTTGGTTAGATATTTCTTTTTTAATTTTAAAAGGACTCCCATGCACGAGATATTTCTAATTTGCTATAGTTGCGAACTCCTCGCTTTCTCCCTAGATTTTCTCAAATTCTCTTGAAAATTGTTTTAAAGCTTGTAGTGTGTCTTCAACCATCTTACATCCTTGCACAAAGTCCATTCCTGATGTTTGCAGGCAGGTACTTTGAAAGCCGAGAAGTAAATAAAAATGTTCGAAACAACGTCGTTGTCATTATTGTTTTATATTTTAAAAATCTGTTTAAAAGAGTTTGTGATTTAAATCTAAAATTTAAATTCGAGGTGTTTGGAATAATTGTACAAGGACGCCATTATTATGACCAAAATCTTGGTTAGTGCTTTTTCTTTGCTCCACCATCTTGTCTCACCCATAATATTGACTAAATATTATAATCCATACGTTGATTCTTAAATGAGAGTCCCTTACAAACACCGTTTCTTTATTTGTAAGTCCAAACAATGAAATGGTGGAGACCGACAATTTCTTCACATCATCCATTACCAAATTAAGAACATGGGCGTAGCATTAAACATGTACATGGTCAGGAGAGTTTTGTGACAACCATGTTGTAAAGCCCTTATACTGCCCTTGCATGTTTGTTGCTCCATGCGTTAAGTTCTCAATACATTTCGATATGTTGAGCTCCAGATCAGAAATACGCTTAGACACAAGTTCGTGCATGTGTTTTCCCTTGCTCGAGCAAATAAATCGTTCATTAACCTTACTTTCCGTAATGTATCGAATTATCATGGAGCACTGATCAACAATATTTATACCTTGTGTGGTATCAATTTGCATTTTTTAATTCTGTAGCAATTTTTTTCTTAATAAGGCCAAATATAGTCAATATAATTGCGTTAACCTTTGATAAAAACGTAACCAAGTTTCTTCTCCCTTTGGGCTGTCCTACCCTTTCATGACGCTTTCGACTTCTTTCTGCATCTCCTTCTACATGTTTTCGTGATAAAGGGCCAAATTTTGAACCGAGTAAAATATTAGAAAAAAAAAATATTAAAGAAGAAATATTTTGAGTAGCTATCGCTTCAAAATGCCGTATGAAAATTTTTTGAAATTCAGGTCCGGACTTTAAAAACAAGACTGATTTCATTTTTTTAAATTCAACACCCTGTATATCATATTTTTGTCAATTTTATTTTTTATTTGAAAAACACATTAAAAACTAATTCTAATGACATACTTATCAAAATCCCCGCACTCGCCGCTCAGCCATAATAAATTGCTCCTCTTTAGATGTTGAAACACATACAAAATAATAACTGTTTTTATAACGACAATAATACCAATAATAAGAAATAAACCAAAGTAATAAAATAGTGGCGTGTTAAAATTTAAAAATTTTCAATTCAATTTGACTCCATGGCTCGGCACCTCAGAACAACGAAATATTGGGGGGCAACAAAACATAATAAGTCATTGTCAGTTGTAACCTGTCAATTTTTGGGCATTACGAGGATATTTTTGTTAAACATTTACTTCTCGTTTAAAATGACCCATCAATTTTCAAACCAAGAATACGCTGATATAATATTTGTATATGGATTTTGCGATGGTAACCGGCGAGCCGCTTCTCGAGAGTATGAATTAAGGTTTCCTGGAAGAAGATGTCCAAACCATCAACCATTTTCAAATGTATTTTCTTTTGTTCGTGAACAAGGACATTTTCCGACACAAAATAATATTGATCAGTCTGTAAGACACCCACTTCAACAGAAAGAAGACATTTTAAATTTGATTGAAGAAAATCTAAAAATATCCACAAGGAAAATTGCTAGACGTCTGGATATAACGCAAAAATTAACCCATTCAACAATAAAAAATGAAGGCTTATATCCTTATCATATCCAAGAGGTACTAAGGTTGGAACCAGGTGATTATGCTAACCGTTTGGTTTTTTGTCAGTGGATTAGGAGGCACCAAAGAGATATTCACCGGACTTTGTGGACCGATGAAGCTCAGTTTACCAGAGATGGAGTCAACAATCCCAGAAATTGTCATCTATGGTCTCTAGAAAATCCAAATGCTATTAGGCAGTCGCACTCGCAACATAGATTTTCCATAAATGTTTGGGCAGGTATAATCAATGGTAAATTGATTGGCCCACACATCTTTGAAGAAAGATTAGATGAAAACCAATATTTACACTTTTTGGAAAACATTTTGCCAAATCTTCTCCAAAATGAGAATGTTAATTTAAGAGGAATGTATTTCCATTACGATGGAGCCCCTCCACATTATGCAAGAATTGTTTCCGAACTTTTAAACAATAGATATCCCAACAGATGGATAGGTCGTGGGGGGCCCCATTCTTGGCCAGCAAGATCTCCCGACTTTAACCCGCTGGACTTCTTTTTTTGGGGGCATATGAAAAATTTAGTTTACGAGGAAGAAATTAATACACAGGACAAGCTCTTGCAACGCATTATCACTTCATTTCAGGAAATAAAAAATAGACCAGGTGTAATCAGAAGTGCAGTTTCAAATTTAAATATCAGAGGAAGAAAATGTGAAGAAGCTAATGGTGGGCATTTTGAAAATATTCTCAAATAATTATGTTTTTGTTATTTTTGTTATTATTGGTATTATTGTCGTTATAAAAACAGTTATTATTTTGTATGTGTTTCAACATCTAAAGAAGAGCAATTTATTATGGCTGAGCGGCGAGTGTGGGGATTTTGATAAGTATGTCATTAGAATTAATTTTTTATGTGTTTTTCAAATAAAAAAACAAAAATATGATATTGTTTTTAAAGTCCGGACCTGAATTTCAAAAAATTTTCATACGGCATTTTGAAGCGATAGCTACTCAAAATATTTTCACTGAATATGAACATTTTATACCGGGTGCTAAAAGAATTATGGCAAAAACAAAAATGAGCCAAACCTTATAAAACACTCTGTATCTAAGTAACGATGAAAGATGGACCCACTAAAGATAGATTATTTAGAACCCCCAAGATGTCCACTATCTCCTGATGATGTATGTACATTTAGATCCGAGTCACCCTGTATACAAACTTCTTAGGTAATAAAGATAAGACATTGAAATTAGTATTATGAGATGAGAATCTAAAATAGGCAGCTACATAAGTGCCTGATCTTTATTTATTTTTAATATTTTATTTACCTATTTTTAAGTTTTCGTTCGCGCTTTCAGGTCGTTTATTTGCTTTGAGGTATCCTATGCTAAAGCCTAGTAGATAATAGAGCCTTATATGGAATTTACCAGTTTCTTTATTCAATCTGCTTTTTTTCTCAAAGACAATAATTTTGAAGATCATTGTGTTCACACAAGCAGTACTGATAAGTTGGCAGCGTCAATATAATGGTACCCCAGATAAAGCCACACCAGACGCGAAAGTGAACATATACCACGTTGACTCGAATTTTATTGAAGCTCCACCAACCTGTGACGGCTGTCAATCAATGCCACAAAAATTGCAGTAGGGCGTTCTCATTGTTACCTAGTTTGGTTCAAAATGCTTATTTGACAATTAAGTTTTCTACAGGCAAATTTGTTACCTGGGCCCACTTTGACAAAATCAACATAATGATTTTCCAGCGATTATATATATATTATGTTTAGGTGTTTATTTTGAACTACTTGAATCATTTTTTTTTTTTTAGAAACTTTAAATGACATTACCAGGTTAACAAATAACGTCAGCAAGCTATGTTATATGGAAGTAATGTGGGATTGGGGCATAATTATTAAAAACTACGACTTTATGGAATTCGTAATGTCTTCTAGTGCGATTTTAGATAAATCGGACGAATATAAATATTTTAATTCCTGGTTGGGAACGGGACTACTCACGGCACCAGGTAAGCAAATATGATAACAAATTTACAGGATGTTTTTTAAGTTTCAGAATTGCTTCTGAGTCCTTATTTAAAACTAAACTAATGAAATATACAATTTGATTACCTGTGCTAAAAATAACAAATACTAATATAGTTGGGGTCAAGCAAATATTTGACGCGTGACACTTCCATATTGTCATGGGTGTCAAATACGGCAGGCCACTCATAATATAAAAGTTACTAATGGCTAATTTATATTATAATAATTACCACCCACTCGAAGTATTTGTATCTTTATCCTTTTATATGACTAAAAAGAGATATACATAAACCGAGTTACCTTCTCGTCGATTTGGTCAAATCATATGGGCTGCAGATCCGCATTTTATTTATTAATTTAATCGTTATACACTACGAAGATTGCTTTTGTTAAGACCTGTGATATTAATGGTCAATCCTGAATCCCACCATTACAATGCACAGAATTTATTAAACAAATTTATTTATATTATAATTCATATTCTTAGACCAATTTCCCAGCAATCATTTTCTGCAAAGGTTTATAAATAACAATATTCGTCAGTCCGGCCCTGACTAAGTATCAGCTGTTATAAAGTTGGTGAAATCGAAATAACCTAGTATTGGACAAATATGACAAGATGGAAGTGTCATGCGTCAAATATTTGCTTGACTCCAACTATATACCAAAGGTAAATAAAAGCACGTGACCATTGAATGCCTGCGAAGTAATGCAATTGGTAAAGCAGTCGTAAAATGTCATGCGATGACAGGGACGCACTCTGTCATAGGCGTATTTATGTATGCTGTTTTAATGTGTGTCAATATCAAGTTTTATTTACCCTTCAGGGTTATTCCAAGCTATGGTTCCAAGGAGGGGCGAAAAATTATATTTATAGTACATCTTTTTTGCACACAAATAAGACCTAGGCTAATTTATTATAAAATAAAATTCAAGAACTTTAAAAAATTCTTATTTGGTGAGAGAACGGGATAAGTCACATAAAGGTACCAGAAACTACAAAGAAAGAGGGCTGCCAAACAGCTAAGTTCAATTTACTGCTTGCTTCACAAAAAAGTAAAATTGGTTATAGAATCAAAGTTAACTTGTACAAAACCATGCTCGATTCTGACTTATGATATACCAGCATGGTGCACAATAAGCAGGACAGAGCACAACAAGTTCCAGGTATTCCAGAATAGGACCTTAAGAATTATTACGGATGCCCCAAGGAATGCTGTAACTAGGGTACTTCACAGGGACTTTGGCATACCAACATTAACTCAATTTTATGACAAAACTATAACGGATTACTATAGATGGACAGACGTCGCTACAAATCCACTATTTAGACAAACTCACATACAATCCTCGGCTATTCTAGAGAGGCGCTAATGCTGGTGGCCTCAACAACAAGGAACTTAGGGCTCTGCCCACACCAAATAATGAAAAGATTGGCCGATACAAGCATCAAAGATTAAAAGAAGTTAAAGGTACTGCCTGACTTAGAAGCCAAAGAATATCCCGAAAAGACTCGCCAAATACGAATCTTGTTTCTCTTAATCGGCTAATGCAATTAATAAATCAAAAATGTAACTGAGTTCCTCAACGGTTAGCTTTTTAAAATATGTTTTTTTGCAGGCACATTCAGCCCCTGTTGTTTAGCAGGAAGTTCTTGACTTCATCTAGCAGCTGAATCAACATGAGGTTTGCCTTCTACTCGTCGTGCCTTTCTAATATTTCTTTTCCAGTTTCTTTTAACCCTCATTTGTAATATTTTAATAGTCTCTTTCTTTATAAAGTTTTCCTGAGCTTCATGTAGAAGTTTCAATATTGGGAGTACCAGCACGGTACTCACTTTCAGAGTCCTGAAAAGGTGCAGACACGTCCGAATCATAAGGCGACATTGCAAACACATGGACGGGCAGTGCAAACAAACACACTTCTACGCTGATTACTATACACTCGCGAACCGTATTGAAATATGCAAAACCGTGTCCAATCAACATGAACTGACATGCCTACTGCAACCTTCGTTGTTTCTAGATGTGAATGCGACGAGTCAAAAGTGTTTAGAGGTTCGTTGTTTCTGTACATATTTTATACTTATCCCATTCTTGCACCAAACAATAGCTTATGCTTTGTAGAAGCTTGTGAAAAACATATCTCCATTTTGAAAAATAGGGACTCATCCTAGTCTAAGAAAAATATTCATTATTTTGCATGCCGGTTCTTCAACAGGATCTGGACTAATATGGCCAAAACCAATTTGGATATGGACATAATAAATCAGCTTATTGATTTGACAAAATGAGGTGGGTCATGTTACAGAGAAGTATTGGAGAAAATCAGTGGGCTGTACACACAAATCAATAAGAAGCTGTCGGGATCGGAAATAAGTAATGGATGTCGAAATAGCACAAATTAATGATAATTGCTTTATTTAAGGACGACTAGGAAGAGTCGAAAGATGATGAAGAGTTTTCTGATTTACCAAGTGACGATGAACGTTTTTAATTTTGTTTATTATGTTAAAATAATATCCATGAAAATCATTTATTCAATTGCAATTGCAAATCTGCACATGTCACATATTAATAATATGAACCCACACATCCAAATTTGTATACATATTTTAGAAATATTATGCGGATACCTATGTTCGCATTAAAGCATTTAGTTTATTTGTAAAGAGCTACAAAACAGTGTGCCGTAGTGCGACCCTGGCGAATATATCAGCCCATGTGCCTCTGTTTATGTTTGGAGTCAGGCTTATTTGACTTTAGTGTAATATTTTGGGCTAAATATTTTAATTAATTTAATCCACAATACTGAACAAAGTTTCAATTCTGGATTTATCTGAAATAAAATAATATAATTTTGATCAAACCAGAATTTGCCGATTATTATTAGGACCATCAAAAAATCAAAAATGAAAATAGCTGTTTAACTGTTCATATTTCAAAAACGACTAATGATAGGCAAGGAAACTATTATATTAAATAAAGGATAGGTTTACCTAATATTAATTAAACTGAAAATATCAAAAGAAAGTTACACAAACCCCGTATTTAAAATTTTAAAGTTACACTAAAATATATTAAGGATAAAAGTTTAAAAATTAAGTCCCAAATATATCCCCTGCAATATTATCAATAATTATTACCCCTGAAAATCATAGGTATTATAATATTATCTTAAATACAAAGCATTCCGTTTACATGAAAAATGTCATAAACAAAACCTTCCTCCTTCAGAGAGTGTAGACGTGTATTTGTGGTCTGCATTTTATATTCGGTGTTTTTACAGTTTTTACGGTTTCTTATTCTGCTAAACAAAATTAAATTTGGTATGAATGACGATAGTGATGGTGACAAAAGCAAAAGCGATAAAAAGTCAAAATCGGGGAATGCTAGTCAACAAAAACAAAGAAGTTTTTCGCTGGGATCTTTTCAGCTTAAGGACGAATCCAAAGTGACATTAAAATCTATAAAAAATTGTTCTAGTAAACATACTAACGATGAAGATAAACAAACAAATGATGCTGATAAGGGAACGACGAGTACGATTCTACCAGGTACGGTCAATATTGTGCAAAATTATAAACCCGATTTTTTCGACATTTCAGTAGAAAATGTAGATGACAATGTTTTTAAACCAAGGAAATCAATTGCAAGGTCCCCACCCGCTGCTGGGCATATAAATGTAAATATTTTAGAAGACGAAAACAATATTAAAAGAGTTAGATCTGAATCACAAAGTCCAGATGTGGAGCATAAGAGATACTGTGAGCAAACTACAGTACTGAACAACAAAGAAACCGCTGAAAATTATTACGACTCCCCCGTAGAATTAAATGAGCTAGAGACAATAATGGAACTCCTAGATTCTATTAAAAAAGCCTCAAGCAAAAGGGTTAACGGGACATTGGAATTTACAGAAGTGGAACATAACATAATAGATGAAGCTCCTTTTACGTTACTTAAACACTTAACAAGAATGGTGCATCGCAATGGGAAACTGGAAGCTACCAACATTACTTTAAAAAATAAACTCTCTTCAAAAAAAGATATTCAAACTGCCCCTCAAGCTACTTACAGTGCCACCTTAAAATCATACCCTCTCATACAAGAGTCCAACAGAACCAACTTACACAATCAACAAGGAACCACAGCAGAAAATAAAGTATGGGTTACTCCTTCAAAAACAAACAAACAAAAACTAGAAACCATTATTAGAGTACAGGATGAGCAGGATTCGAAAAAAGTTTTACAAAAAATAAAGTGTAATATTAATATAGATGATCTAGGTGGCAAGCTTAAAAACGTAAGAACAATTAAAGGAGGCGCAGTGATACTTGAAACCCATGATAAAACCCAACAAAAAAAGTTATTAGATGTGCTAAAACAAAAACAAGAGTTACAAATGAAGGAAATCAGCAACAATCCAATGATGTTATTTACGGGAATAGAAACGGGCTATACATCTGAAGATTTTTTATCTGAACTTATAAAGCAAAATTCAGATTTGCAAGCAAAATTTGGAAATGAAGTTCAAGAAAAAATAAAATTGGTAACTAGGCGAAAATGCAGAAATCCTAATAGGGAAAATTGGATAATGCAAACGACTCCTGATATTTTTAAATATTTTATGAAATCCGTGGATCTACATTTTGATTTGACCAAACTTTATGTCTATGAATACTTTAATTTAGCGATGTGCTTTAAGTGCTGCTCTTTTGGACACGTTGCGAAACACTGTAATGGTAATGCCATTTGTCATAAATGTGGCAACAATAGTCATAGCTCCATGGACTGCACTCAAGAACTAAACTGTCCAAATTGTGAGAAACTCAAACTTCCGGATAGAAAACACTCTGCTCGTGATACATGTTGCCCGGCTTACCAGAAAAAAATGAACCAGTATAGACAATATATTAATTACGATGGATAATAATTCCAAACGCAAATCTCTTCAAATATATTATCAGAATGTTAGAGGGCTGAGAACAAAAACTACAGAAGTGCTGACCAACACCGCCGATCTGAACTATGACATCATAACACTAACCGAGACATGGTTGCCTGATGGTATCTATAACAATGAACTTCTTGCCGACGATTATGCAGTGTATAGGTGTGACAGAAACAGCCAACAGACAATGAAAACAAGGGGGGGAGGAGTGCTTTGTGCTGTGCAAAAAAATCTTATATCACAAGAGATGAACTTAAACATAATAAAAGGAGTGGAAATGGTAGGAGTAAAAGTAGATTTATCTGTAAAACCTCTCGTGATATTAGTTGTATATATAGTACCTAATAGTAAATTGCAGGTCTATGAAAATTTATTTAACTACTTGGAATTGCTGTTAATTAATCATGATTACAATTTCTTAATAGTTGGCGATGTAAATATAGCACATTTTAACTCTTATACCGGCTTATGTTTTCAAAGTTTCTGCAATCTGACAAAAGGAACGCAATTTAACAATGTAAAAAATGTAAATAATAGAACGCTAGACGTAGTTATCTGTAATTTTACCTGTGTTGTAAAAAAATGTTCTGATCCTATCGTAAGCGAAGACCTCCATCATCCCGCCCTAGATATTACGGTAATCTTTTCTGAAAGTATCCGCCCTTGTAACCCAAGTAATATTTCCTACTACGATTTTGCAAATGCTAACTACTTAGGCCTATACAATGCACTAAAAACTATTAATTGGGATGCCGTGAAAAGGTCTACAGACGTAAATATTGCCTTAGATCATTTTTATAATATTCTATATGACATTTTCGACCAGTTTATTCCAAAAAAAATTACCAAAAAACGCAAATATCCACCTTGGTTTACTAAAGAAATTATCACTGATATAAAATCAAAAGAACGCAATTTAAAAATATTTAAAAAAACTCAATTGCCACAATGTTTGGCCGACTATAAGCATCTTAGGTCTAAAATTAAAAAAGATATAAAAACAGCCTACAAGGAATACCTCGCTGGATGTGAAAATTCTATACAAGGAGACTCTAAACAATTTTGGAACTTTGTCAAATCTAAAAAAGACACTAACCACGGTATCCCGAAAGATATGTTTTTAGGTGATCAAAAATACTCGGGCGAAAAAAATGTAGCCGAAGCTTTTGCTCTATATTTTCAATCAGTTTATGATCGAAATAATATACAGGAAGGTATGCAAATCGATGAGGATCAGGAATCTGTGTTTAATTTATTGCCTATTTCCGAAAATGAGCTCGATAAAGCAATATCAACTTTGAAAAATAAGAAAACCTTAGGTACTGATAACATACCTAGATTTATTTTAAAAGCTTGTAAAGACTTGTTAATTAAACCGTTGTTACATATTTTCAATCTGTCAATAAAAACTAAATTATTTCCAAATAAACTAAAAATTGCTCGTATCTCACCGATTTATAAATCTAACAATAGATCAATTGTAAACAACTACCGTCCCATTTCAATTTTATCTAACATTGCCATAATTTTTGAAAATATAATAAGTAAAAGAATAAATTTTCATGTCAAAGAAAAATTATCCAAATACCAGTATGGCTTCCGTTCATGCCGATCTACAGTAGGAAACCTTATTGATTTTGTCGAGTATACTACAGATGCCTTGGCGGAAGGTACCCAAATTGACACTGTGTACATTGACTTCGCAAAGGCATTCGATAAAGTTAACCATAATCTAATTATATCTAAATTTAAAAAATTTTCCCTCTCATTAAACTGGTCTCTATTTATAAAATCTTATCTAACAGACAGATTAAATTATGTATCAATCAAGGGTTGCAATTCGTCCAATTTCACTGCGTCGTCTGGAATTCCACAAGGATCAAATTTAGGACCTTTATTATTTTTGTTATTTATTGATGATGCGGTTAATATTATCAAACATTCTCAAATTCTTCTTTTTGCAGACGACGTAAAATTATTTTTAAAAATCATTAGTATCAACGACTGCAAGAATTTACAAAGAGATCTAGACGCATTGTATATTTGGTCCAAAATAAATAATCTGCCTTTTAATATTGACAAATGTAACCACATGAGGTTTTCCTATTCTAAAAAACTGATAAACTTTTCCTACCTAATAAACGGTAATGTTATAGAAACAGTTTCACAAAAAAAAGACTTAGGAGTTTTATTTGATGACAAATTATCCTTCAATGCTCACATAGAATCAATTGTAAAACAATCTTATAAAAATCTCGGTTTTATTTTGCGTAACTCAAAATCTTTTAAATCTGAGAAAACTCTTAAAGTTCTTTTTAATAGTCTAGTTAGATCAAAACTTGAATATGCTAGTGTTGTTTGGTGTCAAATACATTCAAATGATTGAAAAAGTACAAAAAAAGTTTATCCGTTTATCCGATTTTATACTGAAAAAAATCATGATAACAATTATCCTGTTAATTTAAAACGCTATAACCTAATGACCCTCCATAATAAGAGAATCTTCAGCAGTATTATTTACTTGTACAATATATTTAATAACTTAGCTATAGACAACACAACCATACAAATTGTTAGTTTAAGTATACCCAACAGAACCAGGTCACGTGGTAGAACTTTTTCTAGTAAACTTGTCAGAACCAATTATCAAAAAAAATCTCCTGTTAGTTATATGGTTGTGAATTATAATAACAATCAAAAATACTGTGATATTTTTAGTGGGAAAAAAGGACCATTTATAAACAATCTTAAAAAAAGAATGTTGAATATCTTGAATATAGTTGAGTATTAGTAAAATATTTTGCTAATTTTAAGATTTTTTATAATGAGATTTTAGATATTAAGTCGCTCTTGGGCGACACAAATTTAATCACTACATTTGTAAGTGGGTTAATGATATTTAAGTATCAACCTGTAAATTGTAGTTCAAATAAATAAATAAATAAATAAATTATAAGACGATATATATTTATTTTTAATTTATATTACATTAATATTAAAGTAATTGTCAGTAAGATGATTGTAATTAAAAAAACGCTAATATTTTTAGTCATACCAGGGTCACCCCAGTTCCTGTTTTAGTATTTACTTTCTATCTCGAATGGATGCCATGCAGCGTACCCTGTTGCTCAAGGGTCGAGGACTTCCTAACGTAGATATCACAACTGAATATGACCTATAAATAAAACCTCACATGAGCGTCCAATTCTTTAACGGGCAAATTATTTAATCTTTAGATATGGTTCAATTAATTAATTTGTTTTAAGGATGACTTAGTTAATTCGTAAGAGTAAACAGTTTACTTTCTATTCATTAATCTCGAGGGTATAACACTGAGAGTGCAATGGGCCACAAAGAGATTTACCGACAATGTGTCCTCTCCAATTACCACCTAAAAGACGGGTGCAATGGACACAAAGGGATTTACCTACATTGTGTCCGCTCCAGAAGTCTATCGTAAATGTTTATTTACATACGAATCTTACTTATGATAAAATCTTATGATAAAATCTCATTATAAGGTCTAAACCGTATTATTAATCCTTAAATTCATTATTTTAATTTTTTTGTGATACTTCTATCTCAGGCACTACTTAAAATACCAAACGAATAAATTCACTCCGTAAAACAAAAAGAAACTCAGTGAGATAACTCACCTGATTCCAATAATAATTAAAACAGCTTAGTTAGAAAAACTACACAACACAACGCTATTTTTACTTTTTACAAACAACATACAGGTCTGTAAAAGGTCTTTACAAAAACCTACCACATATTCTTTAGATCAAAATTAGCCGATTTAAGTAAACTTACTTTGGTACAAAGTTGCTTAGTTTGGGCGCTAGACGGCGCTGAAGTGGCAATTTTTAAATCGTTTTTCTGGAGTAATTAAAAACTTTGGTATGTTGGCATAGCTTCATGGGGCAAAGAAACCCATGTCACAATTCTGATAAATATCAGTCCGTGGGCGTAGACCCTGGGTTTTTTACTAATTGCTTGTTTCAGATTTCTATGCCAATGGAACAAGAGGGGTTTGGGCACAATATTCAGATGAACCAACTAATTTGCTACAAAAAAGGTACTCTTGATAAGACTCGATTCCTCTGACTGTTTTCGTGAAACTTGCATTTTATTACTTAATACGTATTAGTTTTTACAAAAAAAGAAAAAAATAACTAAATCATAAACAGAAATAAATAGAAATATCATAAGAATTTCTCAAAATGTCCACCATTTTCATAAATACAAAGATTTATACGTCGAAGAAAATTAAAACACACTATTTGCAGAACTTGTTCATCGCCCTTAAGAATATTTATTGCATCTTGAATAATACGTTGCCATAGTTGTTCTGCGTTATCTGGAGTTGTCCTGTAAACCACTGTCTTAAGATGCCCCCCATAAGAAATAATCCAATGTATTTAAGTCCGGAGATCGTGGTGGCCAATTTACAGGGGCATTACCTCTACCAATCCATTTATTTGAGTACTGCTGATTCAAGAAGTTTCTAACATTTAATGCAAAATGTGTTGGAGCTCCATCGTGCATAAACTACATATCTCTTCGAAGTTGTAAAGGTAAATCTTCTAGCAAATCTGGCAGCGTATTTTGTAGATGTTGCAAATAAATTTCCCCGGTTAATCTTTGCGGAATAATGACAGGATCAACAATGTAATTACCAATTATTCCAGCCCACACATTAATTCTAAACTAATTTTAAAAATTTTCATCCGCATAAACATGTTCATTATGAAAATTTGTAATCCCTCTTCTTGTGAAACATGCTTCAACGGTAAACAAAATATTGTTGGCAAAGTTGGGATTCTCTTCTCTCTGCCTATGAACAAGTCAACTAAAATCCAGGCGCATTTCAGGATCATTAGGTAAAAGATCTTGAACTGGCATCTTATAGTATGGATATAGCAACTGTTCTTGAAGTACTTCATGAAGAATATCTTTGGACACTCCTATATCCCTACCTAGCCTCCTGGTGCTTATTTTTGGTTCTTCTGCAACACGATCTAAAATATCTTCCTCGACTTCAGGAATCCATACAAAATGCTGTGTTCCATTATCAATGGCTTTAGGAGTAAATTGGCCGTTTTCCCGCAGGCGTCTTTCAACAGCAGCAAGCGTGCGTCGGGTGGCCTGGTATACGACGATTGGGAAACCTTTCGGAGTAGACTCTGACACATTCTCGACCATTTCCTTGGCAATACCCAAATACCAATATCATATCGGTATATTCTGCATTAGTGTATTGCACCGCCATAATAATTTACGACAATTAAAGTTTTCTAATAATTAATGCAAGCAGATAAAATGATTGAACTTAGCAACAATAATAAATGTTACAAATTTGACAATAATCTTATGTTGTCAGATGAAACTAATAATAACCAACAATAACAATCGTTTGTGAGGTGTAAGGTCGTGTTGTACATGCATACATTTTAAACGTAAACCTCTTATCTTCCATTGGCGTAGAAATCAAAAACAGAAAAATTCTATAAAACCCAAGTACTTCGTGCTAAAAACGACTACATATTAAGTAATAAAATGCAAATTTTGCGAGAACCGTCAGAGTAATCAAGTCTTATCGAGAGTACCTTTTTTGTACCAAATGGGTTGGTTCATCTGAATTTTGTGCCCAAACCCCTCTTGTTCCATTGGCATTAGAAATCTGAAACAAGAAATTAGTAAAAAAACCTAGGTTCTACGCCCATGGACTGATATTAATCAGAATGGTGGCATCATTTTTTTGCCCCATAAAGCTATGCCAACGTACCAAGTTTCGGCAAAATAGTATAAGCAGTTTTTAAATAAATCCAGAAAACGATTTAAAAATTGGCAATTCAGCGTCGTCTAGTTCCCAAACTAAGCAACTTCGTGCTAAGGTAAGTTTACTTAAATCGGCTAATTTTGGTCTGAAGGATATGTGGTAAGATTTTGTAAAGACCTTTTACAGACACCCTGTATAACTAAAACGTTGTGTGATAACATTTTGGTAGTTCCCTGGTATCACTATCTCTCAATTCGGTGCGAGAGTTACTTAAGAGTCCATCACGGTAACCCCTGACCGGCACGCAACCGACCATACAGCCAATGCCAATTGAATGGGGTTTCTTAAACTCAGCTGTTAACGAATTTTGAGAAGACCGGTGAATTATTTAGCTTTGGTTAAAAGGATGTTGAAAGGCAACTCTAGTTGCTAGATTTACCATGTTGCAAATTTTTTATTAAGAACTTACATGTGGAGAAAATCGTGCGTAAAGTGGCAATTCTGACAGCGATAAATATATTACTGCAACCATTTCATGAACGAAAGCCAAATAAGAAAATCAGCAACATGATTAATTTACCAAATAGAGTTGCCTTTTAATATCCTTTTAACCTGTACAACAGACATATCGGAGGTTATCCTTACTGGCATATAAGCATTCATCCCACTCAAAAAAGTGCCCCTCTAACGGCAAGCCTTGGTTTACCAAAAATTGCGAACGTAAATCAAAAAATTATTTCTACCGACAATGGCGTAAAAATCCTACCGCCGAAAATCGTACCATCTTTGTCAACGCTCGAAACTAATGCAAGCAAACGATAAACCAAAGCAAGAAAGCACACAACCAGAGGATCAAAGACAAACTTTTTGAATGTCCCAACGGCTCAAGATCATTTTGGTCGGCAGCTAAGGCCGTCAGTCAGAACTTTACCAAGTCAACCATTCCACCTCTAATACATTCTGATGGCACCATTGCGACCAAAGCACAGGAAAAAGCAAACTTACTGGCGGAACTATTCTCTTCACAATCAACGGTTAATTTTCAGGGAAGTACTCCACCGAACATTCCCCCTGCAGAATCGAGAATGCCCAAGACTGTTTTCCGCCACCGCCATGTTAAACGAATCTTGAGGAGTCTTGACACCAAAAAGGGCAAGAAGACCTTGCCAAACAACTATCGTCCAGTCGCATTGCTTTCAGTTATATCAAAAGTTATGGCTATCAACGAAAAATAATTAAAATACCTGGAAGGCTTCAACATTATTAGTGACCGCCAGTATGGATTCCGTAAGTCTAGATCAACAGGAGACCTTCTCGCTTATGTTACTCATATTTGGAACAACGCAATAGAACATCATCGGGAGTCCCGGGCGGTAGCACTGGAGATTCCCAAGGCTTTTGACCGAGTATGGCATGAGGGGCTCTTAACTAAAGTGAGAGCATACGGAATGCCGGTTCAATTTTGTTTATGACTGTCGAGCTTTTTAAAGACCGTTCTCTGCGAGTGGCGATGGACGGATTCCTTGCAGACACATTTAACATCAACGCTGGAGTCCCTTAAGGTTCAATATTGTCACCCACCCTTTTCTTACTATACATTTACAATCTTTTGGAAAAAACTAAAAATCCTATATATCTTGGCATAGTCACGTTGCGGCCATAGCAAGGCAGCCTCGCAGAAGCTTGGAGTACTTTTCCGAACAAAAAACCTCTTTACACCCCAACAACTTTTGACGCTCTATAAAGCCCAAATTCGACCATCGCTGTAGTACTGTTCGCATATTTGGGACTCTGCTCCTAAACATACCCTGAGATTGCTACATTTCATTTAAAGAAGAGCAATTCGCTTGATCGATGACCATAGTCTGACAAACAAGCTGGAAGCCTTGAACATCGAAGGCAGGTTGGCGACTTGAGTCTATTTTACAAATATCTTCATGGCAAGTGTTCAACTGAGGTTGCCCGCTTGATACCACTCAGAGCGGTGCAGGGTAGAAATACACGACGACCCACTGCAGCCCACCAGCACGTGGTTCAGCTAAGTGTCCCTCGAACGACACTGTTTAAAAATTCTTTCATCTGAAGAAAGTCATCACTCTGGAATGACCACCCTCCCTGCGGCCGTGTTGCCATGTTCCCCAACGAATATAATCTGCAAAGATTCAAGGCCAACGTGAATCGTTTCCTGCGCAAACGCAGCACCGCCTCCAGAGCGCCATAAAGGATTTACCTGCAGTGCTGTGCCTTACCATAAAAAAAAAATAAAGCTAAATAACTTACCAGTCCTTTCAAAATTCGTTGACAGCTTAGCCCAACAACCCCTGATTAATTTACATTGCTGTATGGTCTGTTGCGTGCCGGTCAGGGGTTACCGTGATGGACTCCTAAACATTCATATCGTTTTCCGCGGAAGAAACGAAAGTAAACATAATTGTTTTTTTTTTAATTCCGCTTAGCTTGCTTGTTTCTTATGCTTTTCGATTTATAAAAAGTTTAATATCAAGGAGGTAATTACATTACTTAGTCTAAAGTGCATTTTAATTTTTACTAACCGCTCTTTAGGACCCAAATGGAGAAAGCGCAGGCGCGTTATTACTCCAGCATTTCATTTCTCGATCCTGGAACAATTTGTTGATGTATTTGAGTCTAATGGAAAAATCTTAATTCAAAAACTGTACGACGAAGCTGTAGATAAAGAGAGTATTGATATATACCAATATGTAACCGCTTGCGCCCTGGACATAATTAGTGGTAAGTAATAATTTATGGTAATATGTTGGTCAAGGTGCTTTTATACCCATCAGTTTTAAAAATATTTTAATAACAGTTGGCAGTTGGACTTGTTGGTCTGTACAGTTGATGCAAGACAAAAACCGATGCACGTCATCAATCAGCTGATAGTTAATTTGTCAATCCGCTAGAAAACACAAGGAAATTAAATTCGGGCGAAACATATTAAAACTTTGTGCGATACTGAATTTACTACAAACTTAAAGTATTCTTCTTTGATACGAACTCACTTATAGCAAATATTTTGTTTATTTAAGCTTTTAAAATTAACATAATTTGAATTTTATTGGCCGATAGTTGGCAACACAACTGTAAACGGTGCGGTGGCGCCAGCTCGCTCGTTGCCTTGGCTTGACGTTTCGTGCAAAACTAACCTTAATTGTTCGTGGTTCTGTGTTGCTGTGTGTCTATTTTTTAACAAAAACTCCAGATCTTTTCATAAATAGCAATAAAAGACTGTTTTATTAAAAGAAACAAAAGCGCACATACATATCTGAGTCGATTACGTTGTTTACTATTTGTGAAAAATGCCGAAGCATTTAAATAACCGGTGCAAAGAGCTCATAACTTCTCAAGAAAGCTATTTTCAGGAAGAACTTAATAGCAATAGTCCATTGTTACTCTTGACAGCAGTACAGAGAAGTTAATTTAAAGAGTATGGTAAGGTCTAGATATTCTATTTCTACTTTACTAATTTTTAACGTGTAGCTGCACTAAATTTGAATATCTCCACTGTAAGCGCAATTCCAACAACAGTTGAGAAAATAAATTATTTGAGTAACCCTAAAGCAAACGTTCTAATTCAAAGAGAGTTGCAAATGTATGAAGATTGGATATAAGTTCTATTCGTGAAACTATTAATGGAATGTTCGAAACAAGTGTTATTTAAAAATTATAATATTTTACATCGGTTATTCATAAGCTGTAACTTTTTTTAGAACATCATCATATAACTTTGACAACTTTAAGTTTTAAGAAATTAAAAGACAGAGAACTGTTTAATGGTTGTCTTAACAGTTTAAGAGACCTCTTCAAGAAAATAGGCTTCGGATGGTAAAAAGATGAACTGAGGCGAGGGCTTATGGAACTTTCCCATGAAGCTTTCAAACGACTGGTATTTTTGAAAAAGTATATTAAAAAAAAAGAAGCATTCTTGTACCAATTCGTTTCCTTGGATGAAACATGGAATTTTCAGAATGGTACCATCGGTCGATCTTGGCAAGACGAAAATAAAAGAAGTGTTAGATCTACTAGAGTTGATGGTAAACTTCATTCCACAATAATTCGTTGATTTCTCGACCGCAATAACCCTCAGTCGTAATCCAAACCATAAATAAGTTGCCTGACAAATATCTATTGTGTATGCACCGGACCTTTTGAAAGGGTACAGATCCTGATTACCTACTAATTTTAATAGTTTAGGTTAGCTATTTTCAACAAAACAACAAATATAAAATAGTAGGTAAGTATCTTTATTTTAATCATGTAATTAAATAGCTATTAATATTTACACAAAAATACTAATCTACAATATTATAATAATACAATATTTAACTTAACCTACTCTATATTTAGCTCTGTTTCAGTATGATTATCGCCGCCTTCAACTATGCCTAAACTAATTAAGGGCCTTACGTTACTATTAATTATGTTATAGGAATCTTCGACTTGGATCACGTGTCTCACAGAATTTTTCCAACTTTCTACTAGGATATTATTTACACATTTTTTAATTAATTCTATAACAGAACTACTTAGTGTAGGGGATGTGTTTTCTCTTCTAATCATCGTCTTTAACTGGCTTCATATATGTTCTATTGGGTTAAAAATACAGTTATACGGAGGGAGGCGTAAAACTGTGTGACCATTAGCACTTGCGAGATTGTCAGAGATTAATTCTTTTTCAATATTGAATGTTTTTAAAACATTTAAAAGGACCTTTTTTGTATAGGTGTCCTCGAAATACATATTATTTTCCATCATATAGTTTTTCACTTTTGTATTATTTGAATTCGGCACTGTGGTAACTAGCGTTATCCATCACAATAACACTATTTTTGGGCACATTCGGAAGCAGACGATTCTGAAACCAATCTTCAAACAATATATCATCCGTGTCTTGATGGTAATCCAAAGATGAACAGATCTGACATAATTTGGATGCTCGATAACACACACGAAAATACCTTTAACGCACAGCTTGACAAACACCAAACGACTGATGAACTAAGATGATAATTCACCTCACTTTTATTGAACCAATCAAAACGCTCATTTTCATAGCAACCACCTTGGTAACGGTCGTCTTACCCGATAAGACTACCGCTAGCTCGAAAAGACGCTTTCGAAAAGACGCTTGTAGCTTTTTTACTTAAATAAAAAATTAGTAACACCTCTAACTTGTATATTTACCTTTATCAGACGGCCTTCATTTTTATGTTCAGTAAATTATCCAATAAAATACACCTCTAGAGGCGGTTTCTTATCTTCATACCTTCGTTTTTCACTCGAAGCTCGATTTTCCAAGAAAATTTTCACTCAATGTAATTTTTACTTATAATCAAAGATAAGACCCTCGAGCTAAAGCTCTCGGGATCATATCAGATTATAAGTAAAAATTACATTTCGTAAAAATTTGTCAGAAAATCGATTTCTTGTTAAAAACATCGGTATTACCGATAAGACGCCTCCTCTATCGGTGTATTACTGTTGATAATTAACCTCACTTTTATTGAACCAATCAAAACGTTCATTTTCATAGCAACCACCTTGGTAACGGTCGTCTTACCCGATAAGACTACCGCTAGCTCAAAAAGACGATTTCGAAAAGACGCTTGTAGCTTTTTTACTTAAATAAAAAATTAGTAACACCTCTAACTTGTATATTTACCTTTATCAGACGGCCTTCATTTTTATGTTCAGTAAATTATCCAATAAAATACACCTCTAGAGGCGGTTTCTTATCTTCATACCTTCGTTTTTCACTCGAAACTCGATTTTCCAAGAAAATTTTCACTCAATGTAATTTTTACTTATAATCAAAGATAAGACCCTCGAGCTAAAGCTCTCGGGATCATATCAGATTATAAGTAAAAATTACATTTCGTAAAAATTTGTCAGAAAATCGATTTCTTGTTAAAAACATCGGTATTACCGATAAGACGCCTCCTCTATCGGTATATTACTGTTGAAAAGACTCTGCTTTATATTGAACACCTGCAATTTGTCATTAACCTACCTAATATACCAACATAATAACATAATTAATAGTAACGTAAGGCTCTTAATAATTAGTTTAGGCATAGATGATCTTATAATAGTGTAGATTAGTATTTTTGTATAAATATTAATAGCTATTTAATTACATGATTAAAATAAAGATACTTACCTATTATTTTATATTTGTTGTTTTGTTGAAAATAGCTAACCTAAACAGTAGGTAATCAGGACCTGTACCCTTTCAAAAGGCACTTATTTATGGCTGGGTTTAAATTTTATTGCGGTCGGGAAATCAACGAATTATTGTGGAATGGGGTATAACAGGTATTATATGGTAAATAAATATATAAACTATGGGAAATTTTTGTATAGTTATCTTGTTTTTATGAAAAAAAAAACTGTGTAATTCCCTTACTCGGATGTCGATAACTGATGTCACTCGAAGGGTATGACGTGCATCGGTTTTTGTTTTGCATTAACTATAGATTAAAATATTCATGCAATACACATTCGTTTTGAATTAAATAATACTATATAATTTTTAAGTACGTATGTAGCTTAAGGTAGATGGGACATTAGACCTTCATTGTAGCAAAGTAGTCAACAAATGTAACAAAAATTTGTTATTTTGCCTAAGCGAGCATCCTCTACCTAACTAAAATAGTTCGGCAATGCGGTATTGCCGCTTCGACCAGAAATTAGTAGCAACTTTCATATTTTAAATAGAATATCATACATAATACAGAAACTATTGTTTGGAATCTCTAGTTGTTTCTTAACAACTTCTCAGCAACGCCATGTTACCGTTTTCGAGATACTAATTAACTTAATTTAATTATCTTAAAATATGACCAAAAACTATTATGCTAATATTTTTAAACTCTGAGATATTAATGTACTAAAATTATAGTTGCACTATACAGGGTGGTTTAAAAACACTTGACAAAATGTGTCAAGAAGTAGATTTCTTAAAATAAAATAGTTTATAGACTGTTTTCTTTTTATTTTATTGGCAAAAGGAAGCCATACACAGCCAGCTCCGCAGTAGAAGAAAATGTTTAAATATATTTTTGCTTACAGTATAAATGTCTGAAAGTGCGTATAAAATTTTTTAACAGATTTAAACAAACCTTTGTCAACCTTACAACCTATACAAAAATGCGCAGTGTGTTTAGAAAGGGTAAGTGGTCCAAATACTCGGCAATAGTGCCCTTTTCCACTACAGATAATAACATGATTTTGAAAGTTTCAAGTAATTTTTCCTGCTGTATAGTTGTGGGCAGTTTACTATAAAACCTCACCCGCATAGAATGGACTATTCTCAGTCACCGACAACCTATGAACAGGGAATTTCAGGTTTGAACTCCTGGTATTAGTAGTCACGACTAGGCAACAAATAACTAAATTAGTCATAGTCTTTGAAGAGGAAGTTGATGCATTCAAAAATATATGCACTTGAAAAAGCTAAAATGTTAAATGACTTGAACTAGCCCCTACAAGACTCTAGTGCTTTTATTCCTAGTAGAACTCTGACCACCTTCTTTTGTAGAATCGATATCACATTGTGTGAGTACAAATTTTGCAATGCATCAAACAAAATTTGCGTTTATCAGATAAGGACTTATCAGATGAGAGTGACAAATTCTGGAGGTTCGACTGTCCTTGGATTTGATATATAGAAAAAATTTTAAATGGGTTATACGGGAAAGCCTACACGATTTTAGTTCAAACCTGCCTGATGAACACATCAGAGGTATATCTTTTATTCAATAATATACGCTAGAGCTTATTAAAATAAACATTCGGAGCTCGTTCTTGGGTGTAATGTGCAAGTTAAATTAGTTTCTTTTGTAGACTGCCCCAATACTCATCAAATTTGTTTTGATAACTATTTTCCGACTTATAGACTATTTGCATATTTAAAATATAAAGTCTACTTCGCATCAGAAATTGTACGACAGAGTGAAGAAAATTACCAAGCACTAGCGCCCTCAAAAACATAAAGTCTTCTTAAGTTCAAAAAATGTCTTTAAATATTTATTGCCGAATACGCACAAAATATGTTTTTCCATTAATTGTTTCTATTATATTTGTAATTTAAACTAAATAAATATGAAAAAAAGATGTTTGTCCCATTTCTTTCCGTCAGACCCCATCCTTTTTTATTATTAGTATTACGGCTCCTCGGCAAGGCTATAGAGTCTGACGAAGCGTTTGGTCTTCTCTATGATCTTGCTGGTCTGGTTGGGTGGATAGCTCGATTGCTACGACATGTCGCCACGTGTAACATCTCGCATATGTGTAAATAAATATGAATAAAGTATAAACATTTATGTTTATAAAGCTACTGTGTTCTTTTTCACAGAACGAGTTTCCTAGTAGTAAATTAAAGAATATGTTCATTATTTGTATGTATTATTTTGTGATTTAAAGAAGTCGAAAAGAACATAAAACCTTGACACCCTGAATTTCGGACATTGTGAAATATTTGACTAAGGCAAGTTTAGTTAAATACTAACAGTTTTACATATGAAATCTGTGGTTATACTGCGCACAGTTAATAAACCGGATACCCTATATATGAACTTTTAGTCTCAAAATTATCCACAAATTGCATCCTTAAGTCAAAAAAAGATAGTACACGTTTTACGCTTGCAGGCTGATGACCACGTGGCCCCTTCTTTCTTAATTTTAATTCTATTATAAGCATGCAATTATAAAACACCTCGCATATAAAAGTAAGTTTACAAAAATTAGTTTTATTACATTTAGAACCAATGTCAATTTCTGTCGAATTAACTATTTCTGCGACGGGTTCTATAAGCATCCCCACCACATTTTTTAAAATTTGTTAACCATTGTATTTCATTTTTGATCACTTTGTATAAATTGTTGGTCACAATTTATAATTTTTAGAAACTGCAATGGGGGTAAACGTTAACACGCAACAAAACAAAAACGCGGATTATGTTTTTGCAGTAAAAGATATGTGTAGACTGAACCTTGTAAGGACATTCTCTAGCTGGAGGGGATTTAGTCTTTTACATCGATTTACCAGTGATTACAAAAAAGAGCAAAAATATCTGAAAATCCTACACAACTTTACAAATTCTGTAATTCATGAAAGAGAAACGGAACTCAAGAACAAAAGAAAAAACGAAAATATAGTTAAAGATGATTTGGGTAGAAAACGAAAATTGGCATTTTTGGACTTGCTTTTAAACTCCACCATAGATGGGCAACCGTTGAGTCAAGAGGAAATCAGGGAGGAAGTTGACACATTTATGTTCGAGGTTAGTAATATTTTGTTCCATCCATGATAAGCGTGTTTTTTAAAGTTAGTTCTTTTCCAGGGCCATGACACAACTTCTTCGGGAATTTCATCTACACTTTATTTTTTGGCAAACGACCAGGAAGTTCAGGTATGTTATTAGGTCCCAATTTTATAAAACTTAATGAGGTTGTTAGTTTCTATTAATTTATCAATGTCTGTGAAAATCTGCCATCATACATAAGCATAGGTCCGCAACCGCTTTATTTTTGAAATGTGTGCACAAGGTGTTACAAGAGATCCTTTATAGTACCGAGGTTTAAATAAAATTGTAATAGTTTTAAAATATCGAGTCTTACAAGACCATGAAAGATGTTATAGAATTTAAATATATAAAATTTTAATTTCTTGTTGATAGGTAAATTAAAAATTTTGGACGGTGGTAATGATGGTGAGCAAATTGCTGAAAAACGGTCGAACAAATGAGTCTTTGTATTTATAAATATGCAATTTGAATAAAGTTTGTGTGTGTTAATTGGGTCAAGAATGGATTTGGTAGAGCCTGAGTTTAATTGAAAAGTTAAAATTTGAAAAAAAAAAGTTTTTTTCTTTTATATCTGAGACCGCTTCAGATAGTATTATGAATTTAAGTAGATAGATCGGTAGATAGTAACTAGGCATAAAAATATATTTATTTTATAAAAAATATTTGGTCTACTTCTACCAGTAGCGTCCGCGCTAACAATCTTTTGATATTTTTAACAAAAAAATGAACGTCACTGTTTTTTTCAAACTTAATATTAGTTTCATAATTACGCATTATCACTGAGAAAGAATTATTGTTTTCAAACTTTTGTTTTGTTTGACGAACGGGTTTCGATTAGAAACAATAAATTGCATTTTTTACATATCGCCACGAGCCTACCTGAGTTTGCTAAACTAAAAATTTAATCCTGAACGAAGTCAAAAGGAACACAAATATCAGAAGGCACTTTGCGTTAGAAATTTAACTACCTATATAACTTTGGTATTAAACAGGAAAAAGGCAAGGGCATAGAGATATTTTTGGTTCCGCTTAAGAATTGTAACACCCTGTATTTCAAATATAAAGGGGTTGCGGATATATGTTTACATAATCAACCTTTTGTCTTTAAATTTGGTAGGGAATAACATCCTGAAGTTTGGCCACACACTTAGTACATAGGCATAAAAATCTATTTAAAAATTAAAACTTTTATGACGTATTTCTTTAGAAATAAATATGAAATGTATTGAAAAAAAATATAAGTATAAAGTATACGTTTTATAAAGCTACTAGCGCACTTATCCAGTAATAAATGTCACCGCAAGCGGCTAGTTTTCTAGCGTGAACGTCCAATAGACTGCAACCAAATTATCTCGTTTATTAACTGTGGCACCGCAATTCTTGATCTTTGATTTTTTTTTCTTTTAGTTTTTTGTTTTTTTCCTTTTATTCATTTCCAAGTTTGGTCCTCTATAACTGTACATATGACTCTTACTCCAAAGTCAACTGGCCTGAAAGATATATTCGATATCCTCGTTAGTTTCTTGTACGTAGTCAACCCAATAATTTGTGTCCTTATAAAACTGTTTCTTTTACTTTCTTTAGTAGAGAAACTTTTAATTTTCCTTTTAGAGAGCTTTTAAAATGACGTTCAAAATTACATTTTCTGCATATTTTTTTACTGGCCGGATAATTTAAATCCTGTAATTCCAAAGCATCCGCCAAAGTTTCCACTTTCCACCCGGGTAAATGTCAACATTCGTTGAATAACCAAAATGATTGTTTCATTATTACGCCGTCTTCTCTCAATTGAAGAGGAGTACAAATGATTTCTTCTAAATCGCTTATTGTCTTCATAAACACTTTTTTGATGACAATGTATCAAAAATGCAACTATTTTAAGCTTGTATGCTTGACTTGTTTGGTACCAAAGTAACCATTGTCAAAATGTCAACTTGACGTTTTTTCTCAAATTTGTGGATGGTGGCGAGGCTTGTGATTATACTGTTAACAGTCAAATCTCTTTTTTTTATATATCCTGTATATACCGCGGCAACGTTAAAAAACTCTAAACTGAAAATACAAATCGACGGGTCTGAGCGTCTTTTTACCAACTTCCCTCTTAATTATTAGAGAATTTATTCGCTACTTTACGAATGCTCTGTATATTACCACCCTCTGCGTCACTTTCGTGCGAGGTGTCCAGTAGTTTAGCAAGCGTCAATCTGTAACAAACCGTACGAACAACAAACATAACAATTCTCAGGAACAGAAGTAGCCATGACGCCTAAAATTCGATAACACGAATACGAAATGAAGATGCAAATTTCAATGACAAAAAATAAAAAAAAATTTTCGGTTTCGGAAACTTACTATACTACGATCCCAAAATTATTGGCAAAACTGTTCTTATCACTATTGACGGTGTGCGGAGAAAATAATTAACATCGATGCACAGACTCTTAACTGAAATAAAAGCATTCAAAACCCCTTGGGAAGATTGTGCATTAATAAGTCGTTAAATGTTGCCAGGTTTTAATTATTTATTTTATTTAAATTCTCATAAAATATACCAAAATCCGCATGCCATTAAGGGCCTTTTCACCCTACGGTACCTGTTTCACTTAATTTGGCAACTTGGCAGGTAGGAAAAACCCATGTCTAAAGGCGCTCGCACGCTTTCTTATCACCTCTAACCAACGTTCAGTGTCGTAGACAAGTTTATTATTCAAAACAGCAAATATTATAATGCAGGCGAGTTCTTCAAGTGATAGTAACCAACAAGTTACAAAACGACGTCATTTAAAACCTCAGGAGCGTACAATGGTAAAAAATGTGTATAAGGGAATTCTAAGTACATACAGTGGAATATCATTCACTGATGCAGCAGAACCTTGTGCCACATTGACTAAGACATCTTGCCGTACTGTTTATAGAACTATCAAGGACAATAGGAATACTAATGTGTCCGATTAAAAGGGGAAACAAGAGGACGGAAAAATATTTTTATTGATCAGCAAACAAAGTTAGCCATTCGTCGGAAAGTGCATAATTTTTTTTTCGAAATGAACTTCCGAATTTAAAAAAAAATTCTGCCGAAATTGAAAGAGATGAAAATATGCAAAAAATTTCACGAAGAGTTCTAATGCGTACACTACAATAATTGAATTTTCGATGCTTAATAGGAAATCGCAATAGCCATTTGGTGGAAAAGGAAGAAATCGTATTGTTGCGTAGAAAGTATCTGGAAGAAATACAACAATATCGCTGTGCAGGTAAAAGAATTTACTTAACGGACGAGACATGGTTAAATGAAGGACATACTGTGGATTACATTTGGCAATATGTCAACATTAAAGATGCACCTAACGCCTTTATCAATGGACTGTCCACTGGATTGAAAGCTCCTTCAGGAAAAGGTCGTCGGTTAATTATAACCCACATCGGGAGTGATTCTGGTTTTATTGAAGGTGAGTTAAACGTATTTGAATCTCGTAAAACCGGTGATTATCATGAGGATATGAACTTGGGAGTGTTTGAAGATTGGTTTAAATCCATCTTACCACGTATTGAACGTTGGTCGGTAATCGTGATGGATAATGCACCATACCAAAGCCGTCGGGTGGAAGCTTTGCCAACTTCTGCGTGGCGAAAAGGCAAGATTGTTGACTGGCTCGAAGAAAAAAAAATATTGCATCTGGCGAAAAAATGCTGAAAGTGCAGTTGCTCGATCTTGCAAGACTTCACAAAAAAAATATACGAAATAAGTAGTGGATGAAATAGCTCGTGAACGAGGTGTTACAATATTACGTTTACCGCCTTACCATTGTGAACTAAATCCAATCGAGCTTATATGGGCACAGAACAAAGGCGAAGTGGCGCGTGAAAATAAAAGTTTAAAATTAAAACATGTTAAAGAACTGTTAAAAACGGCAATAGCGAATGTACAAGCAGCAGATTGGCATGAGTGCGTATTACATGTCGAGGGCGTAGAAGAAGAAATGTGGGACTTAGATGTACGCGTTAAAGTCATGGTAGAACATTATCATTAATTCTGCAGATGACAGCAGTAGCGACAGTAATGAAATGTTTTCATGGTCAGATAGTGAATAATCGCTGTAATACTAATAATAAATTTAAAATTGTAACGTATTGTCATTACAAAACACTTTTTAATGTCGGCGTGGAATATAATTTGTCAAATTGATATCAACTAGTGTTCATTAGGTAACAATAGGAAATTTATAAACATTTATAATTTAGGTTTAGGTTTTGCCCTTAATCCATTATTATATGTTTCTATTATTATGTAGTATAATAAAAACATTATGAAAATAACATTTACCGTTGCTTTATTATTCTTTTTGGATTTTATACCTGCGTAATTTAGTTTCCCTAATTACATCATTAGATCACCAAATGTAAAAGCTTAATTTATTTTTCAGTTTAATTTATAATATTATATTTATAATAGTAGTTAAATGTAAATATATTATAATAATAAACAAAAAATTCATATATTTTTAAAATTATTATTGTTTAAAATTACACGCCTCTGGAATTGCCGTTTTCCTTACGTCTTGCACACCCCGGTAAAAATGAGTCACTGCAAATTATTTTGGTACCGGAGTATAGGTTAGGTTTTATTATCAAATTTTTATAGGATGTTAGCCAAAAATGCAACAAATTTTGTAGAAAAACTTACCCACCGTTACGATTTCTATACAAACTGGAATACATCACAAGACAAAGAGCAATATTAAGACGTTTCCTATCTTTTACGTAAATATGACTAAATCGCAATTTTGTTTGACCATAAACAAACTATTTATTCCATAGTGAATTGACAATTTGCAATGGCTTCTGTTTAATCGGTATAAATAGTGGCGTTCGATGAAACGGCCATCATGCACTAATGGGTTAAAATAATAATAACGTTACATTATTATTTTTATATCCGACCAGTCTATTATTTGATAAAATATAATAACTGCATGTTAAATAGTTATTTATGTATCAAGAGAATTGTAAGGGTTTTTTTTATCCAGTCAGAAATAAATATGTTAATTAGCATATATATCGTCATAAAAAAATAAATACCGCAGACCTGTAAATTTCAAAGATACTCTGGAGCGCAGTCATGTAAGGCGTATGTGTAATATTTTTCTCAAACATTAATCCCTGAAGGTATCATGAGTGTTATAGAGAACGCCTATTCCCTCGTTCTTATGTGAGTATGTTTATATGTCTCTAATGTTATAACTAAGTAATATTAAAGTAAAAACAATATATTTTGTGCCCGTACCTGGGAAGGCAATTATCTGGTTGTTCTTTTAGAAAAAAGTTAGAGAAGAGCAAAAAGAAATTTATGGAAAAGACAGAGATGCACCAACTACTTATCAGAATTTGCAAGATATGAAGTATTTAGAATTAGTTATAAAAGAGGCTTTAAGACTGATTCCACCAGTACCTTTAATTGGTAGAATGCTAAATAAAGACATTGAATATAAGGGTGAGCAAAAAGTAATAAACTTTTTTAATTTGTCACTTTAAAAGAACACGTCAGGGAAATAAAACGTTCGATTTTCACTATCTATATATTTTTAATTTTTAAAACACATAAGAGCTGCTTCGGTACACAGTAAAGTCTGTTCAGAGATATAAGAAAGTGACTAACTGATCCCTATTAGGAAAGATCTGGGCCAGCTGTAAATTTGAAATATGGCCGAACAGGTCCGTATTTTGCTTAGAATTTAATCATGGTTTGTAATAAAAATAAGTGACATTAAATAATATTTTATTTATGCTTAATTGTGAAATAACAAGTTATTTTATTATTAAAAATTATATTTATGACTACAAAAATATACAAATTATTCGGTACTTATAATAATTATTCACTTAATATATCAATTTCACTGTCGCTATCATCATCTGTCCTAATTATTTTGTGCTATATGTTTATATGGATATAGGATTTTTCCACTTTTTCAACATGTGTAACAGAATTTGTCCAACTTTGTGAAGGGATGTTAAAAACTTTAGTTTCTAGAAGGTCAAGTAGACTGGAGTTAATAGTAGGGCAAATATTGTTATGACGAATGGCAGATTTCAGTTGGTGCCAAATATGTTCGATGGGATTAAATATACAATGGTATGGTAGAAGCCTAGATTTTTTGCATAATTATCACAGAAGTATTCCTTTTGTAGTTTTCAACTTTGTAAAACCTCAATTAATTGCCTTTTGGTGTAATCTTCCTGAAAACGAATGTCATTATCATACACGTAGTTTTGGATTGTTGCTTTTGTGTCATTTGAGGAGGGAGTCTTGGTGAACTGCCTACTATGGTAGCTTGCATTGTCCATTAGAATTACGCTATTTGGAGGTATGTTTGAAAATAGCTTATTTTTAAACCAATCTTCAGACAGAGAAAGCCCATTTGGAATCCATCCGTCTTTAGATCCAGCATGCAAAATCGTAATTCGTTTACCTCTTTTTGATGGCGCGCTTTTTTTACATCTGCCGCTTGAGTCAACCCAACCCTTTTCCGGGGTGCCTATCATATGTGTCGAACCAGGTTTTATCCAAGTAAATAATCGACCTTTGCTGATCTCTGTAAATCCTAATTTTTTGTAGATATTCGGATCGCCATTCCCGTTGGCCGTATAGTTGAAGCGACAACACTGCATTATTTAAAATATCCATTTATGCAAAAAAAGCAAATGTTAGCAACCCGTTTACCGGTTCGTCATAAATATCTAAAGTTCTATCAATCCTGAATAACCCGCCCCATATAGCACCCATAAATGTTATTGTTAATTGAAGTTTACTCCAGAAATTTTAAAATAAAATATCAGGAAAACCAAAGGTTATTTGGCAAAACAATGGCCTTTTTCCAGAAAAGTTTTAGTTAACCTGAACTATAAATATATTATTGTAGAGCATTGTAATTCTTTTTGTTGGAAAAATAAATTAATATCTGCATTAATAATGTTGCAGGTCACACTATTCCAAAAGGAACAGTTCTAACCCTCTTTATCTACGGAATGAATAGAGATCCCGATTACCACGAATCACCAGATCAATTTAAACCAGAGAGATTTTTAAATAATGATGGATCAAAGCCATATTCTTATGTTCCGTTTAGTGCAGGTCCTAGAAACTGTATCGGTAAGTAAATCTTAGAGTACGTTCCTCTAAGATCAATAATGTCACGCCGGGGGCGTTTTGTCCTAGAGGGGTACGTGGGGGTTGAAAAGAAAAGGCGAGCTGTAAAAAAACAACAACCACTTTATTAATTATTCTTTTAGCATTCACATTTACCAGGTAGCCCGTAGAATGCCGAGCATGGTCAAATGGGCCGTCGAGGGGGTGCGTCCGGGACTCCTAGGGGACCATGTCCCGCCGGGGGCGTTTTGTCCTAGAGGGGTACGTGGGGGTTGAAAAGAAAAGGCGAGCTGTAAAAAAACAACAACCACTTTATTAATTATTCTTTTAGCATTCACATTTACCAGGTAGCCCGTAGAATGCCGAGCATGGTCAAATGGGCCGTCGAGGGGGTGCGTCCGGGACTCCTAGGGGAGTTTACCTAGGACGGGTACCGCGGTCAGTCGGGTGGCCTTGGCGCCCGACGGGTTTAGCAGGATGGAGAGTTGGCGTAGACCGTATTGGCTTTTGCCGCTCCAGGATAGGGTCGTAGGCAGGAAGGGGGATGGAGAGTTGGCGTAGACCGTATTGGCTTTTGCCGCTCCAGGATAGGGAAGGTTGACCAAGTCGAAAGACGAAGGTGCCTTACCCACCGTGCGCTCGGGTTTTTATACACCAAAAGTGCTGACCATTGTTTGGTTGCACTTGACCGTGAGCGTACAGTGGGTTAGAATCTCGACGACGCACAGTGGTCTAGAAGTGTAAAAGATGGTGGGCGGCCATTTGGTTGACATGCCCCCCCTTCGAATAGCGTTGGACCCCAATGCTTTAAGTTAGGCTAGGCATTCTTTACAATTTTAGGTTTATACAAATGTTACTCAAATATATATTATATTTCTTCTTTTGTTTCTGTTTTCCCTTTTTCTCATGTTCCACCAGTTTGCTTGGTTTGTACTTTTTGAGTCGGCCCTGTATTGCCTTTGGATGTTGAAATTGTTTGCCTCCTTGGCTTGGTACAGGTGTTGCCGGGTGCTCTCTTGTCTTCTTGCCAACTGGTGGAGTCGTAGAGGTTTGTACATGAAACAAAAGAAGATCTAATGTAGTATCTTAGTATATTCTATGTGGTGGTTATTATATTCCCGATTGAGTATATTCCCTTATCATTCTTATAATTATATGTTATGTCTATACTATTATATATGTTTTTATTCTTAACTTAAATGATTATTTGTTGACCCAAACGCGATTCTATATATCGATCGATACTATTATATATGTTTTTATTCTTAACTTAAATGATTATTTGTTGACCCAAACGCGATTCTTTGAACTTGCCTTAAGTCTGTCTGGTTTTGGTCCTCGGTGCCTACTGCTATCCTTTATTTATCTTCTGTGCTCTCGCTTGTGTTTATTTCGTGAAGCAAACAGCTGATAGATCCTGCTATCCCTGCTGACGTCTGTCCATTTCATTTGATACGTTAGTGGGATGGATCCTTCATATGCTATGGTGTCTGGAAGTGGCTTCCAATTGGCTCCGGCGGATATCTGTACTAGCTGGCTCTGTGATGTCCATGCTAGCAGTGACGTTAGCCTAACATAAACGTAAGTATTAATTCTTTTGTTGTGTTGTGCCCGTAGGGTTCCCCTCTAGAACTCTTCTTCTCCTTTGTCTTCTTTGTCATCTTCTTCTTTTTCTTCTTCCATGTTCTCCTCTTCTTCTTCTTCTATGGCGTCTTGTGCCGTCCAAGGATCATTATAAGGGAGTATCCGGCTGACGTGAACAATGTCTGTTTTCCCTCTTCCTTTATTTATCATATAATTTACTTCCCCTAGTTTTTCTTTAATTGTATATGGTCCGAACCATCTTAATAATAGTTTCTCGCTTCGTCCTACTTTTCTGATTGGTGTAAATACTTTGACTTTGTCCCCCGGTTCAAAGTTTAGTTCTCTGTGGTTAGAGTCAAAAATAGCCTTGTCCTTCCCTTGTCGTTTTTTTATGTTTTCGACGGCTATGGTTCTCATGATTAATGCCTTCTTTCTTAATTCCCCCGTTTCTGTAGTGCTACTTGTTTCATTTAACATGGCTTCTGATGGCAGCGTAGCTTCTCTTGCGAAAGTTAACATAAATGGGCTAAATTTCGTCGTGTCCTGCATTGCCGTGTTGTACGCAAATGTTACGAATGGCAGGTAGCTGCAACAGTCCGTTTGCTGTGTATTGCAATACATTGCTAGCATGTCAGCCATTGTTTTATTTAGCCTTTCTGTGAGCCCATTGCAGCTAGGATGATATGCTGTTGTGAATTGGCTTTGGGTCCCCATTAATTTTGTGAGTTCTTGCACCAACTCCGATTGGAATGTTTTGCCTCTGTCGCTTAATAGTGTTCTTGGTGCCCCATGTATTAGAATAATTTTTTCTAGTATAAATTGTGCTACAGGTCCTGCTTTTCCGTTTGGTAGGGCTGCTGTTATAGCGTATCTTGAAGCGTAGTCTGTGGCTACGATGATCATGGTTTTGCCTTTGTTGCTTCGTCTAAATGGTCCCAAGAGATCTATTCCGACTTTGTCCATAATTAGCCCCACTTCGATTGGCTGTAGTAGTCCTGGTGTTTTTCGATATGGTTGGCCTTTGCGTGCCTGACAGTCTGGGCACCCCTTGATGTACTTTTCAATGTCTTTGTCCATGTTTGACCAGTAGTATCTTGATTTTATTTTTTGCATTGTTTTTTTAATCCCCAGGTGTCCGCTTGTAGGGGCGGAATGTAGTTCCCACAGGATTTCCTCGATCATGGTTTTTGGTATAACTGTGACTGTTTTTATTCCAGACATTGTTGTTAAAGTTTTGTGTAGTATTCCATTGACTAGCCGGAACCCCCTCGCTCTTTTTCTGGTGCCTATAGGAGCATCTGTGCTTTCAGGATTTTCTAACAGGTCTATTAATATTTTAGCTTCTTGATCCCTCTCCTGTTTTTCCCTTAGCGTGGTTTCTATTACTGTAAATGTTGGTATTTCCTCCAGTTCGTCTGTTATATTATTTCCTGGTGGTAAGACCGGATTCCTAGACATGCAGTCTGCGTCTTTATGTGCTGTCCCTTTTTTATATTCAACTGTATAATTAAATTCTGCGATTTTGAGTGCCCATCTGGCTAAGCGTTTGTTGTGTTCCTTAATGGAGTCCATCCAACATAAAGCGTGGTGATCCGTTACTATTTTAACTGGTCGTCCATAGATTAGGTGACGTAGGTAGCCTAAGGCCCATACGACGGCGAGTAGTTCCAGTTCGCTTATGGCGTAGTTTGTTTCAGCTTTTGACAAGCTGCGGCTTATGTATGCTATAGGATGTGGAGTCCCATTGTCGTCCTTCTGTAGCAGAATCGCCCCGATGCCGTCCATACATGCATCGGTGTGTAGGATACAGTCCTTGTTGGGATCGTAGTGCTGCAGAGTGGGTGCCGTTGTTAGTTTTTCTTTGAGGGTACTGAAAGCGTCTTCTTGTGTTTTACTCCATTTAAATCCGTCTTTTTTGGTTGCTTCGTGCAGGGGTTTTGCTATTACTGAAAAATTCTGTATAAATTTCCTGTAGAAGTTACATAGGCCTAGGAAGCTTTGGACGTCTTTAAGCTTTTTTGGGGTGGGGAAGTTTTGTACGCATTTTATTTTGTCGTCGTCCGGGAGTATTCCTGTAGCGCTTACTTTAAAGCCCAATATTTTTGTTTCTTTCTGGAGGTATTTACATTTATTTGGTTTTAGCGTTAGGTTAGCCTGTCTTAGACGGTTAAAAACTTTTTGTAGTTTTTTCAAATGCTCTTCTTCGGTTTCTGAAAAAATGATGATGTCATCCAGGTAAACGAGAACTTCTTTCCATTTCATGTCCCAAAATACTTTGTCGGCCAATTCTTGAAATGTAGCTGGGGCGTTGCAAAGGCCGAAACTTAGTACATTAAATTCGTAGGACCCGTGACCTTGCGCGACAAATGCTGTATATTTTTTTGAATCTTCTTCCATAGGGACCTGCCAGTAGCCGGATAACATATCCAATGAACTGAAGAATTTTGCTTTGCCTAGGTACGTCAGTATGTCATCAATTTGGGGAAGTGGCCAGGATGATTTTTTGGTGACGCTGTTTATTTTCCTGTAGTCTACACAGAATCTTGTAGTTCCATCCTTCTTTTTTACTAATACTACTGGGCTTGACCAGGGGGAATGACATGGTCTGATCACGTTACAATCCAGCATCTCTTTTATTTGATCGCTAATTATTTCTCGCTCTTTTTGTGATACCCTGTATGGTCTGCTTTTTAGGGGTGTGGGGTCTTCTATCTCGATTTTGTGTTCTGCCAAGTTGGTTTTTCCCATAAATTTTGGATTCTTTGCGAATACGTCCCTGTATTTATATAGCAATTCTTTCATTTTGTGCTGTGTGTTTATGTTTGTTATATTTGATAGGTCATGATCTTGCATTGTGACGATGTCTTCCTTGTCTTCTTGTAGCGAAAAACATCGTGATGCTTCTGGTTTCGTGTCTTTTATTTTGACCAGATGACCTATAGTCATGTGTTTTCTGATTGGCTGAGGGTTGTGTGTTTCTGTCTTCAAGTTTATGAGTAGATGTTCCCCCTGGTAGTATATGTCGGATGTTGGGTACCATTTATTTTTTATCATTAGCGGCGTATTGAGCAGGAATTGGTGCGGCTCTTCTTCTGGAAGATCTGGGAGTTTTAGTTTTATGATTTGTTCGCTGTTGGCGTGCAAGTTGCGATCTTCTGCTGCCGAGACTTTGAACTTTATTGGGTCTTTGTCAACTGCGATATTACATAGGCTTTTGAGTTCCATGTCTTCCGTTTTTTCTTGTGTTGCTGGTTCCCTTGGTATGTATAGATTTGTTTTTATATTGGTTTCCTTGAATACATGATCGATAATCTGCTTGATTTTTATTTGGTCCATTCTATAAGCTGTTGCTGGCAGCGAGATTTGCTGTTCCCCTGCTTGTAGCGCTAAGTTTTTCAGCTCCAGAATGCTTTTGAAGAAGTATGCGTAACTGGGTTTGAAGTAGGCTCTTTTTTTTGTAGTTAGGTAGTAAGTGGAGTGCCCTTCTTCTTTTATCACCGTTGCTTTGCCTCTCTGTGGCTTGAAATTGATGCCCTTCCATTTAATAAAGTTGTCCTTTGTTCGTGTGTTTAGGTTTGTATCTACCATTCCATCTTCTGTTATGTAAAATACTTCGCTTAGGTTTTGTGGCTGCGTATTCTGTGTTGCTCTTAACTGCTTTTCCCCTGGTTTGCTTCTTATGTAGTTTGAGTACAGTTCTTGCCAATTTTCTTCTTCTGTCTGTTCTTCTCTGTGTGCCATTAATGATGACGTCTCTTTCTGACTATTCTTTGTTTGTAGTAGTGGAATTATATATCTTGTCTGCAGCCTTAAGGTATTCTTTGTTGTATCGATTATTGCCTTGTTTCTTCGTAAGAAATCCATGCCCAAGATGAGTGGTACCGGGGGGTTGTCGATAATTCGTGCTGCGCAGTAGCTGTGCAGTGTTCCTCTTGTTGATTGTATTTGGATTGGGAGGGAGGCAGTTCCAAGTGTTTTTACTCTGTGTCCTCCTGCTGTGATTAGGACTGTGTTGCTATTTTCTACATGCTGTTTGTTTGTTAGTAGATTTTTTCCCACAATGCTGTTTTCTGCGCCTGTATCCACTATTGCCTGTACTTCTTTATTATTAATATATATTCTAATGCTTAAGGCTGATGTGTGATGATTTGTACTATGCCCCTGTTGGCAGAGGACGACGGGGGGTCTATTTAGTTTCGTCGTCCGCTGGAGTTTGGGTGGCTCCTGCAGGATGCGGCGTAGTGTCCGGTCCTATTGCAATTGTGACATCTCGGCCTATTGTCGAAAGTCTTCGAATTATATCGTGCTGGTGAGCTGCGTCTGGTGTTTTGTTGCATCGGTTGTCGCGGGCCTGTATATGCTTCTGTTTTGAGCTGCCGATGATCCCTGACTTGTTCGTTCTGTCGAGTGTATGTGCTTCTTCTGTAACTTTGTGGGCTATATGATGGTCTCCATGGTTCTCTGTGGTAGGCGTCTTGTTCATTGTGGCGATAATTTTCGCTGAATTTTACTGTGTTTCTAGGTTCGGATCGGGGGGTCCTTGGTGCGTTGTCTATCGTGATAGCTATTTTCTTTAATTCTGCTTCTGTTTGGGGAGGTGAGTTTGGTGTGTTTGTTAACCAATAGTAATGGTACTGGGCATCTTCCCTCAGGCCATTTTCGAAAAAGGTCCGGAACTCTTCTATGTTCAAAGTCGTTTTATATTCGTGGTATAGCATGCGTAATTCGTAGAAGTATTCTCTTGTGGTTTCTTCATAATTCTGTCTTCTTCGTTCGATTTTTTGTTTTCGGACTGCCTGGAGATTTGTATCTTCGAATTCTTGTGTAAATGCTGCACAAATGTCTCGCCATGTTTTGTTGCCATTGGTCGTTGTGTACTCGTTAAACCATAGATTTGCTGCACCTTCCAAGAATGTACCAAAGTATGCGATTTTCAGATTCTCGTCCCAGCTGTTTGCTATGGCGGTTCTTTCATAGGTCCCCAGGAAGTTCGTGGCTGATCCCTTTGAAGGGTGGAACGTTGGTGGACACACGAATTGTGGCGTTGCTGCTTGTCGGGATGCGGCCATGGCATCTGCGATGGTGACGTTTAAAGTATTCATGGTTTGGGCTGGCGGGTCTTGGTTACGTGTGCTTTGTCTGACGTTAGGCGGGGCGTCGGCGATGATCTGTGAGTTGGCAGATGCTGAAGGTGTATTTACTGGTGGTCGCTTGGGCGTAGTCTGTCCTGGTAGGTCCTTTTGGCTATGGACTGGGTCTACCGTGGGTACTGACGTAGTCTGGTCGTTAGATGGCTGTGTGTTGCTGGGGGTATCGGTGAATACCACTTTGATTGGCAGCGGGGAGTTCGTAGGACTGCGACTGACTTTTTGGCTTTTATGGAATGGGGTTGCACCGGCTATTGTGCTCTGATGTTCTGGTTGGAAGTCTGTAGGGGTGCTGTTTGACTTGGTGCGGCTCCTTAGCTCGTAGTTTTGCATTGACTTTCGGTTTCCACGGTGCGGGCACAGATTGATTTTTCTACCTTCACCACTGTCAGGAATTGGCGCATTCACCAATTGTCAGGATCCTTGTGGGGTGGGGTTGTGTCGTCCTTCTTGGGTTGTTCTTTGCTGCGAGGGGTTGATTGAATGTCACTGGGGGCGTTTTAGTTGCTTGGAGGTCAGTCGTACAATTTTCTGAAGGGGTTGGCTCCTTGGGGGGTGGGAGGGGTTGAAGAATTCTCTCCGACGTCTTGGTCCTGGTAGGCTGTTTGGTGTGAACTTGATAGGTAGATCAAGCTCTCCGGGAACGGGTAGGCGCCTCCACCATGTCACGCCGGGGGCGTTTTGTCCTAGAGGGGTACGTGGGGGTTGAAAAGAAAAGGCGAGCTGTAAAAAAACAACAACCACTTTATTAATTATTCTTTTAGCATTCACATTTACCAGGTAGCCCGTAGAATGCCGAGCATGGTCAAATGGGCCGTCGAGGGGGTGCGTCCGGGACTCCTAGGGGACCATGTCCCGCCGGGGGCGTTTTGTCCTAGAGGGGTACGTGGGGGTTGAAAAGAAAAGGCGAGCTGTAAAAAAACAACAACCACTTTATTAATTATTCTTTTAGCATTCACATTTACCAGGTAGCCCGTAGAATGCCGAGCATGGTCAAATGGGCCGTCGAGGGGGTGCGTCCGGGACTCCTAGGGGAGTTTACCTAGGACGGGTACCGCGGTCAGTCGGGTGGCCTTGGCGCCCGACGGGTTTAGCAGGATGGAGAGTTGGCGTAGACCGTATTGGCTTTTGCCGCTCCAGGATAGGGTCGTAGGCAGGAAGGGGGATGGAGAGTTGGCGTAGACCGTATTGGCTTTTGCCGCTCCAGGATAGGGAAGGTTGACCAAGTCGAAAGACGAAGGTGCCTTACCCACCGTGCGCTCGGGTTTTTATACACCAAAAGTGCTGACCATTGTTTGGTTGCACTTGACCGTGAGCGTACAGTGGGTTAGAATCTCGACGACGCACAGTGGTCTAGAAGTGTAAAAGATGGTGGGCGGCCATTTGGTTGACAATAAAATATACAAATTTAACTGATCTGAGTCAAGATTGTTAAAGATCTTAACTAGTTCATCACAAGTTGGGAAACTGTGCTACTTATAAAGACATAATAGAGGTAGAGGGAAGTAGCATATTAATAAGATGGCATACAAACAACTTTTGCTGAAGTAGGGGAAACTTCCTTAATTCGTACCCCTTAAGAAGAAATGCTTACTAAATAAAAAGTAAGAGGTTTAAAGAAACAAACTGGGTATTAATAAACGCCTTAGTTGGTAACTAAACATTTTTAATACAAGAAAAAACTAAATCAAGTAATGTAGTGGAAAAAAATCTTTAAAAAAGAAGTGAAAAAAGTACTTTTTAAGGCTAATATAAATCGTACCATGTTTATCCTAAATCGTACTTTAAAAGTTAAGCTGTACAGTGGTCACAAACATATTTGGAAATGCTTCCTTCAACTCCTGCACAAAGTTCATGTATCCATCCTTTGTATGTACCATACTTTCTATACGATTTTCATCACACATTATAAATACAGTACCAATTTGTACTTTCTGAATCCATCCTTTTTTTTCTTGTCTTTCGCTAATTCTACTATTTTAATTGCGATTTGCCTTTAAGGAGCATTTTCGATTTTCCGCATAAATTTCTGGATACAATTTTTTTCTTTAGCTCGTCCTGCTTTTTCTCCAGATCGCTTTTGTAGGCACTTTCGGTTAACACTTGAGAAGTAGAGGTATTTTTTCTGGGGTACCACAATGCGACGCTTTGGAGATATCGCTTCTTTATCAGCTCTTATTGATATACTTGGACGACATGACGAATCTGCAGGTAATGAACACGATGATAGAAAAGGTTCGGGTTCTTCTTGACCTACTTCTTCTTGTGCTACTTCTGCTTGTGGAATCGGGATTTCGAGGTTTTGAACTTTTGTTTTAGGTCCTACTAATTCATCAGCCAATTCGCACACTACATTCATCATCACTTATGGCATAACGATTGCATGACCATAACCCACACGATTTAAAACCATTCATCGCAATTTCCATGCAAGCCGATCGTGGATATGCTACTCCTAAAATCTCAGATATGTTGGACTGTTAGATTACTGCCTCTGGGTGGTTTCGCATCCACATGGTACTAGTCTGATTGAAGTGATGTTTCAGAAATTTAAAAAATGATTTATCCAGCGGCTGAAGTTTATAAGTTGTATGGGCTGGTAGAGATAGCATTATTATACCATAATCTCGAGCAAGGCGAATTGCGTCAATATTTTTGGTGTGCGTAGAATGGCCATCCATGATGAGAAGAAGCACCTGTTTCTTATCACTTTTTTGAAGTCTAAGAGAATGAATGAAATGTTTTAGCCAATCTACAAACAATGATGCTACTATCCACCCACTGGCAGAGCAGGTGTATACAGCATTAGGAGGACCTTCCCTTGTAAGTTCGCCTGTCATCCTTTTGTGTTTAAAGATAAGCATTGGTGGTATAAATTCGCCAGCAGCATTCATGTAACAAACACAAGTCGTATTCGTTCCTTGCTCGCCACTTGTAACTGCACCAATTTGATGCTTACCTTTCTGAGCTAATATTCCACCTGGCTTGTGCACTGTGCTGAGGCCGGTTTCATCAATATTGCATATTTGACTTGCTGTAAATTTTTCTTTGTCAAGAATAGATTCGTATTTGTCGAAAAAGTCACTAACAGCTTTCTTGTTGAATCCCTTGCAACGCGTCATAGAGGTTGGCTCAGGTGTTCTTAGCGATATTTCAGGATAATCTTTAATGTTAACCTAACAAACAAAAAAAAGTCTTTTTGGCCGAGGTAACTCAACATCATTTGAATGATTATCAATAACGTTACAAATGAACTTGTAATACCATTTCGATCCAGCTAGTTGCTTATCTTTACTAAAACGATGGGAAAGATTGTATTTTTCTGCTAATTGAAACGCTAAACGACGTAAGTCATTAATTGTTAAGCCAAAAAACAAGATTCCAATTCAAGAACGTGTCTCACTAGTTCTGTTTCCATCTCTTGAGTTAAATCTTTGGACCTTCCGGTATTTTCATATGTATTTAATCCCTTTAGGTGTCTTCTAAAAGAAGGTTTTGGTATAAAATATACACGACATTCTTCATTAAATTTTAGCTCCCCACTTTCATATTTTTCTAAAACATTCTTCATATCTGCAGGAGACCATTTATTGTATTGGCGTTTCATCATTTTGCTTTGCTGTGTATAAATAAAAAAAAAATCAAATAAGGTCCTATTCCTTAATCCTACCGGTACAAATTACGCACATGTATGAGGTACGAATTATGCGTACACGAAAATTTTAATTAAAATTGCCGCCATAAAAGGCCAAGCGCCGAACGGCGAGTTTGTTATCAAAAATATACATACAATTAAAAATAGATTTAAACAGAAATTAACTAATATAAGATCTTCAAAAATTAACTGACCAAAACCCTTAATCTACACATAAAGATTTTCCTCAGAATTGGTAAAAAACTTACATGTTTAATAGTTTATTAACAGATTATCACACAGCGTTCCTGTTTGTTTACATAGTCATGTGTTGGTTATATTTTCCGCCGCTAGGAGCGATTATAGTTGTCGTCGCTTGCAAGAGACGGAGGAAGTACGATTAAGCCGGAGGTACGAATTAGTCAAGTTTACCCTACCTCCTTATTTAAAAAGATTAAAAGTGCGCTAAGGTAGTTTGTACTCTCTTGAAATAAAATAGATACATTTATTTATTGTTTTTAATGACATGTTTCTATATAGTGCTTTTTAATAGATTAAAGCTCGGAGTTCCTAAATAAGGTCAGTTTAATAACTGTCCTAAGGCTGACCGTGCACTATTCAAATTTAAATTTCAATTCAATGAACTTTATTTGATACGATTTTACACCAACGCAAGAGAATTCGCTGTTTCCAGTTTACTTAATAGAAAACCTAGCATTAAACAATAGTGTAAAATTACGATAACATAAAGAGTAATTTCTGCTTTACTGTGTATAGATTTATATAGATTGGATATTAGAGCCCTGTATGTCTGTTCTACAGTTAACATTAGTATAGTTAAGAGTTAAGGTGTAACATTTCACTTAAATATCTGAGCCCGTTCTTTCATAAGCGAATGGTATAGAATGACAATATAGAGCAGCGTCTAAAAAAGACAAACGTCTAGCTCAGTGCAATCTATTCACTCATTAGCGAACGATGCAAAATTGACATAAGTGACGGGGATTGCCAAGCAGCAATCTTCGATTTTGATTTTGCAAATTGTATCTCCATAAGTTTAGGGGCAAAGGAATATTAGTGAAAACACTTTTATTTTAGTAACAATAAATAAATTATTTATTTATAACATCTTCACTGCCCACGATGATATGAAGGGTATATGTTAAAAACAATAAAGGTAGCTAAACTAGTTTCTTACAGAGTATCTGCCGAAAGGTTTTCCTCGGTCGCGATACTAGTCAATATTTTAAGTAGTAGTTCTTTATAAAAAATGGATTTAAAGTTGTAAAAAAAAGAGAACACAATAAATAGTGGTGTAACTTGTACAGGGAGTACAACGCAAAAAAAAACTGTATCCCGTAGTACAGGGCGAAAGAGTAAAACAAAAGCTGATCAAAGTTGTGCCGTAGTTGGCGAGTGTACGATTTGAACTATTTTTCTGGACTGTCCAGGTGGATTTCTGGATTGTTACACTTTTGAAAGTTTGGCCCTCTGGTCATAATAGACACCTACCTACCATAAGAGGTAATATCCCATGCCAAGGGCGATTAAGTTACAGAATTATTTACAACTGCGATTTCCTTTTATTATAGTTAAAGCAAAACTTTATAATAATATTATGTTTGCAACAGAGACGTTTTACAATGCCCTAAAACTAGCGTAAGAAAGAATAATGAAAGACAAACTCTGCGAGCAATTCAGCGAAAATCCCACCACAGATCCGGCCAGAGATGAGAGGATCTCCAGAACAATTAACATTTACAGAACGATAAATTATCCTCTGCCAAATTTCCCGACGGTTACTCTTGAGGAAGTCAGATCACTAGTCAGTGCTTTAAATGCTAGAAAAGCCCCGGGTTTCGACGGCATTAAGAATACGGCGTTGCGAAACCTGCCAGACGCAGCTTTGAGGAACATTGCAGACCTATCCCAGGCTATTATCAAAGAAGGTCATTTCCCGTGCGTCTGGAAACACGCGAAAGTTATCCTTATTCATAAGAAAGGGGAGGATCCTACAGCACCGGTTAGCTACCGACCTATAAGCCTGTTATCTGGCCTGGGTAAGGTAGTCGAAAAAATAATCCTGTCTCGTATAAACGATTTCGTTTTTACTAACAATATTTTGCCTAACGAACAGTTCGGCTTTCGTGCCGAACATTGCACAGTTAGGCAAACGACGAGACTCACTTCGAACATAGTGAAAGGATTTAACAGAAGGGCGCACACGGGGGCGGTTTTCTTTGACGTTTCTAAAGCTTTTGATAAGGTCTGGCACAACGGTCTACTATTAAAGTTGATAAGGCTCGGTGCTCCAAACTATCTAGTAAAGATCGTAGACTCATTCTTAGAGAACCGAAGTTTTGCAGTCTCGTCGGAGGAAGCGATTTCTTCGATAAAACGCATCGGGGCCGGAGTGCCGCAAGGCTCACCTCTGTCTCCGATGTTGTACAACATTTACACTCACGACATTCCGCGAGATAGACAAAATCAGCTCTATCTGTTCGCCGACGATACTGCAATAACTTCGACTTCTAAACAGCCACGGCTCGTCGTCACCCGTATGCAACGCCATATAAACCAGCTAGAAAAATGGCTTTCGGATTGGAAGATTCGTTTGAATCCCGCCAAAACAAAGGCTATTTATTTTTCAAAATGTCGTGTCAGAAGACCTGAAACAAGGCTTAGTGTCAATAGAGTCCAGATTGACTGGTGCCAGGAAGTGAAGTACCTTGGACTTATCTTTGACCAAAGACTAAACTGGAGGTTAAATTCGATAAATAGAATCAAGTTAGCGTTGCGTCAAATGAGCTCAATCTACCCCCTGCTTCACAGGCGGAGTAGACTTAGTAATAGAACGAAAGTTAACCTCTACAAGGTCCTGGTCAGGCCGGTACTTACCTATGGAGCGCCATCATGGTGCAACATAAGTAAGTCCGAGTTGAATAAGTTCCAGGTAATTCAAAATAGAGCATTAAAGATGATAGCAAATGTCCCTAGGTATACGATGAACAGGGTGCTCCATAACGACTTTAAAATACAGACGATTAACGAGTTTTTTTTGAAAATTATAACTGATTACTACAAACGAACGGACGTATCGACAAACGAACTGATAACAAACTCACATACAAGAACTAGACCAAACGCAACATACAAACTACCTAAAGACTGGCTCCCTGTGCGTGAGCCTAATATACAGTAGAGAAGCACTGGAGACAGTAGAGAAGCACTATCCGACAGCATCAAGGAGATGGAAAACAGGCGCCAACGCAAGTAGCTTAAAATATTAGAGAAAACACGCAAGCACGAGACACGACAATTCAAAGCTCCGGCCGATTGAACATTAAAAAATTAAACAAAAATGCTGAATAAGCAAACAATGACCAGAAAAATGTCAAAGGTATTTACCTGACGTAAAGATTCCAAAGAAGACCTCGTATATATAATAATGAAAGAAATGGAATTTTGAATAATAAAAATAAAGGCGAACCTGTCCAAGACTACAGCTACATCAGTACTAACCTACGGACTACAGACATGGTGCACTGGAAAAGAACCCATCTTGGAAAGCCTAATACATGTCAAAATATAATGTTAAAAATTATAGCAGTTATTATAGCAGTTGCACCTAGATTTACGAATGCCTGACCTAATTTTTTGATCTTTCTTTATGACAAGGCACCGCACGGCAGGATTAATCTTTTATGTCGCTTTGCGAGCAGTGCGTGGACGCAGGAAACGATTCATGCTGGTCTTAAATCTTTGGAGATTATACTCGTCGGGGAATAGGGCCTCAGACAGCTCGTTCTAGAGTGATGACGTTCTCCAGATAAAATAATTTTTAAAAACTGTCATTTGGGCTGCAGTGGCTTGTCGTGTATTTCTACCATGCACCGCTCTGGGTGGAATCAAACGGGCAACCTCAGTTGAGTATTTGCCATAAAAATATTTATAAAATAGACTCAAGTCGCCAACCTGCCTTCGATGTTCCAGGCTATCCAGGTTGTATGTCAGATCATGGTCACCGATCAAGCAAATGGCTCTTCTTTGAATGGAATCCATCAATCTAAGGGTATGTTTAGGAGCAGATCCCCAAATATGCGAACAGTACTCCGATGGTCGAATTTCGGCTTTATGGAGCATCGAAAGTTGTTGGGGTGTGTAGAGGTTCTTTGTTCGGAAAAGTACTCCAAGCTTCTGCGAGGCTGCCTTAGCAATGGCCACAATGTGACTATGCAAAGACATATGACAATCCAAATTGACGACCAAGAAATTATATGATGAAGCCAAGGGAATCGGGTGTCCCGCCGTGACTATTCTTTAACATTAACCAGTAGGTCAGATTAGTTGTAAAGGAATTGAACATATCGTTCATCACCAATAGTTAATGACTCATAAAAAAAATTGGTCCAATTATTCTATTATTAACTGATACCACACCAACAAACAGACGTCTACCTTAATATTTAATAGTAGTAAAGTAAATACACACACACGTTGTGTCGATTATACATCCCCGATATTTTGAATGTTCTTTCGTCTATCCACAGGCCTCTTTTGACTGCAGCAAAGGAAACTTCCCTAATAATATTGCACACACAAGTAACATCTCTTTCATCAGACTCACCTCCATAAAGCACTACTCCATAAACTACTATATAAACGTTTGTACTATAAGGCAGTTACGTTAAGGTCCGTCCAGACTTGTGACAAAATCCCGCGTTGTGACTGCGTCGCGTGTCATCGTTACTTATCATCGTCGCGAACTTATTATGCGCTCCGCAGATTTTAACAAAAATAGAGAACATGCATTTACAGATCAAAACGCTTCGATGATACGCAGCCCCGTCAACGTCAAGACTACACGCGATCGTTGATTGAAAGACACTGTACAATCAACGATGCGATGAAGTTCGCGACGGTGTCATGACACGGGATTTCGTCACAAGTCTGGACGCACCTTTACATTTGAAGAAGACAGGGCCAGTAGCTGCGATGAAAATGTATAACATCGGTTCCTTGATGCTTGATGCCGATCGTCGCGTCAGTCCTTGGCTCACCGTCGTAAGAAGTACAGGCTGGATAGGAGCTTACATATCTAGTCTGGTTTTATCTGGGTAATAAATATGATCACAGTCAGTCAGAACTGGCAGACTTTCCTATTGCCGAACCGTCCAATGATTGGTAAAGTTTCGTATTTAAAGTAAAATATCTAATATTAAATGATTTGACACAAAAAATGCCAAGGTATAGTGTGAAATAAGCAACAATTTTTTCTGTGGGCATAATATTTTTATCAGGACGGTTTTTTGGAATGGTAATAGTAAAGAACAATATGGCATCCAAAAAAATTAGAACAAAATTATATAAATCTTCTTCAAAAATGGCTTAGTGACTGGAAAATTTGCCTGAATGAAGATAAGACACAGGCCATTTTTTTCTCAAAGTCAAGAGTAAGACTACCAGAAAGCAGAGTCAAAGTCAATAACAAACAGACACCGTGGAAAAACACGGTTAAATACTTGGGGCTTGTCTTTGATAAAAAGATGGCCTGGAACGCAAATGCGGATTACCGTTTGGCGTGCGCATAAAGACAACTTTGCGCGCTGTACCCACTTATTAACCGCCAAAGTACGTTAGACAATAGGACAAAGACAAATATTTACAAAGTATTATTACGGCCAGTACTGACTTATGGTATACCAACATGGTGTACCATAAATAAGACAAAGTACAGAAAACTTCAAATCTTTCAAAACAAAATACTACGAATCATTACAAATGCACCTAAACATACACCTACAAGAATACTACACAATGGCATGCACATGAAGACATTAGACGAATTTCTTGACAAAATAATTACAAAATATTACGCACGGACGGACGTTTCGAACAATGTACTTATTACTAGTCACACACTCACGCACCACACCAAGCTACATATAGACTCCTACGCGACTGGCTCCCACCTTATGAAAAACAAGCTGCACTAGAAAATTATAAAAATATCATTAGGAAAATAAGAAAAGCATTACCATATTAGCATACAATCAACAAAGCAGCAAAAACAATAAAATTATCAGCACCCAAACCCACACAAGAAGTTGCTTTGAACAGAAGTACGATAAAGAAGAGGAGTAAAAGATAAAGATCTAACTTAATGTCCAAATTTAAGTCAATATAGTACAAAATTATTTGGTTATTTAATTTTTTATAAACACTGGATGAATTAAAAATAATTTTTCACATTTTGTTCATAGACCAAGATTTTATGCAGGAAAATATTAAATGATGAAACAGATAGGTATGCAACAACCTTGTGGAACACAGAAATGTTAGAGAATAAGGAAAGGAAAAATTATTGTGTTATCGTAATTTTACAATATTGTTGAATGTTAGAATGTTGGGAGTGGCTGTTTTTTTATGTGATTTACACTACTTAATTGTTAGTTTATCGCTTACAAAGAAATTTTAATCCCAACTGTCAATTACCATGACTAAAATGGGTTCTCTACTAGCATTATGCTTTATCAGCCATGAAAAAGACCAAACAGAATTCTGGTGAAATTTTCACATTTTAGTGCTTCTTCAGTAATAAATTGTGAATAAATCAAAAAAATATTCTAGGATACGTAGTTTAGTTGGCTCATTCTTATAATTTTGTCAAATTAAACCCATAATTTTATTGTCAATTCAGACCGGTTTTAAGCTTAGTAAATATACTTGTTAAAATTTAATATTATTATTAATCTCAAAGCTCATTGATAAAAAAATTCAGTTTGCAACCAGTTGCGGTTTAAAAACCAAATTAACAATGTGGTGCAAATGTTTACTGAGAACAAGATAAAAATGTAATAGCAAATAATTTCATTTAAGTACTCCATGTCGTAATAAATAATCAAATAAATGCAACGTTACTTTAGGTTGTTTTAATTAAATAACCATATCGGCATCGGCTCCTTGTATTACGGATATGCGCACTTCGGAATTTGTCAAAATTGAGTTAGCCAGGGTGCTAAATTTTATCAATATTCCGGCATCTCGCAACTTTGCTTCAACCTAAACCCACTCACTTTACAAAAACGTCATTTTCTTAGGTCAAAAGTTCGCAATATTGGAAATGAAGAGTATGATATCAAAAATCATACGAAACTTTGGGCTGTATCCAACAAATCCAGTTCACCAATTAAAACTTGTGAGTGAAGCAGTACTGAAATCCGCAAATGGAGTAAACGTAGTGTTAAAAAAGTACAACTGGTAATAATATTAGAATAGTATTTTATGAATATATTGATGTTGTAAAATATTTTCGTTCCTAAATGTTTGTTTCTTGATACTGCTTAAGTAGTTTATTAAAATTAGGATAATACAAAATAAATGCTAAACGGCGTATACAGGATGTTTGGTAAATCGATAGAAATTTTTCACTGGATGATAGTAGGGCTCATTTACAAGGTACGTATTATAGTTTTGGGATATAATAGCAATTTTTCATATTTTTGTAAAATCTTTGAGTTGCTATATACAAATAAAAATGAATAATATTCTAGGAATACTGTAAGCTCTCTTGAATTATTTTTTATAAATTATTTAAAACGTTTTACCTAAACGACATAAAAATAAACTTTACTACCAAAATTTACGCAGACCATTTTTACTTCCATTTTAAATTTTCTCAAATGTATCAAAAATAAATGACACTCATATAGTGGTAACGGTATTATCACGTTTTCATAAAATAATTATAGGTAGGTACTTATATCTAAAAAGCTACTGGACAGAGTTGAGACAAATTAATAGTATATTAAATACCTAGGTTGAGATTTGAGCTATATAAGAGCTTTTTCAACTGAGGTAAATATAGATTTTTTTCTACTACTAATTTTACATATTTACTTCGTTTAGATCTTCATATTGGCCATTTATGCCTAATTATTAAAATATTTTAAAAATCAAGTAATCTGGGAAAAATAAAACTAAAGAAAAAATGCGATTTTAAAGCTGGATTTATAAACTCAAAAAGTTGGCGAGGTTGATGTTCAGTTGGCATTGGAAATAAGAGTTTCAATTTAAACTAAAGGAAACATTCAGTTCAATTTATAAATTCAGTTCGTGCAAAGTTCGTAAGTTTCGAAAAGTTCGATATAACCAATTTTTATGTTCGGAGTTCAAGAGGTTCGTTTCGGCCAATGAAGACGCTATTTCAAAGTCATGTGATTACAGCGAAATGTCAAATGTCTTTTCATTGTTTACGTCGTCCTTCTGTCATTTGTATTCGGGTTTTCTGTTTGTTGTAAGCTTAGTATTGTGTTTTGTGCCAGAAATTGGAAAACTAGAAATAGAGAATGATGACACTAATTTATTGTTACTCGAGTTAATCCAAAATTATGAATTTATCTACAACACTATCACTCTATTGGACACAAATTCTAACCAATTAAACAACTTTTCGAACCTCGCTACTGACTTTATAAATGCCATATTCTGGACTGTCGAATATCGAACCTCACCATCTTTTCGAGTTTATAAATCCAGCTTAAGTCAGTTTGTAGAAAATTTGTTGTCCTGTTGACAATTTTGAATAATATGACAGTTTCCTTATGAAATAGTATCTTCCAATTTATAATAAAGGTCTTTATTTGTACATTTATAACATTTTACATATTATAACAATTAGTTAATAGATTCAGGAAGTAGTCCATTTTCTGTGGCGAGATAATGAAAGAAAACAAGGTCTGTCTTTACCACCAAAATAAAATATATTTGTCCTTATAGGGTGAAATAAGGGTTAAAGAGTGCACATAAATTTAATTTGACATTAGGTTGTACTAGTTTCGACTTTAGTCAAAGTCATCTACAGCAACCAATTAATTAAGAATTATGTTTTTTAGGATGTACCTAAATAAACAAATTAAAACAAATTATAAGAGGGGACGAAGTGGTTCAACAAAACATGGTCATAACGTGTACCTTGTGCAGCCAATGGATTCGACAGAAGATAATCACGAACATGATGCTAATTTAAGCAATGAAGTAGATTAGATGTAAAATTGTAAGTAATTAAGAATTTTGGCCTCTATTACAATTTTACATCTAATCTCCTTCATTGCTTAAATTAGCATCATGTTCGTGATTATCTTCTGTCGAATCCATTGGCTGCACAAGGTACACGTTATGACCATGTTTTGTTGAACCACTTCGTCCCCTCTTATAATTTGTTTTAATTTGTTTATTTAGGTACATCCTAAAAAACATAATTTTTAATTACTTGGTTGCTGAAGATGACTTTGACTAAAGTCGAAACTAGTACAACCTAATGTCAAATTAAATTTATGTACACTCTTTAACCCTTATTTCACCCTAAAAGGACAAATATATTTTATTTTGGTGGTATAGACAGACCTTGTTTTCTTTAATTAGCTAATAATGTACAAAAAGGCGAGGTTCAGTTTGACAGATAAAATCTGCCATCTGTTCAAGATCTAATGAGATCCTTAAAAATTACCTTAAAATGTCCGCAGGGCAGTGATAATTTTGCTATTAGTGTGTTAGTAGTGTTCCTATTAACGTCTTGTACGTCCAATAAAGCACTGTTTATGTAAGCTGAGCATTTTTAGTTTGATAATACGCCGATAATTTGGCTGCATACGCCGACACTCTTTTCACGTATGTATAGAAGAGGCAACGGAAATGCGGAAATCACTCAACGATTATATCAGGAATGCCTTCCAACCAGAAGACTTTCCAATGTCCAGGTATTTATAAGCAAGCATCAGTATAATTTGTTTGCACAGCACTGCAGGATAAATCCTTTACGACATTCTGCGAGTGGTGTGCGTACACACGAAATAATTCACGTTGGTCTGGGATCTTTGGAGATTATACTCGTTGGAGGGCACGGCCTCACGGAGGTCGGTCCAGAGTGATGACGTTCTCTAGATAAAATTATTTTTAAACAGTTTCGTTCAGGGGATACTAGGCTGAACCACATACGGGTGGGCTGCAGTGGCTCATCGTGTATTTCTACCATGCACCCCTCTGGGTGAAATCAAGCGGGCAACCTTAGTTGAGCATTTGTTCTGAAAATATTTGTAACCAACCTTCGATGTTCAAGGCTTTCCAGGTTGTTGGCCAGATCATGGTCACCGATCAAGCAAATGGTTCTTCTTTGAATGAAATACAGCAATCTCAGGGTGCGTCTAGGAGCAGAGCCCCAAATATGTGAACAGTATTCCAGCCATAGTCGAATTTGGGCTTTATACCTAGAGCATCAAAAGTTAGGGTAAATACAGGTTCTTAGTTCGAAAAAGTACTTCACGATACTGCAAGGCTGCCTTAGCGATGGCCGCAACGTGACTATGCCAAGACATATGACTATTCAAATTGACGCCCAATAAATGAATTGGTGAAGCCAAGGGAATCGAGTGTCCTGACATCGCTACACTTGACTCTGCAACATTAACTATTTTAGAAAAAACTGCCGCCTAGGTTTTTTTAGCGTTAAATTCTACCTGGGTAAGGGAAAGGGGGGCACATTCAACCACCGCCTATAATTTAAAACCAGATTTGAATTTCCTGCGTCCAATAATCACATGTTGCTTTACATTTCAAAACCCGCCAGTACGGAAAGTTTTGTTGATGTAAGTGGATGGTGTACCGGAAAATCACAAACGTTCCAAAAATTGCCTTAAAAAGGTAAGTTTTTGACTTGAAATTTATTGGAAAGTGTTAAGTTTAGAGATATATAATTTTTTAACCCATATATTTGGTTAACTTAGGAATTGAAAAAATATAACAAATTTAACCTCAATTTACTTCTACGCGGGAAAAGATTGTGTTTTATAAAATAAATGCCGCGGGGCAGATTCAACCACCTATGTGAGGGGCACTTTCAACCAATGGTCGAATCTGCCCCACAGGTTAGAATATTTACAGAAATTTAAAGATGAGCCAAAATAAGGGGGAAAAGTTAGATACATAGAATTCAAGCTATATAAAATAGATAAATGTTAAACTAGTTAAGTACCTACCATATCAGTTTTACAATTTTTCAGATGGTAAGGAGTTATAAAAAGAAAACAAACAGGAGCTTTCTTGATGAAAATAGTTTTAAAAATGCTAATCGACAAGTTTTGCGTCATAATAAGTCTGAAAGGGTGGCAGCGAGAGCTTATGATGTTAAACGTAGTACGTTGCATTCCAGAATTAAAAATCTTAAAAAAAATTCACACAGGAGCACCTAGCTAGAATGTTTAATGAAGACTCAGGAAACGAAAGTAGTGACCTAGAGCTTGCAGAAGAAGCCATATATTCGAGCAAATATACTGTAACTCAAGTATTTAGTAATACCCAAGAAAAGGAACTTGTTAAATATATTAAATCTTGTTCAGACATGAATTATGGCATGACATATTCACAGATTAGAAAATTGGCCTATGAATATGCGTGCATCCTTCCCAACTGCAAATACCCCAAAAAATGGGATGCTAACCAAAGAGCTGGAATTGATTGGCTTAAGTGTTTCATGAACAGAAACAAAGACGAGGTAAGTTTAAGAAAACCCGAAAGTACGAGCTTGGCAAGAGCCACGGGATTTAATAAAACAGCTGTTTCGGAATTTTTTGATAACTACACGTCAGTTTTAAAGAAATACCAGTTCAAGCCGGAAAACATTTATAACGTGGACGAAAGTGGTGTCGCAACTGTTCTAAAGCCTGTGAAGGTCGTTGCTCCTAAGGGAAGGAAGCAAGTCAGTCAAAATAGCTGGGCCGAACGTGGCGAATTAACAACATTTGTTGGGATAATTAATGCTGTGGGCAATGCCCTACCTCCCGTGTATGTATTTCCTAGGATACGCAATCCAGACAAGTATCTTATTGATGGCCCAACTTCCAGCCTTGCCTTAGGGAGCTCTAATGGTTGGATGACATCTGACTTGTTTTTGGAAGTCCTGAAGCACATTAGAGATCACACCAAATGCGACAAAGACAATAAAATACTTTTGTTGTTGGACAACCATGATAGTCACACAACTGTTAGGGCTATTAATTTTTGCCGCGATAATGGTATAGTTATGCTATCCATACCTCCCCACACATCACACAAAATTCAGCCTTTAGATATCGGAGTCTATGGGCCCTTCAAAAATTATTGTGCCCCTGCTTTTAACGACTGGATGACAATGAACCCTGGAAAGCCTGTAACTATTATGCAAATTGCTTGCTTAACGAAACAAGCATTCCAATTAGCTTTTTCTCAGAAAAATATAGTAAGTTCATTTGAAAAACCAGGTTTATGGCCTCTGAACAGACTTGTCTTTAAAGACGAAGACTTTGCTGCGAGCTACGTCATCCAGCCGAATTTGGCATCATCAGCGAGCTTAAATGCTGAGAACCATTTAGCCACTGAACAAGGTAATTTAGGTTAGGTACTTGCGTAACTTTTACAATTAAAAAATAACCAATTTTTTTGTTAGGAGCAGTTCAGTCAGTTTCAGCGACTGAGGCTATTGAGTCAACAGATAATTCAGTACGTAAGCTTTAACAGATCAAATGTGAATTTTGTACTCACTTCACATTTTAAATTAGGTTTCGGAATTTCCGATTGTAGTTGTGGATAATTTATTATTTTTTTTCAGCAGTTAAAAACTATGAGCTGCAGCCTTCAACATCACGTATGACGGGCGAAAATACTGAAAATTTAAAGGGACTCAAAAAAGGTAGGTAGGAGGTGAATCATACGTATGATAAAAAATATAGTCTTGATTTTTCTGTAGGTTTGGTATTAACGCCAGAGGCGGTTAGACCGTTTCCCAGACCATGTGTAAGAAAAACTGCCAGAGGAAAAGACAGGCGAGGCAAATCAAGAATTTTTACTGATACGCCTGAAAAACATAGATTAGAGGAAATTGAGCGCGAGAAAAACAACCGAAAGAAAATTCAAGAGGAACGGAAACTTAGAAAACTATCAGTCACAAGACAAGTATTTGTTGATAGAGCTAATTCTCAAAAAGTGAAGACCGGCTATAAAAGATCAAGAAAATTAAGTTCCAGTTCCAGTAGTTCTGATTCAGATGAACATTTAAGTTTAAAATCAGACGATATCAGCGATGATTTTAGCGAGGAAGAAAATGAGCCCCAGTTATTATGTCCTAAGGACAAAATAGTTGCCGAAGATTTTTACTGGTAAAATTTCCAGGAAAAACACAAGTTAAATATTACATAGGAAAAGTAACGGAGATTATAAATGAAAACGAATATAAATTAAAATTTCTGCGACGAAAACCAACCAGTGTCACCTTCTTTTATCCAACAGTTGATGACGAATCGGTCATTGAGCGTAATGACGTGATCTTCAAATTGCCAACACCAAAGTCAGCGAAAACTGCTCGAACTGCCAGCCTTTTTACATTCGACCTTAATCTTCATTCATATAATATTTATTAATTTCTTTTTTTTCTTTGTATTACTATGTTTGTCTATGTAAAATAAACATTTAAGTTGTTGTTAGTTTATAGGTAAACAGTTTTTTACGTTTGTACTTCTTTGCATTTAAATAAATAGTTTAAATAAAAAAAATCAAATTTTGACCTCATTTATCTTTAAAATCAGGGTGGTTGAATCTGCCCCTAGCTAAGGTTGAATGTGCCCCTTAGGAGGGGCACATTTAACCATTTACAGGGTTGCCGGAGAACATTTTTTTTATATAGTTCCAGTTTTTTAAAACAATTAATAATATGGCAGTTTTTACCTTAAAACTTAAAATTTGTAACATGCTATATTTTGAAAGGTTTTGTGTACTTATACAGTAGTTATCTACTATTTTGTGTAAAATGGTTGAATCTACCCCCCTCTCTACTGTCACCCCAAAACAGAATATCTTCCAGGTCTTTGTTGAGATGTAAGACTTCTTGCTGCCTATAGAGATGTGCATTGGCAGTCGATGTTCGAGCATCTAAAGTAAAAGACGAAACAAGTGTGCTGTCATCAGCGAAGCTATATATAAGATTTTTAGTTTTTTCCAAAAGATAGATCGTTAATGTATAGTAAGAAAAGGGTGGGCGACAATATAGAACCTTGAGGGACTCCGGCATTGATGTTAAATGTGTCTCAAAGAAGTCCGTCCTTCGCCACTCGCAAAGAGCGGTCTTTAACGAAGCTTGATAGCCATGAACAAAGTTGAACCTACATTCCGCATGCTCTTACTTTAGTTAAGAGCCTCTCAAGTCATGCTCGGTCAGAAGCCTTGGAAATGTCCAATTCTACCGCTCGGGACTCCCCATGATGTTCTATTGCGTTGCTCCAAACGTAAGTAAGTAAGAAGGTCTCCTGTTGATCTCGACTTACGAAATCTATACTGGCGGTCACTGATAATATTAATGCTCCCCAGGTGCTTTAATAATTTTTGATTGATAGCGCTCTCCATAATTTTGTTATAACCGAAAGCAATGCGACTGGACGATAGATGCTTGACAATGTCCCCTTGCCTTTATTGGGTATGGGCGGAAATAACGCAGGTTTCCAGTTAGACGGAAATATTCCTTTCTAGTAAGATCAGGTAAAAAGCCTACAAAATGCCGATGTCAATTTATCAGCACATGTCTTGCAATGACTGGAAATTCGTCAGGATCAGAAGCTTTTTTGGTGTCAAGACTTTCCAAGATTCCGGAAAATAATCTCGGGTATTCACGATTCTACAGGGTGAATGTTCCGTGGAGTTTTCCTTAAAAGTTAACCGCTGAATGTAAAGAGAATTGTTCCGCCGGTAAGTTTGCTTTTTCCTGTGCTTTGGTCGCGATGGTGCCATCAAAACGAGAGATGGAATAGTTGATTTGGTTGTTCTGACGGCCTTAGCCACCGACCAAAATGATCTTGATCCGTTAGGAGTTAGGAGTTTGTCTTTGATTCTCTGGTTGTGTGCTTCTTTGCTGTGGTTTATCGTTTGCTTGTATTTCGTTCGAGCGTTAACAAAAATGGTACGATTTTCGGCGGTAGATTGTTGACGCCATTATCGGTAGAAATACTGTTTTGATTTAACAGCTCGTTCGCAGTTTTTTGTAAACCAAGGCTTGACGTTAAAAGTGCACTTTCTTGAGAAAGTGATGAGAGTAAGAATAACATCCCATACTTCTCTATTACAGATGTATGAATCGTCAGAGGTAAATCAAATGTTTCGCCAAGAAAAGGTTCGATAATGGTCCTTTAGGTCATCCCACTTAGATCATGTATAATGCCAGATCTTTCGTGGGTTAGGAGGCTATTTGGGACAAATTGGTAGTAGGTCAAACGTTCCTAACGCAGGCTTCAGTCGTGTGCAAATATATATAAAAAAAATTAAAAAACTGGCAAATATCCCTTTAAACCCAGAATATGATCTTGACAAATAGCAATAGTGCACGTTGGTATGGTACATACATTTAAAATTAAAGATTACCATCCAAAATTCAAAAAAGTATTCTAGAAGTAGGTACAGCTTAAGAGCAACTAAACTACAACTACATTTCAAAAAGTTCATCAAATTTTTTAGCATAATTTTTGTTAGATTTTTAGTGCCAGTCCTCAATTTTCTTTTAATTAAGGTGATCGTACCCACAAGGACGGGTTTGAACTAGGCTTATTTATTATGAAAACGTAAACACTTTTAAAGGTTAGAAAATTGTCAAAGTGGACCATTTTTGCCTAATTTTTTCAGTGCATTGCTCTTTTTATGAATTAATAAAATTAAAGCAACCAATCCCTTATATATATTCTCAAAAGTTTTTTGCACTGTATACCTACAAGCTTAATATAAATCCTTAAACGTAAATAGTAACACTCAACTCAAACTAATAACGTCGACTACCTGATTAACAGCTCCTGACAGCTATCCGGTCGAACCCCCACTTTATTTTTTTTTTTGACGGAAACGTTTTTGTCGCTTCTCTATGGTAGTTATTTAGTTATTCTCGGTTGAGGTTTGAACAATGACTTACTCCCCGAATTATCCCCTCTGGTTCAAGCGGTTCCTTATTTTGAGACCTGAACAAGGAAACGCTATTTTTAGGATCGTTTGCACTTACAGAATACAGAATTAATTTAAGGAAATATTTGTGTTGTCCACATAATCTTTCACTCTTTGGACCTTCGCCGCGGTTGTAAATCCTCTTAAAAGGGAAAGAGTTCAAAATGAACGGAGCTTACGCGAGCGTTAAAATGATGGTAATTAAGAAAACTGTATAGGCATGTTGTTGTTAATAAATTTTAACACATCAACAAGAGCTTTTTATTTTATAATTTTTTTCTTGACCTACGCCTCTGAAATTATTGTTAATAAAAATAAACGTTTTTATCTGTATCAACACTGCAGTCGCACAAGATTAAAGTTTACTACATAAGCCCTAGTGCGAGCCAGACGTCCTTCAGGTGTACTAGAGAAATTACGAACAAATTATTCGGTTGCGTAAAAAATTCAGTACTTTCATAGCCGGCGTGTCGGCATTATTAACATTACGCAAGATGATGCTAGCAGTGTGGAATCTGGTGATTGCCCTTGTTGTTATTTTGTTTACGTATTTATTAATACGAAGTTACAATTTAAAAAGAAAATTAAAATGGGTTGGAGTCGCTCCAGCTTGGCCCTTGGTGGGCAATGCCTGCGATTTTATGGATTCTACAAGTAAGTAATTACAATAATTATTAATAATAATTAAGTCAAATAGTGCACCCACAATTAAGATATTTTTTTCTTATCTGGGCGCAATGATAAATTTGTGTCGCAGTTGTGTCGTTAATCTTCCAATTTAAATATTATTAGAATAATTGTAAATTTCATATAAATTTATACAGTATGTACCCACTGATTTTTAACAATTGTATATAATTATTTTTCTTACCTGTAACATGTTATTCTATCATCTCGTTTTGTTTCGCTGTCGTCATCCTCATTTAAAATAATTATAAGGGGTTATATTATATGATACAAAGTAACATAGGAGTTTTCTACAGTAATTACATGATGGACTGAACTTTTTCCACTTGATTTTAATTGGGGAGATATGTGCTCTTTGTGATTAAAAATACAATAAACTGTCCTATTGTCCCGTTTCCCCTGCCAATGCGTCACAAGCTCTTTTCTTGATACAGAATGCCTTTAAAACTTTTAAACGATCACTTTGTTTATAACATTCTTTAAAAAATATACCTATCATTCGCCGCCTTATAGTTTTGATCCTCCAATTTCATATTATTTAAGCCCGGAGCCTTATGTATTGGCGTGATAGCTCGCATAGTCCATTACTATCACGCTGTTCAGATGAATGTTTATTGTTTGGTGGAAGACAATTCCTAAATAATCCTTCAAAAAGTTCTGACATTGTATTTTCGTGATAGTCCACACAGGAGCAGTTAATATTCCTTGCAGAAAGCCTCAAAGCATTGGAGGCCCAAACGGTTTCTGAGCCGACATTGAAAATAGTTATCCTTTTCCCTTTATTTGACGGAGCTTTGGTGTTACACCTGCCGGAACAATCGGACCATCCTTGGGATGGTGTTTTATGGGTAATAAATCATGTCTCAACGAGGTAAATTATTGGACGATTTTCAGAAGAATTTTCTTATTGATATAATATAGTCATGGCGTCATTTTTATTAGCCTTAAAAGATCTTCTTTAATCGTCGAGTCACTAAAAACCATTCTGACGAACACAGCTATCTGGGAGGTGTCAACCACATTTGTTGGTTCATCCACTTGCAATAAAAAATAAACACAGTTACCTAAGTCAGCTCTTAACTGTAAAAAATATCATTGCCCATGACATCTATTTGTCTCATCACAGTTTTAGCAGAAAGTTGCATAGATTTTATAGCTAACCTAAAACTATCTTGTCTTTATTTCTAAAATTGGCAAGTAACGAATCCGCAGCTTCATAAGGTTCCTTCTTTGCGCAATTGTCAGGGACACACGGTATGAATGATGCATCAGTTGCCGCCTTATTTTTATCGACTGTTTTTAAGAATATTGACTGTTGTCCAATTAACTGTTTTTTTAATTGTTTTATGATGCCTCTCTTATATTTCCCTTTTTAGCAACCGAGACAGAAGTATTACATAACAAACATACATTTTTACCTATAACTTCTGTTAAGAAGTATTGTTCTTCCCATTCTGAATGTAAATGGTATGTCTTCACCTTCTCACCTTCTTACTACTGCTTGCCATGATATTTTTGATTGCTCTCTACCATTGAGGTATGCTCTCTACTAACCTAACCGTTGATTATGCCCATAGATAAAGGTTTATAGGGGGAAAAGAATGGACTCTCCCGTACTAATGAAACCGTAAAATAACTTGCGCCACCTATGTCGCTGGGCACAAGTTTTGACTGTGACATTTGAAAGAAAACTGTTCAGATTTTATTTGAAGTTTGATATTGGAACCACACCTCCACGCCACTAGATGGACTACGGCGACTTTCGAAGAGAATTTTAAACGATTTTATTTTTTAAAATATTTAAATGATTTATTATTTTCGTATTTTTATGACACAAACGTTCATATTAACAGCCTATAGTCAAGCCTATATTTGAATTTAAAAATTATGAAATAACCATGACTTCAAATAATATAATATTATAACTACAACTTGTAACATTTATGTCATAAAAATAAGGAAATATATAGATTATTTTGATATTTTTACAAAGAAACATTTTCTATTACATTTGAAAACTTTACGTGACGCCAATTCATATTATTTCTAAAATTAATATTAGACAACAATAATAGTATTTTATTATTTATTTAAATAATTATACTGTTTTCTTTCTCTTAATTTTATTGATATACATTTTTTTCGCCATCACAAACTAACCTACAATTCTTAAAATACTGCGGTTTTAAACTTACCGTTTAAATTATCACAATTCTAACAATTTTAACATTTCAGTATAGTGTTCAAATATCTTCTAGGTATAAGCACTTATAATAATTCACAAAAAAGCACAAACTATTAACAAAAATTCAAACAAAAGTTTATCAAAAACAACAACGGCGGTTGGCGTCACGTCACATGTCGGTTGTCGTTTGAAATGCCGTGTTCCCCGGGTTCCCCCTATAAACCTTTATCTATGATGCCGTGATAGATTGCGCCGTCTGGTGGAAAGGGTACAACTAAACAATGAAACTCAAGCGGCTAATTTGAAGGGCGCAGACCATGATTATGCCGTTCAGTTTTAAATTGAGTGAAATGTCCCGTTCAAAGCAACCCAGATCGTTCTCGACTACTAGCGCGCCGGTCGGTTCTAGCCGATTCTAGCATTGAGACATCGGCGGCAGATCGCTAACCCCAGTGTTGCCGCTGCTTGTGTTTATTATGAGAATTTGCGAAATTTACAATTTACGGGAGCTGCTATGATTTTTACACCTTTGCATTTTTAAAATTTTAAATATGTTATGAGTTACCAGAATTGCTTTTGCTAGCTACCAGTAGCTTGCAATCGACAGGTTGGCGACCACTGGTGTGGTGTATAAGCTAATCTAACCGAAGGTCACGGTTGTAGATAAATACAACTAAAACTTTACTGGTGTAGGTAATCAAATTACTAGCAATTTTAATTTATTTTTTTAGAAAGTTTGAATGCCATGCACAAATACATTCTTAAGCATAATGGTCTTTGCTATATAGAACTTTTATTTAGGCCTTTAATGCTAATATCAGACTACAAGTTTCTTGAGTGGCTATTGAGTTCAAATACGTTGATCCAAAAAGGCAAGGACTATCAAACTCTACGCAACTGGCTGGAGGATGGGATTTTAATAACACATGGTAAGACACAGTACAACAACAAGTACAGTTTGTTTACAGGGTGGTCCACGTAAGATGACCTTGTACCTTTCCTCGGAAATTGTAAGAGTTATAAAAAAAAGTACAATAGAAAAATTAATCAATTATAAATAAGTTTTTATTGTATTGTATTTTTATGGATACAGGGTAAGTCGCTTGGCTGGAGTTGATACAAACTTTTGTTTTTTAAATAAAATACCCTATATCTTACAAAACTTTTGGATTCTATATAAAATATCAATTATTTTTTAATACGTGCATTATAAGTATAAACTTAATAGTTTCCGAGATATCGCCTTTTGAAAAATGACATTTTTGAACTTTGACAGCTTCTAGCTTTCTAACGGTTCGTCTTACAGCAAGACGCTTTACATGTCTCTATCTTAGTTTTTTATTATCTTCCCAACAGTGTAAACTTCTGGTTCCCCCGGATGTAACTCGAAAGTCGCAAACATAGTACTTCTGGTTTAACCTAAAATATTTTTATGAAGGCAATAAAAAAGTAAGATAGGGATATGTAAGCCGTTTTGCACTAAGACGTACTGCGGAATAATTTTCCGATAAAACTTCAGATCTTTCTGTAAACTCTAACCCGATTGATAGAATCATCTTTTTTTGTCTGACCGAATTTAACAGATACAAAATGTATAATTCAATATTGAACATGTGATTGATCTAGATATGCCTCCGCAACCTCGTTCTGACAACCAGTGGTGGAGGTGAAAGGCTACGCGTTTAATCAATGAAGCAAATTTTTCTCGGCGTTTCTTTTTTTGGTCGAAAACTTTTGAAATGTCATATTCGTGGAAAAACTTTGCATTCCCAATCTCGTAAAATTATTGCTAATGCTTATAATGCTTGTGTTGTGGAAGCTAGAAATAACGCATTTAATTTGCCGTTGAAACGAATATTAGATATAGTTCCGATATATTATACAGAAGCAAGAATCGGCTTGAATAAAAAAATTGATGAAGATATCTAAACAGTGATCATTTGAAGTACGTTATATCGGAGATAATAAATAGTTGTGGAGAATTTAGCGAAATTACTAGCCAGCGAGGTAAAATACTTACTACTAGTTTTAAACTTAAAGAACATACTTAACATATTAACTATCTTCGGGAGAAACGAAGTGTAGGTGTATCAAAGATGGATGTAACTATTTGAAAACCATTGGGAATTCATCTGATCAAGTTTTAACTTATTGAAATCAAAACCATTCACACGAACTGGAGTCATAAAATGTCTGGTAAGAGCAAATATTGACTGCAGTAACCAAAAGAAAAGCAGTTTACACCAGGAAGAATGAAAGAAAGGATAACACCATTTCAACGAAATTCGAGACAATCCTGGAATGTTGTTTTAAGTACAACGAGAAAACATCCGTCGGCTAGGGAAATGTATAAAGGCACAGGACACTCATTTCGAAAATCTGCTAAAGTAAATAGGAAGAAGCAAATCTTTCACATTTTTAACATTTTCCGATTTGATTGTTAAAGACATTTTGAATGTCAATTCTTAAACGTGTTATACAAAAAATTTAGTTTCTTCGAAAACGGCTACTTTTATCAAAAGAAATGTAAAGTGAGTTCCTGTTTTAAAGAGAAATAAACAGAGTGTTTAAAAAATCAGTTCTCAGCTCTGCTAAATAATACCTTCGGATTTTTTTTCTGTACCAAACAACGGTTATATTGACCGCCTTTATTTACAGGGTATATAACTGTTTTACCTAATGTGTGCCTCTAGAATATGTTATTCAAATGGGTATTTCCTTATATTTTATACTTCCTACCATTTTCTAGTAGTATATAGCAATAACATTTTATACCTTCCTTTTAACACTTTTAGGTTCTACATGGAAAAAAGGACGCAAAATTTTAACTCCCACTTTTCACTTCAATATTTTAGAGCAGTTCGTAGATGTTTTTGAACGACCAGCATCAACGCTTATTAAAATTCTAGATAAAGAAGTTGGAAAAGAAAGTGTGGATGTTTATCCTATTATAACTAAATATGGATTAGATGTAATTTGCGGTAAGTATTCCACGCTATTAAAGATTTACCATGGAAATAATTATTGTAGGTATAATATTTTTTATCCCACATCCACTTATACAGTGTGGTCGTTGAAGTGTGCAACAAATCGAAAACTTCTCTATTATCGGTTTCTCGAAAATTTTTATTTTAAAGAGATTTACCTAGTAACCATCATATTAAAGAATTATTAAATTGCATCTAGTACTTCACAACTTATTTAAAAACAAACTAATTCCAGGGGCGTCCTTCATGGGCCCGTATCTTCGTAGGAAAAAAGTGTAAAAAGTTGTCAAATTATTTTTATGTGTTCTGAATCCGGAAGATTGATATTCTGGGATACCCTGTACAATATACTGATATACTTTAATCTAAAGTTTGTAATGCGTGCAACTAGCGCAACAGTTTAGTTATAATATTTTAAGTATTCCCAACTAAAACCGCTAGCAACTGGAGGACCTTTATACTTTAAGGATTTCCAAATTCATCATTTTTAAAGGCACATATCCATTTAAAATGGACTCTGTTTTCGTATTCAGACTTTGATACTACTGGCCATAGTATATTATTAGCTAAAGGAGAATTAATTTCATCTTGAATAACCTGTTTTTAATATCCAGGTACGATGTAGGGATTTTGCACACAATAAAGCATAATTATATAGTCCCCTATCATAGGTATTACCCTGTAGCAGATCAAAATATGTATCTCTAACAGTATAGAATTTAAAGGCCAAGGAAGCTTAGCTGCAGTATCGTATATATTCAATATAAAAATATTTAGGCCGAATTGTATAGGTATGAAATAATCTTAGAGTTAAACCTAAGTTTTACCTTTGAGTTAATCCGTGAGTTAACTCAAGGTATAATTTATTGCCAGTTGTAAAGGTTTTGGTTAAAAAATAATTTTTTAGCTAGCTGCTAACTTCAGTTTGACATAAGGCATCCAAATTTATTTCTAAGGTAATATTTAATTCTAAGGTGTAAATTATTTTACCGTCCAAGCTTAATTTATTAGGTGTTGAAGTAATATATTTTTGTTTATATTTGTTAAAAAAATGAAAAATTAAAAACTACAATTTCGTTCATTTTTATTAAACTTTTCCTTAATGAGATTACTATGATAGTCAGAGCTCCATCAGTTCTAAAATACAGTTATAAATTTCAGTTTTGAAGGTAGGATTGGTTCAGATGCAAATTTCTTCAAAATCCCCAACGATTTCCCGATCTCAATGAACAAATTTTGTCAGCACATCAATATTATTTAAGAAAATTATACTCTTTGAAAATATATTTAAAAATACTAATAAATAATAATTGCATTAATAAGGAAATCTAGTTAATTTAATTAAACATTTTCTTAACAAAAATTTATGCTAAATTTTCGAAATAATTAATTAAATTTTGTCTTATTAAAATTTCATTCCCCTGAGGGGGTTCATAGTTATTATAACCGATTACAATTTTATTAGATCCACTATTTTGATTTTTGAAATTACCTATTATCACTTACCGGGATACTGTATTCGAACATGCCTACAGTCTATCGCACCAATAAATTCGGAAAATTGGCAATATCTTGAAAATCATTTTTAATTGCCTCAAGTTTTGCAATGCCTGTAGGTTTTTTGATTTGTATGTGAGATAAACTAGCTATTTGTACTGACTTATGTTCTACAATATAGGATGCTGTCCCAGGATCGATACCACCAAAGTCTCCAACAACCCTGAGCATACAATCTTAATATTTGAGTTACTGGAAATAAAGCATCATTATTATTTCGAAAATAAAGCTTTAAATGTAACAATTTGGCAATTCCCGAGAATCCATTGAAAATACAGAATAACAATACCTAGTTTCTACAACAATATAAAAACGTTTTTTTTGAGGTGAGCCTCAATTTCCATTCCATAGAGTTTTAAAATACCCATTGTAAAAATGTGATAAAAACTTACTGGTCAGTGTTTTTTTGCAGGTTTATAACTATTATTTCAACTGAAGCCTTCGACAGTCTAAATCTTGAAATAAAGTCAGGATCTATCCAGAAATACATATTTTCAATACGAGGCCTGAATATTCTGGGCCTCCGTGCGTTTTCTACTATATCAATAATGTATAAATCCTCTTCATCATCCGAGAGAAAACCGTAAACAGTAAGGTAACCTCTGGTTATACAATGCATTTTACTAGTAACTCCTGGATTAACCTCCACTTTTGAGTTAATCCCAACCTATACACTTGGATCTTAACAAACAAATTAATAAAATGTTATGCAACTGACTTCCTTAAAATAATTGAGCAAGTACCTTACTGCTCATCTAATTCTAAACCAAAAATGTCCCCTTCATTTTTGTCATTAAATATATCATTTGGAAGAAAATAATAGTAATTGTCAAGACTTCTGGATCTAGACTATGGAAACTCAATAATTATTCTCTATCAGTATTGCGTTTATTTTCATATACTGCATCAGGAGTGCCGTAAGATCACGACAAAAGGACATAATATATCAAAAATTAACATAATCGTCCTTACGAATTTTAGAGTTTAAAGTCAATAACAAATTAAAACATCTGAAAACCAGGAAGGTTCACAAGGACTGCTGAGGTGTATTTGTATTAGGTTTTATAAAAAAAAATAATTTTCTTAATGTACCTATGCACTTGAACAAAAAAAAAAACACTACTGATATACATGTTACAAATACTTGGTATGAATTATAAAGTACGAAGATTACAATAATGCATTCTTAAAGAATGCAGAACATGGAACATAGTTTTTCGTTCCATTAGGTACTGAAATTGACCTAAAAATGTTGCAATAAATGTTACTGAATTGATTGGTACTAGACTTACAATTAATACAAAAGCTCTTGTAGTTATTTTCATATAGCAATCAATACACCAGTAATGCAGAACAAATGTAATTATTGCATCGGAAAAAATACATGATCATAACTACAAACAAAAGCACATTGCCTCCTAAAATCTATCCTATTTATTATAAGTCTGACGGTTAAATAACAATATGGTTGATAATACTTTTGTCATAATATAATACATCGGGTGTTGGATCGTCGAGCGGGACATAGGAAACCCCATGTAATTTTAAATAATAATAATAATAATAATAATAATACCATTTATTTGCAGTTCAAAAGTTCACAAAAATATACATTACATAATATATATAAAAAAAAATATGAAATGCAAATAGGAACTGAAAGCAATTTATAAAAGATCTAGTTCAGTCCCTAGAAACCATAAAACAACAAAATTAGATTGTTCACAATGAGAATAAATTTGTTTCCTATAAATACCCATAATTTATATAAATAATAAATAAAGAATCAAAACTTATCATAGTAAAAATGAGACAAAGGCTCAAAAAGAAACCAACTGACCAAAAAGAAAACATAATTGCCTTAGTTAGAAAAGTTAATAAGGAAATTCGCGCTTCAGCCTCCTTTTAAAAATTGATGGTTTTAGAGATCTCAGAGAGGTATGTACATTGTTGTATAGCTTAAAAATAGTGTATGAAAAACTTCTTTTAAATGAAGTAGACCTATGGACAGGTGGCGATATAAGCCCCTTAAATCTTAAGTTTAGCCTGTGGACATCTGTGCGATAACCTATCTTATTTGTCAGGTATTCCGGACATTTATTGTATATAATGGTATGGAAAAGAACCAAAGAGTGAACCTTACGCCTTTCCTGCATACTAAGCCACCCTGCATCCCTCAGCTTATAGGAAACTGCATCCAACCTTCTAATGACGTATATAAACCTTAAGCAACTTTTCTGGACTTTTTCAATCTTAGCTATGCCAGCCCTGTCCAGACATGGCCCATATACAGCATCACAAAAATTAAAGTGGCAAAGTACCAGAGAGTCGCACAGTTTTGTTTTAAGATTTTTAGACAGTATATGACGATGTGGATATAGCATTTTCAAAGATAAGTAAGCTTTTCGTATGCAGTAATCAGTGTGTTTTCTGAATCTAAGATCAGTATCCAAAATGATTCCTAAATTTTTTGCACTCGCTAAAAACTCCAATACCCGTCCGGCGATTTGCACCCTTACCATTCCTTGAACTCTGTCCTTGTGCCTTCCAAATGCCATAACTGATGACTTCTCCGGGTTTATCTGCAATCCGTGTCGCGTCGAGAATACAGTTAAATTGTGCAAATCACTCGCAATACGCCGTTCCGCCGCAAGACAGTCGTCAGGAAAAAACGAGTAGAGCTGCGTATCATCCGCATAAAAGTGAGCTGTCATATGTGCCAAACAGGAAGCAAAGTTATTTGTATATATAGTAAACAACAATGGCCCCAGTATTGAACCTTGAGGAATACCGCATCTCACTCCATCTCTTGACGACTGACCCACTGACGTCTCAACGTACTGCACGCGATCCTTAAGGTAATCGCCGATAAAACCTATTGCGCTCTCAGAAAATCCGACAAAATTTAAGATGGCTAGTAATAATGCGTGACTAATAGTATCAAATGCCTTTGAATAGTCTAACGGAACTAATATGGTCGTTTTACCAACATCAGACGCACGAAAAATATCGTCGGTGATGTTCAAAATTGCAGTTGTGCAACTATAACCCGCTCCAAATCCCGATTGGTTGACGGGCAACACAGAATATTTATCTAAATAGCTACGAATTTGCTTATCCATAATTTTTTCCAATAATTTTGACAAACAGGGTAGTATGCTAATTGGCCGCAATTCATTAAAAGAACTAATATCTTGCTTTATAGGTAGCGGGATTACTCGAGCTACTTTCCACTCGTCTGGAAACTTTCCTTCCAACAAACAAGAATTTATAATATTAGTAAGAATAGGCAAAATTCTAGGACAGCACAACAAAACCATTTCAATATTCATCAAATCTGATCCCGCAGACAGTGATTTAATAGTATTCAAATGTTGAGTTATATCATCTAAATGTACCGTAACAAATTCAAATTTTTCAGCAATGTTTAGTTTTATGTTTTGTTTGTAATACGTGACAAGATTGTTGTCCACCATCCCCACACCCTGAGAAGCATTCAAGAAGTATTTATTAATTTCTGAAGGTTTATTTAACAGATCCGGAAGTGGTGCTTTTGTATTTTTGGTAACAATATTTAGATTATTTAGCCTTTTCCATAAAATCTTACTATTTTTTTCATTAATGCAAAACTCTAAATATTTCTTCTTTTCATTTTTTACGGCTATATTAGTTTGATTACGGATCTGTCTATACGCATCCCAATGCCCTGGATCGTGACTCTTTTTAAACTTGTTGAAAGCTTTATCCCTCAATTTAATCATTGTCTGTATAGTGTCCGTCAACCACGGCGGCTTAGGGTTTTTTATTGTTATATTTTTTAAAGGAGCTAGAACGTCAAAAATGTTTGTTAATATGGTATTGAAGTATGAAACTTTATCATTGATGCTTGGAATGTAAAATATGTCTTCAAAAGGTGCATTTGCTAGTTCTTTATCAATACGTTTTAAATTTCTTATTGTTACCTGTTGCTTTATGTCTAGATCCATTTTAATATTTATTTTAACCTCTACTAAACTATGGTCAGAAATTTGTGGCATGTGTTTGGAACCAAATATATGCTGATTTTCCTTTGGAGTTAGTATCAAATCTATTAAGCTGCTTGATGTATTAGTAATTCGCGTTGGTGTATCAACAATTTGTTGTAAATTAAAAGTCTCAATGCAACCCAAAAAATCCTGAACACTTTTATTGTTTAAATCTATAATATTTAAATTAAAGTCGCCTCCACAGATTAATTTATCAGATGACATCGAAAAAAGTGACAACGAGGCTTCAAATAAACTCAAAAATTCCGAGAAACCTCCTTTGGGTGGCCTGTACACTGATCCAAAGACAAAGGATAATCCGTTGATTTTAGTTTGTATCCATAATTGTTCTAAATCATTACTTTGAACCGAGTTTAATATGTCATATTTAAAATTGGCCCGAATATACATACCAATACCACCACCCCTACAACCTCTGTCTAATCTAACAAAGCTGTAACCAGCTACTTGTATCGCATTATCTGGTATATTTTGTGTTAACCATGTCTCTGAGATCCCAAAAACGTCATAATTTTCCTGTAGTAGAAGAGTCTTGATATCTAAAAAACTATTGGTCAAAGAACGAACGTTAAAATATGCAATATTTAATAATTTCATCTCCTTCCCACTGAAAATAAAACAAAAATAAAACAAAAGAAAAAGTTACAAATATGAAATAAATGAAAATAACAAATGTTTATCTATTCCCTTTAGGTAATGACAATATTTTGAAATGTGTGCTTTATTGTTATAAAAACTCGTACATCGAAAATATTAAAGGTGTATTTATGAGTACAAATTAATCTGAATAAAACTAAAATAAAGTATCCAATTACAAGGTTAATTATGACATTTTACATGTTTCAATATTTTACTAATTAATAGGTAGGTACTATTAAATTGTTAGAACTTTAGGATTTAAGAAGATGTTCAAATTTTCCTCAAAATGACAACTTTATTTGACAGTAATCTTTTACCTTGACTGGTGCCCGCAAATACGGGGCCATAAAAAGGAGAAATAGTTAAAAAGAAATCGGCGATAACCCGTAAACGGGCTCATCAAAAATATCTAATGTTATTCTTTTGAATGTGGGTTTTAGTGCTCTTTAATAAACCTAAATAGAATTTTTCTCTAAAATAATTAGGGAAGCCAATAATTGACCCCATTTAAAATTACATGGGATTTCCTATGTCCCGCTCGACGATGCAACACCCGGTATAATTATTAACCTATCGGGTGACACTGAAATCGTTATAAGAACCACACTTCAACTAATTTATGTCTTGACGCGGAAGAAATTTTTTGATCGTTCCTCAAATAGGATAAAATGCCCCAAGCACTCTCATTCTCATATCGATAGTTTGTACCCCTAAAACTCCTTTTTTTCTTCGTTCTCTGATATAATTAAACAATTACCTTGAACAATTTGACGTAGCATCCAGGATAGAACAGATACATTTTGAATTCGAAAGACCCTGAGGCAATAATAATTATTAAGGTATTAATTTTCTAAACCACGATGCGTTCGTAAAAGTGAGTACTCAATTTTAGGCATAGTCCAACAAGAATATTTAATTTTTTTTATAATGGTGTATACGGAGAGGCTACTAAAACCTAAACATTTTAGAAACTGCCATGGGAGTCCAAATGAACGTTCAAGAAGAAAACTCGAATGCAGATTACGTAAATGCCGTCGCAGGAATGTGTAAAATCGTAGTAGAAAGAGCGTTTAATCCACTAAAAATGATAGATGCCTTCTACTACTTAAGCAATGATTATTTGAAGGAGAAAAAATACGTTAAACTCCTTCATTCTGTTTCAAACGCCGTTATCGAAAAAAGAAAACAGGAAATTGTCGTTAGCAAAAGTGAGGATTCCAATAAAAGTAGTGAAAAGTCAGGAAGCGAGACCGGTCTAAAAAAGAGAATGGCATTCTTAGACCTCTTGTTAACCCTAGAAGATGATAATAAGCAGCCCTTGTCCAACAAGTTTATTCGCGAACAAGTTGACACGTTTATGTTTGCAGTAAGTAGTGTGTTGTCTTACATTTATAGAATTGAGTTATTACCTAAAAAAACTAATTAAGTGGAAGTTGTCGAGCGGCTTAATATATCAAGAACTTATAATTATTAAATTGACAAAATTTTATAGGTATGTGGGGATTTTCTTTAAATTGTTTTAATATAATCGCGGTATGGTTCTATTTATGATTTAAAATATTTCTTACCGCCTCATAATTTTGTCCCAAAACTATACAGGGTGTTTCCTAACCTTGGTCAATGAATAAAACTGGAAATCTTCACGTAATTGTAAGACGAAAATGTGGTATAAAACTTTATCGAATGAAAAACTTATTAACACTAGTGAGTATGTATATATTATTAGATTTTTTTTTTCTTTTTGTGTTTGGTAATAGGGACTTGTTTGAGAATGCAATCAACAGGCAATACTATTTGACTAGGAATAAACTGAATTTACTTACAGAAAAATATAACTTCACCTATATATATAGAAAAATGTAATATACTCGGTCATAAAAACATTTATTAGTTTTCCAGATAGGGTAAGAAACCTGTCTTATAGTCAAGACGGTAGTATTTTAATATCTAATGGAAAAACATGTTACTCTGTGCAGGAGTTTCTTAAAGACTCTGAGAGGTCTGATTTGCTTTAGCTCGGGTTATGTTTTTATTTTCATGTTTGTTTGTTGTTCGTGTTGGCTGAGGTTGTATGGGTGTTTCAGCATTTATTTATTTTTTTATTTTTCTCTTTTAAATAATTTAAAATCAAATAATGTAAGTTATTTAATTTTCTACATATACTTTAATATTGTAAAATTGTCTCTTATTATCTTATATTGTTCTACGCCAATTGGTTTTTGTTTGAGCAGATAAATTCTTATGGCTATCACTATGACCATAACCGTGACTATGACTATACCCATGATTATGACGATGACTGTGACCGTGACTATGACTATGATTATGACTATGACTATGACTGTGCCTGTGACCGTGTTCGTGACTATAACTATGGCTATGACTATGATTATGATTATGAATATGAATATGAATATTAATATGACTATGAATATGACTATGACTGTGATCACGACTATCATCATCATCTCTGATTAACCTGTACACAAGACCAGATACTTGGTCTTCTCTGTCCCAAGGACACATTACAGACTAAAAAATTAAGTCATAGAATTAAGATGTTTATGAAAATAAACTATCGTGATTTCTTATTACCTTATTAACAGCAATTTCTAATACCTCTAGTAAGACAACACAGATTTAATCACTTCAATCATTTTAGAGACGTTCAAAATAAAGAAATGTGACAAGACTTGCCTTAAAAACCACCATGATGACGATACAATTTTAATGCTGGCGTTGTTGTAAATTCGGAAAGGAAACAACTAGCTTTGACTATCAGGGTCTCATGTGCCTACGTCAAACTTAAGATATCAAGGACTAATCAATTAATATTTGGTTGGTCCTCTCTCATTCGCAACTACGCCAGCATCACCGTCGTGTCGTCGACTATGGAGGCCGGCCTCAGGTTTTAATTATTATTTAATAGAACATAATTTTACTATAAACATTTCTTGATTGCCATCTCTAACTAAAATATGACATGCAAAGTCGCCTAGTCACAATTAATGGTAAAGAATTTGAAGGGATTCCTAATAATTAAACTTTAGTTCATTGTGTAATGAATCCATTTTTTATTCAAGGTTGAACTGGGTGGTGGTGGTCCCTTTAAAGACATTTTTAAAAGTCAATAGATACCTGCTTAAAAAATCTCATTTAAAGTCATAAAAAATACCAAAGAGGTGGCTGTAGTCTTGTAACCCAGTGCGTATATTGATATTATTGTTTTTATTTTTAGGGTCACGATACCACTGCTTCAGCAAACAGTTTTGCTTTATACTGTTTGGCTAATCATCCAGATGTTCAGGTTAGTAGTGGAATTTTATTATGCATGCTTGCTCAAGAAATCTGGTAATGAAAACTTTTTTTTTATGGAACACGCCGTATAATAACGCCCCATTAGTGCAACATATATAAGTTAAAATCGATTTAATTTTAGTTTTTAGTCTATTTAGATTTATCCTATTTTTTACAATCTTTTTAATGCCACAAGACATCTTCTATAAACAACCAATGTATAAATACTGAGTGATTTCAAACAGATAACTCTAGATGAACCTAGTTGTTATATTAATAAGTTACCCGCCTGTATTTTCTTGGTCTTCTTAAGGTAGTTGTGTGTGTTTGAAACAACAGGTGTTTATCAGTATTTCTTATCGGCTTTTTATGTGTGTGTGTTAATCAAAACTAATTTCAATATGAACGAAAATCTTACAACAGCGTATTTAGATATGCGAAAAACATTGCACGGTATGTTATGCAAATAATAATCTAGAACCCTTGTACCATAGTCTAAAGAAAGAATATATGACGACCCTATGTCTTTATTTAAAATGAATCCTTCAACCCTTCATGGCGAGTACCAATCATTTTATGAAAATTTCCCCTTCCAGAGATTTCCACACATTTTACACAATATTAGAAAGTGACCTGAGTAAAATTGACTTTTGAATGAAATTTTCACATGTTGAGTATAAATTAAACCAAAATTCTTATTAAGCATTAAATAGAGTTGCTTTTTCGATGTGAGTTGCGTTTCATTGTTAAAGTTTACAAGTAGATAACTTGTATTTGACTGACTTTTTTCTATTAAGTACATTGTATAAATCCTCAATATAATATAAAATTAAATAAATATCTAAACTTTTCCTTAAAATACCGCAAACACGCTGCTTACACGGTAGTATAGCTTATTATTATTGATATTTACTTATACAGGGTGATTCCCAACCTCGGTCAAATAATAAAACAGGTAAATCCTCATGTAATTGTAAGACAAGAATGTTGTATAAAATGTTTTCGAATGTCGCTCTATTTTCGAAATACAGGGTGTTAAACATTTTTTTATTCATGTTTTCTTTTTATTAACATGTAATGGAAAACAATATTGGAATAATATTTTTTGTCGCACATAATAAGCGGTTTGAGCATTTTATCTTGTGTTCATGTTAAACTTCTCAACTAATTCAGTGACGGAGATCCGGGTAACAACTACTAGAATTTCGCAAAAATATATAATACGTGCACGTTAAACACTGCTTATTCTCATTTTATTTCATTAAGAAATGTGTTGTAAGTAAATTAAGTTACTTGCATTTTTCTCGTACCTATCTCTTCCTGCAGTTTTCGAGTAAAAATTAATTCTATTGTTCACGTCACAAGAATCCCATCTATTTGTTGTTTAAATAAATGAGTGGGCTTTGCGTCATTTCATAGCAATCACATTTATTTTCTTCCATGTCAAGTCCAAGTGTCAAGAATCCTTGAGAATTATTTTTTAATTTAACTGTACTGAATTTTAAATTTAATACTTTTCTTTATGGCTGAGTAATTACCAATCAAGAAATGGCTCAAATTCATTTTATGTACGGTTTTGCTAATAGAAATGCAGTGGAGGCAATACGTTTGAATGCAGAACGTTTTCCTAATAGACGAATACCATGCTCAAAAACTATTACAGAATTGCATCTCAGATTAGATGAAATAGGTAGTTTTGCAGAAAATAAATTAGTGGGTCGACAATTTACAGTAAGAACCCCGGAACTTGAGGAAGACATTTTAAATATGATTGAAGAATCTCCAGGCACAAGTACAAGAAAAATAGGAAACGAGTTGACTGTGAGTAACAACACAGTATGGAGTGTCTTAAATTCTCTTAACCCTTATCACACTCAAAGCGTGCATGCTTTGTTGCCTCAAGATTTTCTAACTAGGGTTAATTTTTGTAACTGGTTTTATGAAAAGTTTTTAATAGTCCAAAATTTTTCGAAAGAATTTTATTTAAATATTAAACAATTCTTTTGCGAGACAGCATTACAAATTTTCTGTAGGGATAGGGAAATTATCGAAAATCATCCTGAAGATTTTTTGCCGTGGAAATCGCTCGAGGGCTTGCCCGAGAGCGATTTCCTAATGGCAAAAAATCTGAGAATGATTTTCTGATTATTTCCCAATCCCGAAATGTATTTTGAAGATTATTTACCAAATAAAAAACTAACGATTTCTGACGGGTGAGATTTTCACTTTTGACAAGGGTGATTTTACCAAATAAAAAACTAACGATTTCTGACGGGTGAGATTTTCACTTTTGACAAGGGTGATTTTCACCGGAGAGCGGGAGATTATCAACAGTAATATACCGATAGAAGAGGTGTCTTATCGGTAATACCGATGTTTTTAACAAGAAATCGATTTTCTGACAAATTTTTACAAAATGTAATTTTTACTTATAATCTGATATGACCCCGAGAGCTTTAGCTCGAGGGTCTTATCTTTGATTATAAGTAAAAATTACATTGAGTGAAAATTTTCTTGGAAAATCGAGTTTCGAGTGAAAAACGAAGGTATGAAGATAAGAAACCGCCTCTAGAGGTGTATTTTATTGGATAATTTACTAAACATAAAAATGAAGGCCGTCTGATAAAGGTAAATATACAAGTTAGAGGTGTTACTAATTTTTTATTTAAGTAAAAAAGCTACAAGCGTCTTTTCGAAAGCGTCTTTTCGAGCTAGCGGTAGTCTTATCGGGTAAGACGACCGTTACCAAGGTGGTTGCTATGAAAATGAGCGTTTTGATTGGTTCAATAAAAGTGAGGTGAATTATCAACAGTAATACACCGATAGAGGAGGCGTCTTATCGGTAATACCGATGTTTTTAACAAGAAATCGATTTTCTGACAAATTTTTACGAAATGTAATTTTTACTTATAATCTGATATGATCCCGAGAGCTTTAGCTCGAGGGTCTTATCTTTGATTATAAGTAAAAATTACATTGAGTGAAAATTTTCTTGGAAAATCGAGTTTCGAGTGAAAAACGAAGGTATGAAGATAAGAAACCGCCTCTAGAGGTGTATTTTATTGGATAATTTACTGAACATAAAAATGAAGGCCGTCTGATAAAGGTAAATATACAAGTTAGAGGTGTTACTAATTTTTTATTTAAGTAAAAAAGCTACAAGCGTCTTTTCGAAAGCGTCTTTTCGAGCTAGCGGTAGTCTTATCGGGTAAGACGACCGTTACCAAGGTGGTTGCTATGAAAATGAGCGTTTTGATTGGTTCAATAAAAGTGAGGTGAATTATCAATAGTAATATGTTAAGTGCATGTAAAATTGCTGAAAATCATGCATGAAGGTTTGTTGCCCTAGAAACAGCTTGAATGCATTTTTATTGTTATTTACCAAAAAGTGCCCGACCGAAGGGAGGGCACTTTTTAAGGTAAATAACAATAAAAATGCATGAAAGCTGTTTCTTTAGGGCAACAAATCTGAGTGCATGATTATCAAGCCATTTTACATGCACGAAATATATTTTTTAGACTATTTCCTGAATGAAAAACTAAAAACGAATCATTTTGATAAATTGACGCGAAATTGTCAAAGCAGAAATTTCAACTTGTTGTGACAGTGACGGTTATTCTCGTAGGTAACCAACAATGAAAAACCAGAAGAGTGCAATTTTCAGCTCAATCGCGACCGAGGGCTGATTTTCACCGAAAATCAAGTGAAAAGCGCATTGTAGTTACAGTATATGAGGGAAATAGTCGCTGAATAATCAGGTGAAAATCAACCCGCTTTTATAATGGATGTGGTAAATAATCATAATAATCATATTTGGGCTGACAATAATCCTCATGCTATCATCGATGAACGTCACCAGCATAGATTTTTAGTTAATGTGTGTGAAGGAATTTGCAGATACCTTAGTTGGACCACATTTTCTTCCGATGCGGCTTACTGGTGAAGTTTACTACAATTTTCGTAGACTGGTGGAAGAAATGCCTGTAAGAACAAGAACTTTAATGTGGTTCATGCATGACGGCTTTCACCTTGCAGTAGTAGTTAGAAATTATTTGGATCAACAATATCCTGATCGTTCACCACACCTAAATCCTTTAGGCTTTTATTTCTAGGGTCACCTTAAACAACTTGTTTATATTACTCCTAATGAAACTGTAGAAGAACTTCAATCGCGCATTATTTACAGTTTTAATACGATTCGCTTCAGTTCCGAGATTTTCAGACGCGTAAGAGACCATTTAGCATGTCGAGTAGACACTGTCAATAATTTATTTGACTTTATTATTCATTTTTCAGAGCTTTTGGGTGTTTTTTTTTAAGAAATTTTAGTGACATGAACAGTAAGGTTATTTGTTACTAGAAAATTTTAAGAGATACGAGAAAAATTCAAGAAACTTAATTTGCTTAATATTAATTTCCTAATAAAATAAAATAAGAATTTTCAGTGTTTAACACGCACGAATTATTTATTTTGGCGAAATTCTAGTAGTCGTTATCTGGATCTCCGTCACATGTTTAACATGAACACAAAATAAATTGCTAAAACTGTGACAAATATTATTCGAATATTGTTCTTCATTAAATAATAATAAAAATAAAACATGAATAGGAATTTTTTTTAACACCCTATATTTCGAAAACAAAGCGACATTCTAAGAAATTTCATACCATATTTTCGTCTTACAATTACGTGAGGATTGAAGACCGAGGTTAGGAAACGCGGTGTAATTTTTTTGTACTGAGAATCTTTAAACTCCATTTTCTCCAAACTATTAATTTCACGTTGTTTAATTGTTGCAGTAAGGGGGCGATACGGGATTAAAGGTTTATTATTAAATTTCTATACAAACTGTGACATTTAATGCAAAGCCGCTCCTGGCTAGTTAACTCCGGTTTTAATGGAAAAAAATTGCAATAAGTACCTACTGTTTACCTTCCTAGCGATAAGGTTGGAATTTAACTGGCAGCTTGCTGCTCATGGATTTCGGAATATTTTGCCATGCTTAAGAGTAATTCAGATAAACGATCCTATAATATTATGCTAATTGTAGGAAAAAGCTCTACAGGAAATACGGGAAGTCTTAGGCAACCGAGACAAAATTACTCGCACAGATCTTAACGACATGAAATATCTGGAACTTGTTATTAAGGAAACTTTAAGATTGTATCCTTCGGTGCCAATTTATTCTAGAGCTACTACTGAAGAAACAGTTTATGATGGTAGGTCTAAAATAAAATTTGCAGAATAATTAAGACGGGTTATCAAAAACATCGCAATAGGCATTCTTTTGCAAAAAGAAAATTGAAAAAAAAACACATTGAAATAATAATAAACAAAGAACAACTCACACATTTAATGTTGTAACTTTTATGGCAACTAAAACCATGCAAAATGTTCAAGCCATTTGTCATGGCTATTTCTAAACTGTCATACCTATAGTATAAAAAAAATTTCAATTGTTTAAATTTTGGGAAAAAGATTAGTCTACAGCAACAATCAATGATATAACAAAAAATTTTAGGAGACAAGATTATTCCTGCCGGCGTAACTCTAATTGTTGTTTGTTATGCAATAAATCGTGATCCAAAGGTTTACGAAGAACCGGAAAAATTTATTCCCACAAGATTTTTAGATATGGAAAATCGCCCTTACTCGTATTTACCCTTTAGTGCTGGACCGCGGAACTGCATTGGTAAGATATCAAAGAATGTTAGTATGTATTAGAAAGTGTCTAAAATGTTCTGTATAATTTTCCGACGTATAGGTATTATTATGCAAACAGCAAAAACAGCCTGTTAATTTTTAAACCGAGTGCTAAAATTAATTGTATGTTTTTGTTGGTTGCTAGAAAAGTCATGGAAGAGTATATATTAATGATGGCCTAATTAAACTTGCGCAGACTTTAGTCAGTTCAAATCAATTTAAATATAACAAAACCAAACATTTTTTTCCATAGCTAAGCCTAGAATTGCTCTTATAAAATATTATATTTTTTCCACTACTAACCTATAACATCGCCATTATTGAGCGATTATTAACGTTAGAAATCGTTTTTCTGTACCTTATAAGTTATTATTGACCATGGTCAATAATAAGGCATTGAAATCCATTATTGACCTATCTTCAAGAATTTATTTGAACGCAGGTAACTTGATTTTTGGATTCTACAACATGAATTTATTGTGGTTAGGCAACCAGATAATTATCAATACATATTAGATTATTAGAGATTCTGGTTTTTGTAAAATATCGATACAATCAACATTTTTTCTGCTTCCATCCTTAATTCTGGAGGTGTCCACATAATAATATCACTAACATTTTATTCGCTCATTTAAAAAAAAAACGGAAAACTCGTGAAATCTGATGACATAAATGAACAAAAATTGACATTGACAAAGCCACCTGACAAAACAACAAAATATTTTGGCAATTCCAAAGCGCAGGTAACTTGATTAAATAATATACTTATACCTACCTATAATTTTTTATAATTATTAATACTTAAAGATAAATGTCTTATAAAAGTTTGTAGTAGTGGAAAAAATATTATATTAACCACGGTTTAGACAGCTTATAGCCCTCGCGTCTTAAATCCCTCGTCGCTCCGCTCCTCGTGATTTAAACTTGCCGCTCGGGCAATATTGATGGCTGTCTAAACCTTGGTTAATAATATACTATTAATGTAATGTCTGTATCATTTAATAATTGTTATTGAAAAATCCAACAATACTAGGAAAATGATTTCATAAATTTATTGAATAGGGTCTTGATAGATAATAATAGTAGAAATATTAGGAAGTCACTATACAAATTGTCTTAATTAAGACATATCTTTCCCACTAACAAAAATGGTATACAGATTCAGATGGTATTATGTGCTAGAATTAAGGTTGTGATTCTGCTTTCTTACAATCAAGATAGCACAAAAATTTATGAAACAATCAATTACCCGCCAGGAAGGACTGACTTCCACCAAGTCAACTTAAACAAGGTCAAGTCCCTAATAAGCATTTTGAATATTAAAAAAGTCCCGGGTTTTGACGGTTTAAAGAATGCGGCTCCGGCGTTGCGAAATCTACCTGATAAAGCTTTGTGGAACATAGTAAGCATATCCCAGGCTGCAATCAAAGAAGGCCACTTCCCGGCTGCATGGAAACACGCAAAGGTTATTCTGATTTATAAGAAAGATGAGGACCCTAGGACGCCTGCTAGCTATAGGCCAATTCTGTCGAGCCTAGGGAAAATCGCTGGTAAGCTAATTTTGAGTAAAATCAATGACGTTGTACTTAGACGAAACGTTCTGCCTGCCGAACAGTTTGGGTCCCGTCCCGAACATTACAGTCAGGCAGACGACACGACTGACTTCAAATATAGTCGAAGGTTTCAATAAAAGGGCGCACAAGGGGGTGGATTTCTTTTGGATTTTCGACAAGGTCTTGCACAATGGTTTCTTGTTAACATTGATAAAGCTCGGATCTTCGAACTACTTAATCAAGGTTGTACTTACCTCCTTTTTTGGAGAATAAAAGTTTTGCGGTCTCGTCAGAGTACGATATTGGAATGCGAAATACTGGGGTGCCTCACATTACTTACTGGCTCCTGCTACACCCCGCTCCATTACTTATGATTTTAAAATGATATTTAGATGTATTGTAACTAACCTGAACGTGAAGTAAATAAATTTAAATTAACGTTGTTGTAGGTCAGAAATTTGCAATGTTAAATATGAAGCAGACCTTGGTCAAATTGTTGCTGCACTTTGAACTTTTACCAGCAATCCCGGAACACAAAGTGATTTTAGCAGCAGAAACAGTATTAAAATCAAAAAATGGAATAAAAATTAGACTGAAGAAAAGAGAAATGTCTTCATAAGTGCTAAAATAGTCTAAATTACAGTTATAATTCACGTTTTGTTGGACGGCATTCAGAGGAGGTAAAATATAACTGGATGTATTAATTAGTTTTGTATATATATATATACCGGGTGTTGCATCGTCGAGCGGGACATAGGAAATCCCATGTAATTTTAAATAGGGTCAATTATTGGCTTCCCTAATTATTTTAGAGAAAAATTCTATTTAGGTTTATTAAAGAGCACTAAAACCCACATTCAAAAGAATAACTTTAGATATTTTTGATGAGCCCGTTTACGGGTTATCGCCGATTTCTTTTTAACTATTTCTCCTTTTTATGGCCCCGTATTTGCGGGCACCAGTCAAGGTAAAAGATGACTGTCAAATAAAGTTGTCATTTTGAAATGTGTGCTTTATTGTTATAAAAACTCGTACATCGAAAATATTAAAGGTGTATTTATGAGTACAAATTAATCTGAATAAAACTAAAATAAAGTATCCAATTACAAGGTTAATTATGACATTTTACATGTTTCAATATTTTACTAATTAATAGGTAGGTACTATTAAATTGTTAGAACTTTAGGATTTAAGAAGATGTTCAAATATTCCTCAAAATGACAACTTTATTTGACAGTCATCTTTTACCTTGACTGGTGCCCGCAAATACGGGGCCATAAAAAGGAGAAATAGTTAAAAAGAAATCGGCGATAACCCGTAAACGGGCTCATCAAAAATATCTAAAGTTATTCTTTTGAATGTGGGTTTTAGTGCTCTTTAATAAACCTAAATAGAATTTTTCTCTAAAATAATTAGGGAAGCCAATAATTTAAATTATTTAAAATTACATGGGCTTTCCTATGTCCCGCTCGACGATGCAACACCCGGTATATATATATAGACGAAAATGACCTTTTAATAGGGCTTTAATAAATAAACCAATCGAGGGAGTCAGAAGTAAAAGCTTCAGAAACATTATTCATTATTCTGAGATCATTAGCTTAAAAGTATGTTAATGTTTGTAGATTACAGTAATCGGTTAAAAATAGTAAATATATTATTTTATAAGTAAGTGAACTTACGTGGACAAAGTTTGGGACCGAGACAAAGGCGAGTGTCGTAATTATTCTTTTAATGTATAACTTTTACTATAATGCTTTTTCTACGATTATTGTTGAAGGTGCAACAAATATATCACAACACATTTATTATATAATTATTATTGTATTATGTTTTTTTTTCTTTTGCGAATAAAACTACATGTGTTAAAAGAAAAATTAAGCCATTTTTTTTTTTCATTTAACAATGTTAACGGTTTGGTGATTGGTTCATAAAAGTTGTCCAAGTCAAACACACTTTGTGTCTTGGCAGCCTTAAATTGTTTAAATTTTTTTTTCGAACAGTATTAGTATTATTAGTCTCCGCTTTAAGTTAATTTCTTCATTCATCGTGTTGACAAAAACCCTACAACAAGAAAATGAGCTTACTTGTTATTATTAAACAAATATATAGCTACCAAGCCCCTTGGGATATCGTCCCGAATTCACCTCATTAAAAAATCCACAAGTTGCTTTACTATTACGGTTATGTGTAATCGTGCCTATTATATGACATTATTTATTGGGGCAAATTTGCCAGGGCTAATGAGGTCTTTAGGGCACGAAAAAGAACAATTGTGTCTAAACACTATACTTTTTCATGTAAATCCCTATTTCATATTATTTTGTCTTTTCTATCAATATTTATTTTCGCATCAATGCCTGTTAAAAACAACATTTCTCACTACTCTTTTACCAGAGACACATGAATCGAGAAATAATCTAAACTTAACAGTGCCCAAATATAACTTAACCAAAGATACAAACAGCCCCCAATTAGGTTATATAACAAACTACCAACTGAAATTAAAAAAATCGAAAAAATAAATGCATTTAAAACCAACTTTATATTCGATTGAAGAATACCTTAATTGCAACATGATCTACTATCAAAATAAAAATATGGTTTATTATTTGTTTCTTTTTTTTTATAATAAGGCACCGCATTGTAGGGTTAATCCTTTATGGCGTTCTGCGAACGGTGCGTGTGCGCAGGAAACGATTCACGTTGGCCTTGAATCTTTGGAGCTTATATTCGTTGGGGAACACGGCCGCAGGGAGGTCGTTCCAGAGTGATGACTTTCTCCAGATGAAAGAATTTTTAAACAGTGTCGTTCGAGGGACACTAAGCTGAACCACGTACAGGTGGACTACAGTGACTCGTCATGTATTTCTACCATGCACCGCTATGGGTGGAATCAAGTGGGCAACCTCAGTTGAGCACATGCTATAAAAATATTTGTAAAATAGACTCAAGTCGCCAAGCTGCCTTCAATGTTCAAAGTTTTCCAGGTTGTTTGTCAGATCATGGTCACCGATCAAGCGAATGGCTCTTCTTTAAAATTGAATCTAGCAATCTCAGGGTATGTTTAGGAGTAGGGCCCCAAATTTGCGAACAGTACTCCAGCGGTGGTCGAATTTAAGCTTTATAGAGCATTAAAAGTTGTTGAAATGTATAGAGGTTCTTAGTTCGAAAAAGTATTCGAAGATTCTGCGAGGCTGCCTTAGCAATGGCCGCAACGTGACTATGACTATCCAAATTGACGCCCAATAAATTAATTGATGAAGCCAAGGGAATCGAATGTTCCGCCATGACTATATCTGGTTCTACGTCATTAACTTTTTTAAAAGAATTTGCGGCTTTGGTTTTTTTAGCGTTAAATTCTACTTGATTACTGTCACCCTAAGACAGAATTTCTTCTTTGTTAAGATGTGAGACCTCTTGCTGCCTATAGAGATGTGCATTGGCAGCCGATGTCCAAGCATCCAAAGTAAAAGATGAAACAAATATGCTATCATCAGGTTGGAGTACTTTTCCGAACTAAGAACCTCAATATACTCCAACAACTTTTGATGCTCTAAAAAGCCCAAATTTAACCATCGCTGGAGTACTGTTCGCATATTTGGGGCTCTGCTCCTAAACATACCCTGAGATTGCTAGATTTCATTCATAGAAAAGCCATTCGCTTGATCGGTGACCATTATCTGACAAATAACCTGGAAAGCCTTGAACATCGAAGGCAGGTTAGCGACTTGAGTCTATTTAACAAATATTTTTATGGCAAGTGCTCAACTGAGGTTGCCCGCTTGATTCCACCCAGAGCGGTGCATGGTAGAAATAAACGACGAACCACTGCAGCCCACCCGTACGTGGTTCAGCTTAGTGTCTCTTGAATAACACTCTTTAAAATGTCTTATATCTGGAGAACGTCATTACTCTGGAACGACCTCCCTGAGGCCGTGTTCCTCAATGAGTATAATCTCCAAAGATTCAAGACCAACGTTAATCGTTCCTTACGCACACACCTCGCGCAGAGCGCCATGAAGGATTAATCCTGCAGTGCTGTGCCTTATCATTAGAAAACAAAAAAAAATTGAACTTCTTACTAAATTGCACGTGAATCAAAGAGGTCGGTTTCCGAATTTGCGTGAGCAATAATAATAATAATTATTATACCTTATCTAATATTTTTCGAAAAGTTTGACATTTAGAAATATCTGTCTGGTCTAATATAAATTTAATCGTTTTATGATATTATTAAAAACAAATTAAGAACAAGTATTTTATCTCCAAAAATGTAGCTAATGAATTTACTTTGGACAAGCAAATGTTTACATAATTAAAAGTTATCAAGTTCGATTCGTTTTTGAGATAATCATATACATATATACCGACACTTTGTTGACACATTAGTTAAAGTTAAAAAAAATATCCTTTTTAATCGGTGTTTCCTTTATTGCTTTAAAATGGGTACAGCGCCCTACTTTGTACTTTTTTGTGTTTTTATTTTGCTTTTTTTAATATTCCATTTATTGCGAAAGGCTCAGTATGCATCTAAATACTTAAAAAATATTGGTGGTCCAAAACCAATTTTCCCTTTTGGAAATACATTAGAACTTATTCGTGGATCTATTGGTAAGGTAATTTCATTATTATATATACATAGGTAAATAATAGTAATTTTTGCAACAGTCTCAATATCTCTGGAAAAAACACCTTCATGCATGACTGTCATAAAATATTTTTTCTTTAAACGTCAATAAACTTGTTATTGTGGCCCCAGAAAAAATTAACACAATGTGTTGTGATGTTGTGATCCTGACTTGTGTTTGTATTTTCTAGCGTTAAACCCTCTGTGGAATCACTTGCTGTTGAAGTTATGTCAATGTTAATAGGGATTGGTTCAATAAAATGAGGTTGTAAAATTTTTTTTGCAATATCTCTCTTTTTGGTCATCGATTCCTCAATATACCCTTCAGCTACACTACTGGATTTCCATCCCCCGTGGCGCTTTAAACACGTAATGTCTGCACCTGCATCTACAAGCAGTGTAGCTGAAGTTCTCCTCAAACAGTGACCGGTATATTCTGTGGCATCAGGTAATCTTAAGAAAACTGCAGCTTCCTTAGGAATATTATTTATCTTATGAATTCCCATTAGCATGCGACAACAGCGGTCATTTACAAATTTTAAAAATACTCTTTTTTTATTCATGCCTTCTGGGCGTAATGATGCATATTTTTTATATATGTTTAAATATTGTTCCCCAACAATAGTAAACGATTTTTACTATCAGGAATTCTAATGTGAATGGCCGATCCTTAGTCTTGTATCATCAACGGTCATTTTTACAATTTCTTCACATCGGCGTGCACCAGAAATACCAATAACAAGTACAATCTAAAAATACCATAATAGATTTCATAAAAAAAGTTCTATTCTTTGACGTAATATCTAAATTTACCTTAATTCCCAAATACTTCTGATTAGGAGCTTCAGATAGAAAAATTTTAAATTGTTCCCTGGTAAATACTTTAGCACTTTTGGGGGTACAGCCACTTTGCTTCTTTAAATAAACACGTAGCTTCAAAGACTTGCATATGTCTATCCCTTGCCTAATATTTAGCATTGACTTTATCATAGAATAATGTGACCACATTGTTGAACTTTTCATTTATTGTTTGTTCGCCAGTTCAGAGAAATACGCCAAGAGTACATTATTAGAATTATTATTTTTCTCATTACACCATCTCTGGAATCTTTTGAACGCAGCTTCGTAAATACTACTGGATTTGGTTGGCAACAAATTGTCCACGACACAAATTCTGACATTTTTATTTAAAGTGGGTTAAAAGAAAACAGCAAATTTAAGCTGGATTTATAAACTCGAAAAGTTGGCGAGGTTAAGGTTCAGTTGGTGTTGGAAATAGGAGTTCAATTTAAACTAAAGGAACACTCAGTTCCATTTATACACTCGTTCATATTATTAATCCCGGTAGTTCGAGATAACCAATTTTTATGCTCGAAGTTCGGAATATCTACCCTCACAAACTTGATTATTACTTCAACCTCACCAACTTTTCGAGTTTATAAATCCAGATTTAAGCTGGATTTATAAACTCGAGAAGTTGGTGAGGTTGGAAATTGCTTGTAATAAGATTCACTGACATTTGTCAAATCGAATTATGCGTCGGTATCAAACAATACAATAATTAAATAAATCCATAGCAACGCTAGCAGGTAAAATTCGAAACTTCACATTTTTAAATGGAAAAAATTTAAAATTTGTATTTTTATTTTTCTATGTTTTAACGACGCGACGTTTGAAGAAAAAATAGTATGTTTTATTCGTACTAAAAGCAACTTGTTATGACTCGTCTGTAATTGCCGGACGAGCAAAGTGAAACTTTAAGACTCGTCATAAAAAGTATTGCTTCTACTCCTGATATAACAATATACTATTTTCTATTTCTATCATGAGCTTCTGACAATCTCAAAACTAGGTATGTAAAAAGATTTGAAAATTTTTTAAAACTTGATCTATCCTTTTAGCGTGAGTTACATTATGTTACCAATGTTCAAAAAGTATTAATTAATACACATATCATACAAACTTAAAATTCATTAAAGTATTAAGTAAAACCTTGTTGAAGGGGCACCACAATACGAAATTGTGAGAATTTTTTAAAACAAAAATATTTCTGAAACAACTCTACATAATTCATTAATTATTTAATTAATTACATTTCTTAATGATATGCTAATATTTCAGGGCGTGATTCCTGGGGCCATTTAAGAAAAAAACTTCATATGAACTTATGTCCTAAGCCTCTTAACTTTTAAACCACAAGGTGTTGAGTTTTAAGATTTTTTTTATATTTATTCAACATTTTTTAAAATTCCAGTGGCGTGCGTGCAGGATTTTAGCTCAATAATTTTGAGGAAGAACTGATACATCATTGTTTTTATTTGAAATAATTTTTTTCGATTCTATATTTATTTCTGTGCAAACTTGTTGTCCTGACTTTTTTTTTGTCGGACGCTCGGTTTTCGCTGAAAGCAATAACAGCCATTTATCTCCATGGCCATATTGCTAATATTATCGGGTAGTTATAAAACCAAGCGTCGTTTTCTGATTTTTTCAAGCTAATGAGTTATTTAATATTAAACGTTCTAAGGTGTTAATGATAATTCTATAAATAATTGTTTTTACCTTAGAAAAATGATAAAAAAATACTTTTATTTACAACCATGCATGTAATAATGACATTTCACCTATCTTTGAAAGGTGAAAAGTAAAATTATAATTTTTTTGTAATTTTATTAAAAATCGATATAAAAATAATAATAATAATAATTTACATACCAAATTAACAAAGGAATTATGTGCAAATATCTATAAAATATTTAAACGTAAATAGAAGAGGCAGAGCCTAGTTTGGCGAAGTCTAGCCTTCTGGCTACTCTTACTTAACCAAAAGTAGGCTCATAGTATAATACATATAACACAAAACACAAAAATAAAGAAAAAAGTAGGATAAGCATGATGAATTCGTTAAAAAAAAAACATTTTCGATGTTTAGAAGCATGTCATTGTCTATTTAACAAATGATTACGGAGTTTGAATTTAAATTTATTAATGTTATATAATCCGAATTCTTCAGGCAGAGAGTTATACAAACTATTTGCATTAAAAGAAAAACTTCTCTTAAACATTGCTGTTCGATGTTGTGGCATAGTGTACCCATTCCTAAATCTAATGTTCCTATTATGTACAGTTGTTCTAGGAATAAATTTACTTTTTACCAGATTAGAAGAGTCGGGTGAGTTAAGTAATCTGTGTACGAAGTTACCAAGGTGGTGGAGTCGGCAATTATTCATATTAAGCCAATTGCATTCAGTTATCTTATGCGAGATGTGATCATATTTGCGAAGACCATAAATTAGTCTACAACATGTATTTTGTACTTTCTGCACTTTGTATCTGTCCTCCTCGCAGATACAAGGCCCATAGATGAAGTCGCAATAGGTGAAGTGTGATAACACCAGGCTTTCATACAGAGTTTTCTTCAATTGAGTAGATAGTATGTGGCGATTACTATATAACAGTTTAAGTGAAGCGAATGCTTTCTTATTAAGATTTTTTATGTGCTCACGAAATCGTAGTTCTTCATCGATCATTAGGCCCAAGTCCCTAGCAGAGTTGACAAAGTTTAAAGGAGTATTTAAAACCTGCAGTTTCAAGTTGTTCTTTACATAACTTCTTTTAGCCTTAGTACCTATACACAGTAATTGAGATTTTTTAGAGTTTAAAGTTAAATTATGTTCCTCCGAAAGTGACCTGATATTTTCCAGATCATGAGTAATATTGTGAGTCGCTTGAACTGTATCTGACACATTAAAAGAATAATAAAGCTGTGTATCATCAGCATAAGCCTGTGTTCTGCAGTAAGTTGTTGAGGTTATTATATCAATAGTATAAATTATAAACAATAAAGGTGATAAGACAGAGCCCTGAGGCACTCCACAATGGATGCTTAAACTGCTGGACTCAACACCGTTACATGAAACCCTCTGAGAACGATTTGATAGAAAGGATCCATAATATTTTACCTTTGCACATAGAAGTCTATGGTCCAGAGTGTCAAATACCTTGGAATAATCCAAAAGTACAAGCACATTTACCATTCCTATGTCGACCGCTCTTATTGCATCGTCAATGACGGAAGCTAGTGCAGTAGCCGTACTAAAACCTTTTCTGAAGCCACACTGGAAGTCGGGAATTATTTTATTTTCTTTAAAAAAAAGCTAAAATCTGATTGTAGAGGACTTTTTCCAAAATTTTTGAAATTGTCGGCAAAATACTAATTATTCTTAAATCTGAGAAGTTTTGTGGGTTATTTAATTTTGGAATAGGGATGCCTACAGCTGCTTTCCACAATGCAGGAATATGAGTATTTTCAATGAGGCTAATAAACAATGTGCAGAATAATATGTTCAATAACCGGACTGCAGAGTTTCAACATTTTCAGATTTATACCATCAACTCCTTGTGCGTTTGTTTTAATACTATTTAGGATAAGGTGAATGTCATTTATTGTTGCAAACGTGAAGCTAAATATTTTTTCAGGGTTATGTAAATTGTTATTATAAATGTCAATTCTGTTATTACATTTGTCAGACACATTTTGCAGAAAAGATGCGTATTATTGGTTAATGCTTTCTGGATCAGTGAGATTATTAGGGAACGTATTGGAATTATTACAGCGAACATTTAAGTTTGTGAGTGTTTTCCAAGTTTTCGATGAATTATTTTGGGAAGCAATTCTAGTTAGATAGATTCTTTTTGACGCCCTAGTAGCAGATACGACATGATTACGTAGCGCCCTGTAATTATCACGTTCAGTATCGGATCTAGATCTTTTGTATTTTTGCCACGATCTGTTTCTAAGTTTTTTTAAATGTTTGATTTCATCATTTAAGCAAGGTGCCCTTGGTTTAGTGACCCTGACTTCACGTAACGGCGCATGTCTGTCAAATAGATCTGTTAGTAGCTTATTAAACAGTGAGATTTTATTATCTATACTACGTTCCCTGAAAAGGCTATACCAGGGTAGGTTAACCAGGTCAGTTTCAAAAGTATTATAATTTAGATTTTTATAACAACGGTATTTAACTTTTGTGGGAGATGGTCTGTTTGATTGGAGATTTAAACAAACATAAACCAGATTGTGATCTGATATGCCCTCCGCTGAGACTGTGCCGCACTGATTGACTATTTCAGTATCGTTTGTGAAAATTGGGTCAATGAGTGTGCTTGATTTGTCAGTTATTCTAGTTGGTTCGTTCAATATCTGTAAAAGACCGAATGATTCGAAAATGTTTTGGACCGGGTTATTTAAACTGAAAAAATTCACATTAAAGTCTCCCAAGCATAAAAGAGTATCAGTCGTTGGAAAAATTTCCCCTTATATGTTGTAAAAATCAGTAGTGAAGCTATTTATATTTGTATTAGGTGGTCTGTAGAATACTCCTACAACTATCGATTTATTACGTAAATTAAACTGTAAAAATAAAAATTCTAAAGCTTCTGTTACTTGAAAATGAAAATATTCACTCCTCCACCTCTGCCTAGTCTATATTTATGGAAAAAGTTATATCCCGGTATATTAACCAAGATTGAATCGGTATTTCTCGACAGCCATATTTCTGTAACCATTACAACGTCATAGTCATTATCCCGATATGATATGATATCTCGAAATAATATACGAACACACCAACACAAACACTGTAATACGCTCATACTCGTTACACAAATTTAACGACAATAAATGTTTATTTTTTAAATGAATTATAATGACGTTTTTAATAAACAAAAAATTAACATGGTTTATATTTTACTTATGTAAATTAAGTATTTTATCGTATCATTGAAGATTAAGTCATTTTTATATGATATCTTTATTAATAATTATTATAGCTATTAATATAACGAGATTATTATGCGATTTACAATAGTCGAGGACATTGCTAGGTGACGAGGCGACAGCCGAGTCACCCGCAATGTCCGAGACGGTGTTAAATCGCTAATAATCGAGTTATATTCAAAGCTTTATCGTATCATTGACAACGGCGATGCGAAAATAAAAACAAGGTGTTTTGTCATTTCATTTTGGCATTTCAAAAAGTCATCATTAAAATCATGCAAGATTTTGATATTCCTGACGATATATTAGCTGCAGCCAACATTATAGGTTGAACTTGCTTCCGGACAAATCTAAAATCCATTATGAAAAAGAATATCGGCAGTTTTGTGAGTGGCGAAACAAAGTACATGTTCAAGGTGGAGAAGAAACGGTATTGCTGGCGTATTTCGCAAAACTCTCTGAGGAATACTCTGCTTCATCCTTATGGCCGAAATATTCCATGTTACGAGCGACTTTAGAACTGAAGGAAAGAGTGGAAATCGACAAATACGGCGCCTTAATACGTTTCATCAAGAAGAAAAATGTTGGATATAGAGCAAAAAAATCAAAAGTATTTACAAGAGAACAAGTCAACGAATTTGTGTGTTCTGCCTCAGACGAGAAGTTTTTAATGATGAAAGTGGCTTTTTAAATTTAAATTGGAGGAGCCTGTCGAACTAATGAATTAGCGAAGATGACCACGGAAGATGTTGACGTTTTAGAGGACAAGCTGATTGTTACTATTCCCGACTCAAAAACCCACAAGAAACGTATTTTCGCTGTGATATTTGACGGCGAAGTCAATCCTGTGCTTTTATTTAAAAAGTACGCAATGTTAAGGCCAGACCATGTCACTCACCAAAGATGGTTTGTATCATATAGAAGAGGGAAATGTACGGTACAGCCCTGCGGCATTCATTTCTTCTCTAAAATACCTCAAAAAATAGCTGAGTATCTCTCACTTGAAAATCCTAATTTGTATACTGGTCACTGCGTTAGAAGATCTTCGGCAAATTTTCTTGTTAATGCTGGAGGAGATATATTAGACCTACAAGAACTTGGTGGATGGGAATCGGCGAAGGTTGCGAGAGGGTATTTAAAAGAAATTCAAATCGGCGATGTTTCCGGCAGTGGATTAGGCACTGGGGAACCGCACGAAATCGAAAGGAGTACTTTCTCGGTCATTAATCAGTCTTCAGAGGGCATACCTAAGATCGTGGACGTTAAAGACAAAGGTGTATCCATCAAATTTGAAAACTGTCAAAATATTGTTTTACATGTTCATGAAAAATAGTTCTAATATTATTTGGTATGTAACGTATTATGCTTTCGTAACTAACGTATTAAATTATGGTAACTAATGTATTATGAGTAACTAAGGTTTTATGTAGGTTTTAGTACGTTTATGATGTTAATAATTATTAATAAAGATATCATATAAAAATGACATAATCTTCAATGATACGATAAACATCATAAACGTACTAAAACCTACATAAAACCTTAGTTACTCATAATACATTAGTTACCATAATTTAATACGTTAGTTACGAAAGCATAATACGTTACATACCAAATAATATTAGAACTATTTTTCATGAACATGTAAAACAATATTTTGACAGTTTTCAAATTTGATGGATACACCTTTGTCTTTAACGTCCACGATCTTAGGTATGCCCTCTGAAGACTGATTAATGACCGAAAAAGCACTCCTTTCGATTTCGTGCGGTTCCCCAGTGTCTAATCCACTGCCGGAAACATCGCCGATTTGAATTTTGCGAGCAATGGAAACTTTCTTGGTCACACTTTCTTCTAAATACCCTCTAGCAACCTTCGCCGATTCCCATCCACCAAGTTCTTGTAGGTCTAATATATCTCCTCCAGCATTAACAAGAAAATTTGCCGAAGATCTTCTAACGCAGTGACCAGTATACAAATTAGGATTTTCAAGTGAGAGATACTCAGCTATTTTTTGAGGTATTTTAGAGAAGAAATGAATGCCGCAGGGCTGTACCGTACATTTCCCTCTTCTATATGATACAAACAATCTTTGGTGAGTGACATGGTCTGGCCTTAACATTGCGTACTTTTTAAATAAAAGCACAGGATTGACTTCGCCGTCAAATATCACAGCGAAAATACGTTTCTTGTGGGTTTTTGAGTCGGGAATAGTAACAATCAGCTTACCCTCTAAAACGTCAACATCTTCCGTGGTCATCTTCGCTAATTCATTAGTTCGACAGGCTCCTCCAATTTAAATTTAAAAAGCCACTTTCATCATTAAAAACTTCTCGTCTGAGGCAGAACACACAAATTCGTTGACTTGTTCTCTTTTGATTTTTTTGCTCTATATCCAACATTTTTCTTCTTGATGAAACGTATTAAGGCGCCGTATTTGTCGATTTCTACTCTTTCCTTCAGTTCTAAAGTCGCTCGTAACATGGAATATTTTGGCCATAAGGATGAAGCAGAGTATTCCTCAGAGAGTTTTGCGAAATACGCCAGCAATACCGTTTCTTCTGCACCTTGAACATGTACTTTGTTTCGCCACTCACAAAACTGCCGATATTCTTTTTCATAATGCATTTTAGATTTATCCGGAAGCGAATTCAACCTTATAATGTTGGCTGCAGCTAATATATCGTCAGGAATATCAAAATCTTGCATGATTTTAATGATGACTTTTTGAAATGCCAAAATGAAATGACAAAACACCTTGTTTTTATTTTCGCATCGCCGTTGTCAATGATACGATAAAGCTTTGAATATAACTCGATTATTAGCGATTTAACACCGTCTCAGACATTGCGGGTGACTCGGCTGTCGCCTCGTCACCTAGCAATGTCCTCGACTATTATAAATCGCATAATAATCTCGTTATATTAATAGCTAATATTGGCATTATTGTAGGCAGCCACTGATATGTTTAAACCTTGCTGAATTTATTTTTTTCAAAGGTTTAATTCATGATTAGGTATTTGAAGTTAAAGTAAGTATAGTGTTAGTAAAATTTGAACTTGGCCTTAAAATCAATGTTGCCGTATTAGATTGAGTAGCGACAGAACTATCTATGTATCCCTCAGTTAATATGCTAGATTTCAAGCCTCCTAACCGCTCAATTAAAAGTTCCATTTTTAACACGTTTGTAAAAAAAATGTTTTTTTTTGTTTTTTTGATGTTGTTTTTTTTTACATTAGTACTGTTAAAGAAAACATTTATTTATTTTTAATGAAAAGCATCGATCCAATCATAAAAAATGGAAATAACGCTAATGTGTTCAAAGATTTTATAAATAGATATAGAATAGATTAGTCTACAACTACTGGGCATTTAACCGTTAATTGTTTCAATTAACAACATTGAATTACATAATGATATTATATCTCAAGGTAGTTCAATTGGCTAAGCGCGCTCGTTTCCAAACGCAAAATATATTAAAATTGACTACGGGGTTAGTTGACCTATTAATTGTTTGCTTTTTGGAAAATTTAGTACTGTTGTATTCCTAAAAAAATACGCACACGAATTGGAACGGGAGCGACCTTTGCCACATTTGCGTAAATGCGTAAGTGATTGTCTATTGGAGGTTATCACATGCCAGAGTTTCTAAAAAATGTCATGCATTGGCGTCACCGTAATAAATTTTGATGTGCGTCAAATGGCGTCAAGAATGCCACCGTCAGTTGTCTGTAATTCAGAATGCTGAACAGGGTAAATCTATTTTGAATGGCCAGAGTTGCTGTTATTCGTACAGAATTTCCTAGCTTACAATCTAGCACAAGGATTAACGAATCCAAAGTAAAAAACTGACCTGCAGCACTGCAGAACAGCGCCAAGCAAGAGTAATTTTTCCATTAAATTATATTTACCGCGGACCCAAATTTTAAAACACGGTAATTTTTGCCGATAGAAAGATATTCTAATCTACGTATAATGGTTAAATTCGAGTTTATCGTCTAGACAATACCAGCTTTTAAAGAAAACTACAGAAGCTCCCTAGCTTTCGGATCGAGATGTTTTTCTGTTAATGTATGGGGCCTGATAAGAATACATAAACCTTGAGCTTGCTGGAGAATAGAAGGAAGGTTAAACGCAAAAAACTATATTCACATTTTCGAAAACATAATGCTCCCATCCACTGAACAAGTTTATTCCTGAAATAACTTTATATGTAAATAATTGGCTTTAAGGAAATAATATGGAAGTGCTGCCATGGTCCTCTTATTATAGTCCCGATATGAATCTCGTTTGGGGCATAATTGTAAAAAAATGTATGAACGAAATTGTAGGCAACAAAATTCAAATGAATTATAGGAAAAAATTCAAGTATGCTGGGAGGAATTTAAGGCCAAGATGGTATGAAAATATAATTCAGTCAATGTCGAAGAGATTAACCAAAGTTGTATATAAAAACAGGGTCACATTACCAATTATTAGGTTTGGTTTTAAACATTTTCATTTCGCTTAATCATGTTATCCCCTCCCCTGTGTTTGGTCGCGTTTACTAAACAACGTATTTTATGTGGCCTCACAAATAAAAATCTAACACAGTTCAATCCGGGGTTCTACGTGGCCACGTAAACAAACTTTCTCCACGACCATTACTGAATGAAATAATTCCAAAATCATTTTTGATAATAGAATGTAAGAATTCTCGCTCTTGAGTTGGAATATTTATTCTGAAACACTTGCTTCTTATGTGTTTTGCGTGTATTTTCATTCCATAACAAGACACGGAATGAATATTCTGTAATTGATCTAAACGACATAGGTTGCCAGGAATTTCGAAACTGTCAGTGTCAGATAAAAATGGCCGCGTTGTAATAATTATTTTCAGACAAATTTTAGTGCAAGTCAAAAAATGAGTGAAAAATCGGATGAATCAGATATGGAACTGGATAATACTTGACCTGAAATTACGAATATTGCGAATAAATAACTTAATTGCTTTGTACAGATTTTATTTCTTTTTATTCGTACTTTTTGGTCGTGGAGAAAATATAGTCTGCTACTCGGTTAGAATGAAAATTCGATACTCGTGGTTCTTCACGATCGCTACGCTCGCGTTCGGAATCTTCCACTCGGATCGAATTTTCATTCCAACCTCGTTACAGAATCTACTAATCCCTTGCTGATTTGGGTTTCTAACATTTAAAAAAGCAGGGATCTCGTGCGACAAGTGTAGCGGGTATCCATCATGTTGATACCACTTGGATGTTCTCAGGTCAATATCTTGGCATTGGTATAAGCAATTTTTAAAGGATAGGTAGCAAGAATTTTGATAATAGGTACCAAAAAATTAAAAAAGAATCAAGAGAAACTTCTGTCAACACAACATCTTTCAAAATTTAATGGTTTGACAACTACCTATTCCAATTTATTTATCTCCATGGAAACGGCCGATTTTATTTCAGGGCTATCTAGATTTATTTTTTATTATATATTGGAATTACCCATACTTATGACTAAATTAGAAGTTTTCCATAATTATCTTATTAATCTTGAAGTAGGTTTTGATTCATTGTAATAATACACAACCAAGTTTAAAATTAGTTCTTGTCACGTAATGCTTTTATTGGAAACTATAGTGTATATACGATGATCAAAAGTGCTTACAATATTACAGTGTTTCTATGAAGTAAATTTTGGCATAACCTGCCTGGAGAAAATAGTGTTCCTAATAACATCATCAGCTACTAACATCAAGGATTCAGTGAAAACTCAATTGCCCTTACTACAGCTTGGGTGTGACATTCCTAAAAAATCAAAGAATCAAATTCTCTCAGATCGTCAGAAATACTTTATAATAGGGATAAGAGAAAATACCTGCCAGTTTTCTAGAAGAGTACAGTATTCGTAACTCGGAAATTACATGTTGGTTAGACAATTGTACGAGCTTCTGTTGGACAAAATTAGAGCTCGTGAGTTTACGTTGAAATGCCAATTAACTGGTGACCTCTAATATTACTAATAGCACATTCTCCCGGTGTGAAAGATATTCATTTTTTTGGATAATTTATTATGTTATACACCATGAACACATAATGGTTCAGTTTTAATTGCAAACCACATCAAGGTGTGAATCTTGGCATCAAGAGTCGCAAGAATTTTAAGATTTCTTGGCGGGTTTTGCGATGAAACATACAGCCTTAAAATTTGATGTGCCATCAATAATGAACTAAGATTCTAGGTTGTTAGTAAACGGTTAAAAACCAAGTATTCGTGCTTAAAGTTCCTCTGGATAATATCTGACAATGTTGCAGATATTATATTAAAATCAACTTTGAAGTTGGTGGCATTTGGCTTTTACACCTCTCTCATTCACCACCTCTTCATAATGGTCCGACAACGTCCTGCGGTCACTTCTGTGCTAACTGATGGACTAACGTAAATAGCACTGGTGGCGCTGGAAGATGAGATCAAAGAGAAAAATAAAAATATACGAGAAATCATTTATCTTATATTTTTTTTTAGGTCTATTCCAATTTAAACTATTAACTAGAATTATTTTAAGAAAAAAAATTGGGTGCTGCGGGGGTGAAAATTGAATCGAATTATTTTCTGTTACTTAATATTTTTTTTTAAGTTACTTTCAATCACAACAAACATGTTTGTTCCTGTTACATTTAAAAAAAAACTTTCAGGGGTGTTGCAGTGTGGCTGCACCCTTTTGTAGTAGATAGTGTTGCAGCAGGTACACCCCGATTATAGATATTCTAAGGGTGTTGTCAAAAAGTTGCCGGTCTATTCTTCGTATTACAGATATTGTTTATAGGGTATAATTGAATATAGATAGATTAACGATGTCTCAAAGGCATTCGATAAGGTCTGGCACAATGGCTTGATACTCAAATTAATAAAGTTAGGTATGCCAAACATTTAAGTCAATGTAATTATCTCTTACCTTGAAGATAGAACATTCGTGGTATCATCAGAAAACAAAATATCTGAGAAAACTCAGTTTAGGGCTGGGTGTCCCACAGGGTTCACCATTGGCTGCTATTTGATACAATATATACACAAGCGACATACCTAAACTCCTACACACCCAACTTTATCTCTTCGCTGATGATACTGCGATAACTACAACCTCAAGGGCGCCCTGGTTAGTAGTTTCATGCCTGCAACGTCATATCATGCTCCTTCAGAGCTGGTTGGATAGCTGGAAGCTTCGTTTGAACGCAGACAAAAGCCAGGCCATCTTTTTTTTTTCAAATGCAAGAATCAATTTACCTGAAACCAGGGTAAGGGTTAACAATAAATTAATAGAATGGTCAAATAAGATAAAATATCTTGGATTGACTTTTGATAAAAGATGGCATGGGGAGACAATGCAGATGAGCGAGTAGCAAAAGCCCAAAAACAGTTTCACGCTGTACATCCCCTAGTAAATAAAAATAGTAAATTAAACTTAAAAGTAAAAACAATGTTGTATAAAACACTAGTACGCCCGGTACTTACTTACGGTATACCTACGTGGTGTACCGTAAATAAGACCAAAATGTTAAAAGAGAGTTCAAAATAAAATTCTAAAAGTAATGGTGGGGGCATCAATGTACATGATGAACAATGCATTGCATCTAGACCTAAAAATTGACACACTTAAAACAATTTACAGACAGAATAGTAACAAAGTACTACTGTAGAACAGACAATTCACCAAATAGACGAATTACAGAATCCCACAAACAGTCATACGAAAACGCAAGATACAAATACCCAAGAGATTAGCTCCCTCAACCCAATTTCTGAATTTATTTAAACAAAATCTTTTCAAAATTCATAAAAATTACAAAAATCAAAAACCTTGAAGACAGAAATAAAATAAACACAAACAAATAAAAGAATTCAAACCGAAACATCCAATCAAGTAATCGAAAAGAAATCCCTACAACTAAAAAGAAATATAGGAAAAGGATTCCAACTTAAGAAACTACCATTACTATAATATAGATAGATTAGATATTAAAACAAAAAAAAATTAAATTAACGTAAGTTTATAGTGATAAACTGGGTTTCAGCGCCACCCGACGTAGATACCCGTATTGCAGGTTCCATTCCAGCGTCTGGTCTTCTCTAAGTCCTCGCTGGTCTGGTTGGGTGGATTGCTCGATTGCTACAAGATCTAGCTACGTGCAACATATCGCATATATTATCTTTATAATAGGTGTTGAAATGCACTTTTTTCTCGTCAAACTCTATAGCCTTGCCGATGAGCCGTAATACGGCGAGCCGCGTCCAACGATTGGGTCTGACGAAGAGTAAAAGTGACAAACTTCTTTAAGCTTGTATAATAAATTTTGTTTAATAAAATAATAATGTTTAATATCGCCCCTCCGGCAAAAAATATTTTTGAAAAATTAAGACAAGTTTTCGATAAATCTTTGTATATTTGAATTTTACTTAGCTACAGCAAGACTGTGCAAATTATAGAAAGTGGATAGTTTAAGTTAGTTTCTGCATTTTTCATTAAATGTAATATTCTATGTCGTAGACTAGATGATAATAAATTTTACGATAAGATGCTGATGTTATATCACTGCTTAATATCAAAAGCGTTATTATTAATCTTAATATGAACGTTTGGGCATTCAAACAACGTATCCATAATGTGTGGTACGTTCACTAGACGCAAAATATCGCCTTGAAGAAATGTTTTCAGAGGATGATCCAGGCAGTTATATTATTTTTGCGGATAACAAACGTTTATGAGACGTTCGCAGTAAGTACCTTCATAAACTTGCAAATATGTTATTGAGTACCTATTCGGTTCTAATAATACTGTGGCTCAGTTCCATTGAAACGTTCTTAGAACGTTTTATACACGTTTTCTTATTAGTTACCTACCTATAAGAAAAGCTGTTTACGCAAAAATTAAACTCTTTAAGTTTCGTCTTTTAGATAATAATATATCGTCCTTATTGACGGAAGATATAACGAAACTGTTTGGCTGATAGTGATAGGTAGGTCAATGTTAATTTGTTAATCATAATAACAAACTCGTAATGCTTTATCACTAAATTTCAAAATATTTATAAATTTTTAGCCTTCAACATAATTTTGTACATTGACCAGCCTAATAATTGACAAATTTTTATTATTGATTATAATTATTCATAAATATCTAGTGTGTTTATATCATTATTTTGTGTCATTAGAAACTCCAAAAAGCAATGAACAAGGAACTGATTTTCTTAGACATGATTATTTTTATTATTGTTAGGTTACACTTTTTTATTGTGTATCTATTATCACTTGGCATCGATAATAGGAAAATCTAATTGCCTTTCGATAAGAGTATACAGAATTCAATATTGCAGAAGTTGATAATGATTTCAGAAAACCAAAATATAACAAAAATATGATCTAATAAGAAGCGTGTGCTACGTATACATTACTTGTAATGGAAATGTGTTTAAATATATAAAAAATTTAATAAATAATAGTTAAAAGTAGTATAAAAGTTACAACCTATCTAAGAAAATGCAATTCAGATTTTGGTTTTTAAAAAATATCCTATAAACCAGAATCGATCCACAAATACCAATTAAACTATTATCATAATGGTAAATCTGTCCATTTATCCGCCTTTCCAGCGCCGCATCTAGACATTTCTACACCCGGGGCCAAACTTCGGTGCAAGAATTATTAATTCAGTGTGCAAGCAACATATTTATTCAATGTTTATATGTGAGAACTTTGTTCTTTGGCCACTTGCTGAGATCTTATACAATAAGGAATAACCAGATTATGCCAAAACGGCTACATGCCCCAATGAGCGCTGAATTACATAGCAAAATTCGGCGTATTAACACTGTCAGTACTAAAATACAAACTCAGATTGCAGAAACTACCGGAAAGAAAGGAATGAATATCTGTCTCCAATGGTAAGATGCTACACTGCTGCTACCTGTAGACCGGTTTCGAGCTCTTTGGTTCTCGTCAATACAGGGCAAGCGCAAGCATCACAAGCGAGCATACCTACCATTCGAAAGTCGAGACACCCTACAGCCATAATATTGTTCTGCCTAGGCAGTACAATATAGGTAGCACCATCTTCCAGAAGTTTCTAGAAATCTTAAGCGAAAAATAGCGTATGGTACTACACTATATAATTCAGCGCTTGTTGGGGTATATGTAGCCCAGAGAATAGCTGTTTTAGCATAATTTGGTTAATCCTATTTGGCTGGAGAACAAAGTTCTCATATTATATAAACATATTTATATTTATTGAAATAAAAAAAAATGTCATAATTAATAGAAAACTAAAAAGTGTACTAGTCAAAAGTAAAATAATAAAGAACATACCTCCTTAAGATAAGGTAACAAATTAATTCTAAATTAATAATTAAGGTAATAAACAATAAAAGTATAGTGAATGCAAAATTAAAACCGTTGCACGTCATACCCTTTAAGTGACGTCAGATATCGACAGTGTTGCCAGCTTGTAACCAAAATATCCGAGTGAGGGAATTACAGTTTTTTTTTCATAAAAACAAAATAAATATACAAAAATTTCCGATAGTTTATATATTTGTTTACTACATAACACCTTTTACCATCAACTTTAGTATATCCAACACTTCTTGTATTTTCATCTTGCCAAGATCGACAGTAGTCAAAGTACTTTGAATTTTAATTTAACATATTGTTTTAAAAATACGTTTGAAAGCTACATGGGAAAGTTCCATAAGCCCTCGTCTCGGCTCATCTTTTTTCCATCCGAAGCCTACTTCCTTTAAGAGGCTTCTCAAAAAATTAAAGTTGTCAAAGTTACGTGATGTTTTAAAAAAAGTTACAGCTTATGCATAACCAATGTAAAATATTAGTTTTTGAATAATACAACTGACTTGTTTCATACATTCCATAAATAGTGTCACGGATAGAACTTATATCCCATCTTGACACATTTACAACTTTCTTTAAATAAGAACGCTTCCTTTTAGGTGACTGCAATAATTTATTTTGCTTAACTGTTGTTGAAAATGCGCTTACGGTGGAGATATTCAAATTTAGGGCAGCTGCTACACGCTAAAAATTAGTAAAGTGGAACTAAAATATGTAGATTTTAACACATTCTTTAAATTTACTTCTCTTACTGCTGTCAAGGGTAACAATGGGCCATTGTTGTTAAGTTCTTCCTAAAAATAGCTTATTAGAGAGGCTATAAGCTCCTTGCACCGGTTATTTAAATGCTTTGGTATTTTTCACAAATAGTAAACAACGTAATCGACGGAGATATGTATGTGCACTTTTGTTGTTCTTAAAAGAATAGTTTTTTAATGCTATTTATGAAAATATCTGGACTTTTTGTTAAAAAATAAACGGCACAGCAAGACAGAATCACAAAACAATAATTAAGGTTAGTTTTGCATAAACGTCAAACAAAGCCAACGAACGAGCTGGCGCCACCTTTACAGTTGTGTTGCCAACTATCGGTCAATAAAATTCAAATTATATTGATTTTTACAAGCTCAAATAAACAAAATATTGGCTATAAGTGGGTTCGTATCAAAGAAGAAAACTTTAAGTTTGTAGTAAATTTAGTATCGCATAAAGTTTTAATATTTTTGGCTCAAATTTAATTTCTTCGTGTTTTCTTATGCACTGCCAATTATCAGCTGATGGATGACGTGCATCGGTTTTAAATTTGCATTAAGTATATTTTCATATTTACTAAACACTGGGACTTTTGTTTTACATTGGCTGGGTTTTTTATTTCATTTAGTTTTATTATATTATTATATTGTTGTATTCTTTACACCAACGAAACAAGAAAAATGTTAATATCTACAGGGTGACCGCCAATTAATGGTACAGAGAAAAGCATAGAATTGCTGAGAATTAAGATACAGTGTGTCAAAACTCAAAGTTCTTTTTCGATTTTGCTTTATTAACTTTGGAAAAAATACGTTTTTTTGGAAAAAATTTGCTATTTTTGGGCTTTTTAGGTGCACCTACTACAAAATATTCAAGAAATATTTGAAAAATTTAAATATTCCGTTTTAAAAGATTCCCAAATAGTAAATTGTATGACGAAACGTTTGTTCTTTCCAAAGATGGAATCTGTCGTATGACTGCAGGTGTATGCCGCTAATTACTTGGCACCATGTGTATTAAAATGTTTCTGTACATTTTTTTCAGATATATTTCCAAAGCTTTTTAAGTTCCATGAAGAGCATGGTGACACGTTAATTTTCTGTGATGGAGCTTTCAGCAAAGTCTTATCTACCATAGATTATGATCTTAGCGAGTATTTTTACAGTTCCACCGAACACATACAAAAAGCTGACCAGTATAATTTTTTTGGAAAATGGCTTGGACAGGGACTACTTACTAGTGCAGGTAGCATAATATTTTTAATTTATTTGCAACTAAATATAAAATATAATTATTATGCTTGTGGAGTTTTATGTTGCATGCGTCCGTTATAACGAGTGATTATTAATTATTTTGCTCAAGGGCGGCTGTGACCCAGTATACATAGTGTAGCAGTAGCGCGTAGATTAAATCATAGGGCGAATTTGCAAGAAAGCAGCGTTGTCACGTTGAAAACCTAAAATAATGTTTTTTGACGGTATGTAATATAAAATCCTGAGCTATCTTACTTTGAAAGCCTACTTTATATGGCCGCTTCCTACTTCTAGACACCTTCTGATGTTTCTTCTTACCCTCAGAGACACATTAACCAATACGTTTGGAGAATTATTAATTTCGGCAATTTTTTCTGAAATCCTTCGTTTAAGATCATTTATATCCTCAATTGGTGTTCGATAAATGGAGTTTTTTATAAAAGGCCACAAGAAGAAATCGCAGGGTGTTAAATCGCAGGAACGAGGTGGCCATATTTGTTGCGTATTTCGGCTTATAACTCTGTTTTCAAAAAATTCACTTAAAAAATTTAAATTTTCTCTGGTTACATGAGGTGTAGCGCCATCTTGTTGGAAGTAACCTTCCCGCAATTCATCATCGTGAAGCTCATTAATAAATGTTGTCAGAATTTCGATCCGATATCTCTCAGCTGTAATTGTGCCATCAAAGTAAATTGGGCCTACTATTCTTCTAGAACTAATTGCTGCCCACACACCAACTTTTTGAGGATGAAGAGGTCTTTCTACAAAAACATGCGGATTTTGCGTATTCCACATTCGCATATTTTGTGAATTAACATAGCCTGATAAATAAAAATAAGACTCATCGGTAAAAAATGTTTTTTCAAAAGCACCACTATTTTCTTCTTGAAAATTGTTTAAAAACCATTCACAAAAATTAATTCTTTGGGGAAAGTCATTGGGAAGGAGTTCATGAATAGCCGTAACACGATAAGGGTATAGATGCAGATCCTTTTTCAAAAGTGTTTGACATGTACTGTAGCATAAATCCGTTTGCTGAATTTGTTGAGATAAATGCCTAATAGAAGTTGAAGGATTATTTTCCATAATTTGTCGCGCTTCTTCAATAACCTCATTCGATCGTTTCGTTGGTCTTCCAGCCCCTTTTTTATGTTGAACAGAACCAGTCTGACGAAATTTATCAATTAGGTATTGTGACCCAGTACGAAAATTATGAAAGGTCACCGCAACATCAGGAAACTCGGTTCGAAATTCATCAAAGCAGTCATGCATAGAGTAATTCCACACACCGCCTATTTTGTTTCCATTTCTAAAAAAACTTTCAACAATAAAAATTTTTTGTGCTTCACTAAACATTTTTACTGTAGAACTTTCAATCCGGCAACAAAGCTTCACCAAAACTTGATACGCTGAAAAATAAAAAAAAAATAAAATCATATCCTGCAAATAGCACTTTATAATAGTCAAAAGACGACTCCCAGGAGAAATATTAGTTAAAGCAATATAATAGTAACATACCTTCAAATAACTGTAAAAATTACAAAATTTCTCCAATTTTTAAACTTTACAAATACACAAATTCAAATAAGACGTAAATGTCATAAAACAATAATGTCATCTTATCTACGCAGTACGGCCATGATGCTTTTAAAATGCATGGCCTCCCTTGAGCAAAATAATTAAAAATCACTCGTTATAAAAAGGTACGACGCCGACTGCAACGATCTTATAGTTTCTTACAGGGGAAAGTAAAGTTAGGGTTTGTTAGAACAGTGCGCGATGCATTACATAGACGTACAGCAGAATCTGTCCTGCTTAACTTCAATCAATTCACTGAGAAGTGGTTTGTTAACAACTTAGTTCTACTCTAGATTAATCTTTCATTCTTCTCAGGGGAAAGCTATTAACGCAGTGAGCTTAACTAGACGGCTGCGTTGTAATCAAATTGAAGCAGGTTTCAGCGCTTGCTGTCTGCGTACACTACCGTCAGTCTACCGTGCGCACTGCTGAGCAGATCCTAACAAACCACTTCCAAATAATTAACATGTCATTGATTTCAACGAACGTACTCTCGGCGTTTGACTCACCATGAGTTATGCGTCACGCACTGTTCTAATAAACCGTTGCTTTTAGGCATAACGACAAATAATATGTGTATTTAATATTAGCTGTTGACAAAATAATGCTACTTTAATATCATTTTGTCTTATACCAAAGTTATTTATTGGCATATTATGTATGTGTAAACAATTTAAGCCTTGTTCTAAATCCATCTTACGATAAGGTGCTTCGTAGTATGACATTGAAGAAGTCATCTTGTCGCAGCTTTTAGGCGTTGGTCTTCAGTTTCTATGCCGTGTGCTACGTCCAGCGTTTGTTGACGTGACATTCAACGTTAGCACTTTATCTGCGACTTCACGTAGACCCTGGAGATACCATACTGTGCGGATAGCGGCCCTCGTCTTTACAATAATTTTATATCCTGCCATCATAAGATAATGAATAAGAAATACGAATTTGCACTCAAGAAGTTAGCTTAACCTCCCCTGACTCATTTTATTTAAAAAAATAAGCAACCTTGTACAATAGGGCATCTCTGTGGGCGTCTATCTTTAATCTGGAAATTCTTGAGTCTTCGTTGCCTACTCCAGTTATTTTAGCACGTATTTTTTGTCGCGGTAATGCCAATATTTGTGCTGCTTCTTTGCTTATAAAGGAGGAGTATAAACCTTGATCAATCAAAACTCTAAGGAGTTGCAGCATGCCGGAAAGTGATCGGCTTGAGGCTAGCGCTGTTGCTAGTAGAACTTGATTTTGTTGAATTTTTCTTTCATCCTTAGCTTGCCTGTGACGGATTCCCATTGTAGAATTGTTTTGTTTTTGGTTGTGGCTGGTGAACCTTTCTTCTTGTCTGAGGTTAGTAAACCTTTCTTGATGGAGAAGAGTATGGTGCAGTTGATTGCAGATTTTTCTTCTGTGAAGTTGTGACGCATGCGATTTTTGGCACAAACGTCTTTCTTTTATTGCTTGTATTCGTGGAAATGGTTTTAGCTACATAAATTTGTGACATTTCCAAATGGAGTGATTTGTTGGGCAAATTGGGAATTTCTGGGTTTTATCGATAGCGCTTTTTCGTTTTTCATTAATTGCTTCTCGAGATTGAAATCTTCGTTGTAGAAAGTCGAAAATTTCTTGTAATAATGATAAAATTTTGTGTGGTTCTTCTAGGTTTCATACACCTTGTTGGTCTCAGCCTCCTATTTTCTGGTTACAAGTCGTCCAATCATTGGCCCCTAAGTTGATGTTTCGACGTCCATGTTCTTTATGGCTTTCAGACGTTTAACAATAATGTCGTGTAATTGCTTAATTTTTTCTCCTGACTCTTGCGTAGGGATGTCGAAAAGTATGTCAAGTAATTTGGACGCAATATGTCGATGATCCTGGTATCTATTTTTTAACAATCGCCATTCAGTGGCGTAGTTGGCGTCAGGGATTTCCAGATGTTTGATGACGTTTTGCGGGTCTCCTCGGAGGTGGGTTTTTAGAAATTGTAGTTTTTCCGAGTCGCTAATTGTATGGTTTTGATGAATGATCTTTGAGAAAAGATCACAGAATGTTGGCCAATATTCGTAGTTGCTACTAAAAATGGGAAGTTTCATTGTAGAAAGGCTAGTACTGGGGGCGGTAGTGCCTTTCTTAATTTTGTCATGTAACTGCTCCATGATTTCCTGATGTTTTTCTTTAGTGTACCAATTATTTTGTAGTTAATTTTCATCTCTGGAAGTTGCGTGGGTCATGATTTTGTTATGAAGCTGTTGTATTAGGACCTATTGGTCTTGCAGTTCATTTTTTAGTACTTCGCAGCGGCTGGCTGATTTATTTAAAGAAAGTTCTCGTTGAATGATTTGAATTGCGTAGCTGAGATCCTGAATCATCATTTCTTTTTTTTGTTAGTCGTAACCTTTGATCATCTTGCGTGGGAGTAGTTTTATCTTCTGTCTGATGCAGTCACGAATATAATTTTCGCTTCGTTATATTTTACGGTGATGTGCTCAAAATATTTTATTGTACGGTATTCGTATTCGTCGATGCCCAATTTGATGATTTCTGCGTTATTTTTGTTTGCGTTGTCCCATATTTTATCGAAGGTTCTGGTGCGGGATGTTATGTAGATCTCTGTGTTTCTTGATTTTGTTGATTATTTCCACTTGAGGTCTTATGCTCTTCGAGAATGGTTAATGTAGTTGATTACTTCCTCTTGAAGTCTGGGCTCTTTAAAAAGGGCAGGTGGTTCACCATAGGTTGTGTCCAGTTTGCTCGAAGGACCATGTTTAATACGGCATCTCTGTTGTCCATCATTGCGGGGGTAGGTTGGGGTAAATGAGTATTCAAGTAATTACGGTTATACTCATTGACCTCAACCTACCGCCCTTAATAGAGGCGCAACAGAGATGCCCTATTGTACAGTGTTATCCAACCAAGACTGGACAAGGCGATTTTTTGACTTTTCCTGTACTTTTATAAAAAAACTGAAATAGCCATCTTAAGTCATTTTCTCCCGCGAATTCGAATATCTTCAGCAAAAAACAATTGAACATCAAACAAAAGTACTAGGGGTCACTTTGATATTTTTTTAAATGGGATGCCGTATTTTTAATGAGCTTATCCGATTTCTCATATAAATTTTGATCTAAAATGTTGGATTTTTAATTCAAAAACGCCTTTTTTCTTCAGTTTTAAATTCAGAAAATGTTCGTCTACCGTAAGATTAATACCTGATAGATGGATACTCGTTTCACCTGTTCACCCTTTAACCTGCTTTAAAGCGTCCGTCAGTTAGACAAAATAATCAAGTTTCAAATTTCTATATATTTTTCACGAATTAATTACAAATTTAGTAGTTTTTGCAAATCTATTATTGCTTACGTATAAAAATAGTATGACATATTATAAAAAACTATAAACTAAAGTGAATAACTTTAATCTCAATAATATAATTGTTCTATGTGTCCTCCATTATTTTCAAAACATGACCGATGCCCCCTTTTCAATCTCTCCAAAGAATCTCTTACAATATTTTGGTCCTGGTTAAGTCTATTAATTTCATTTATAATTTTTTGCTGAATGTCCTCCAGACTTCTGTTGGGTCGTTGATAAACTACATTTTTTAAATGACCCCATAAAAATGTATCCATTGGCGTGATATCGGGGCTATTTGGTGGCCAATGAATTGTTCCGTTACGGCCAATCCACTGATTGTAACGCTCGTTTAGGTATGTTACCACTTCTCGAACTGCATGAGGCGGAGCACCATCCTGCTGCCAAATGATATTGTTGTAGGCTTGCAATGGCAACCTTTCCAAGAAATTCTCGATATCGTTATGAAGAAAATGGAGGTATCTTTGGCCTGTTAAAGAGCCACGATAAAATAGTGGTCCAATAATTCGATTTTCTAACATCCCACACCAAACATTAAGTGAGCTCCAACCTTGAAACTTTATCATTTCATATCTATGAGGGTTAACTGCTGCCCAGTATCTTGTATTTTTCCGATTGTATACCCCCGATGTTGTAAATGACGCTTCGTCACTCCATAGAATTTTATTATATAAATTATAATCTTCGTCTTGCTCTCTCATCAGCATTGAAGCAACAAATCGAAATCGCAGTTCTTTTTGAAGCTGTGTTAAGTATTGAACGGGAAGGATGCAATATGGTTTTAGACCACATTTTTTTAAAGTTCTGTGAACTGTTCCATAGCTTACTCTCCGGAGCCCTGGACCATACCTTACTTCTCGTACCGCTTGCGGAATAGAACTCTTCGGATTTATAGTAAAATATTGAACAATAGCTCGATCCCTTATATTCCGTCTTTTCATCTTTCTTGGCTTATCTTTCAATGTCTTACTTTCTTCAAATAGGGTCTTAATTCTGAGAATTGTATCCACTGAAATGTGTCTCTGGAAACTCTCAAAAAATGTTCTTTGTGTTTGTCAAGCATTCTCTCCACTTTTGTAATATAATTTTATTACATTCTTCTAAAGAATATTTCATTATTTGTAATTAATTCGTGAAAAATATATAGAAATTTGAAACTTGATTATTTTGTCTAACTGACGGACGCTTTAAAGCAGGTTAAAGGGTGAACAGGTGAAACGGGTATCCATCTATCAGGTATTAATCTTACGGTCGACGAACATTTTCCGAATTTAAAACTGAAGAAAAAAGGCGTTTTTGAATTAAAAATCCAACATTTTAGATCAAAATTTATATGAGAAATCGGATAAGCTCATTAAAAATACGGCATCCCATTTAAAAAAATATCAAAGTGACCCCTAGTACTTTTGTTTGATGTTCAATTGTTTTTTGCTGAAGATATTCGAATTCGCGGGAGAAAATGACTTAAGATGGCTATTTCAGTTTTTTTATAAAAGTACAGGAAAAGTCAAAAAATCGCCTTGTCTAGTCTTGGTTGGATAACCCTGTACAACCCAATTAAACTTAAACCTGCTAAATCAATAATAGAGAACTTATTTCTTCACAGCATTTATGTTTCACAATATTGTTTTTATAGTTTCCATCTTTCCTATTAAATATGTTAAATTTAGCCATTGTGTGGCGTAAACGCGACCTAATTGACGCGAAAATCTACTCAGACATCGGCGTCAGATTCAGACATGGCGGTTGTCACTTAAACGCCACGCGTGGCGTAAACGGAAGACCGTATTTTTCCATGGTGCGCATACAAACGTAACGTATAGCGTAACGTTGTATGCCACCTACGGCGTTTATTGGAGACCAGCGCCTAAGAATATCAACCTGGGGTGCTTTCATGTTCACGTTGAATAGTGCTAAATACCATGGATGAAGGTCAGATGATAGATGACGCGAGCTTACATCAATAACAGAGCAGAACTCTATTTTCTAAATAACACTTGCAAAATAACTAATAATTATATTCATGACACATAATGGGTACCTAATTGTTTCATGAATGGGGTACGTCATAGACAAGGGTTATGTTAGTTTTGGTTTTTCTAACTCATTAATAGTTGGTAAGCGGAACTCCTGGTGCAATACGTGATTCATAGTGTGTTTCATACGCTAATGTTCTATTTCGTCATGTTCGCCACATGGTTCTAGAGCTACAACAACTGAGGAGGAAGGGCGGTAAAATGCATAAAAACAACGTGTATGAAACAGGAAACTTATAATATAATACATACATTAAACCTTGACAAAAAAATGCCCGTATTATCAGTGTATCAAACTCTATAGCCGGTTGTCTAATTTTATAAAATTATTAAATCACAAAAAACATATATAGAAAAAAAATTCATTTGCTGCTGAAAATAGAACCATATAGTGTAGAAGATTATTACAAATACCTTAATGAAAACTGAGACTTAGCCTTTAATTTCTTTCTCTTAGGCCAGGATGTTCCTTTTTTTGTTGACACTATTTAATTGTATGTGAAATACTTTTTAGATAAAGAGGATTTGTTACTATTATTATTATCATTACTACTCATTATGTTATATTTACTTTTAGGACATAAATGGAAAACACATAGAAAGGCAATAACACCAGCTTTTCACTTTTCAATTCTGAAAAACTTTATCAGTGTATTTGACGCTGTTGGAGATAACCTTGTAAAACAGCTAAGGAAAGAATCTGGTAAAGACAGCGTAGAAATTTCTAAAGTTATTTCGCTCTACGCCCTGGATGTTATATGTGGTAAGTTCAAAGAGTACAGTATTTATGCCATCACGCGCAGTCGGATAGTAGGTCGTCGACTAAATGTAAGAACTGGGTAACTTTCTATTTATCGAGAAACTCGCTAAAATATTATTAGTAACAAGTAACACATTAAAACTGGTTTTGAGAAAACATTCAATTATTTACACCGCACATAGACATATATGATGGGAACCTGTAACGATGAGAAGCTCATACCAAAACTGCTGAGTACTCTTCTCTGCAGATAAGGAAACTTATAAAGCTTATTGGACATACAGAAATTATCTTTTTATTGGCATAATTTAAAACAAGTAACCATAAAGGGCCGCGCTTCTAAAATTTTGTGTTTTTTTAAAAGTCATCCCTTAAAATCAAACCCAAAACTGGCGCAGTTTTCAGGACGTGTTAAATGAAACGACGCACCCTAAAATCAAGGCGCGTGGAGGACAAGAATAGTCGAAAATCAGCATAATAACAGTACCTAAAATATGGCAAATCAAGGTAATAATACCGCAGCGGTGAATTTACAACTTTTACGTTCATATATTGATACTATTCGCGTTAAAATAGCTTGGGTATCAGATCTTTTTGCTTTAGTGCCTACAAAAAGTCTTATAATTTTGGCATGCGATGTCAAGGCGCAACTTTTTTGATTTTTTTAAAACTAAACTCTCTTAATTTAGACAAAAATGAACGCCCAATGAGATTACAAAATTACGACGACCTAGAACTTTTGTACGAGGTCTTACTGATTAAGTCCAAAATAATGTAAGATTATGTAAATTTTAAAGTTTGGAAGGCGAAATTCCAATTTATATTGCGGTAAAAAAATTTCTTTTTAGACAAAATCGAATTACTACGATAAACATCCAAATATTAAGGTGAAGTTCACTCGTGTAAAGGTAATGAACGACTTCCGTATGTCTCAAATGATTTGATTTCACTAGGCAACTGCTTTCTGGCACTTATAAAATTATTAAATAAAAAGCAAACAAATGTCTGCCGGATAATAAGCCGCTTATACACTCCGACGCAGTACTCAATTATCTGCTACTTTATCTTAAAGGTAATTTGCTAGAATTTTGGCGCTTGTGCCGTTCTACCTTAAATACATCGAATTGTTAGTCCAAGTATCTTAAAACCTTCTTTGTAATCAATACCATATTGTTGAATGAAAATTGAAAATAGTTTTACATGACACATTTGTGCTTAACACAGCACAAGAGGTTTTGTTATTATTTATCCAAATTTATTTTTATTTATGCAGTCCAATATCAAAATTTAAGTTATTTTTGATATTATTATATTTCCTACTACTCCCCCTCTTTTCTCTCTTCGGAATTGTATAGATTAATATATTTTTACCTAATTTGTGTACTCATGTTTCTGGAGCTATTATAATATCAGCTTCCTCTTCAAATGCTATCATTTCAATTGCATCTATCGTAATTTTAATTAATTTTGAGTTTAGATATAAAGTTTTTGTGTACAGCTACGTTTATTAAGAGTAGTTAACTCTTTCTTTTAGAATTATAACATTATTATTAATTATTCAAATATAAATCATTATGTTTATTTTCTCTTATGTTTCCTATTATGTTTAATGGTATGCTATGATTTCGAAACAAAAATATGGCACTGAGTCCAGCGAATTTACCATAATGTACCTGGATCAAAATTGTCCCCCCCCCCCATGCATAATTTGATTGGACTTTTTCTTGAAGGTACATAATAACTACTAGTTAAGGTAGAATTACCGAACAAACAACTGCTGGATAAGTAAATGGGAGCTATCCAATTAGTGTTGTGATAAATATAGCGCGGTAAGAAAAGCAATGGCTTCTGCCCATGATGGTGGTGTAATATTTAAACGACTATTAAGGTCCAATAACGGAAAACAACAGAAAACAACGGAAACTGTTCAAAATATTTCTCCAAATATAAGTCTCACAAAGATAATATGTAACGAAGATACAAAAGACAATAGAGAATCTACCACTGACATCATCATAAACCTACGTAATAAATTGGCTGATCAGCTATCAACGAATGAAGCGCTTGGACAGGAATGTAAAAAAAACAAGAAGAAAATTGAATTCTTACTTAGAGAGCTTCAGAAGAAAAAAGAGGAAATCAAAAACCTTACAAAGATCATCGAAACAACCAAAATTAAAGTAACTGCAAACCATGCAACTACGCAGACAGATATAATAACAACTATGTCAGCTGAAATACAGTGCAACTTATTGCCTCCAACAGAACCTAAACGGCCAGCTAATAAAAAAGAAAGTATTAAGGCTAGTCTAAATATTGAAAGCGTTAATAAGAAGGTGGCTCCAAGAAATATAAACAAAAAATTAGAAAATACGACTAAATTTTACCAGCCAATGCAAAAAGAAATGGTTAGCCCATATTATGCCAATAATATTGTCCCCAAACGAAAAGTGCTAATCTATGGTGATAACTCTGGTTTACACAGCTCTCAAATTTTACGTAAGTATCTTGATACAGAAAAGTATACAATTCAAGGATGGATCAAAAATGGTGTTGATTTTAACGAACTTACAAACTGTATTTTTAATGCCAGTAAGGCATATTCTTCTAATGACACTGTTATTGTCTTTATAGACTTTAATACATTTTTTTATACAAATAGGGATCGTCTAGAGAATCTTTTTTCAGTCGGAAAATATACAAATCTAATATTTTGTCTAAAATATGATTATTCCTACCACCAAATAAACTATAGCAGATTTATTAAAAGTATGAATTTCTTTATGTCAAATCAGTCAAACGTATCTATTCGGTTGTTGAACAATTTTAAAACAAATAGGGTATACCGGCTAAATAAAACTAAAATATGTGACCGACTTGCTAGGTATGTTCAACTCTCAAATGGTGGCAAGATTGTTTTAAAGACTGTTGTAACACATGATGTGATATCTGATTTAGAGGTAAGCCAGACTGGACGGGGGTATCACGCTGAAGATGTGTTAAATGTTAATACTAATATAAATGATAACCATAAAATTGCTTTGTCCGATCAAATTAATGTTTCCTCCCACTGTGATGCGAGCGATAAACATGATGGGGTAAATTCTCAAGTTGTTGAGGTAATTTCTAGGATTGTGGATAGTGTTCTGGATGTGAGCGACAGGCCTTCCGCCAGTTCCAAACAAAATACCGATAATTTTTTATACCCGCGTCTATCCCAATGGGATCTGAAAGAGAATTAGTACGCAAATTTCCTCATGATGGTACTTCAAAAATGGGTCTAACATTGTGTCACTTAAATATCCAAAGCATCTCTAACAAAATGGACATACTGGAGAATCTTCTCCGTTCTGAAAATATCGACATAATGTGCATAACTGAGCATTGGCTCCACTTAAGACCTGACATCAAGGTGCAGATAGCGGGATACAGTGTAGTGTCGTCTTTTTCTAGGAATAAAACAAGGCATGGTGGATCATTGATTATTGTGAAGAATGATATAAAGGATATACTCAAGCCACTAGATCAAATAGTTGCCACATCCGTGGAAGCGCACAGTGAAATGTGTGGTGTATATTTTGAAAATTGCTGTATTGTTTGTTGTTATCGTCCGCCATCTGGGGATCTGAATGTTTTTATAAACTCGGTAAGTACTGCTCTTTCCACGGCTTTTCAGCGCAGCAAGTACTTGATTTTCTGTGGGGACCTAAATATTGATTATGGTGTCGATGGTGCCCCTAAAAACCTCCTTTGCGATTTGTTTGAATCCTTCATGCTGAAGGTGACCACTACTGCACCAACAAGGGTTTATACAGACTGTAATGGTCATACCAGCTCGACAGTTATAGACTATGTTGCTACCAATATCCCTGATGAATTGTTTCATAGTGGTATCTTTAATCCGCATATGAGCGATCACTTGGCCCACAAATTTAACTTAAACTTATCGATAAATGATAAAAATAAGATAGAACATGACAGTAATTTATTTTCTAGAGACCTATCAGATAATAATATATCACTGTTTTCTAATATGATAATGATACAGAATTGGTGGCATGTTTTGGATTTTTCTCTAAATAGTAATGAGTTATGGGCAGGGTTTGTTAACGTTGTTATGCACTGCTTAAATTGTTGTTGTCCCTATAAACACAAAAAATATAACAAAAGAAAAACGTCAGGTGAATGGTATAATGATAATCTCTTATATATCAAAAACCAGCTAGATGAGTTATATTGGAGGGCGCAAAACACTAGAAATAACATTTTACAACTAGAATACAGAAATCTTAAAAAAACTTACAAAAATCAAATTAATGAAACCAAGAGATTATTCTATAAGAACAAAATATCTAATTCTGACTGTAAAAGTAAAACTATATGGGCCCTTATTAATGACAAGTTAAACAGGAAAAATACAAAGGATCGCCAAATTAAACTTTATGTTAATGATAAGATTATAACCGACCCGTACCAAGTAGCTAATGAATTTGTAACCTATTTTAGTACGGTATCGACAAAGAAGCTTGAGCGGAAATATGGCACTGTTGCCACAACCTGTACCACTCATCCCCCGATCTGTAATACTATTGTTATCAATCCAGTTAGCGAGGAGGAACTCTTAAAAGTTATTGTGGGATTAAAAAATAAAAATTCCTCTGGATTTGACGACATTAATGTAAAATTAATAAAAAGCATTAAAGATTTCATTAAGCAACCTCTTACTGCATTGATAAATCGTAGCCTAAGTGAAGGAGTATTCCCAATGATACTTAAAACTGCAAATGTTACTCCTGTATACAAAAAAAATGACTGTCATAGTACTGAAAACTACAGGCAAATCTCAGTATTGAGCATTTTTTCTAAAATCTTTGAGAGAATTGTCCATGAAAGATTAATGAATTTCATCAATAGATATAATGTGTTAAATTTACCTCAACACGGCTTTCTCTCGAAAAAATCTATAGAATCCGCTTCATACCATTTCTTAAATCACGTATATCGAAGTATTGATGGGGGAAAATATGTCGCGACCATATTTTTTGATCTCTCCATAGCATTTGACACAATAAATAAGGAATTCCTAGTTACCAAATTACACAACTTGGGTATCCGAGGAACAATGCTGAGATGGATAGAATCATATGTGACTGACAGAGTAATGATTGTTAAATATAATGGAGTGCAATCAGAAGCTCAACGAGTAGAACTTGGTGTCCCACAAGGATCCGTACTGGGTCCACTTTTATTTATTCTGTATGTAAATGATTTGCCGTTGAATGTGGTATCTGGTCATGTGACAATGTATGCGGATGATACAACTGTTGTGGTTACTGCCGATAGCATGGATGATCTGAATGCAAAAATGGCAACTGTTTGCGATGAAATGGAATTGTGGTGTAAGAGAAATAGTTTAATATTGAATGTTGATAAGACTGTATATATGAATATGTTTAATCGCAGGAACCTTCGTGAAATGGATTATGAAAAAACGCTTAACATAAATCCATCAAAAAAAGTTAAGTTCTTAGGTACCCACTTGGATCCCCAACTTACCTCCTGTGATCATCTGGACTATGTCTCGGGCAAGTTAAATTCTGCATTCTTCGCAATACTAAGCCTTAAGAATACACTCGATACCGAGGGCCTCTTGTCTGTATATTACTCGCTGGCTTATAGTCATATGACTTATAATATTATTTGCTGGGGAAGTGCTACAATGCACCAAAATCGCATATTTATAAACCAAAAAAGGATAATAAGACTTATTTTTAATTTAGACTTTCGGGAAAGCTGCAGAGGCACTTTTGCCAAAAATAAACTACTAACGCTTCCCTGCATATATATGCTCCGATGTTTGCTGTTTGTGAATGGCAATCGATCGATGTTTAATAGACTGGGATCTGCAAGTACCCATAATACGCGTGGAGGTGATCTGCTTGAGATACCTTATCATAGGACAACTTTTTTCAGGAATTCCCCTCTTTACAACTGTGTGAAACTTTATAATGAGCTACCATTTGAATTGCGAGCATTACGTGGCGAGAGATTTGCCAAGATGACTAAGCATTTTCTACTGGTCAATGAATTTTATTCTGTGGCGGAATACATGTCATTCAATCACTAGTCATGTTTATTATCGTGTTTTCTATTATTTTACAAATTCAAGTTTGACTGGCCTTTAGTCCATCTGGAATACCTTACTCAGGATCACATGAAATGAAATTGTGATAGTATTTCGTAAAATGGCTTCATAAATATCTTTAACGATAGATATGTATTTGTCTTGATATGTATTATGTAATGTTATAAATTACCTGCAATATTAATATTATAAATTCCAAAAAAAAATACTCTATCCTTAATATTTAAAATTGCATCTGTGTGTGACTAAGTGTATTGTGTCTATTGATTTTATACTGACAGTTTTTATACATTTACTTTTATTTTATGTATTTATGTAATCTTTATTTCATTCTTTCGTTGACGACCCAATGTACAAATTGTATTGAAAATGGTAATATATATATTCTATTCTTCTATTCTATTCTATTCTATTCTATTCTAATATGCGATATGTTACACGTGGTGATATCTTGCGGCAATCGAACAATCGACTCAACCATTTCAGTGAGGTCTTAGTGAAGATCAAACGCTGGAATGGAACCCGCATATGTCGGTATCTCTGATGAAAAGGAAAGAGACCTCACAGTGGTGGTCTTCACTAAGTCCTCGCTGGTTTGGTTGGGTGGAATGCTCGATTGCCGCGAGATGTCGCCACGTGCAAGGTCTTGTATATGTATCTTCGTATTATGTGTTTAAATACACTAGTATTTGTTGTGTTTAAACTAAAATTTAAGGTGGGCGGTTCAACAACTAAAATATTTCCTAAAAATCTCTAGCTAGAGTGTATAGGGAACCTATTGTAATATAATTTGTTGTTACAGGAGCTTACTTAATGATCTAGGCCTAGAAAATTTTGATTGTTTATATTAGCCACCCATTGGCATAATATTTCTACTTCTGACTTCAAGAAGCGATGTTTCCTAAACTTAGAAAGGATCTTGAAACATAGGTTGAGGGATCTTAACTAAGGAGACAATCAAAATTGGCTGTGAGAAAGTCACCCTTCACACATAGTTCACTGGCACTATACCTCTCACGGATTATGCTGTACTGAAAAAATTATATGTTCTTACTTACTGTGACTTACGAACTTTTGTTTAAGGATTACCCTACTCTGCCCATACGGACGGTGTTCTTCAGCAATGATTTAAGCCACTAACCTATAGTTCTGAGATAATGAGCATATTGTCTTACATTCTTTTAAAAAATACCCTTTTTTAGGAACTGCTATTTATTTTCTATTAAATATATACCGATAGAAGCAATGAAAAAAAATACCTAAATAATTAAAAACCAAACATTGATCTTGACATAAAAAAAACTGAAATGAGGATTATACGATAGTGGCAAAATTAGATTAGAAGTAATAAAAGTTTTTTTGCAAAAATCAACCCTTCCTCTAAATAATGAAATATGTATTTATTTATTTTTTTTTTTATTTATTTATTTATTTATTTTATTAACGTATACACCTTTACAAGATATTATCCTAATATAACTTTCTTAGCACAGGCTTTAAATCGTTCTTTGTTAACATTAAAAAAATTCAAATGTTCACAATAAGTATTTACAGTAATGCACATTCGGTTGGCCGGATTATACATAAAGTAAAGCGTCCTGGATTGCGGTATATGCAAGAGGGGCGTATTACGTGTTCTATAAGCAGGAACGTGAATACGTAACATTTCAAGACATTCCGAACAAGAAATATGATTATTTAAAATGTTATAAATAAAACAAACATCATAATATTCCCTCCTGCACTTAAAAGTACCCAAATTTAGGTATGACATTGTTTGTTCAACAGTGAAATTAAGTCCACTCCTACTGAGCTTATACATGACAAACTTTATAAATTTTCGCTGAACATTTTCAAGACGATCGATATAAATATTGAAGAAAGGTGACCAGATTACATTGGAGAATTCCATAATTGATCTTACATAACTAATAAAAAGTATTTTAAGAACATTTACATCGGTAAAATCCTGACAGATTCTCTTAACAAAACCCAACATTCTATTGGCACGAGCAATTATTTTTTCGTAATGATGTGTAAATGTTAGTTTATTGTCAAGATATACACCCAAATCCTTAATAACAGACACTTCCCTCAATGAAACGCCATCTAAATCATATTGCAATGGGATCACAGTTCTTAACCGGCTATATCGTATAGAAAAACATTTCTCTGCATTCAAACGCATATCATTAAGAGTGCACCAGCTAAAAATTTCATTCAAGTCATTTTGAAGTACGTTTTGGTCTAAAGTAGAGGTTACCATACTGTATATTTTTAAATCATCAGCAAATAGCAGAAAATTTGTCTTTAATGAATTTCCAATATCATTAATAAAAAGATTGAAAACTAAGGGGCCAAGGTGAGAGCCCTGTGGTACTCCCGATGTAGCACAAAATTCATTAGATAAGAATCCCCCCACTTTAACCTGTTGATAACGACCAGAAAGATAAGACTCTATCCACAACAATAAATTTCCCGAAATACCATAATGAAACAATTTAGATAAAAGGAGCGAATGGCTGACCTTGTCAAAAGCCTTACTGAAGTCCATGTAAATGGCATGAACTTCAGATCCAGCAGCCATGGCCCCAAAAATGTAATTGGTATATAGAAATAAGTTTGTGTCAACTGACCGACCTGATATAAAACCGTGTTGTTGAGGTATCAATAATTTTTCGAAAACACTACATAGTTTCTGCTCAACACAATGTTCAAACAATTTAGGTATGGTGGACAGTACACTTACAGGTCTATAGTTCCGAACATCACCTTTGTCTCCAGATTTATGAATTGGCCTAACATATGATTTTTTCCATACAGCTGGAAATTCACCAGTTTCTAAAGATTGTTTAAAAATTAAATAAAGTGGTAAATAAAGAGAAGAAGAACAATGCTTTAATAACAACGGGGGCACACCATCTTGGACCCATTTAGTTGTGTTAAGTTCAATTAGTTTTTTCTCTATATCAATTGCAGCAATATTCATATATGAGTAGATATTATACAGAGGGTAAGCAGGAACATTTACGGAGCTAACAGAAGGAGGACTGTAAACAGACGAAAAGTAGTTAGCAAAAAGATTAGAAATGCTATCACCATCATCAGCTATACTGTCATCCAACTTCATTACATTTGGACAATCACCACCATCTTGCTGAGATTTTACAAAATTCCAAAAATATTTAGGATTATTCATAATAGAGTTTTCTGTATGTCTAATAAAATTATTATAGTTAAGCTTTGTTAAAGAACAACATTAATGTCTCAATTCAGCAAAATCTCTATAATCAACAGCTTGTCCCGTTTCCTTATATTTTTTATGAGCAATCTTTTTCCTAAAGATAAGCCTTTTTAGTTCATTGGAAAACCAGATCGGACACGCAATTAAACTCTAGTTTATCTCTAAAATCAGTTGATAAACAAATTTCAAGAGCAGGATGGTGACTGTCAATGCTTACTAAACCTTTACAGTTTATTACAGTTTCAACATTAAAATTGCAGAAACACAGGTCTAAGATAGTATCATTGACATTTTTTACACCATTATGCTGGGCAAGTCCCAAAAAGGTCATGCCATCACACAACATAACCTCATTCGGACTTCTCACGTTGCCCGGGAGAAGACCAATATAATCATCAGTATGTGACCACTCGACATGTGGAAGATTATAATCTCCCAGAATAATTACCTTATCAAACTGACTACTGGCCCTCTCCACAGTTTCAACGTGAGCAGCATACAACGCAGAATCCATCAAAGGAGGAATATAAACATTACCGAAACAGTAGTGATTTTTACCGAATTGAACAGAAACAAAGACTTCTTCAACTGCAGGGTTTGAAAATTGAAGTAGCCTAGATTTAAAGTCCTTCCTAACAGCAATAAGTACCCCACCTCCACGTTTTTTTATACTGTTATTTATATTTCTATCTGTCCGATAAACTACATAATTATTGGAAAAAATCTCAGCATCATTTATTTCACAGTCCAACCAAGTGTCAGTAAGGGTAACAATGGGATATAATTCAGATAATGCAGCTGTCAGAAACTCCCTAAGTTTGGTTCGCAGACCTCTAACATTTTGGTAGAAAACAGTGATATTTTTTATAGATTTTGTTGATTTTTGTTGACCTGTTGAAAATTTCCGTTGTCTCTAGGATATCTGCGGGGACGATACTCTTTAATTGCAGTTCCAGTAGGCCATAGTCCAGGATCTAAGAGACCCTTGATGAGAGTTTCTTTAACCCCTATTTTGAAAGAACAGACATCCTCATTTTTGTCAAGTACAAAGCATTTTACGTCCGAAATTTCAAGATTGTTCTTGACATAATCAGTGACATCATTCTCAGTGGTCGTAGGATTACAACGTCCTAGATAGATCCACTGCCTACGTTCTGCAGCTGAAAAAGTGGTGGCCGTTGCTACTGTACCAATCTTAGGGCGATTAGTATGGCCAGAACGGTGAATATGGCCAGGACGATTTTCATGACCAGAACTACAATTCGCTTGTCCGGATTGTCCACCACTTTTGAATTTGTCACTGTTTATATTTTCATGTTTATTCTTGCTAGCAATAGCATAGTTGATGTTATTCATCTGGGATGATTCCGCTGCCGCCGCACCATGCTGAGAAGCACAAGTAGACACCGACGCTCGCGTCGACTGGAGAAGCTCAACAGTGTCCTTCAGCTCTTGAATTTCCTTCTGTAACAGTTGATACCTCAATTCAAACTCTTGCCTAATTGCATCAATTGCACCATCAGCAGAAGTATTATCATTATCATTGTTGTGGGTAATGACAGCTGTGGATCTCAAGTTATCAAGTTGATTGGCTAAATCAGTTTTAAGTGACCCAACCTCAGACCTGATAACATCAGCAATCGCATGTTTAAGATCATCCGACATTCTTTTTGGTAAAACAGTATCATCAATAGGCTTCTCAAGGCACATAAAACACTTGTAAATCAACATTCGCTTTCCCTTAAGAATAACGGCTCTAAACTCGGTAGCAGACAACTGGCAGCACTTTTCACAAAGTCTCTCAGAGCAAAAGTCACAAGGAATTAACGAATCTTGCTTGATAGCAGAAGAACTGCATTTGAAACAATTCATATTGATATATAACAATAGTTTATACAGACTATATAGTTAAGGTGTATTGCTAAAACTTCTGATAACTGTAGGTAAATGTAAATGTAAAGAAGCTAAATGATATTATTAAACAAATTTTATAGGTAAGAAGGTCAGTGTATTACAATTTACGTTTGCATAACATAAACCAGTGGCAAACTATTAAATTTTCATTGAAAACTACAACATAGAAATAAATTTTAGGGTAATGTCTTATTACAATCTTATTTTATCGGAATAATACTTTTTATGCTTGTTGCAGATCACCGTCCGTACATGGTCCCTGGGTACAATTTTTAGCGTAACTGTCATAAATATTTTTATTGTCTTTTTAAAATAATTTACGGTATGTGAGACTATATTTTGACTACAATTATTTAATATAAAATATGGTTTTTAGAAGCGGCAATGGGAATTAAAATACACGCGCTTGAAGGTGAAAACTCCATCTATATAGAGGGCGTTAAATCCGAATGCAGTGTAGTAATGTCGCGAATATATTCCCCACTTAATCAAATCTTTTTTCCATTAACATGGAATTCTTTCAAAGAAAAAAGGGCTCTTAAAGTAAGTATATGCATGAAAGGGCTTAAGAAATAGTAATAAATGAAAGGAATATTTTTATTTTTGGTGCATCAATATTATCCTTACACTTATAGTATAATTAATTACATTGGTCTGCGTAATTGCCTAAAACTTAAGTTGACCACCATTCTCTATAAACTATGGGATACCTACTAATTATTTATTAACAATAAGATAATCTAAAAACTAAACACGCAAAGTTTCTTGGATCTTCCAACCTAATCACCTAAATTAGACTAGAAATTTTCGCTTATGACTTAATTACTTATCTCCAAAATCGAATAAAAAGTAAATCATTCCCATTATAAATATTTTTAAATAAGTAAACGGTACAAGACAAAAGCACCACAATTTCTTTCGGTGAGAGATTAATTCGAATATTTATGTCGGAATAATACTTAAAGTTCAAGAAGTTGTAACAATTCGCCCGACAACTTTTGTCACACCTTTGTCGGCAAGAGGTATCGAAAAAAAATCTTAGTTTATAAGATTTATCGCGCTTACTATAGGACTAGTATGGTATGCTCTAATTGTGTTGAAGTACTATGACAATTGTTACTTTTCTGATCTCATATTATACCAAACAGGATTGAACCAGAAAAATAAAAAAAATAAGGTACCTATCCCAAATTCTTAGTCTATACTAAAACCTGCTTCATATAAGTTCATTCAATTTTGTTCATGACTGTCAAGCTGCCTTAAAGAACGTTCTCTGCAAGTGGCGTTGGACGAATTCTTTCAGACCCATTTAAAATCAATGTCGGAGTCCATAACGTTTCTATATTATTGTCTCTCACACTCTTTTTACTATGTATTAACGATCTTCTGGAAAAAAATTAAAAATCCAATTTATATCGATTACAGTGCACATCTCTATAGGCAGCAAGAAGTCTCACATTTTAAAAAATACCTGGTAGAAAATATGTCTTTGGGTGATAGTAACCAAGTAAAACTCAAAAATAGAAAAAACCAGGGAGCAGATTATAACGAGTAATAGCTCTAATGATTTAAGACCAACGTGAATCGCTTCCTGCGCACACGTACCACTTGAAGAGCACCATAAAGGATTTATCCTGCAGTGATGTGCCTGATCATAGGAAACAAAACCGTTCCTGAAAATTTAAAAAAATTATTCCAGTTAAAGATTAAAATTTTGCTATCAGCAGTTCTGAACCACATTTAGTGACATATTTGGATCTTCCAAAAACTACAGCAGAACTCTCTGGCTCAAGATTGAAACAGAAAAAAATTATTAGCTCCTGGCACATACGAGAAATTTAAACTCAAAAAGAACACAAGTAAATCAAATGGGGTGATTTAAGAGTTTTTTTTTAAGTTGCTGGAACAGCAAGGTGGCAATACAAAATTTCCGTGCGTCTTATGGTACTGAGACTAAGCCGAAATAAAGATCAGTATTGGGCAAGAAAATAATGCCATTCAAGAAAATCTTAAGAACCAGGAACGAAGAAAATTGTGAGAAAAGACGATCCGAAAAAATTGCTTCTTTCTTCACTTCATATTAAGTTGGGAGTGATGAATTAAATCAATAATTTTCTTGGCGAGGGCACTGCCAGATGTCTCTATAAGAAATGTACATCAGTATCAACGGCCAAGCCGCAGAAAGGAACTTTTGTCGATCCAGATATTCGAAGGTTAATGGAAGATAAACATTTCACAGCGTCATTACTGAGTGCAGAAAGGAAACTGGCTTAAATTTCTTTTGGTGACATTTTTCCTTAGTAATAAAAAACGGTCCCAATTAGGTCTAGTTGGTGGAAAATATGTTAGAAGAGTTTACGAACTCTGGATGTACTGCGAGTTCGAAAGTCAACTATAGACACAATAGGAATATTTTCCAGAAAATTTTGAAGACTTTAGTGAGGAATGCAAATAATTATTAAGATACGAACTTGTAACATGTCTGAATAGTTAATTTTAGATTTCTTGTAATATTTTGAAACCATTGTAGATCGGTATACTAAAATCCGAAATTACCACGGCAAAATTATAGATATCTTTATACAGACAATTTTTAAAAGGTTAATTATTGCTGACCTGTAAATGAATAATAATAATTGGCCATTTATTTTAGCGCTGGCAGTTGAGCTGAGTTATCTACGTTTTTGTTTTTCTCAATATTTTATATTTCTTTTGTTGCTGGAAAGATTTCCCAGATTTATGTGATTTATTCTATAAAATATTCTTTAACATATTTGGTTACAGCTAGAAAGACACAGAGACTCTCTCCCAGAACGTAGAAATCTAGTATTATCTGAAGCTTATATTAGTAAAGAAATACAATATATTGTAATAACAATAATGGTCAACCATTTGTCAGGTTGTCATTGAGTAATCAATGAAGTGCAGGGCCGTAGATAAGGGGGGGGGTTTAGGGGGTTCAAACCCCCCCCCCCCCATAACAATGAATGTTCAGTTCTACCTTGTTAACCACCGTAAATTTTAATAATAATTCTAATAAATTGCCAGAGTTTTCTTACCTAAAACCCCCCCCCATGGGTAACGCCTAGCTACGGCCCTGATGAAGTGCATTTTCTTATGCTGGGATACGGAGAGAATTGTCGCCAGCCTTTTATTCGTATATAATACCACAAGAGAGAAAATTTTACCTAAAAATTTTTTTCTTTCGAGTTGTATTCGTCAAGACTATTTCACGAATAATATTAAAACTAGGTATATGGGTGAATTATAAATTAATTTTATTCCAAAAGAAGATAGGATAATGAAAACATTAAAACTACTTATAATTATTAACAATATTAAATGTGTAGCTTTGATATATAATCCCATTTTTATTCGCATTCTCGTTTTGGTTGGAGACATTTATAGCAAGGTTTGGGGACTCTACAATAGCATTAATACTACTTGTTGGTACACTACAAGATGGCAGTTGCTCGTTATTTCTCATGCAATTTATTAAATCGGAATGATGTTTTGGATCCATCTGGAGATAGGGTTTAAGAGAGTGAGAACTTGCATGACCAGTTAACTTTATTAACTGTTGTTCACTTACTTCTTGTTTTGTAAGAACTGATACCGCAGAGGAGCGATTTGAGTGATTAATTATTTTATTTCTCTTTGTATCGAGCCCAGTCTTCTCAGCTGAAATTTTGGTCCATTATGCAAGGGAATTAATCCCTAATGGTATGTTCTTAAACCAAGGGCCCTTGTGCCAGTTAGGATTGGGGGTTAAAAATAACCTGTCCGTTGTTATTTGGCGAGGTCGCTTAGTCAAAAGTTTTTTAAATAACCTTACTGGACAAAAATTTGTATTAATTTGGTTTCCTACTAACCACTTGCTGCTAGCAGAGCTTTTAGATCCACCCTGTGTAGTTTTAGTAAAAATCGGATTATATTGTATTCTACTAGTAAAGTTGCCCATAATATTGATTTCTTCTTTAAAATAATGATTCTTGCAATAAGCGGCCTCGTTTCCTCTCCACGCAAGCTCAAAAGCGCATATGTGGAAAAATTTTTTTGTAATCCGTCTGGAGTTTCTTCATCCCAAAGTAAGGCCATGTTATATATGTCTTGTATGCCTAATGCCTTTGCACTTACTTTTTGTTTGGTCAGATCTTCTTGTAAAATTCTTCTCTTAAAATTGGTTTATCTGGAACGTCACGTCATCGTCAGCGTCAAAGTATAAATGGGTGTATATATTTCCTATTCTTCAATCTTCAACCGACCACGTCAACGTGATCGGCAAGCGGTAAGCGTCAAAGTATAAATCGCGCTTTAGTATTACGTGCATCGCGTGCTTTTTTGAAGCGTATGTCACTAAAGGGATCAAACGAAATATTATAGTCATTAAAATATTTTTCCTGTACCATTTTGGTTGTAGTATTCCAGATAGACTTTACGCAAGTTTCCTTATAGTCTTCGCCGTTTTTTCTTTTCATATTAAATGCCCAGTCTTCCAAAATTGTGGCTATATCATTTATAGTTGTAGTCAAAACAAATTCATAATTACGCTCTTTACAAAAATCTAGAAATTGGTTCCATATCGACGATCTGGTTTTTATGGTATTTGTTGGAATTACTTTTTCACGGCAGATTTTATTTCACTGATTGATCTTTAACCGAAACGAATGGTTTCACACATACTTTGGTAAAAATAAATAAATTTACGTGAGATTACAACCTTTCAAAAGTAACAGTGACAATCTACTGTCAATCATTAATTACCAATCTTAACAGTGAATTTAACTAAGGTAACAAAATTTTGCCGATTAAAAACTATGTTGCTAGCTATTTTCTGAAATTCTGATTGGTCAGTGGGGTCGGCAAAATTATGAAGGTAGTGGTTTTTCCGATTAAAAACAGGTAAATATCTAAAATTGTTACATTTTGATTGGTTCAAATGATGAGTGGAATAGTCGTAATAAAATACTGACACTACCATCTCTATTTATCTTAGAAGCTCTACACTATGTCAGATCGCACATCGTTCATTATGCCACTCATAGTTTTCTACATGACCATTATACTCGTCACAACTTAAATCTCGTGCCAAACTATTGGCGACTTAAAAGGTGTCAAGATGGCCCTGGGTTCTTTGAGATTCATTTCTACAATCAACTCTCATACCATCAGAGAAATCTACCTATTGGAGATTTAAAAGAAAGGCTCAAGGCATTTCTCATCAGCAAAGCATTCTACTCTGTGGAAGAATTTTTAAGCATGCCTGTGATGGAAATTCAAAATTCTCTTGTCCTTTTATTCTCTTGTTATATTTTGAATTTTAGTCCGTTTTGTTTTATCAGTCTTTGTATGTATTTGTTATTTTATCGGCATCTTATTTGTATTATGTCTGGATATTTTAATTTTTTGAACAATTTATTTTTATTAGCTTGTATTATTCTGTATTTCATTCTGTATACTCCTCAAGTGATATTACCTGTAATTTATATATAGTTCCGAGTACAGTTCAATATGGATAGGGATATGGAAATATGCTTTAAATTTTTTAAATTATTAACGTATGTAAATACTATATCTATTTGTATGTTAACATGAATAAATAAGTTTGAAGTTTATTCTGTTATAATATTTGCATTTTAGGCTGAACGAACTATTTATAAAAGTTTCGAAAACTGCAAAACATCGAAAGATGTGCAGAAAACGAGATTTGTAGAACTAATAGCTAATTTAATTATATGTTAATTTTGTTGGTTTAAGAAGTAGTTCTCAAACCCAAAGAACAATGTTTGTTCATTTTGCCAAAGGCACAAAGGTTGTACCAGTGTCAGGCATCTGCGGAGTTCTACAAATCTCGTTTTCTGCACATCTTTCGATTTTTGCAGTTTTCGAAACTTTTCTGTAGGTTCACTTCTATTGAATAAAATTCCAACTAGTCTCAGGGTAATTTCCCTGACTGAAGAAGACGAACCAAAGTCGAAACAAGCACCAAAGTTTACAGGTTTTTGGACCAAAGAATACTTTTGCTTTCTTTGAGTACCAAAGACTCTTTGCTTTTGTGTGTCCAAAAGGTTAATCGTGCCGCGAATTTTGCGGAGATTTGCGAAATCTAAAAGGAGCACCACACTTTTGCTTTAAACCAAAGGTTACTCGAAGCGAGTAAATTGGGTCATCAGGATTCACCTTAACCTTGTATTATAGTAAGGATCCCATTTTGATGGTAGCTTTCGACCTTTCTGGGTCTCATCAGTTAGGCGATAAAGCCTAAGAGCTAATTTAATTATATAAACTATTTATAATGCTCACCTTAATAAAATTACCTATTTTAGGTTATTCATCCATTTGTCGAAAACGTTATCAGTCAAAGAATTCAACAACAAACTAATTCCAATTTTAGCAATAGCGGCGATGACGATGGCAAGAAACGCCTGGCATTTTTAGATTTGCTTTTGCAAATTAAAGTAAATGGCCAGAATCTATCTAAGGAAGATCTCAGGGATGAGGTTAATACTTTTATGTTTGAGGTAAGGCTGTGTATGTTATTGATTATGTAATAATTGAAAATTATATAGTGTCCACAAAATGACTTTGGCAGTAGGCTCTGCACGATAGATAACCAAGAAAAGATATCATTTGAAAAACTCAAAAACCATAAATCTTACTAGTTACAAAAATGCGAGAAATAGTTATGGAGGAAAATGTTTGTATTTACCACAAGTTTATCTGGTCAGATGGTAATAATGGTAGAAATATTACCAGAATCTAGACTAAACACGATGCTTTGCAAGCAAAGTGAGGTGGAGGTCCACATTTGTTATACTAATATCATAGCATAGATGTTTGAAAACTTCAAATCATCAAAAGCACGCATTGTCAATAATAGAGAACTGAGAATTCATGTCAATCGCGTCATTCTACCGTCCATTTCTAAACAGAAGCATCTTACACATTTTCTCATTTTTCTTAATTTTGTACCACCTTTATCTACTTGAACATCGCTGTTGATGTTGAAATACTAAGAGTTTGAAAGAATAATTGTTATATTAATGCTGACATTGAGTGCAAAAACTTTAGGATTTGTGAAGATCATTTCGATGAATGTCAATTTAAGAACTTAGTTTTAAAAAGGCTTAATTGGAATGCTGTTCTTAAAGCTGTCACTGAACTTTTGCCTCCTGATGTTTTAGGGTCACTTCTACATTCCGTAGAGCATGGTTGTTCAAGTTCTTGTTATCAGAAGTCCAAAACAATTCGTTCAGTCCTCTAAACGTATCCACTCTACTTTTGAATTTTGAAAATAATTTGACGTTTAGTCTGTATAATTATTTTTAAATAATTAAATCAAATTGCTTAATAATATCACAATACATTCAGGATCAAACTAAATTTGTATAACTAAGATTTTTGGTTTTAGGGACATGATACAACTTCATCGGCTATTACTTTTTGTTTATTGATGGTTGCGACTCACCCAGAAGTTCAGGTAAAACCAAAGTTCCAAATTATGGGTATTAAATTATTATTATCATCAAAGTTTTTCTTACATTTGTTTCTGAATTTGACATTTTTACTTTTATAGCAAGCTAAAAAAAATGAATTCAATTTGTACTTTTAAGAAAACGCATCGATATAGGTATAGAAAAGAATAAACTTATTTCAAAGAGCAACTAATTTGTCACTAAACAAAATAAAAATATACATAGTGCTCCATTTAAATTTAGAAAGTTTTCAATATTCGAATTCTTTCACAATGAACCTTGAATTGTGACCACTCTGTACATTTCATGCAAAGTTTAGAGGTTTTTTAAGATTTGCTATTTCCGTTGCTAGCCCGGAAGCTAGGTAAAAACTTTATAAGGATTATTTTATCACCATGCATTTGCAAAATAATTAAAAAGGTGAAGATATCTCAAAACCTTTAGACTAAGGTAAGAAATACATAATATGTTTGATCAACATTGCCTAGAATCTCAACGGAAGTCCTAAAATATAAAAAATACCATGTTGAATTTTTAAAAAAACTATAATGATTTTCTGGTGCTTCATATGTCAAAATAATTTAATTAAACTTTCTTTCCTAGGATAAGCTACTGAAAGAACAAGTTATGATCTTTAACAATGACATAAAAGACGCAATACCTTCGTTTACTCAGCTTAATGAAATGAAATACTTAGAATTGGTAATTAAAGAAACATTAAGGTTATTTCCATCAGTTCCATTATTCGGGCGAAAACTAACCAAGGATCTTGAATTTAGTGAGTTTATATTATATAATTACCTAATTAATAAAATCGTTTCTCATGAATTTTAATCTACGCACAATGGAGGTAATATATATAAAATAGATCTCTCCATCTCTTGAATATCATCCACCTGCCGCGCTCTAACAATACTTTTTTTTAGAGGGAGTATTGTACCCAGAAGGTTTACCTATTATGCTGCTTCCATTTTTAGTTCATAGAAGTAAAAAATATTTTTCGGACCCGGAGAAATTTATCCCTGAACGGTTTGAAAACCACGACGGAAAACTACCATTTTCCTATACCCCATTTAGTGCTGGACCTAGGAATTGTATAGGTAATATACCCATCGTTAATAGTTTATGTGAATATTTTACCAGGTGACGACAAATAAAGGGTGCAAGTAACTTGTTTAGGAGGCAAAAGGTTTTTACAATTTTATTAAGTTATGATACGGCAACGGTGTAAACATAAAGAGAGATAGGTATACGTTTTCTATACAGCTAACGTTTTGGATTTAATTCTTCCGTTGGTTAAGCTTATCTTTATTCCTTGGTTTTAGAAAAATTGATTAATACGTACTTACCTCCGAAAACATGGATTAAAGTGGTACTTTTAGTCCCTAGGGACTGAAATAATTTTTTAATCCCTAGAAATTAAAGTAAGTTAATCGAATTAGAATGCAAAATTGAGGTGTAATTAAACATAGAACAAATTTCAGTAACTTAGAATTACTCTAAGAACTAAAACCTAATTTTTTTTACTGTTATTAACATCAACATTTATGCTTACTCCACTACAGTTACAGTTAGGTCTAAAAGTGGCGGATAATTGGAGGCAGTATTTTTAATAATTAATTGTACAGCAAAATTTTTTACACTCCGTTCTTCACACAATTTTTTATAATCTGTTAACCATTTCTCATAGAGATGGCAACATTTTTGAGGTAGTAGCTGGTCAATAGCCTCTTCAGCGGCTTTTTCAATGTCCATCTTTGGAATTCTTATGGTTCTGGTGGATCGACAGTCTATATAAGTTAAATTTTTGGCAAATCAACTTGCTAGCATCATACTGACTATAACTTCTTAAGTGTCATAGCAATTTGTCAAAAAGCACCAAGATTTTGAGTGAAATGTAATGTCAGCACTATAATAACCAATAACTAGCACGACATTTTGTAAATAGAGTACCGTTATTTTACTTTTTTGTCTTTAATTAATTTTCTTTAGATATTTTTGCAGGGTGCATAAAATGGTGTAAAAACCACTGGACTGAAGTAGTATACTTTTATCCCACAGCAAAGTAGTATACTTTTATCCCACAGCAAATTTATACTTTTCCCCTCGGTATAGAAATCCAGTAGTTGATTTATTGAATATCGATTTCTCTTGTGAGTTTAAACATTTTCACAACTTTTTTACCAAAAAAACAAAATAGTACCGGTAAGCCTATTCAACGGAGCTGTTTATCGAAATCCAAGGTCCTTCGCTGTCGGCATCGGTCACAAAAGGATTTTGAAATCCTTCTGGCATAGAAAATAATGTAAAGAGTACTTTTGGTTAATATATTTATTCTTGTGCTTGTACTGCTTACTGATTCTACTTGCGTGCGTTAACGGTTAACGAAGAGTTTTCTAAGACGCTTTTCGGGAATTGTAACTTTTTGGGAATTTATACATAAAATAAGTAAAAGAAAAGGGCTCCCCCGAAAGTAAAACTCACGAGCCGCCACTGGTACTACTGCTTAGAAGAGAACAATCAAATTTATCATTTTTTTAAAGTCCCAGGAGGTCCACTCCTTTTTTTGTCGATTTAGCTCATAACATTTAAGTCAAATAGTAACTGATAAAATATGTCATTATTGTAACATTAATTTGACATTATTGTACAGTAAAAACAACTACTAAAACTAGCTAGCTAAGCTAAACTAAACTAAAAGTTAACTTAACACTTTATTTATGTAAATGTTAACTTATTTTATAAATTACATTTCTCAAGTGACTTAACTAACTGCGATACTCCATTTCTGCCTGCAGTAACTTTTAGTTTGTAAAAAAGTTAATATTACTGTTTTTTAATCACGTCAACAGATCGTTTTGAATATATTTAACTTTTATTTACAACCATACATGTAATGTTGACATTACTAACCTTATTAAAGGCTTGAAAGTGTCACATTACCTACGTCTACTTCCCTCTTCCATTTCCCTCATTGTTTAAATTGTTTAAAGGTATGCTCCATTACTATGGCACTGCAACCAGAACATATGTGATGACGCAACCAGCATATTTTTGTATGGCGTCAAAACAATAAATGACATATTTTGACATTTTTACTACATTTGAAAAAATCAAATATCTAATTTTCAATTAACGGTGTGGTTGTAAATAAAATAGTATAAAAAACTTCGGAGGGAAGTTTTCATTACTGTCTCGAGATTAAAGTTAACCTCGACGCTTCGCGTCTCGGATAACTAACTAATCTCTCGACGGTAATGAAACACTTCCCTCTTCGGTATGTAATGTACTATTATCTACTTTCATTTAGTAATATGAATTTTACAGTTCTGTAAATCGTTTTGTAAGGGCATCTATTACAGCACTAGTGCTGTAATAGATGCCATTACAGCACTAGTGCTGTAATAGATGCCCTTACAAAACGATTTTTAATAGCAGGTGCATTTTTATTTTTAAAAATGCCTTTTGCTAAATATTTTTATTCATAGATGAAAGTAGATAAAATTTTGTACAATATTCTTGTTGTAAATTCATATAACTACACTCGATGTTTGATTAAACTCGGCTGACGCCTCGTTTAACAACTTTAACATCTCGTGTTGTAATATGAATCTTTACAACACTTATATCGTAAATATCTATTACACGTTATTTATTTGGATTTTCGTACTCATTCAAAATGAGTACTTTTACATATTACCTTAACATACCAAAAATAATAAGTCTAATTGTTGAGAACAAAATGGACCATTTCACAATTGGGCTTTAGGGAAGTGAAAAAGTACTATGAATTATTTAAGATGGAAGAAACTAAAACATCTGAAATATTTATATATGTTTAAATAAAAAATATTTAAGACTTAGTACTAAAATAAAATCCTAGATTCCAGAAACTACCGGAAAGAAAGAAATTAATCTCTGTGTCCAATGACAGGATGCTACACTGCTGCTACCTGTAGACCGGTTTCGAACTCTTGGGTTCTCGTGAGTACAGGGCAAACATGGCAAGTGAGCATATCGATCATTGGAAAATCGAATTACCTTATAGCTACAATATTGATCCGCGTAGGCAGTACAATATAGGTATTTTTTTTCCAGCAGTTTCTAGCAATCTAAAGTGAAAAATATCGTATGGGACTATAAACACAATTGTATTTATATTTTTTATTTTATAGGTCAAAAATTCGCTATGCTTGAAATTGCATCCGTAGTTTCCAAAATTCTGCGAAACTTTGAACTGGGACCAGCAGTACCAGAACACAACATACAACTTGCTGTAGAAGTAATTTTAATTTCTAAAAATGGAGTTCGAATCTCTATAAAAAACAGGACGTATTCAAATATAGAATAAATATTAAAAGCAATAATTAAATTATATATAAATATTTATTATATAGCAAGTATAGTTAGAGTAGATAGGTAAATTATGTATTATTAATACCTATGCCATATTATGTACGAAAAATAAAAGATAAAATTAATTTATAACTTATTTCCGTAAAAAATAATTGCCACAAACACAATTCCTTTGGATTTTTTGTCCAGCCCTTAAAACGTCGTTTTTCGTAGTAGATAAAAAAAAACGTCATTATTAAAGATAGATATGATAGCTCTTTCAAAAAATAAATAAGTATCGTTTATAGGCTCATTTAAATACACCGAGTGTTTATTTGAAAAGTTGACATCTCCTTTATCTGAGTCTACGTGCGTATGAGAGTAAATCGACGACACACGGTAAAAATAAAAGAGAACGAAATTTACGTATGTGTTACTATGAAATAGTTTAGCTCTCTATCCCCTGGATCAACCCTCTTAAAGATCTTAAATGGGAAGGTGGGATTGCAAAGATATTTTCATTATGTAGGTACCTAAAATTTGCCGGTTTCTTTATTGGGGTGTAATTTTCCCACAAGTTATGCACATTTAAATTTTAAAATTTCAGTTGCCATAGCCGATCGGCCTTCTACCTCTAACTAGTCCTCCGTAGTTCCAGGTAATACTAAATAGAGCGCTGAAAACTATTGATGATGTACCCAGGTACACGATGAATCACATACTTCATCAAGACTTTCGTATGCACACAATAAATGAATTTTTCACAAAAATTATTACAGACGTACGGACGTATTGACAAACCCATTAATCACGAACTCATACAGAAGATCTAGACCAAACAGTACGTACAAGCTACCGAAAGACTGGCTCCCTGTTGGTCCAATCCCATAGCAGAGAGGCACTACCAATATCAGAGTTAATAAAATAGGCGCCAAAACTTTGCAGTACAAAAACCCTTTCAATCAAAAAAATACAAACAAGAATAACCAAGGTAAAAGTAAATTTCAAAATGTCTACAAGTGATAAAACCTAAACAGTTTACGAAGAATCAAATGAAGTCGCAGGAGCAATCTTAACTTAAAAAAAAAAGAACAGAGAGATCCTAAGTAGTAGAAAAACACAGAAGAAACAACCCAATTGCAGGAGTGTCAAAACGAAACGTATGATGACTTAAGTGATAAGTGATAAGATTGATAACCATCCGTCGACTGTTAGTAGTGTAATGTTATTGTCATTGGTTGCTTGTGCACACGTAATTACAAATAGACGAAATCAATTCGATTATATTTGCGACAAGAAATTTTCATGTGAAATGTCATATTATTATAATAAAGTTCGGGATTTAGTTAATTTATTCGAAAACTGAACAACTGAGGTTGCCCGCTTGATTCCACCCAGAGCGATGCATGGTAAAAATACACGACGAGCCACTGCAGGCCACCCGTACATGGTTCAGCTTAACGTCCCTCGAACGACACTGTTTAAAAATGCCTTTCATCTGTAGAACGTCGTCACTCTGGAACGAATTCCCTGAGACCGTGTTCCCGAACGAGTATAATCTCCAAAGATTCAAAACCAACGTGAATCGTTTTCTGCGCACATGTGCTGCTCACAGAGCGCCATAAAGTATATCTGCAGTCCTGTGCCTTATCCTACAAAAAAAAATAATCATAAGTCCGCGAAACCAGTCGTATCAAGCAATTTTTTCTTCCTCCCTCTTCTTTGGGTACTTTCCTTTATGATTTTCTGCTGAAAATGCATATATTAACTAACCTGAACTGTTCCCAGGCCATGATGTAACTGTGCTGCTTTTTTCACGTATCGGGTTAGCATGGATTCATGTGTATTAAATTAAATACCGTCTTACTGATCACAAAATTGTCGACAAGTGTCAAACAGCCCTCAACGTCTACTTTCAAAATTGGATCAAACATGAGGAATATTCAGATGTTTTATGATGGTTGTCAAGGTAATCAGGCGAGCAAGCGTTGTAGTTACTTTGTCGCTCGCTCCTCCGAAAAGTGTTACTTTGTGCTTTCTTTTGGAAGCGCAAAACTGAACTTTGCGCTCGATTGTAGGAAAAATATTTTAAATAAGTTCAAAAAAAAAGTTAAGTGCTATCTTCTTGACAAATTTTTTTACGACGTAGGTGAATACCATAACATTTTCCTCTAAGTGCCTTATGATGTATCACTTTAGATCTACTATTGTTGAATTCCTGACAATGTCGGCAGCTAACACTGGAAATTTGTATGGCTGTATATTTTATAAATAAATAAATAAAGTAATTGATTAAAAAATTATTTAAATTAGTTTAAATAATGGATATCTAATAAGTTAATTAGAATGAAATGATTGCCGATAATATTTCATTTTACAGGATGACTGAACTAAAACTTTAAAAAATTGCGTTACGTGCTATGATAATTTAATTTTATTATAGAGTCAAACATTAGTTTGACTAAAGGCAGAATTATTGTTAAACGACTTCTAAACCCAAAGATAAAAAGAAGGCATTCAAAAACATTTTTACGCACTTCAACAAGATTAAGGAATCTCACGTATTATGATCATAACTATATAATATAAAGGTCTTAAAACCTTCTATTTTTCGTTCTAATTTCAATTATAAATTTGACATATTATAGTAATAAATAACCATGAAAGTAAGTGAATATTCTGTATTTACAACCGTATACAGGGCGTCCCAGAATATGTGGGCAATCTCCCGGATTCAGGTAGAACCCATAAAAATAATTTGGCAAGTTCCTATAATTTTTTTCCCTGGAATTTGCTTATTGTTAAATAACTTTTGAAGCACTAGGTGTAATTTATTAATTAATTAATATAATGGTTACTAAGTAAGTCTTCTTAAAATGGATAATTTTAATCACATTTCGATTATATAGTTTGCCAGGGAAGGACTAGCTCTAACACAGTAATGCTATTTTGTTGTACACCCCGTACGACAAAGGCACAACAGTAATATTTTTGGACAGCTTAATCCTTAAACTAATAAAAGTATTCTTGATCGACATCGATGAAATGAACTGTTTACGAAAAAAAAATATTGTTGTTCAATATGCTCTTTTTCATTGGTTGTCATCTTCATAAAATTCCTTTCTTGTTGCTATTATTTTTTTGACATGTACTAATTTAAATAAGGATATTTATTTCAGTGTCAGTTGAAATAGAGTGTTTTGAAAATTGCGATTTATCTTTTTGATTTTTTCCTGAATATGCCAGCATGCATTTAATGTATGAGCTTGCATCATGTAATACTTTAGAATTCAGAAGGCTTTATGAAGAACGATTTTCAAATAGAAGAATACCTGATAGGAAAACTTTTGAAAGAGTGGATCGTCATTTAAGAGAGACAGGTAAAAAATAATTTTAGGAAAGTTTAACAAAGGCAGTTACAATTGTGTAAATGAAATCCATAGCGGTGAGCGTGTTGAAAAGAACACCCTAAATGCCGTAGTAGCAGATCTTTCGTGTCCGAAAACTGGCTGTCGAGTTTGATTGCCTAAAATTTACAATCTATAGAATTCATAGAGAGCAATAGTTGCATCCGTACCATCTTTAAAAGTCCATGCGCTTCTTCCCGAAGACTTTCCGCGGAGGAGGGAGTTTTATAACTTGGTTTCAGATCGGCATAGAAATGATGAAGATTTCATTAGTTCAGTTCTCTTTACGGAAGAAGCTGGATTTTCTAAAAACGGCTTCATAAACTCCCGTAATTTACATTTATGGGCAGAGGAAAATCTCCATATTTCTATTGTAGCGCATCAATTTAAACCCATCAACGTGTGGGCCGGAATCATCGGGCAACATTTAATTGGGCCACTGGTATTGCCAAGAAGGTTAACTATAGAACTTTATTTATAATTTCTTCAAAACAATTTACCAGAAATTTTAGAAGATCTACCTCTGCCAAGACGACGTAATATGTGGTCAGTGCATGAAGGGGTCCGGCCACATTTTAGTCTGGTAGTTTGAGAACACCTAAACTTCAAAAATCTTAGAAAAAACAATTCACATTTAATAACGTGTAAAAACGCATTATTTTTAATAATATTTACATATTGTAAGAAAAAACTTATTTGCATCTAGTGACAGATATTTCTTTTATGGTCTCGAATTATTTCATCCTCAACCACCAAAGTAATATTTTGAGTACATGTACCTACAGAAAAACTGTTTTAAACAACCGTGCAAAGCACGATTTTGCTTTTCCTAAAGGGTGTATAAAGCAGCATTTTCGTGAGGAATTTTATATATTCGCTAGGCGACTAGTATAGTATAGGGTTTTGTGTGCGCGAAAAACCTAAAAGGGAAACATGATTTGGTAAACCGGGTAAAAAGTAGCAAACCATGAACTTGTTTTTAGCTAATTTTGATGGAAGCTTTGATCACGCAAATTGTCTTTGACGCTCTTAAGAAATTGTGAAAAATTAACACTTTACCCTTTTAATACATAAATAGCTATTATTGAATTTAACACTTCTGGTTTAGTTGCTGAATACTAATTATTAATAGTAGGACAGTTGTAATGTCTGTGCGTTTTAAGAAGTCCGATATCGGATTAAATCACCAAGGGATGTTATCGCTTTTAAAACAGTAAGTCGGTTAAGTTACAATATCTTCGCACCTTTGCTATACTTGATCACACCGAACATCCCACTGGTTTACTGTATTCTATTACTGGGCGAAATCAGGGGTTTCAAAACAAAATTATCTTAGAATTACGCGTTGAGCATAAATAATAATTAAATAGTTAATTAAATTATTTTGCTATTATTATAGTTAAATCTATATAATAATCGCTATTTTCCAAGAACCAATTAAAATTTGCTCAAGTGCGGGATGATTAAATATGTTAAAGATTTTGTCAGGTATATACTTTTCCGATAATGACATTATTTTGGGATTATTATAATTAAATCTTCATAATAATTACTATTTTCCAAGAAATAATTAAAATTGTTGACGAATTAGCCCTCAAATATGGACATCAAGTTTTGAGATTGCCGCCCTACCATTGTCATTACAACGCAATTGAATTGGTATGGGGTATTAGCAAGAACTATTATGACAAACATGCCTGTAAAAATATCGGTAAGCCTAGCGCTATAAAGTTATGGGAGGAGGCGCTTGGCCAAGAGGGCAAAGAAGAATGGCGGAAATGCATTGCACACAGAAAAAAATATTTTTGAATCTTATGAGACAGAACAGGTTATAGACGAAGTAAGACCGTTAATTATTACGAATGATGATGATGATGACGATGATGTTGATTCTGATGAGTCTGAAAGCATGGGTGAAATTTCAAATGCAGAGGAAGACTACTTTTAGTAGTACCTATCTACAAGTAGGTACGTTCTGTCGCAAGACTACAAAATCGGTTCTTTTTAGAACCAAAACTTTATAAAAAAGAATTCGTAAAACTAATTAGTCTGAATACTACAAAAGCTAAAAAATTATTATTTTTCTTTACCTAAACTAATTTTTTATTTACTTTAAAATATTTTATTTAGAAAATGTAATTCATCAACATCCAAAATTACCGTCAATATAATTTATTGTTTGAGAGCCACCGACATAATGCTCAAGAGGTTTTATGGCTTAGCGGACTTCTTAAAACGCACAGACTTTATTCATCTGTCATTAAATTTTTGTTAGGAATAATAAAAGCGTTTCACTCAGTATACACGAAATTAAAAAGTGTATTTTTACTTTAGAATCGGGTAAAGTTTATAGTTACTTAATCAAACCTTGAAAAACTTCTAAATCCTTTTACGTTGTCAAATCAGAGACTATCGCATTCTACTCGCTATTTTTAGCAATGGATGTGTTAACTGCAATTATTTATGTAATTGCCAGTGTTCTTTTAATAATATCATTTATCATTATAATTTGCATTCTAATAATGAATAAAATTAAAGATAGATCAGTATATTTAAAGAATATTTCTGGACCAAAACCCTTTTCACTTCTTGGAAACTACTTTGATTATGTTGGAGGAACAAAAGGTATGTATGACACATATATTTATTTTATAGATATATTTTTGCTTTTGCAAAAAACTACAACAAAATATATTGTTAGTCAAGGACAGTGGCGCAGTCAGAAAATAAGCTCGGAGGGGGCTGTAAAAAAATAGTGCCGCAGACGAAAAATTTTTGGGTGCCACGCCCTTCTTTCAATGATGATGCTTGGTTTTCAAGTAAGAAAAATAAAAAATACAACTGAAAATCACAAAAACAGACAGACTCAATTTTTTTGTAATTTTACCTTTATCTTAGGTAGCTAAGCTCGCTCGGGGGGGGGGGGGGGGGCTGCAGCCCGGTAGCCCCCCCCCCTTGTTGGCGCCACTGGACGATAGTGGCAGTAAATGGGCAAACTATTGTAACCATCAAACATTCATACCTAATTGATATTTGAATCGATAAGTATTCCAGATGAAAATTAAATACAAAACTAAACCAAAACGATTTCACATAAAAAAATTTGAATTCGAAATATTTATAGGATTGAACGTATTGCACGCATTGCAGTGGCTGTGTTATTCCGAATGCAGCAACTGCTTTGATAAATTGTAAATTACGTAAATGATACTAATATTATAATTAAGAATGAAAACATTACAAATTTACTTAATGACTCTGAAGAACAATTTCTAACATAAAATAGAGGGTTTCACGACAATGGTCTTATGTTGTTTTGTGAAAGATGTATAATTTTTGTATTGTTTACTTTTTTATACCTATGTTGTTTACTGTAATGTGCCAATATTTTAATGACGTGTTTCAAACTTTGTAATCATTACAAATATGTTCTGAAATAAATGCTTATCTATCTAACTATTTATCTATGGCCACCCGGTATGTAATTTCCGAGTTCCAAATTATTCTAATCACCAATTTGGGGTACACTGTGTATACGCAAGTCAGTCAGTAATACATTTAAAACGTTTTTTTTTAGTTATCCTTAAAAGATTTCTAGAACAGTTGGAGAAATATGGAGACACCATAATAATTCATAATGGCACATTTAGTTGGATACTAATTACTGTGGACTACGAATTTACTGAACTGCTTTTGAAATCTACGAATCATATAGACAAATCTGAACAGTACACATATTTTGATCGTTGGCTTGGACAAGGCCTGCTTACAAGTACCGGTAAGTGAGTTTTTAAAATTAATTGTTTAATACTAGATTACAAGGAGGCAGGAAGTCTTCCTTTGGCAGGTTTTTGGCCGGCCGTACCGGTTTTACAGTTGAACATTGTATATTTTTTGGACCTTTTTCTGTAAATCCGTATCCATAAACAGCTCAACTAACACAATTTTGTATCATCAGTTAGGTCAGTTTTTCGCGAGAAAGCTGTTAATACTTAAATGTCAAAACGTAAACTGAATTGTTAATAGCAGCGAAATCGCAAACAAAGTATGAGTTCAAAAAAAAATGTTTTAAAAAAATGTAGTTATTAATAAACTAAACTATTTACATGACGAAAATTCTCATTTTCGGTATGACATGATCAATGTCATTTTTATATAAACAACAGTCCTCTTATCCGATCGACCTTTTTCTTTAGAGGCCAGGGAGAGGAGGCCTACTTTTCAGAATTGGCAACCCTACTCGTAAGTTAAAAATTAACCATGTAAAGTTTAAAACAAATGTACCTATACTCTACTTTTTAATACTGCAGCACTATAGGTACCTAATATCTAAACCTAGCCATTTTTGAGATATTCGAAAATGTATTGAAACATTATTGCGAGATAATTGTTTAAACGTACTTATTGAAAGCAGATTAAAGAAATGAAATGAGGTGTTTAAAGGGCATTCCATTTATTTATCGACAATATTGCGTAAAATTATTCAAAACATTAGTGATAATATGTTTCTTCGATTCGTCGGCACTCAATTTCGATTCTTTCTTTTAGCTCTTCTATATGATTTGGCTTGGTTTTGTAGACAACATTTTTTAAATGCCCCTACAAGAAATACTTAATCGAAAGGGGTTAAATCTGGTGACCGCCCTGGTCACTAAATTGCACCTCTATTCATCTTTCAAAAATACTTCGTTCAGATAATCCCGTACTTGTCTGGCGTAATGTGATAGTGCACGGTCTCCCCAATATCATTATATTAGGTTTATCCTTAAGGTGACCCCTTGTTATGCCACAGAACGGTTCAGGTCCATAGTCCATAGGAAGGTGCCTGTGCGCAAACTCTTTAGTAAGTGGGTCAGCTTATTGCATGCCTAGGCTCCCACATCCGATGTTATCTAAGTGATCTATCCTTCATAACATTAATTACTCTTAAGCTATTAGGAGTCCTATACTCCGGTCTCGAAATAATTGGCAAAACTGTTCATATAACCATTAACGGTGTGTGACAAAAATAACTAACATTAATTCGCCCACTCTTAAGTTAAATAAAAGCAATCCAAGCCGCTTGGGAATATTGTGGTCATTACATGTTGCCAAGTTTTAATAGATTTCACTGAAATTTCCATAAAATTTATCGAAATCGGCATGTCATTAAGGGCCTTTTCACCCTATGGTACCTATTTTATTTAATTTGGCAACGCAGGTAGGAGCGCTCGCACGCTTTCTTATCGCCTCTAACCAGCGTTTAGTGTCGTAGACAAGTTTTAATCAAGAGAATATTAGCAATTCAGTTTTATTATTTTGGTGTTATTTTGGTGGTTATTCAAAACAGCAAATATTATAATGCAGGCGAGCTCTACAAGTGATAGTAACCAACAAGTTACAAATGACGTCATTTAAAACCTGGCGAGCGTACAATGGTAAAAAATGTGTATAAGGGAATTCTTAGTACACAGAGTGGAATATCATTCACTGATGCAGCAGAACTTTGTGCCACATTGACTAAGACATCTTGCCGTACTGTTTATATAACTCTTAAGGGCAATAGGAATACTAAAGTGTCCGATCAGAAAGAAACAAGAGGACGGAAAAAGATTTTTATTGATCAGCAAACAAAGTTAGCCCTTCGTCGGAAAGTGCATGCATTTTTTTTTAAATGAACTTTCGAATTTAAAAAAAATTCTGCCGAAATGGAAAGGGATGAAAATATGCAAAAAATTTCACGAAGAGTTGTACTGCGCACAGTACGAGAATGGAATTTTCGATTTTTAAGACGAAATCGCAGTCTTTTGGTGGAAAAAGAAGAAATCGTATTGTGGCTTAGAAAGTATCTAGAAGAAATACAACAATATCGCTGTGCAGGGAAAAGAATTTACTTTACGGACGAGACATGGTTAAATGAAGGACATACTGTGAATTACATTTGGCAAGATCTCAACATTAAAGATGCACGTAACGCGTTTATCAATGAACTGTGAAAAGGTCGTCGGTTAATTATAATCCACATCGGGAGTGATTCTGGTTTTCTTGAAGGTGGGTTAAACGTGTTTGAATCTCGTAAAACCGGTGATTATCATGAAGACATGAACTCGGGAGTGTTTGAAGATTTGTTTAAATCCATCTTACACCGTATTAAACGTGAGTCGGTAATCGTAATAGATAATGCACCATACCACAGCCGTGGGTTGAAGCTTTGCTAACTTCCGCGTGGCGAAAAGGCAAGATGACTTGAAATTGACTGGCTCCAAGAAAAAAATATTGAATTTGGCGAGAAAATGCTTAAAGTGCAGGTGCTCGATCTTGCAAGACTCCACAAAAAAAAATATACGAAATATGTAGTGGATGAAATGGCTCGCGAACGAGGTGTTACAATATTACGTTTACCGCCTTAACATTGTGAACTAAATCCAATCGAGCTTATATGGGAACAGATAAAAAGCGAAGTCGCGCGTGAAAATAAAACTTTTAAATTGAAAGATATAGCGACAGCGAATGTACATGCAGCAGATTGGCGTAAGTGCGTATTACACGTCAAGGGCGTAGAAAAAAAAATGTGGGACTTAGATGTACGCGTTGCAGTCATGGTACAACCTGTTATTATAAATCTTGCAGATGACAGCAGTAGCGACAGCAATGAAATGTTTTCATCGTCAGATAGTGAATAATCGCTGTAATGGTAATAATGAATTTAAAATTGTAACGTATTGTCATTATAACACTTTTTAATGTCGGCGTGGAGTATAATTTGTCAAATTATCATCAAGTAGTGTTCATTAGGTAACAATAGTTAGGAAATTTATAAACATTTATAATTTAGGTTTAGGTTTTGCCCTTAATCCACTATTATATGTTTCTATTATTATGTAGTATAATAAAAACATTATGAAAATAACTTATACCGTTGCTTTATTATTCTTTTTGGATTTTATACCTGCGTAATTTAATTTCTCTAATTACTTCATTAGATCACCAAATGTAAAAGCTTAATTTATTTTTCAGTTTAATTTATAATATTATATTTATTATAGTAAATGTAAATATATTATAATACTTAGTAAACAAAAAATTCATATATTTTTTGGATTATTATTGTTTAAAATGACACGCCTCTGGAATTGGCGTTCCCCATACGTCTTGCACACCCCGGTAAAAATGAGTCACTGTCAATTATTTTGGTACCGGAGTATAGAACTTACGAAATTGTTTGTTGCAAAATTGTTTAGTTAAGGGTACTAATCTAAATTAGACATATCATACGTTTTTTTTGTGGGATTTGTTAAAAATAGTCCTATACAGGGTGTTACTTAATGATAGGCCGTAATGTCATGGGCGTATTCCTAAACCAAATTCAAGTACAAAAGCTTATATAGACATGTGTCCTAAAAAGTCTGGTTTTTAAGAGACAGTGTCTCAAAGTTTAAAAAAAAAACGGTTCTTTGTTAATATCTCAAAGATCCTTTTGCCGATATTGGTGAAATTTGGCAGTGTTGTTTGTTGTAATAAGACGCTAAGTTAGCATTGACTAGATGATAATTATAAGTTCCAGTGGCGTCCCGGGGGTAGTCTCACGAATAATACCTCGTTTCGAGAAAAAAATTTTTTGCCATGCGATGAAGTGGCTTTTATTTTTTTCTCAAAAACGAAGTAAGATACAAAAAAATATCGAGAGGAAAAAAATGTTATTTTTAGCTGCTTAACCAAAAAACAATAAACCAACTTTTAAACAGTGGCGTACATTTTTTTGTCAATATTATTCGTGAGACTTCCCCCCGGGACGCCACTGGAACTTATAATTATCATCTAGCTAGTGCTAACTTAGCGTCATAACACAACTAACAACACTGCCAATTTTCAGCAAAATCGGGAAAAGAATCTTTGAGATACTAATTAAAAAACGATTATTTTTTAAACTTTGACACATTGTATCTTGAAAACCAGACTTTTAGGACATTTGATTCAGGAATGCGCCCTTGGAATTACGGCCTATTATTAAATATCACCCTGTATAATAAGAAAGATCATAAGGCGGTCAAAAAACATTTAAAAATGATGAATCACAACTGGAAATCACAGTTCTGTACCAGTTTCAAAAAAGTACTCGAAAAGATTTAGTATTGTAAGCTTTGTTGTATATTTTTTTAGGTTCCAAATGGAGGTCTCATCGAAAGGCAATAACTCCGGCGTTTCACTTTTCTATGCTACCAGAATACGTTGGTGTATTTAATAATGTGGGTGACGTCCTAGTTAGAAAATTGGAAAAAGATGCGGGCAAGGATAGCGTAGAAATTTCTAAAATATTGTCTTTGTGTGCTCTTGATGTGATATGTGGTAAGTTCAATTATTTAATTATAAAAGTACTTTAGTTGAAAGCAGTCGCTGGCGTTAGCACTCTTGTCTTCCTATTTCTTGGTATTTTTTTGGTCTCAAAAGATAAGACCAAAACATAATTAGTAGTTGCAAGACAAGAGAAGACACATTCGTTTCACATATATTTTATTTTAATACACACACCGGTGCATATAATACCCCGACCGCAATCTTGCTCTTGCTGAACGAATATAATATTATTATTCAAATTAATACACTAAAACGGCTGACATTTCTTAAACTACCGTCAGGAGTGATTTGTAAAACCGTAAACAAATTTGAATGTCAATTTATTAAGAAAAATATTGCAGATCGAATTTGACCTTAAAAGTAAAATCAAAATCATGGGAAATTACAGAATATTAAATTGAGTAAACAAATTTCTATTGTAACAATGAAAAAATAAAAATAATAACAAAAAAAAAGGAAGAGAAGAGGGGAAGAGATTGAATTAGGGAAAATAAAATTATCTTCTCATTGCTCAAGTGATTAAACCGCGGCTCCTCAGGTATAGTCGTGATTCGAAATTTAATAGTATTATTTACGCTCTTCCAGAAAATATTAGGCGCCAGACAGCCAAAGAGACTGTCAGAAAATAGAAAGAAATTAGACCAAAGGGGCCAATGAGAGAAGAACTTTAAGCAAAAAATTGGTTTCGAACCACAGAGTACTAATAACATAATAACCTTATTAATAAGCCAATTGATCAAAAGGATATTAATGAATGGAGAATTTCCTAAATAGAGAAAGAAGAAGAATGCAATAAAACAAGAGTACAGATTATGTTTTAATAGAACTTATTTATTAACCTTAGTAGGGAAAGCAGAAAATATCACATTAAGCATTGCAATTCCAAGTTACGGAGGACAAGTAGTGTAGTTAATGCCTACTTAAAAGGTAGCTTTCGTTTTACAAATATACACCTCACATTTAAACAAAAAACAGGCGTGATGCCTTACACTCAATTATAAAAATAATTAACCATTACAATAAATTAATATGGGACGCCACTGATTTTAAAAGGAGAATTCCATTTGCACGTTAGGGTTCCATTTAGGATTAAGGTTCAAAAATTAATAAATAATAAATTTGAAGAAGTAGTCCATACTTGCAGTGGAGTGTAGGTAATAAATTAAAACAACACTTCTGTCTTCCTCCACAAATATTTTATATTTTAAAAAAATTTTAACGATTGTCCCTACATGTTTCGACTATATATACAGTCATCCTCAAGGGAACTATTTGGATTGAAATTATAGGTGATCATCTTATTGAAACTTGAATCTCTACCACAAAGATTTACTGGCGAAGGGTACCGAAGGTTTTTGGAGCACGAGCTTCCTGAACATTTAGAAGAAGTTGACTTAGAAACCAGAAGCAGGATGTGGTTGATGCACGACGGAGTACCGCTACACTTTAGTTAGGTTGCGCGTCAACTTGTGGATAAGAATAACCCTAACCGTTGAATAAGAAGTGCAGGACCGCGTCCCAGATCACCAAATTTGAATCCTTTGGATAATTTCCTGTGGGATCACTTGAATTCACTAGATTACAAAATTCCAGTCCCCAAATGAACAGAATTTAAGGGACAGAATATTTGAATCGGGTGTCATTATTAATCAGACACCAGGTATATTTGAAAGAGTTCGTCAATCAATGTTAAGGTGAATTGATGCATGCGTTGCAAGAGGCGGCGGTCATTTCAGCAGTTATTTAGTTGTAAATGTAAATTTTATTAACCTATTTGTAGAAGTAGTTTAGTCTAGGTCTTGTAAATGATCTAAGCTTGTCACATCACAACACAATCAATAAAAAACATATTTTTTTCCTTATTTTTCAAATAGTCTTATGCCCGGTTGTACAAATAAGGTTTAAGTTGGGTTTATAGAAAATATAACCTTAAGCTAGCTTATACTTAACCATTATGGTTTATTAATGAAACTAAGCTTATCATACAGATCTTCTCTCAAATAACCTGAAAAGTCAAGTTAGTTCAGGTTAGTTGTTTTATCAACCTGGAAAACGATTTCCCAAACTTGTTGTCTTAATATCCGGATAAATTAATTTTTGTTCGACTCTCAAAATATTCTCTTAACCTCTTAAGCCGGCTACGGACGATGAGCTATAATATAATATATATTATAGCTCACATATTATGAAAATATCGCTTTGCATTAAGAAGTGCAAGTCGCCGCGCATTGATGCTTTAATCTATATCTATATCCCGACTATACCAAGCGATATATTTCATGTCAGAACCAATATGCTTTCCAAGCGATTTTTAGGATATATATTTCCCCCCTCTTGCGTCGCGCTGCCCGCCAAGAAAGCAAACCGGCGTTGTTTACATGTTTTGACGTGTTTTGATAAGATGTGGTTAGATAACCAGAATCTTCGTGTTTCTTTTTGGTTACTAACCATAATTTCTAATAGATTGTCGCTTTCAGCATCTGATTAATCTTCTGATGAGCTATCAATGGTATCTAGCAATAACGAGTCATTAAACTTCACTTTCGCCATTTTCGCACCTATACCATATAGTTCACTGGATCAGTCTACTGTTTTGAAAAATAAAAAATATATAATATATTCTAGTCCGCTGCAGTAATAATATAATATAATATAATAGCTCACTGCCGAGCAATAATATATATTATATTATCGCTCATCGTCCGTAGCCGGCTTTAACCTTTGTACTCGCTTTATACTCATTAATAGAGAAGGAAACTTCAGCCCTGTGAGTGTCGTCCAGGTTGGAAAAAATGTTTTCTAAACTACTATTACGGGTGATTCTCGTGTTTTCAAAAACCATGCTCCTAATATTATAAGAATTTAACAATAAAGATAATACGTTTTTATTTACATTGTCTGGCAACGTTTCAATGATAAGGTTTCTTGATACTAGTACCATATTATTAAATGTAATATTTTCTAAAAGTTGCTCTAGTTTAACAAAAAAACATTTCTTTATTACCTGATGGAGGTCTATAAATGGATACAATTAATATCTTTTACGATTCAGTAAACATTCAACTTCCAGCACATTCAAATTCACCTTTCAATTATAAGCCACATATCCGTTTTACCACGACACAGTTCACACGTTTTTTTAAGTACACCGCACTACCACCATGTTGATCATCACCTCTGTAATAAGCTGCCCCTAATTTAAAATCTTTGATTCCTATTTACTGTAATTGTTGCTTTGTTTCCAATGTTCGGTTATACACAGGAAAAGACAGTTCGATGATATCTCTGTTAGTTTTTCCAATCTATCGATGCTGTTTCCAAGTGACTGAACGTTTTGGTGTATTAAACTGAATTGCCTTTCTTGCTCCATGCTCGATTGCCTATTTTTTTTCATTTGCTGCAGAAACGCTGGACATTTTTAGTTTTAATCGTTTGCAGTTTGGACAATCCAAGGGTGTAGCATCTTCTGAGCAATGTCTTGTATCGTGATCTTCCCCGCATTAATAACAGCATAATACACCCTTACAGTGTTTGGCTACGTGCCCAAATAGACAGCATCTGTAACACATTGCAATCTTATAGTATTCCTTATACATGTCAGTTCAAAAGTTGGAAAGCCGGAAAGCTGGGTATCGTTTTGGGCTCTGAATCTCCGATTAGGCGCTTTAGGATTTCTTCTTATTTTCACCTCCCCCTATACACTACCACATAAGGTTTGTAAAAATTTAAATGTAGAAACCTAACTTACCAAATATCGCATAAACGTTATAAAATCCTAAACGTGTCTAGATTTAAATTGTCTTCATTCTACCTACCAGTTTGGATTAGCTAGCTGAGGCGATTGTAAAGGGACAGTTTGTTTAAAATTAGCAAGTCGTAGTTGTTCTTTTTTAGAAGCTGCAATGGGAGTCAAAGTAAACTCATTGGAATGTGAAACTAAATATATAAAGAATATTAAAACAATGTGCTTGATTATAACGCAAAGAATATTTTCAATTGTTGGCAATTACTTGTATCCACTGACTAGGAACTATTTTAAAGAGAAGAAGGCACTGAAGGTAACAAACAGCAAAATATAATACATCAACCTTTGTAAGTGAGTAACTTAGCGCTGCGGAATATTTCAAGGTTTTAATTTTCAATTATATGTTGTCATCTGGTTTGTTAAATATTAATAGTTGTGGTTAGTCAAGTTAGTAATAAGCAAATATAAAGAGTTTTAGAGAAAACAAGTACCGAACATTTTTCTCAACCTTGTCAACTTACCCCTAAATATGCGTCCCGGTACTGAAGTCAATGTACGGTATTCATTATGATCCCTCATAAATCTATAAGTATGCAAGAACTAAATAAATCTCAATCTAAGTGATTTTTAGGTCATTCATAACCACGTTGACAATATCATTATCAAAAGAATTGAAAAACATCAGATAGAGCAAAGTGATACAACAAATAATAATATCGGAGACCAAACAGATGAATGCAAAATTAAACAACGTCTAGCGTTTCTGGATTTACTTCTAAAGTCACAAATTAATGGTAGGCCTCTAACAAAAGAAGAACTAAGAGATGAAGTTAACACGTTTATGTTTGAGGTGAGTAGTTGTATATTTTTAAAAATTTTAATTAGAGTCATTGAATGTTGACATTACTGACTTTTCAGATTAAAATTGTAAAAGGTTTAATTTTTTATTTTCATTTCTTTATTAGTACAGATCAATTAAAATATCTAGAGGAACGAGAAGTAAATAAATGCCATAAATTATTCATTATTAATGTGTGTGTGTGTTAATATTTATTGTGGTGGTAATATTGTCAACATACTAACAATATTTATTAATTAATGTTACTTGTAAAATTGCAAAACAATACCTATTTGAAAAATATATATTTAAGATTTTAGTTCATCTTTTATATTTAAAGTTATTTGTAGTATTGCAAATAATAATATTAAATATTAGGGTTTATTGTAATACAATAAATAGTAAAAGAATACTACTTGGCAAGCGGTAATCATAATATGACATACAAAAATGTATATATGTGAGAACTTTGTTCTCTAGCCACTTGCTGAGACCTTATACAATAAGGATTTACCAATTTATGCTAAAACATGCATTCTCTGGACTGCATGCCCCAACGAGCGCTAAATTAAATAGCAAAATTTGGTGTATTTTGACTAACACTGTTAGTACTAAAATACAAACTTAGATTGCATTTTTGTGCGCCGCCTGTATTATATTGCCTAGGCAGAAAAATATTGTGGCTATAGGGTGTTTCGATTTTCCAATAGTAGGTGTGCTCAGGCGCGTAACTACAGGGGGGCCTAGGGGGGCCGGGCCCCCCCCCCAGAGGTCGCTAGCCCCCCCCCCCCCAGAAAAAGGCTGACTTTGTAAGCTCGCTACTCGCCTCGCAAATATAGCATCAATTTATAATTATAATCTATATAAATTATAATAAATAATCTTGCCAAATATCACTCGACCATCATTTTTTTATTGGTTAAACTTTCCATTTTTCACTCAAACTTTTTTGGCAATACTCGTTGAACTTTGGGCTTGTTTATTCAAAAATTAAATCTAATCAGAATAGACATGTCCAAATTCAACTCGAAAAATTTTCAAAAAAAGTTTTCGTGACAGCTGAAAAATCTAACCGATAAAAAAACGAGGTCTTGTGATATTACTGTTGATTATTGACCAAATTTGTTAAAATTTGAGCGTGGTCCAAAAAAAATTTCGCCTGCATCTACACGAGCCGCCACTACAAGTCACAATAACAGGCCCACCCTAGGCCACCCCCAGGTTAGAGGGCTAGTTACGCCACTGGGTGTGCTCGGTTGTCATGCTTGCCCTGTACTGACGAAAACCAAAGAGTTCGAAACCGGTCTACAGATAGCAGCAGCGCAGGATCCTATCATTGGAAATAAAGATTCATTCTTTTCTTTCCCTGTAGTTTCTGCAATCTGAGTTTGTATTTTAGTACTAATAGTGTTAGTCAAAATACACCAAATTTTGCTATTAAATTCAGCGCTCGGTGGGGCATGTAGCCCAGAGAATAGCTGTTTTAGCATAATTTGGTTAATCCTTATTGTATAAGGTCTCACATATATACATTTTTGTATGTCATATTTATTGTAACACAATGTTTATATATTTAATAGATATATTTAAAAATATTTATTATATTCGATCACCATAACTTGTTTGTTCCAATTAAGTAAATATATTTAATATTATGTTTTATACAATTATTTTTGGAATAATATACCTACTATTTATTTGAGGGATTCATTTTTTATTGCCACAACCGAGGAGAATTATACCTTTTTTATAATAATCACTGCAGAACTAATCCTTTATGGTGCTCTGCGAGAAGGTTGTTCGTCAGATCATCGTAACCGATCAAGCGAGTGGCTCTTCTTTTCTTTAAATAAAATCTGACAATCTTAGGATATGTTTAGGAGCAGAGTCCCAAATAAAATATGCAAACAGTACTCCAGCGATGATCGAATTTGGGCTTTATAGAGCATTAAAAGTTGCTGGGGTGTATAGAGGTTCTTAGCTCGGAAAAGCATTACAGGCTTCTGCAGACATATGACTATCCAAATTGACGCCCAATAATGAATTGATGACGCCAAGGGAATCGATGACTTGATGACTATATCCGGTATAACCTTTTAAGAAAAAACTGTTTTCTTAGCGTTAAATTATACTTGGTTATTGTCACCCCAAAACAGGTCTTTGTTAAGATATGAAACTTCTTGCCGCCTATAATACAAATGTGCATTGGCAACCGATGTTCGGATAATGTAAAAGGTAAAGATGAAACAAGAGTACTATTATCAGCGAAACCCGTGTAGGCAATAACAGGTAAAGCGTAATTTGGTACAGAGCCGGAAGCGCTTAACAAAATAGCGCCGCATGCAGGCGAAAATTTGTTGGATGCCACGCCTTTTTTAAATCATGGTGCTTGGTTTTCAGGTGGGGAAAATAAAAAACACAACAAAGGAGATAGCGCCGCAGGCCGCAGGCGAAAAAATTTTGGGTTAGTTGGGACCACGCCGAAAAATCCGGCGATGGCGATACCTACAAGAAATATACCATGAGCGCCGCCACCAATTTATAATAATTACTAAAACCGAGACTAAAACATAATACAATTACTTACTTATCCACCGGCGTAAGTACTCTTATTTTGACTTCTCCCATCTACTTTTTAAATATCAGGTATATTCTTCGATTTTTCAGAGCTGCAAATTTATCGATGATGTCGTCATAAAATAGTTCTACACTTATCTTATAAGTTCATTTAGAAGTCCTTTTTCAATAGAAATTTTTGATAAGTTAGTAAGTCTGTTTTCTGTCATTGAGTTACAAAGATATATTTTAATTCTTTTTAAGCAAGAGAAACTACGTTCAACTGATATGCTAGTAGAGGGAATGGTCACTATTAGGCAAATTAATTTCCAAGCTTCCTTAAAAATATCTCTATTTTCGTATAACATTTGCAATATTCTGTCTAACTGAATATTACGGTAATCTTCATCATTATAAATAAAGCCTAATTCATTTTTTAGTCTTGATAAATCAGAAAATATAAGTTTCGCTGCAAAACTATATATAGGATTTTTAGTTTTATCAAAAGATCGTTCATGTATAATAATAATGTGTCTGAAAGGAATCCGTCCATCGCCACTCGCAGAGAACGGCCTTTAAGAAAGTTCAACAGCCATGAACATTATTGAACCAGCATTCCGTATGCCCTTACTTTAGTTAGGAGCCCCTCATGTCATACTCGGTTAAGGGCCTTGGAAATATCCAGTGCTACCGCCCATTATGCTCCATTGCGTTATTTCAAACGTGAGTAACATGAGCGAGAAGCTTGTTTGAAGGTTAGAGACAATGATGTATCATAAATAATAAACGTGTTTTGCACTTCCACTGCCATTATTCATTTTTCTCACATTGTCTCAAAGGTGCAGCCTATTCAGATTGTAACTTAAGATATCAAAATCCAAGATTTATTTCAATGTTCTTTCATAATTTAGCTGGATATGATTCACATTTATAGGTAAAAGAACTTGGAGATATAAAATTAATTCCAAAGACGTTACTTAAAAGTAAAACAACTAAATATGATACAGGGCAAAAGTTAAAAAATGGTAAATCAATAGAAATAAGTATTGAATTAAGATCAATTGATTCATTTAAATTTCTGTCGACAAGTATAGAAAAATTAATAAATAATTTAGGTAAACATCAATTTAAGCAAATTAAAAATTGATATGAGAAGATTTAATAGATTTAGCAATATTAAAAGTAGTTTGGTAGAAGTCCATAAGTGGAGTGTAAATATATTCGAATGATAGTTAAAGGAAAGTCTTCTCCACAAGAAAAATGCAATTTCATTTATTGAAATGTATGATGCATTTCGGCAATGTATATTACCATCATCAGATACTATAAAATACAGAAAATTTGTTAAAAACATGATTATATAAACAATACTTGACAAACTTACCAAGAAGTTAATAACATTATAGTTTTTTAAAAAACGGCACAATACAAGTTAAAATGTCAATTTTGGTATTTTTAACAATATTTTTTGACTAACATGAAGACATCTAAGAGTTTATGAATAAACTAAATAATAAATCTTAAAAAACACTAATAGATTACTGCTAAACTTAATGGTGACACCTTGAGAAGGTAAAAAAGAATTCGCCAGGCCAACGACAATGGGCTGTGGTTTGAATCAGTATAAAAAGTATACAAGCCAAAAAAACAAAAACAAAACAAAATACCCAGAATTCCTCAGGATTGAAGGAAAACAGTAAATTGAGAGCAGGAAGCTGGTTTATGAGGGTGTGTAGGGGTGTGTGTGTGTGTGTAGATGTTTTAAATCGAACATTATTTTCTTGGACTGACTGAGTTGAAGAATGTTAAGCTATCGAAATTTGTTTGTTCGTTTACGCACGTAACATCGGGTGATTTTATTGCTCTGTTGATTTCTAATACCTCAAGCAAGTCTAGTTGAAGACCCTTCTGACAAACATGAAGTATCTCGGTACTAGAGCCCGGATCAAAGTTGTGTTGGGATTCGAGAATGTGGTTGGCAAAGGGCGAAGAAGTGTTAACGATATGTGCATTTTTGTATTTCTCAATCAACTTTACATGCTCCTTCACCCTAGTTTCAATCCTTCTCCCGCTCTGGCCCACATAGCAAACATCACACGATGGGTGTGAACAGTTAAGTCTGTACACCCCAGATTTATGATTAATGGGGATTTTGTCCTTGATGTTTACTATATGCTTGGACAGACTATTGGTGGTCTTGTAGCAAATAGTGATTTTGTCATCCTTTGGGTCCGAAATAAAACTTTTTGCGATACTAGTGGTCACGTTGTCAAAGTACCTAATGCTTCTGTATGTTTTATTTTTTGCTTCATTGTTGTTGTTCAATAATTGTTTATTTATGGACTTGTGCATGGGTTTATGATAAATTTTTTTTATAGAATTTAATGGATAGTTATTATTTTTTGCTAATTGAAGGATTGTATTGTATTCTTTTTGAAAGTTATTTGAGTTTAAGGGTATATTAAATAATCTATGAAACAGTGAATTAAATGCTGCAAATTTCTGATTGTAAGGGTGGTTGGAGAAGAAAGGGATTACATTGTCCGTACATGTTGGTTTCCGATAAATGTCAAAATCAAGCATGCATTCTTTTTGTTTAATGTAAAGGTCTAAAAAGGACAGACAGCCATTCTCTTCTATCTCGTAGGTAAACTTAATATAGGGGTGTACGGTGTTAAGAAAATTAACAAAATCATCTAAATCCTGTGTGGTTCCCTTAAAAATTGTGAAAATATCATCCACGTATCGAAACCATGCTGCGATATGCTTCTTAAAAAGGTCACTGCTTGAAATTCCCTCTTCCAGGTTATGCATGAATACTTCGGCCATTGCATTTTTCTTGTGGAGAAGACTTTCCTTTAACTATCATTCGAAAATATTAAAAGTGTTTATCCTAATGATTATGTTGGTTCTGTAACAATACACCGCCAAAATATGACTTTTATAATAGTAATAATAATAATAATAATAATAATAAATCCTTTATTCATACGTAAGCCATTACAATGGATGTACAAGTCAATTAAAACAGTAAAAAAAAATAATAAATTTAAAATAAATTTTACAACATTTCACTAAACAATTAAATAAACATTTAAAAACTGTCATATTGTAACAAATTAAATAACAAACATATTTCTGATGAAGATTATAATCACGCTTTGAGTGTATTGGATAAACCTAAAATAAAAAGTTTAAAAAATATACACAATTATACAATTGTGTTGATGTCTTATTATTGGCAGGATTTTGGGGATATTTCATTAGAAACATATATAATGGAACGAGCTTAGTATTTCAGCTTAACAGGATATGATTGACATTTGATGATGAAACATACCAAACAATAATTAGAATAATAATTATTAACTGATTAATGGTTGAAAAGAAAATCAAATGAGAACGATAAAAAATCAAAATATATAATATGTTATTTAGAAGCAAATAATGAATATGTATGGATCATGATGTGTAAATATTTACCACATTATAAAGATTTTAAACGCGAAAAAAACAAATAATATACAGGAGATCCCACCAGGGTCGGCATGGTACGATACTATAGAAGCCATAAACCGTACAGCTTCAGGGAAAAAGTTTAATTGACTAAATCGACCTAATAAATTGCTGAAAAATATTTTCAAGTTTCCAGAATGGCCACTAGGGCCCACAGTTACTAGGATATGTCTAAAAAGTCAAGTTTTATCAGATAATTGCTATGTTAAGGTACTGTTTTAATGACGGAAATAAAAAATTCGTTAATTTTTGCGGAAACTTGTTTCTAAGACATTTTGTGTATCTTCATAAATATAGGTGGAAAGTTTGTGGAAAAAATACTTTTTTAATTATTGTATCTAATTTAATCAGTTTAAGCTCGCACTTTTATTCCTATTAAAAAACCGACTTTAGACGTGGTCGCTAGTACATACCGCGTTTTCTAAGTAGTGCTGTTTAAATACGATTTAGTTTTTTCCAATTTTCTAGATAAAATTAAATGGCATTATATATATTTTTACAACTCAGCTTGAAGAGTATGAAAATAGCTACATTTTGGCGAAAACCGTGATTCGATATCTTTATTTGTTTTCGAGTTATTTACTTTTATTTATTTTGTAGGACAGCTTGTACACTTGTACAGTATGTCTCACTTATAATGATTCCTATATTATAGCTTTGTCATTAATAATGCGATTTTTAAATAATTTAGGTGAAAGGTATTTACCCATTAGGAGATTGTGGCACGGCAGTATATTTTAAATTCCACCAGTGGTGTTCGTGGTTTTGAGGAAAAACGAACCTAATTTAAAAAAAAAGATATTAGGCATAATTTAAATTGTAAAATAATATGATAATCTTATTCGGCGTTATTAAAAATACCCCCCTACCGAATTTGAGAAATATAGTATACAGGGTATTCACGTTATAAGAAAATTAAGTTTTCACTTTTTACAGTGCCAATGCTATTAGATTTCCCTAACATTTGACTTTAAAACGTAAGTTGGTCATGACAAACAAACGCCTAATAACAATTCAAAGTTACTTTGAAGTTTGAGTGACATTTCACATTACTTCGATGCTTGCACACATTCGTATTGTAAAAAGTGACTTTAACCATAATATATAGGTCATAATTTGTCTATCATCGAGTCTAATAAAAAAATGTGCACTTGCAGTTTGTAGTAAATAAGTCTGCCCCTACCTTCTCCTACTTGATATTGACACTACTTGTTGCTCTGCCTTATAATAAATCCTAAATCCGCATGCGCTCTACTGTGAAAATGAAATTACCATCATAGCACTAATGTGATAATGTAAATATGCAACTTGGGCGAACATCACAATATTATAGTTGCAGTGGTAACTGTCATCTTAAAAATATCTTTTTTGTACAACTGTCAAAAAAAGTTGACATTTTTTCATCGCTATCGATACGTAAACCTTTTGTTTTTTTAACAGTGAAAAAAAGACTTTTTTTCACGGTGAAAAAAAGACTTTTTTTAACTGGAAAAATGATTTACAAAAAAAACGATAAAAGATTACTTTTTAAAAAATGTATTGAATTTTTTTGTACAAATTTACTAATTAATTACCAACTACCAAAAAATCTCATTTGTTACAATAATAATTGATGGTGAAGTTCGAACAATTGCTTCCAATATTAATTCCCGAAGCTAGTCCACCTTGCTGCTGATCAGAAACGCTAGATATTCCTTGAAAAGTTGAGTCCACAATTGTATCAGTTATATTGATTTGTTTGGAAGTAGAGGAACAATTTAATTTATTAGAAATATCAATTTTATTACTCAAACTATCTTCTATATATCCTTCTGCTATGGCGGCAGATTTCCAACCACCGTGGCGTTTTATAGATGTCATGTTACCCCCTGCATTGGCTAAGAGAGTTGCAGAACTCCTCCTAAAACAGTGACCTGTGTAGCTCTTATGCAATTCTTTTCCCAGCCATTTTGCAATCAAGCTAGGAATTTCCCCTATTTTACTTATTCCCACATGTTGGTCAACACATTTTCCTCTTGAATATTTTAAAAATAATCTCTTTTTGTGTGTATGGGACGGCCTTAGTACTCTATACTTGCGATATATCTCAATATAATCAGAATTTGAAACGGTAAACATTCTTGGGCAATAGGTCTTTGTATCCGGTATTTTAACAATCAATATAGACCCGGTATCTTCAATGTCATCAATAGTTACCTTCAATAATTCTTCACGGCGACAAGCACCGCTGATTCCCAAAATTAACGCAACCTACAATTAAAAAAATATTGAAATTACTGAAATAATACAAAATTTTGATCATCTGTACCTTATAAAGTAAATTTGTTTCATCATCAGCTTCTTGAATGAATTTATTAATATCGTCTCTCGATAAAACTTTAGATTTCTTCCCTCGGTATCCGACGTTTTTGTTCTTAATAAAAGGCACCAATTTTGAAAACTTCTTTATATCAATATTTTCTTTAACATTCAATGTACTCTTCAACATTGAGTAGACACTCCATAAAGTAGAAGGTTTTACAGTTTTTGATTTCTCCTCAAAATAGCATATAAGTACCTTTTCAGACACTTTTTGTATATTTTTCTTGCCGCACCATTCACGGAATTGGTTATAATTTTTCTCGTATATAAATTTTGATTTCGCCGGTAACATGTTAGCTATAGCCGAATTTGCTATATCGGCTATATCTGAAGGAATCTCGCTATCACTATCGTAATCTACATCCATTTTAAGTACTTATACTATTTATTTAAAAAATTGCAATAAATATGAACAGCTATCAACGTATGACAACAAAACAAGCAACGTGCCAACAAACCATTTCTATAGTAACGACAGGGCTGTTAACTTGATTATGTGAAATTATATGGTAAAATTTTTATTATAATATACAATTTTACCGATTAATTCAAACTTTCAGTTGTACAAAAAATGTTGTTTGTATTTCGTTTGTGAAATTCGTGTTTTAATGGCACATTCGAGAGAATTTTTCGCCTCGACCTGCGGTCTCGGCAAAAAATTGACACTCTCATATGCCATTAAAAAAACACTCACTTCACGCACTTAATACAAAAATAACTATTTTGTTTTCAGGGACACGACACTACATCGTCAGCAATTACTTTTGCATTACTTATGATTGCAGAACACCAGGAGGTTCAGGTAAATACTAGTTACGTATTATAATGTCAAAACAGGACTAACCTGAACTGATTGTGAGAACGAGGCTTCGGAGGCGTGTCCATATCAGTTGGATGTTCGATATTGAATTAAACAATTTGTCTCTTTTTCTTACTTTTTAATGACTATGTTACATTCTGTATTCATAAGAATAATTGTTGTAAAATTTATTATATTTCTGAAAGCAAGTTGAAAACATTTATATTTTGTCTACACTTTAAATAGTTTTGGTAGACACAACGACCACCTATACACATTCGATACCTTAACTGTGTTTACTATACCTATGTTTGCAATTGTAGGAAAAAGTAATAAAAGAACAGCAAGAAATTTTTGAAACTGATTTAAAACTGGTACAACCATCCTACAAACAACTAAACGAAATGAAATACTTGGACTTGGTTTTAAAAGAAACGTTACGGCTATTTCCATCTGTTCCTTATTTTGGAAGGAAATTGTCACATGATCTAGACTTTAGTAAGTATGGGTAGTCTAGTTGGTTACACTGTAAGAAATGATCATTTGGTTCAAATGATTGGCTTCATGCCAGCAAATGTATTTCTATAATAGATAAGCTAAACACATAGTTGAATAAAAAAGGTAAATAATTTGTTAAATATCTTTCTGGTTGGCACAAACAACTATCTATTTTACATGTAATTATTTTAACTTGCTTATTTAAGATGAATATATTGCATTTAAGTAACAGGCAGTAACTAATTTATCAAATATAAAAAATTGCAGAATAGTCACAAGTCTACAAGTATAATAAAATGTTATTCTTTTTTAAGGTCTACGTGTTTTGAACATAGAAGCGCTCATCTTCTTCTTGTCCCTATATAAAAAATTGTTTATTTAAAATCATTAGTCGATTGTTGTTAAATCGAAAACAAGGGTAGTGATAAAAAAATATTTTTAGAAAGAAATCAAAAACAACCAATTTTTATTTCCGCGAGTTTAAATTTATCTCCTTTTTTGGGTCTATTATTAGCTACTTAAAAAATATAAAACAGTTGCAAACAGAAAGCCTAATATTTTATCCTATAATAATAAAATACCAGTGAATATACTTTTATTTACTGTACCGTACAGCAATTGAGGAAACAGAGAAACAGATTGTACAAACAGTTATTTATTTGACAAAATCAATTATTGGAAATCAAACAAAACGAATCAAAGTTAGCTTGGTATTCGCCAAATATACCGTTCATGTAATTTTATACTAAAGTTTCATCATAACATAAAGAAATACTTTTGCAGTAGAGAGTCCTACGATTAGGATTAAATTAATGAAATAGTAAAATCATGTATTGACATACATTTTTATCTTACTATCCAAAAATGTTTTTTTCTACTGACGTTTTATAATAATCCCTTTTTGACTGTCGTTTTGATTTTTAAATAACCTACTTTTAGTCACAACGTGTTTAAAAGTCTTTTAAGCACGCTGTGCCTAAAAGTAATTATTTACAATTAAAAACTAAACAGCCTATAATTTTACCTATTTATTATAAATATTAAAATTACAATTACTTATATTATTAAAATTAATGCTTGGGTAACCTAAAACAGTACGTTGAGATATTTTTCTTTGTAAAATAGATGAGGAATTTGAACTAGAAATAGAAAATGAATCTGCAACAGCAATATCAATTAAACCCATACCACTAGTAGAGCTGGTAGAACATTCTGATTCATTAGATTTAACACGTTTGTTGTTAGCGTCCAAAGATTTTTCACCAAGAATTTTTTCGGAACTTTTTCTTTTGTTTTCTCAAGAATCGTCTATATACTACTCAGCCACGACGTGTGACCGCCAACCTCCATGTCGCTTTAGCATCAATTTATCGACTCCGAAGTCCGCTAAGAAAGTTGCTGAAGATCTTCGAAAGCAGTGACCTGTATATTCATTTGCCTTTGGAAGCTCCAAGAACTCAGCAATTTTCTTTGGTGTTGCTCCAATGATATTAATGCCTACTGGAAGACTGGAACTTCTGGAGTTTCTCTACGTGATAAAAAATCTTTCATGGGTTATGTGTGCTGGACGTAATTGGACGTACTTTCGGAAAATATTCAAGAAGTTGATGTCGTCAATAGAGCCTTCGCTAATTACAAAACTTCTTGCAACATTTCTTTTAGTGTTTGAAATGGTTATTTTAATTAAAGACTCCGATATTTCGATATTATTCATCTTTAAATATGTGAGTTCTTCTCTGCGACATGCTCCAGAGATTCCCGCAATAAGAATGACTTTGTCCAATAAATAGTTGTTATCGTCTGCTTCCTTGACAAATCTTTCTATTTGTTCCTTGGAAAAAACTTTCTACTTTTTGGGCTGATACCCTGTAGATTTCCTTTTCAAAAATGCGATTAGGTTCGTAAATGTTTTATATCAACATTTTTATTTAAATAAACCATCGTTCGAAGCATTGAGTAAGTACTCCACAAAGTTGATGGCTTATAGACATCGGATAATCGTGAAAAATGTGCCAAAACGACTTTTTCTGATAAGTTTTTTACCTTTTTTTCTTTACACCAGATTTTGAATTTTTCATATGTGCCCTCATACAAACTCCTTGATTTTTGGGAACAAGGTTCACCATTGCCTTATTTGCGGCATTTTCAATGTCTGAGTCTTCTAAATCACTCATTTTTTACTTATATATTTGCCGCAATTTTTGACAAAAAAATTCTTTCCAATTTTTTTTTTGACAAGTGTAAATTTTTTTGACTTTTTGACATGAAAGGTGTAAATGAAACACAGGTAATAAATGTTTGGTAAAATAAATTAAGTTTTTTATTGTAAAACGCCCGTAGAAAAAATCTAGGGTGCTAGGGAAAAAGAGTATAAGTCAACAAATGGTCAAAATGAGATATGTCCATAAATCAAACAGTAATAATTAGGTCCACCGTCTGGTAAAAAAACAATAAGTCATTTGCGATAAAACAAGGTAGTATTACACTAAGTACAGAATAGTATAACTATTCTATTCGAATCAATATAGTATAGGTCGACTTATATTATTTAAACCTTTAGTAGCTACGAATAATAAGTCTACTTATACTTTTGCGACCACTGTTGGTTATTGTGACTTGTCAGGACTTGTACTTAAAATACCTAACCTCTAATATTTTAGTAGTTTGCTTAAAAGATCGTGTGCGGTTTTTCGCTGTTTATAGTTAATTTTTACGTGCAACTTTATGAAAAAACTGTATACTGTGTGTTTGAGTGACCAATGGCGAATTATAGAACCCAAAAGATTTTTGAACTTCTTAAAAATCAAGGTAATTATTATATTTTTAGGTGTTGTTGTTTGTGTTACTACTGAACTTTATTTTTAGAAAAGTTATATCAGTAGATGAGGGTGGGGAGAGGCATATTTTATGTATTTTTTTCCAATTTTTCTGTTAAGTGCTAGGGAAGGTAATTACTTTTACCGTTTTCTTTATAGAAGAGCAGCAAAATGCTGAATACGCCCAAATTACAACTAGTCAGATAAAACAAGGAGCTTCGCATTCATCGTGTCGTTCGTTAGAGTACTTGGCCTCATTAGACGTATCAGGTAAACATTTTTTCAGTTATTCTGAAGAAGCTACTGTGTAGCGAAACATGTCAATTTATTTGATGTAATACAGTGGAAATTTACCAGTAAAACTCCTGTTTTTCTGTTTACCCGTAATTTATTAATAAAGACCTGTATTGTTTTTTAGTCCAAGTGGTTTTCATTCACACGTTAGGGAAACAACCCCCAAGTTGTGACAATATGTTTGATCTTCAGCAATGTCTACCGACTCCTATGCTCAATACTTCAGTTGCCTTTTATAAAACTCAACTATGGGCATTTTTAATCTTACTCTTCATGAGATTAGTGGAGGATTGGTAAGATGTTACATGTGGCATGAGGCTGAAGGTGGCCGAGGAGGGAACCAAATTGCCACATGCCTTTTTAAAGAACTTACATCCCTGCCGCCACAAGTATCACATGTAACATTATACTCAGATACATGTGGTGGGCAAAACAAGAATTCGCATGTAGCTGCCATGTTTCTTGTAGCATTGCAAAATAATACACATTTGAAAACAGTAGATCATAAGTTTTTGGTGAGTGGACACACTCATTTAGAGTGCGACGTGGATCATGGGCTGATTGAGAAACAAAAGAAAAAGCTGCAAGTACCCATATCATATCCCTATGATTGGTATCAATTAGTCCGTTCAGTTGGAAAGAAGAAAAAATTTGAAGTTATAGAATTGAACCATCTTGATTTTCTTGATTTTGCAGACCTTTTGAAAACAAATAACACTTCGAAAAAAAGACAGCTGTGGAAGCATTTTTAACTGGAGATCTGTTAAATGGTTTCGTTACACCCGCGAGCCTGAAATCATTTATTATAAAAAATCTTTCGACAATGACGAACCATTTAAATCTTTAAATCCTATTCGTCGGGGGCAATCAGTCACTAATTTACACCCTAAAGGGTGTTACACATCTGCAGTACTCATTTCCAAAAAAAAAAAAAAAGGATATTATATCCCTTTTGCCACTGATTTCACCTACATTCCATGATTTTTACAGAAATCTTAAAACTAGTGACATGCCTGACACTTATCCTGATTCTGAAGATTCAGATGAAACTAATTAATAGCCTAATTCGTCAATTTCACCCTTCCGTATTATTTGTTTGTTTCTATATTAGGTTATTATACATGTTTATGTCCAACTACTTAGTTTTTAAGTTAATAATGTAATAATCCATTTATGTTTTTTTTAGTACAAGTCCCTAATTTCTTTGGCCAAAATAGAATAAGTCGATTTTTTTCAATACCTTATTAGTTACTCATAATTTCATATTAAATACATATTTTAAGTTTATATGTATTTTAAAAAATAAAAAAACTTTTCAAAATATATTACTCCTATAAATAATATACAAATAAACTTGATTTACCAAAAACCAATATTTTTGACTTATTCTCTTTTTCCCTAGCACCCTAGAAATATTGTATACCATTCGTTACGAAACAACGTCTTTAGTCACTCTGACGTGTTATCCAACTCGGCTTCGCCTCGTAGGACAATTTTCACGTCGCGTGCCTAAAAGACCCTTATTTCGTAACTTGTTGAATAAATAGTTATTAAATGTCTGTTTTGTTTTATTGACTGCCTCATACAAATATTCAGGTGAAGCTTTGTCTGTAATAACTTAAAATGTTTTTCAGAAGGAACTTTGTACCCAAAAGGCATAATGGTTATGGTTTTCCCTTTTGCCTTCCAAAGAAATGCCAAGTATTTTAAGGAGCCCGAGAAGTTCATGCCGGAAAGATTTGAAAATCAAAACGGCTCTCTGCCATATTCATATACTCCATTTAGTGCAGGACCTAGAAACTGTATAGGTAATAATACTATCAGCGGAAAAACGGCATAATCCATTAAAACTCCTTTTTTGTTTTATTTGCCTATTACGAAGTATAATGTATCGATGTTTGAAATAGAAAGCAGTTTATTCAACCTTTCAATATAGTCGAAGAGATGACGCCACTAGAACTGTCTTGAACCATTTCACTTTGTACAGGAAGCACATCGGCCTTAGCCATTCGCTAATAACGTTTCGGCATAAAAGAAAATGATTAAATTAGTGTAAAATAAGTCAGAGTGGGTGTTGTCTGTTGAAAAACATAACTTTTGGTTTGGTTTGTAGGTTTCTTTGATTAGGACCTCGAGTTATTGCTTTAAAGTATAAATAAATTGTCTTGTTTGAACGCGCGCAGCACGCAATGACATAAAATTCTAATTTAATTTATTTCAAGTTTAAAATGTAGACGACCCCTAAAATGTTGAACATAATTAACACTGGAGGCAAGGTAATAAGTAATATTGTAAAAATTAGTCTCATAAATATGCATGGCTTACGGGCAGTGAGACCAAAATTAAACTGTTTTGTTGGCCATAATATGTATTTTATTATCAAATCAAAAAGGAAAATATTAAAACCCGTGGAGCGGTATGACAATTTAAAAGAACTTGATTTATTTGGTAAACTAAACATTTTTATGGAACTTAGCAATGACTTTTTTTTAAATTTTTTTATTTATGATAAGGCACAGCACTGCAGGATTAATTCTTTATGGCGCTCTGCAAGCGGCGCGTTTGCGCAAGAAACGATTCACGTTGGTCTTGAATCTTTGGAGATTATAATCGTTTTGGAACCCGGCCTCAGGGAGGCCGTTCTAGAGTGATGACGTTCTCCAGGTGAAAGAATTTTTAAACAGTGTCGTTCGAGAGAGACTAAGCTGAACCACGTACGGGTGGGCTGCAGTGGCTCGTCGTATATTTCTACCATGCACCACTCCGGGTAGAATCAAGCGGGCAACCTTAGTTGAGCACTTGCCATGAAAATATTTGTAAAATAGACTCAAGTCGCGAACCTGCCTTTGATGTTCAAGGCTTTCCAGGTTGTTTGTCAGATCATGGTCACCGATCAAGCGAATGGCTCTTCCTTGAATGGAATCTAGCAATCTCAGGGTATATTTGTATACTTAGGAGCAGAGCCCCAAATATGCGAACAACATTAGTCTTCTCACGATACCTATCACAAAAAGGTATTATTAACCCAGTTATTCAGAGGAATGGTTTATTTGGTCATCCAGTAAATACTTTATTGTTGTATGGTTCTCGACCAGAAATATGATATCTAAATTATCTACCGCCGACATTAGGATAATTAATAATATAATAATTTAAAGAAATAGTCCATTCTCAAAGTGGAGTTGAAATATAGGGAAAAGGGGAAAGAAAGTCAAAAAGTCTTTCTCCACTAATTTAAATGTGGAGAAAGACTTTTTGACTTTCTTTCCCCTTTTCCCAATAATATAATAAATAAGCCGACACTTAAAAACACTTTGTCTTTGCAAGATATAACAAAAAAGGTAATAATTTGAATGAAATTCTGCTTAATGTAAGTCTTCTTTGTCATATTAACGCAGTGAAAAGATGTGCAAAGACAGTCACCAAAGCATTTTCAGCTGCATTTGGTATATCATACAGAGATGGATTTTATCAACAATGTTAACAAAATGGATTTGGACTATTTTGAAATTATTTATTATCCTGAAAAATTTGCGTGTATGTGTGTATGTTCCAGTCACAGAAATATCAACAAAAGACAAATAGTACCGTCATTGATACATAATAGTATAATATGCAGTTAGTTTTAGAAGATAAGATTAAGTTTGTTTTGGCACACCATTAGCCCATTTTCCCAACAACAACTTCTAGTTACCCAGCAATCACGTTCTAGATTTGTATGTCTTTTAGATGTGCTAAAAATGCAACTTTAGAACTGCATCTAATATATTTATTAAATTATTATAGGATTTTTACAACTAAAAGAAATGTTGGTCATATCATAATATATTTTTCTGTTCTAGGTCAAAAGTTTGCCATGCTGGAAATGCTCTCGATTGTATCGAAAATCGTGAGAAATTTTGAACTCGGTCCGGCTAAACCAGAACATCAAATTGAACTTGTTTCGGAACTTATTTTAATATCTAAAAATGGTGTTCGTGTGTCAATTAGAAAAAGAACTTAGAATAGATAATTTAAAAAAATAATTTTAGTAACGGACGTACAGAAATAACTATTATTGGCATTAAAAATATTTTTTTGATACCTAATATTCACCTGTATTTTAATTATCACGGTCTTAGTGAGTTGGCACTAACAAAAGCACATTCAACGGATATTACCTAACTAAGCACGCATTCATTAAAACACATGATAACCGAAAGAATAAACACACAAATTTGTAGTAGGGGAGAGTTGCCAATATTGTACCAACGCCTAAATTGTACCACAACGTTATTTTAAAAACTGCGTAACAATTGGCAACGGCGTATGTCGACAAATAACCATCGGTAGTTAAAGAAATTCTCGCGGTAGTCCATTTTTGGCTACGGTGAGAGACGCTTGTGCTGTACCACGAAGTATATTGTTCTGCGCTGTGATCGTAATTTTTCAGTCGTGGTTTTTCTTAAAAGGTAAGAAATTCATATATTTATATTTACCTAAGTAAGGATGTTGAGAAGACACTACCTAAATGTTTTTAATGTACAATCATTAGGAGAAAAATTGTTGGCATTAATAAAAAAAAAGGAAGTTGCCTAATTTGTACCCCTTGACGTTTCCGATGTAGTACTGGTACAATTTAAGCAACTATATTATATCTGTTTTAAATTTCAGATGCCGAGAGCTGCTAAATATGGAAAGTGGAGCTCCGAAGACATGGAAAAAGTTCTAAATGCCTACAGAACTAATGAAGTAGGTCTAAATGAATGTTGTCGGCGTTATAATATTCCAAAACCAACCTTTAAGCGCCATTGTCTCTCCAAAAATAAAATTGCCAATGAAAATGTCAAATCGTTTGCTCGCATGCCCACTTTTAGTAAGCAATTGGAAGAAACTTTAAAAGATCGCATTCTGGAATTTGAAGATATGTGGTTCGGATTAACAATAAAAGATGTGAGAAAGCTAGCCTATGAAGTGGCCGAAAAATTCAAAATATCACACACTTTCAACAAAGAAAATAAAATGGCAGGAAAGAAATGGTTTTACAGCTTCATGAGACGCAATCCTGAATTATCGGTGCGACAGCCCGAGTCAACTTCTATGGCTAGGGTTAAAGGATTTAATCGGGAGAAAGTTATGAACTTTTATGATTTGCTTGAACATTTAGTCGATAAATATAAATTTAATGCTAATACAATATTTAATATGGACGAGTCTGGCTACAGTACAGTTCAGAAAAAAATACCCAAAGTTGTTTCTCGAAGAGGAAAAGGCAGGTTTCAGGAATAACCAGTGGCGAGAGGGGCGTTAATACCACTTTTGTATTCTGTGCCAATCCAGCGGGTCTTTATATACCTTCAATGCTAATTTTTAAAAGAAGACGTGCTGCGCCAGAACTTGCAGATGGTGCACCCATGGGCAGTATCGTGGAAATTTCGAAAACAGGCTACATAAATTCAGAACTCTTGAGGTGGCTTGGACATTTTCAAACAATTGTCCAGCCATGTGAAAACAAACCAGTTTTGACTTTACTTGATGGCCATTCAACGCATTCCCTAAATTTGGAAGCCATCAACTTTGCACGGGAGCACCACATCCACATGCTTCAACTCCCTGGACATACCACTCACAAATTACAACCGTTGGATGTAGCAATTTTTAAACCACTGCAAACTTTTCATGTCCAGGCACAAGAATCATGGTTACGTTCAAATGTAGGTAGAACAATCTCTCAATATAATGTCGCAGCACTAATTTCGGAAGCCTATGGTAGGGCTGCAACGGTAGCAAATGCAGAATCAGCTTTTCGTGCTTCCGGAATATGGCCAGTAAATCGGAACCAATTTCCAGATAGTGCCTTCGTGGCTTCCACTGCCGTAACTAGTAATGAAGATGCTCATACGCTCCATCAGGATTACATGGCACACCTCCACGTGCAACTAGTGTCACCAATATTGACATTCTACCAAATCCAGATCCAGTTTCTCGTGTATTGTCTTCTAACCAGTACTCCTTACAGGGACGAAATTCAAGAAAAGGCGACCAAAAAACGGCCTACACCAAAAAAGGATGCGTTAAAAAAAGTTACAGTCAATTTGACAAATAAAATAGAGGGCAAGAAAAAGACAGCGAAGAAAGAAAAAATCCTAAAACCTAAAGATCCAGAAAGTACATCTGCTGATCCCACAGATGAAATTAAGCACACAAGTATTAAAATAAATTCGCCCTCGTTAGAGCCAGTTCCCTGTTCATCCTTTTACAAAGAAAAAAACCAATACTTGAAAAAAAGTGTAGTAAATTTAGCAATACGGAAAAGTATCGGACAAAAGGCAACGAGGAAAACGAAAAACTGTAAGAAAAAGATGACAAGTTCTAGCAGCTCATCTGAAGACTCATCATCGGAAATTAGCGAAAAAGATGCCGAATGCCTATTTTGTGGAAGTACCTATTTAAATTCCCGATCTGGGGAGGGATGGATATTGTGTCAACTATACCGCCGATGGGCTCATGAAGAGTGCGCAGGAGTAGGCGATAATGAAGAGTTCATTTGCGAATTATGTTTGCCCAATTTTGATTAGAGGTACAATTTAGGAACCCGGCAGTACAATATAGGAAACTGGTTTCCTAATTGTACTGTTAACATTTTTAAAATTTCAATTTTTTTTGCAAAATTTGTATGTTCCTATTGGATTTCAAGTTAGGATTTGGATACATAAAGTTTGCATGTTTTGAAATCTGTTTTTTTATTTAAAAAAAAGTTCTATCTAAAGCAGATAATTCTACGTATAAAAAAGTGGTACAATATTGGAACTCTCCCCTAAATCTAAAGTTATTAAAAACGGTCTCATTCAAATTTAAAGTCGCTAAAATCGACCTCAATTTGGTGGTAGGTAATATTATTATACAGGGTCCACCACTTTTCATCAATTTTTGTACGACAAATTTGTGCGACATTAAAGGTTTTACCAAGATTTCCTAAAGTGCATAATGGGTCTCCTAAGAAACTGTATTTAATAGAAATTATTATGGAATACAACTTTGGACTACTACAAACGTACGGACCTATCCACTAACTCACTAATTACAAGTTTACATGTGCAATCACCTCCGACTTCCACCTAGAAGTTTCCTAAGAATTGGCTGCCTCAAGCAATAGTGGGGAGGCATTAACGATGGAAGCCTCGACAAATTCAGCCTTTTTAAGCTGAGAGACGAATAAATTTAAAAAAACGGTTATACCCCTTTAAATGGTCCAGGGCTTCGATCTAATTCACTTTCGTATTTGAAGCTTGTCCAACAAAGGTCCCAATGAGGAATAGAAGGCAATGTCTGACTTGGAAGAGAGAGAGAGAGATCCAGAATTGAACACAATTAAATTTCTTTGACTACCTATTAACCCTATCATGTACATTTAATCAATGATAAGAGTTGAAGCAAGTTATAATAGGCTTTAATTTAAGGTACAACAACTTATGTCAAATTTTTATTTGTTTTCGTGAAAACATCACTTCATTTCCGCTACTAAAATAAAATTGCTTTAAAATATGCTGGCGGCGTTATTTTATTGACTAGTTAATAAAAGACAATAAAGAGACAGTCAAATAATTATTTTAAATATTGTTCAAGATTTTGTCCGTAAGCAACAACAATTAAATCTTTTTACGAATTCATCATTTATGGCCCGTTATAGAATCGGGCGATCTCATCGGTTATCTTATTGGTTCTTTATTGGCAATCCACTGCAATTCTACAAGTAGCGTTTAAATAATTGGAAATAATACGGGCATTATGTGTAGCAGCGCCATCTTGATGGAATTCTGTAATCATGATACCCATTTTCTTGGAGAATCCTTCCAACGGAGAATTGAGGAGTGCACTGAAACTTTCTTACTGTTCATTTTTTTTTTATTTTAATGGAAACATATCCAACGTACTTTTTACGTAGGCCATTGGTACAAATAAACAAAATGTTGTACAACAGAAAATGCCTCTTGATACATGAAAGTTATTTTAAACAAAATTTTTTTTTGTTAAAACTTTAACACCTTGTTGTTCAAAAGTTAAGAGGTTTAGGTCATATTATGTTCACATAAAGGTTCTTTCTTAAAATGTTCTCAAGAACTACACGCTTAAATATTCGCATAACATTAAGGAGCAACCTCTATAAAAGTGAGCGATAAAAAAATCTTACACTTTTTTGTATATTATCAATTGATATAAAAAAAATGTACTAATATACCCAGAGACATACCCTTCTGCGAACTGTGCTTGTATCAATGTTATATTGACAAGCAGAAGCGAACGAATTATATAGTAGAGCCTTCTTTGATTGCATATTTAATTAACTGTTAATCGAAAACGTAGAACGGACGTCATTCCAGAAATAGTTTTTATTTATACCTATATTGTTAGATCTTTACACTTTTTAACTTCTGCGGCCTAAATTTGCCACCTCCTTCCTAACTATAATCACTGCATAAACACAAACGAAATCCAAAAGAATTTACACGAAACGTTGTATACTATATTCAGCTGAATAGGAAAGAAATTGGAAGTTTATGGTCATTATATCTAAATTTAGCGTTTTATTCAGTTTTATTTTCGTGCATGCTAAAGTTAAATGGATAATTTGAAAATCGATTAGTCCGACGTCATCATCAGTACCTTATGATAGTAAATTGAATGAATAAGGGAAACAACATCACTTCATTTCCGCTACTAAAATAAAATTGCTTTAAAATATGCTGGCGGCGTTATTTTATTGACTAGTTAATAAAAGACAATAAAGAGACAGTCAAATAATTATTTTAAATATTGTTCAAGATTTTGTCCGTAAGCAACAACAATTAAATCTTTTTACGAATTCATCATTTATGGCCCGTTATAGAATCGGGCGATCTCATCGGTTATCTTATTGGTTCTTTATTGGCAATCCACTGCAATTCTACAAGTAGCGTTTAAATAATTGGAAATAATACGGGCATTATGTGTAGCAGCGCCATCTTGATGGAATTCTGTAATCATGATACCCATTTTCTTGGAGAATCCTTCCAACGGAGAATTGAGGAGTGCACTGAAACTTTCTTACTGTTCATTTTTTTTTTATTTTAATGGAAACATATCCAACGTACTTTTTACGTAGGCCATTGGTACAAATAAACAAAATGTTGTACAACAGAAAATGCCTCTTGATACATGAAAGTTATTTTAAACAAAATATTTTTTTGTTAAAACTTTAACACCTTGTTGTTCAAAAGTTAAGAGGTTTAGGTCATATTATGTTCACATAAAGGTTCTTTCTTAAAATGTTCTCAAGAACTACACGCTTAAATATTCGCATAACATTAAGGAGCAACCTCTATAAAAGTGAGCGATAAAAAAATCTTACACTTTTTTGTATATTATCAATTGATATAAAAAAAATGTACTAATATACCCAGAGACATACCCTTCTGCGAACTGTGCTTGTATCAATGTTATATTGACAAGCAGAAGCGAACGAATTATATAGTAGAGCCTTCTTTGATTGCATATTTAATTAACTGTTAATCGAAAACGTAGAACGGACGTCATTCCAGAAATAGTTTTTATTTATACCTATATTGTTAGATCTTTACACTTTTTAACTTCTGCGGCCTAAATTTGCCACCTCCTTCCTAACTATAATCACTGCATAAACACAAACGAAATCCAAAAGAATTTACACGAAACGTTGTATACTATATTCAGCTGAATAGGAAAGAAATTGGAAGTTTATGGTCATTATATCTAAATTTAGCGTTTTATTCAGTTTTATTTTCGTGCATGCTAAAGTTAAATGGATAATTTGAAAATCGATTAGTCCGACGTCATCATCAGTACCTTATGATAGTAAATTGAATGAATAAGGGAAACAAAGGACACATTTAGGTATTGAAAACTATACCAGTGGAGTAACCACCGGTGTTTCGAGTGTTCCGTGGACTAAGAGCGCTCAGTGGCACTTAAAAGAAATTGATTTATTTTACATTGAATTACGAAACCAAGCATTATATTTAATAATTACTAACTAATTCTGAACTAGTTAGTAACTAGTTCGGATTATTCTAGTAATTTAGTCGAGTGGCGGGTAATTTAGCAGCTAAACTTGTCTGAACAACAAAATTTTAACCGCGTAGTTTAGTAAGTAAATCCACTTTATTCTATATCGTACTTATCCACTAAACAAGTGCAAATGTTGCCTGGTTGATTTAGTCAAGTTCATTAGGTACTGCAAAAATGACGTTTCGTTGGAGCGTAGATACAATTTTGAATTTTTTTATTCTCTAGTATCTTCTAGTGTTTTTTCTTCTATAAAACTAATTTCTTTTTCCACTTCCTCTCAAATACGCGTTGCAATACACTTCATTAGCTTACTAATACTAACTTTGTTGCGTTGCCTGTTTATCTTGAAATACACTTCTCACTATGTACTATACACGACGACTGTAGTGCAAATGCTTTTTGGTCAGTTCAAAACTGTTAAGTTCCTAAATTACTCGCCACTTGACTAAATTATTGGTATTTTTCTTATGATAATGCACAGCACTACAGGATCAATCTTTTATAGCGCTCTGCGAGCGGTGCGTGTGCACAGGTCTGCAACAGCTTTATTTTTGAGGCACAGGATTTTAGTGCAATAGCTGATGCAAAATAGGTAGGTACCTTTTGATCTTTTAGTTCGGCTACGTTAAAGAGATGAGGCAGTTATATAAAACTCTGATAGGCGCATAGCGATATAACAAATATCCAAATTTTTTTCCCTGATAATTGGTCAGTAATAAATTAGAAAGTAAATAATAGGTAGGGATGTTAATATGGAAATATACACGTAATTAGAAGCAAATCCGGCTTTAGGTTTAAACGAAATATTTTGTTTAATATAATATGTTTAAAATATCAAATTTTATAATGCACTAACAATGATTTCCTATACAAAAAAAGTTGGTTAAAAAAAAAATGTTGTGCTTTCGTCAAGAAAACTTCCCCTTTTCGATAATTTTTTTTTGATCAAAAAAATCATCTTTACTGGACTAAACCGGAAAAGCAGCACAAGGGAACGATATCATGCCATAAAAGAAAATCTAATAAAAATGACCTATAAGATAAAATTATAGAAACTCTTGTAGCGTTACCATGTCTTGTAGAGTATTTGTCTGTAAAGTTTAAACTAATTCTAGACTTTTTAGTAGGTACGTATTACTGCAAAAAAACTGCTCGGAAAAAGTCGTCTTTCTCAAGCTTTTATTATACAGTCTAAAATTTGCTTGCTCCACCTGCAAAGTTACACGTTCCAGTCTTAATACGTAAATAGCTACTTGAACTCTTCTCCGGCTTCTAAGTCAGGCAGTGCCTTTAACTTCTTTTAATCTTTGATGCTTGTGTCGGCTAATCCTCGTATCATTATTTAGGTTAGGCAGAGCCCTAAATTGTTTACTGTGTCATGTGTGTTATCAATTTATGTGTAACTCTGGAGATCTGGGCTTGTCGAGGCCACCAGCATTAGTGCCTCTCTACAATAGCTGGGGGCAGCCAATTCTTCGGAAACTTGTAGGTGGAACCTGGCGGAGATTATACGTGAGTTTGTCTAATTAATGGATTTGTAGCGACGTTCCTTCGTCTGTAGTAGTCCGATATAATTTTGTCATAGAACTGAGTCAATGTGTTGGTATGTCAAAGTCCTTTTGAAGGACCCTAGTTACAACATTACTTGAGGCATTCGCAAGGATTTTTAAGGCCCTATTCTGCAGTACCTGGAACTTGTTGTGCTCTGTCTTTCAACATACAGCGTGTAACAGAAATATGGAACGCTTTAAATATCTTTAATACCGTTTGTCCGATTTAGCTAAAATTCGGTATCCGTACATAAGAGGTTGTCGCGGAGCTGCTAGTGATATTTGCAATGTTGCCAAATTTACAGTTTTTTAGCAATTTAAAATAATTTTTTTTTAAATGGAACACCCTATATATTATTAAAAAAAATGATTCCGCAACAAATTCTAAACAACTTTTATATAAGTTACTTAATGTCTAAATCTAGCCATTTTTTTTTAAATTGAGAATTTATTGAAACATTATTGTAAGGTAATTATTGTTTAAACTTACTTATTACAGAATAAAGAAATTAAATTAGATGTTTAAAGTGCCTTCCATTTACTTCTTGACAATATGCTAAATATTGCGGAAAAGTATTTAAAACATTAGAAAGAATATCTGGTTCTTCGATTCGCCGGCACTCAACTTCAATTCTTTGTTTTAGGTCTTCAATATCGTGTGGATTTGTTTTGTAAACCACATTTTTAAATGTCCCCACAAGAAATAATCGAGTGGAGTCGGATCTGGTGACCGAGCTGCCCACTCAATTGAACCCCGTCTCCCTATCCATCTTTCAAAAAATACTTCATTTAGATACTCCCGTACTTGTCTGGCGTAATGTGGTGGTGCACCGCCTTGTTGCAGCCATACTTCGTTATTTAATCCCGCAACGTTGTCTAAAATTTTGTTTATTGATAATCAGTTTTAATTTACTTTAATGAAGCTAACTTACGAGGATTTGGAAATAGGATCGCAAGAGCAGGAACAATTTCATTTCTTAAGAGCTGCAAATATCTATCGCCATTTAAATTATAATCCATAAACGATAGATCAGTTATCCTTTGTCCTATAATGCCTGCCCAAACATTAATTTTTTGCGGAAATTGGGTGTGCTGTTCTCGAATCCAATGAGGATTTTCTTTGGACCAATAACGAATATTATGCCGGTTAACATATCCATTAAGACAGAACGTCGCGTCGACTCATCGAAAAACATTATTTTAATAATAAAGTTTGGATTAGCATTACACAAATCCATCATTTGCTCACTGAATTCTAAACGCCTGTCAAAGTTATGCTCAGAGAGTTCTTGAACCAGGTGAATTTTGCATGAGTGGAACTTCTCACACTTTAATACGCGATCTACCGACATGTGCGATGTGTTGTAATCGAGGCCAATAATTCGAGTAGAGGTGTGGATTTTCCTCTATGCTAAGCAAAATATCTAAAGCTTTATTGCCGCTTGTCGCAGTTTTTGGACGCCCTGATTTTGATATGTCTTTTACATGGCCAGTTTCGTTATATTTCTTTAAAATTTTGCTTACTGTGGACCGTGCTATTGGATTTCGATTGGGATACTTATCATTAAAAATCTCAGCAACCTCCTGCTGTGTTCGCCTTCGATCCCCGTAACCCAACATCATTAATATTTCTATTCGCAGTGTTTCCGTTAGTAAATTCATTTTAAGAATTATTAAAACTGATAAATTATGAAGCACAAATACTTTCTGAAAAGTTTGTCAATGTCGCTGTCAGAATTTAATTGTGTCACAAATTTCGAAGACCTACTTTTATATCTCTACCAGTTTTCCTGGATAAGAAGTCCTTGTGATATTTAAACCACAATATCAAAAAAATGGCTAGATTTAGACATTAAGTAACTTATACAAAAGTTATTTAGAATTTGTTGCGGAATCATTTTTTTGAATAATATATAGGGTGTTCCATTTAAAAAAAAAATATTTTAAATTGCTAAAAAACTGTAAATTTGGCAACATTGCAAATGACACTAGCAGCTGATGACCGTGATAACCTCTTATACGGATACCGAATTTTAGCTAAATCGGACAAACGGTATTAAAGATAGCGTTCCATACATCTGTTACACGCTGTATTGGTACACTATAAGTCAAGACCGGCCTTAGGCTTTGTGCCAGTTAACATTGGTTCTATAACCAATTTTACTTTTCTTGCGAAGCAAGCAGTATATTGAACTTAGCTGTTTGGAAGCCTTCTTTCTTCTAAGTTCGTAGTTTTTCCTCCAGTCCAACCTTGCGTGAAAAACCATTCCCAAGTACATGACTTTCTGTACCCATTCACTTGAATGCCATTTACCGATAACTTGATCTCAGGTCTCCTTACTCTGCTCTTCGAAAAGAAAATGGCTTTCGTCTTGGCGGGATACGTAAATAACTATTTTAAAATTACTACATTAAACTAATTAAATATCTTGATACCTTAGTTCGTAAAAACACAGAAGAAATTAGTCAATATTTGAGTGTATTACTTATTTTTCAATCCCATTTTTGTATTTTTTTTTTAAATGGTCTTTAATTAAACATGCAATTTACATTAATTTGTTATTAATGGAAACTTTATACTTAATACGAAAATCTGCACCAAGTATAAAGAAAATAAATCGAATAAACACTTTCTGTTATAAAAAAAACTAATTTAAAGATTGATATTAATATCCATTGTAGCAATTGAAATGCTACTAACTAGATTTTAAATTTAAAGTCATAACGTCATAAACTGTTCCTTAATTTAGCGGCGTCACCATACGGTTCTGCTGAAAAGGCTGCACTATGGTATAAATATCACAAATTTTGGACAAAAAATTTATTTTTATAATACCAATAATATTTTAATCTATAATTATTATTCTGTCAACCATTAAAATGATTCTCGGTGGAAGCAACATTAGACGCTTTGTTCCGAACCAGTTAATGGGCCAATTTTTTTTTGTATTTTACATAAATGCAGTTCAAATATTTTCGACAATGCAATGCTTTTACTAGAAACTGGTATAAACTTTGGCAGGTTAAATGAAATACTTTGCATATAAACATTATAGTGATAATTTAAATTAATAAGGTTCATCTAATGACAACCATAGTGACCAAGCTATAGTAATCATATTCATCAACAAAGGAGCTATTAATTATGGACTCGAAGTTTTACGCCTTTCGCCATACCATTGTAAACTAAATATCATTGAGCTGATCTGGGCTCAGATTTAAAACGAGTTAACCAGAAAAACACAACATTTCAGCTTTCTGAGGTTTAAAAACGTTGTTACGAGGGTAACAAAATAAAAGTGGGTAAAGGCACTAGACCATGTTAAACTAGTGAAAATAAGTATGGGATTTATAATATAGGATAATAAAAATTCAAGTCGAACCCCCAATTATTTTGTTGTGACACTCGTAATTTTCAGAGGATAGCAGTGAAGAAAATTAACATGTTTTCCCGCCAGAGTGGTGTAAGAACTTAATATTCTTTGTAATATTTTGTTTTATTATTTATTTTATCGTAAATTGGTGTTAGGTACTGCTCGTTGTCTTTACTACAGGAATGGAAATAGAACATGTATATGAACACAATATGCTTATAATATCTTACATACTTAGGTACACTTATAATCCTTGTTCCTCGGTCAAACTAAAGCGATAACAACTTGTACAAAACCAAGAACCAACAACGTACACCCACAGTTTCTCGTCTAGTACAGTCTGAATCAACCGTGCGTAATCACGTGCCCAACATTAACCCATTGATATTTTGAAATTTGAATAATATTAATTTACCAAAATAATGATTTAACGAAATACATGTAGGTTTGATGATATCGATAAATTGTGTAAATAGACCACTACCTTTATCCAATATATTCAAGATCTTTGCCGCTCACTAGATTATATAGATAGATAAATTGTTTCATGAGTCACATAATTTCTTACAGTTGTATGTTTATACATATAAAGACCTGGAGTATAAAAATACAAAGACCGAACGTTACAAATCTTGTTGTTCTTGTATAGCAGTCTAGTAGGGTATCTTTAATTTTTTTCTTCAAATACTTTTTAGTGTGTAGTTTTGAACTGTTATTTACATTTTTTTAGACTGCTTAAATATAATCCTCTCCAAACCAATATATCCCATACTTCAGCAATGATTTCAGACACTGATAAACCTGTTTTAAAGCAAGTTTCATTAAATATCTCTCTAATTAAAACCATCAATCCTAAATAAACCATAATGTTGACGACTTAAATTACTTTCTGAGAAGGTAATGTATTGAGTCTTTGCAATATTTAAAGACAACTGAAATTTGTCTAACCATTTACTAATTAAGAGACATATTATTTTTAACATTTATTTTGAGGTCCAACCAACTACCACCACCAAATATCACAACAGTGTCATCAGCATAAGATATAATTGTGCCCTTTATATTTATAGATAATTAAGAATTAGTCTAGGCTAAAACAGAATCGGGCCCAATACGGTGCCCTGGGGGACATTGATTTTTACCTTCATACCCTCACTGGCACACCCACTTACTGTGACAAACTGCCAGCGGTCATCCAAATAGCTTCCAAAGATACTTAGCACAGCATCACGAACACCATCACATTTAAGTGCATGCAGAAGTCTATTGTGATATACCGTGTCTAAGGCCTTTGCCAGATCCAAAAACATACCAATACACACGAATCAAGATTTTTGATCATTTCATTTGTGACCTCAAGCATGGCATCCGCAGTATTTTGACCTTTAATAAATCCGAACTGATGTTAACTGATAATATTATTACAAAGCTTGCAAAGCGATGTTTTAGACATTTCTCAAATAACTTTGCAAAATTGCTAACTATACTAATTGGTCTATAATTTGGTTGTTACCTGCTTTAAAAATTGGGATGGCTATACTTTTTTTAAATTCGTGAGGAACAATGGCTGTAAAATACCTGATGACTTTAACATTCTTTATCATTTTCTGTAACAGGTGTTAAGAACATTGATTAATTGTTTATTAGCAAGTTACTCTAAATATCGACAACCCTGGGAATATTCACAATCATTTTCATACCAACTCCAAATAAATGGTCATCGCAGACATTAACCATCCCATCATCATCATTAAAAAAATCTCCATTTTCGTCAACGACTTATAATTTGCCATTCATTTTTTTCACTTGATTAATTTCATCAGATATTACTTGACATTCCAAATCACAAATTTAATTTTTTTTTATTTGGCCAAAGGGGCAACAATTGCACCACAGTGCGTTGACATAAGCTGGTACACAAGTTTTCGCCGGGAAAGCAGCAGGAAAATATATGAATGGCCCGACAATCGCATGTCACCGACGTCTTTCATGCTACTATTTTCCCTGCTCGGGCGTCCAATTATCAGTCGTATCTGAAACTGTGCCTTGTGTGTTCATTTTATATTTGGTTTAAAGTTTATACTTCTTTATATAGGTACTATACTGTAAGTATTATTTTCCATTAGAAAGTAACAAATTTTATATTTTTATCGAGGCTTTTATGGAGAGGCGAAAAATAAATTGTAAGTAAGTTCTTTTATGTGGTTAAGTTTTGTTAGAATATAGTCAAAATAAAATATTGTATATTATATAGATGGTTTATCCTGGGGTGCTAAGCCTGATCATAAAAAAGTCACTTTATTATCAACATACAATAAACATAGCTAACTAAACTTTGTGTCAATTTCAATAGATGATTTATTTTATGAGTCCCTATTTTTTGTATAAGTTCTTAGATTATGATGAAGTCTTCTTTACTTTGCTACTTTTAATATCTTTGGGAATTTCATTATACAGTTTTAAATACTTGAATAGATTGCAGTCTTGTTACTTTTTTTTTGTCATAGCATAATTTTTTCTAAGATTTTCTCTTGCTCTTAAATTATATATATGGAAGTCCGTAATTCTTATTTAATATGGAACTTTAGTGGATTATGTTTAATTGTTCTAGTCCATTTATTTGTTTAGTATGCCTCAATAAATTGATGCCGGCCTTTAAGGTATGTTGTGGAAACACTGTGAGGCACACCTCTTACCCCGTATCTACGTAGTTTGGCCAACAATGAGTGCTAAAACCGATAATTTTTGATCCAGAGCATCAACAATTTGCTTCTGGAAAAAAGCATGTTGCTGTTTCCGTACCCTTGCCTTTTTTGAACCCATTTTATGATGCTGAAAGTAAACTATTTTTTAGTATAAATATTAGAATCACTCTTTTTGAAAACTGATGCCAGCTTTAATTTGCTTGAGAAAATTCCATTGATAATAGAAAGATTAATAAGGAATTGAAGAATTTCGCTTAATTCTGATCCACATTTTTTAATTAGATTATTACATATTCCGTCAACTCCGCATGCAGATTTAGAATTTTTTATATGTCAATGCACAATAATACATATCCAGGAAAAAGGAACATTTTGAGTTAAAAAATTGGATGCGAATGAAAAAAGTTTGTGACTGCTCTGTTTTTTTTTTTAACGGATTTGTGACGGCTTTACCTTAGCTATGGAAGTTTACGCAACCCTCAAAACATACACAAAATATTATTTCTTCAATTCTTTTCTACCGCAATTCTACCATACATTAGTCAAGACATTTGTCAATTAATTCTACCGGTGTGCGACCCACATACACACCAATTTTTTGGGTTAGGTCCTTATAAGATCTAATAAGGTTACAATGTTTAAGTTGATTTAGAAAGTTCAGGCTGATCTAAGAAGTTATTTCACTTTTGAGGACAATTTGAATGAATTGTTGATGGTAGCCATTAAACTTTGTTTAGTTTTTAAACAGAAATTAGCTGTTTCGCTAATGTGAGATGTGTCCTGCGAAAGCTGCGATCACATTTATGCTGTTCATTTGTGTACGATTTAACAGATTTACATTTAATATAAATGAACTCCGTTTAAACTTTATACTAGAGCCGTTATTTCTCTTCTTATCTTCCACCGACAAATTTAAAATAAAAATACTCTGTAGACTTACTTCAAATTTAAATATAGAGCCAATGCTCATTACTACTAAAACCAAACTGCATGTAATTGTAATGTAATGTAACGTAAATGTAAAATAAACATTCGTGAATTTGTGAGGGTCGGATGGATTTCTTCTTCAAATAAGATAATAATAATTGGCAAGCGTAGTTTTGAATAACTTAAATAGCAATAAATAATATTCACCTAAATTAAATCTTCATTTAATTCCCAAATCTATTTTAAAAGACTAAAACCCTGATTTTCCATATATTATTATAATGCCAATGTGTGCCATTATGCCATGCAATTGATACCATTAACTTGTTTTGTTTTTATAAAAACTAAACTCTGTGCTCTGTGAATAAGAGGTCTCGTGCTCAATTGAATTATATTTTTCTTGATCGGGTTCATGTACTATTCTCAATACCTCGACAGCTCTGGCAAATGCTTTCCGAGTCAGAGGAAGTTGTTGTTGAGGTAATGACCTCCAAGTAGCTCTGCTGTGAAAAAAAAAACAATATTTTCAATTGTCTCCACCTCTTCTGCGATCTGTTGAGCTTTCTGTAACTGGAAAGTTATTTGGTGTTGTGCTAGATGCCAATCTTTCTTAGCAATACTACACTTATCGGGTTTTAGGCAAATTAGGGCATGCCTTCTTTCACTCTTAAGAGCGAAGTAAAAATTGATAAATAATTAAACATATCATTAACGTTTATTAAAAAAATGCCCAATTAAGTAAAAGTTATTTGGTGGCGAGGTCTAGCTCTTACGTAGGAAAAGTTAAAGTTACTAGCGATAAAAACTTAAAAGAAAAACAAGTAAATTATAAACTATTCTGATATTATAATCATAGTATAATGTTGCGCTTACACTTTGACACATTGAACTCGAGCCTACATAATGCAATTTTTCAAGTATATATTAAAAAATAATAATTGATAATGAACAAATTTTTATATTATCCCATGAAGTGATCCCTCAGGTTTATTAACTATAATTTGACTTTCTCAGAAATGTCTTATCACATCATCCTGTGGGACTTTGCGATGGGCGCTAATTTAAACCATACTTTACAGGACATCAATTATTAGCTGTTTATTATGCGTATAACAGTATACTAAAATGGTTAAGAAGTAATACTCGCCTATCCAAAAAAAAACCTCTGACAACCATCGGCTTACAAGCAAAACACACTAAGTCATTTTTTTCTTAAATTGAGTTATTTACGTCAGCTACATGAACTTTAATACTTTATGTTCTGGCAAAACTCAGTAAGTCGTTCGATTTATCTATGCCTATCTTTTCCCATATTACTGTTTTCACTAAGTCAGAAATAATATCACTTTTGTTCAGGTAAAACCCATTAAGTGACTTAGTAGCTTTTCTTGGAAGAAATTACTTGTAACGTTATGTGGCGTTGCGACTTAGTGGATTTTGTTCAATTGCCCGACAGGTCGCCACCGGTTAAAAATCCCGATTCGCATTGAAATTTTCATAACCGGCGTTAGTTTCGTTCATGCCTTATTAGAGTGAATTACACAATGAGACGTATTGATAAAATATTTGATGAATTGAGGAAAAATCAAAATAATAATTGAACACGTAAGTTACCAAATACTGTTTTAATTACAATATTATTAAGTGGTGAGGAAAATTGTAAAGATTTTTAATACATTGAAGTTTAAGATATATTGACAATTACTAGTCTACGAAATATCAACAACGTTGCCAATTTTTCTTTAACATGAAATATTATGATAGGTTTAACTGGATACTGTACCGAAAAAATGTCTTTTTAATTTTGTTTTCTCAAATATCTAATAGTAGTAATTGTGTAAAATTTCGAGAAAAAATTATTTCAGTGAAAATATAGTTCGTCTGTATGCGAGTGTGTGTGCATATGGATGAATTTCAACCATTTTGACCGAATTAGTATGCAATAATATTGCATAGTAATAAAATCGGTTATCATTACTTTCTTCTTGTAACTCAATTCATTATTTTTATCTTGGAATCCTCTTCCCAAACATGTTCAGAAAGTATCAGCGAAACAACTTATTCAATGCTAACACCCGTTAAAATCGATGATGTTTCAGAAGACAATTTAAGTCATACACATATTTTCAAGCTAATATTATTTTTCCCTAACATCTACGACATTCCAATACGAGGCACTGAAGCACACTATATTGCATGAAATAACCACGTTTACCGCTCAAGATTGCTTTTAACATTTTGAAAGCTTCATTTCTTGGCGCATTTATACATTATAATGGGTTTTATTTTGGCCTTAAGTCTTCCACAAGCGTTCAGAGCGAAAACAAAGTCCCTAACACGACAGAAAAGTTATAAATAAATATATATAATTATAAATTTGGGACTCCAAACGAAGAAAACCCAAGAAAGAGTAAAAAGAGACATAGATGGAGCACATCACGACCCTCAATTTGGAAAGGAAACGTTGAAAAGAAGAAATAAAGAAAGATGAGAAAGGAAATAATGTCACTGGTTGAAAGTAAAATGCTTTAAATATGACAAGCAGTTCCAAACACGATTCAATATAAATACAGATTTAGTGATGAGTACGAAAAGCTACACATTGGATTCGAAAGGCCATCAGATAGAAGGGAAAAAGGGGGTAATTTTGAAAATGTAACTATCCTACAGCTATATACAAAACAGCTACCCATCTCCATTGCCAAAAAAAGAACCTCTTAAAGCTTTGCGAAAAAAATATTATTCCCTCGTCCCTTCATGCCTGGTATACAAATTTGCCCAAGTTCGAGATGTAACCGCAGAACGAGGTGAAAATGACTCTGACGAAATAGAGGAAGACTAATATTTTTTAATAATGGATGGCTAGAATCGTTTTCTTTTTCATACTATTAACTATTTTCTTCCCGAAACGTTATCTAAAATGTTATTTTGTAATAATAACGAGTGATTATTAATTATTTTGCTCAAGGGCGGCTGTTACCCAGTATACATAGTGTAGCAGTAGCGCGTAGATTAAATCATAGGGCGAATTTGCAAGAAAGCAGCGTTGTCACGTTGAAAACCTAAAATAATGTTTTTTGACGGTATGTAATATAAAATCCTGAGCTATCTTACTTTGGAAGCCTACTTTATATGGCCGCCTCCTACTTCTAGACACCAAACTTTCAACAATAAAATTTTTTTGTGCTTCACTAAACATTTTTACTGTAGAACTTTCAATCCGGCAACAAAGCTTCACCAAAACTTGATACGCTGAAAAATAAAAAAAAAAAAATTAAAAATTAAATCATATCCTGCAAATAGCACTTTATAATAGTCAAAAGAGAAATATTAGTTAAAGCAATAGTAACCTACCTTCAAATAACTGCAAAAATTACAAAATTTCTCCAATTTTTAAACTTTACAAATACACAAATTCAAATAAGACGTAAATGTCATAAAACAATCATGTCATCTTATCTACGCAGTACGGCCATGATGCTTTTAAAATGCATGGCCTCCCTTGAGCAAAATAATTAAAAATCACTCGTTATTTAGATATCTTTAGAGTAAGTAAAAATTTAAGTTTATTTTCAAAAAAAACAATATATAACACAATAATTTACCCTCATTATTTGTATTGCTCTACAATTTTATATAGGTACTGCAAATGAAGGAATTTTTAGTAGACTTCAAATTTTACAAAATAAGACGATAAGAATAATATTAATTGTTGATAAATACACAAAGATAAATTATATGTTAAATAAACTTAAATGGTTGAATATAAGAAATTTAATATTTTTCCTAGTTTGATTTTTAAATATAAAATTCAAAATAATTTATTATCATCTCATCTAAAAGACTTTATAACGCAAAACTTTGAAAATCATAACTATCAAACCAGAAACAATCAAAATTTTTGTTTAGGGAAAGTGACAAAAAATTTGACATATAAATCAATCTTTTTTAAAGGACTTCACGAATATTAATTTAGATTCTTTAATTAAGAAACAAAATTCCTTGGGTAAATTTAAAAAATCCTTAAATATATCATTACTTAGAAAACAAAATATCTGATAAAATTTATTTAAAAATATTTTTGGTGCATAAAATTGTAATTTTAAATGTTTTAATTATTGTTAAAAAAATTAGAATTTATAATATTGTAGCAGTATTGCTAAAATAAATCTTGTTACTACTACTACTACTACTTGTGTTCTTGTTAAAACATAATATTATTTTTTAAATAAAGAAAATATTAGAAGTCGCAGTTTTCCTCAATATTATACAAGTAAAACACATTAAGTCAATTCAATTGAAGAAAAAAGTCGTTAAAAAAGCGAAATTCAAAATTCAGAATAAACTCCTACTGTGACATATCACTCAATAGATATGTAAAAATATTACGACAATATAAAATATAAGAAAAAGTTGCACGCATTAAAACTACTAAACAAAATACAAATTAAAAAAAACTAAAAGCTTAATTTCTAAAAACTCTGTTTTTTGACTTAATGTATTTTGTTTGTAACCCGACGCATTGTTTTAGAAAAGACGCGCAGGCGAGCTTACAAACCTTCACATTTTGAGCGCTTAATAAACTGCTCTGATCGCAGCATATTTAATATCTACCAAATAGCATAAAGCCCTGTAACAACAACCGAGTTTTTAAGGCAGGACTGAAAAGTATTTTTAATATTCAAGGCTACTATTCTCTAAGGAAATATTTTAATGACTGGTCGAACTAACGAAACAGAAACATATTTGCCGATATCTGTTCTACAATTGGAAATTAAAAAACTCCTCCACAAAGTTTATTAAAAGCATTGTGATTATTATTACATATTTCGGATGCTCTAACATCCATCTTTAAGGGATACTAGAAGAAATTACATATCGGTAAAATAAACTGCCAGTTAAAAATTACATTACTTCTTCAATTTTAAATATTCCTATAAATTGTTGTTATTTTGTTAGTTTCTTATTGTGAATATCATCGTATACCCTAAAGTTAAGTGAAAATGAACACCATTAGATATACGTAAAACAGAATAGAATTATTTGATTAGTTTTACAGCTTTAAACCCTGAGTAAAATGATTAACCGCCCATACATCCTCCAAAAACTATTAACTAACTACTGTGTAAATTTATGCTTAAAGCATGGATGGCGGTGGCCAATTTCAGCAATTTCTCTAATTTTTATTTTCCTTTCTCTATATTCTTACTCTGTTAATTTAGTAAACAACAAAAATTAATTTGAATTTGTTTATTTATTTTAGTATTCATCAGTTTGGCATATCATGTCATAATATGAATTTGACACAATTTTAACCTAGATCTGGTTAGATATATCGTTCTCTTATAATTGTGATCTAAACCAAGCCTTACGTTTTACGTTTATCCAGTCCAAGCCCTCTTGAATGAAAATAATTTTTGTTCGCACGGTATTACCACGTTCGCTACCGACCAGAAAATGGCAGGATCCCGCTGTGAACCAGAGCCGTATTTCGGGATATACTTAGGATATTTTGATGATTTCTCTACATACACTATTGTTATGACTCTAGTGGCCCTCGGTTCATTAATAGCTCTCGGATTAGTATGAACCAACGGCCACTTTAGTGCCATTTAAAAAGTTGCCTTCAAATAAAAAAACATATCAAGATTTCCATACTTATTATATTTCAAAACTAAAAAAAGTCATAACTTTTATTAATAAACAAGTGAATAGAGCATTCGATCTAATATAAAAACATAATTTTCAAAAATTATGTTTTCAAGCCTAGATGCCAGTTCTTGAAGCACGGATCAATACATAACCCAGGTAAGTCTGGGCAAGATGGGCAGTGATACCGTGAACGTATCCGTACATTACTTTTGGAGCTAAAACGACACCTCTTTTTTTTTCTCCAGATATGGCTTCCGGAAAATGGTGTCCTTGGAAATCTACTGGTATTGCTTCTGACAGTTTAGCTTTTATAAGATCTTTTGTTATCTGCTCACGGAAGTCCAAAAGACTTTTCTTTGTTTGTTCTTTTTTTGTAAACGAAATAAGCGTTCCATATGCATGTATCTACAAGGTGGAAGAATATCTTACGTTACCACCGAATAGTTTTTCTCGGACTCGAATGGTGAGACATCACTTGGTCGGCACTATCAATGCCAGACATATGTTGTTTATAGTCAAGAACGCACTGCGGCTTCAGTTTAGGTTAGTTCAGGTTAGTTAGTAACCAACCATCTGATGTTTGTAGCGGGTACTCATCATGCGGACATCGCGTTTGTCTTTCTATTTGATTACGACAACTGAACCTTTCTGCTTCCAAACTGCTTCTCCCTTCTTCAGCTTGGTTTTCAACAACTTTTTTTTGTTGCCTTTCCTATTTTCACGTAGTGTTCCAACTACAGCAGTTTTTTCGAACAACAATTCCGCAAGTGCAACGCTTGAATAAAAATTATCAACATACAGCACGTGGTCCTTGCCCAAATATTCACGTATTAATTGTTTCACTACAGAAAATGAGTGAGATTCTCCGTCGACTTTCAGGGTTCCTTTACCTACATATATAGTTTAATCAAATTAATAAATAGCCTTTCACAATTTACCAACAGTCAATATTTGTATAAAACTAGATATAATTGTGACTATAAGCAATGTACAATGGTTTTATCTGCAAGCGTTTAATGACTAACCTGAATCAAGTACCAATGGCCATTATAGTGGCAACGGATTGACCACAGACCGCAAAAGGGTTCACAAGAACCGCGCGTAGACCAGGATCCAATGTAGATGCATAAAAATTAATGTGAATTCTCGGCCACTATAGTGGCCGCGGTTCACCACGGAGGATCGGTGAGGCCACTATAGTGGCCGTCGGTAGCGAACGTGTAGTTAAATGCCATTTAAAGAGAGCCTCCCATACATTCTGTCAACCCATATTAATTAATTCGTCTCAATCATGTCACTCAATTGGAACAAGGTAATTTACCAGATACTAATTTTGTTTTCAGAAATTATACGAGAATGTTTGAGGAATGTTTCGGAAATGGACCGTTTATATTTAGAATAAATGATAACGGATCGGGGCCACAACTTTTAACTCAGGTGAGTTTTTATATATTATTCTCACGCAACAACTTTAATGGAACTAAACCATTCGGCAATAAAAAAACTTTACTCTTATTATGCATGTATTGTTATGGAAATTTACGTGTTATTGCCTTTTTAAAACAGCCTTTTACTTCTTATTTTATACCCATTTTGCATAATAATCTTATTATACTTAAGTTTTTTATGGCAACTATTTCTGTAAATGAGACGGTTCTTAAAAGCGGAAAATATCAGGTGACTGATGGCCACAATTTTATTCACTTCGTGTGTTTTGTCGTATTAGTCTAAGAGCTAGCGGTTACTACGGTATTTTAACGAAGCTGAATATTAATTTCTAAAGTAATGACCTAAGGGAAGGCTATCAACGAATAATTACTAAAATGCCTGGAAGGCTTTAACATTATTAGTGACCGCCAGTATGGATTCCGTAAGTCTAGATCAAGAGGAGACCTTCTCGCTTATGTTACTCATGTTTGGAACAACGCAATGGGGAGTCCCGGCGGTAGCACTGGAAATCTCCAAGGCTTTTGACCGAGTATGGCATGAGGGGCTCCTAACTAAAGTGAGAGCATACGGAATGCCGGTTCAATTTTGTTCATGGCTGTCGAGCTTTCTTAAAGACCGTTCTCTGCGAGAGGCGATGGACGGATTTCTTTCAGACACATTTAACATCAACGCCGGAGTCTCTTAAGGTTCTATATTGTTGCCCACCCTTTTCTTACTATACATTAACGATCTTTTGGAAAAAACTAAAAATCCTATATATAGCTTCGCTGATAACAGCACACTTGTTTCATCTTTTACTGTGGATGCTCGGACATCGGCTGCTAATGCACATCTCTATAGGCAGCAAGAGGTCTCACATCTCAACAAAGACCTGGAAGGAATTCTGTCTTGTGGTGACAGTAACCAAGTGGAATTTAACGCTAAAAAGATCCAGGCGGCAGTTCTTTCTAAAAAAGTTAATGTTGAAGAACCGGATATAGTTATGGCGGGACACTCAATTCCCTTGGCTTCATCAATTCATTTATTGGGCGTTAATTTGGATAGTCATATGTCTTGGCATAGTCACGTTGCGGCCATTGCTAAGTCAGCCTCGCAGAAGCTTGGAATAACTTTTCCGAACAAAGAACCTCTATACACGCCAACAACTTTTGATGCTCAATAAAGCCCAAATTCGACCATCACTGGAGTACTGTTCGCATATTTGGGGCTCTGCTCCAAAACATACCCTGAGATTGCTAGATTCCATTCAAGGAAGAACCATTGGCTTGATCGGTGACCATAGTCTAACAAACAACCTGGAAAGCCTTGAACATCGAAGGCAGGTTGGCGACTTGAGTCTATTTTACAAATATTTTCATGGCAAGTGTTCAACTTAGGTTGCCCGCTTGACACTGTTTCAAAATTCTTTCATCTGGAGAACGTCATCACTCTGGAACGACCTCCCTGAGATCGTGTTCCCAAACGGGTATAATCTCCAAAGATTCAAGACTAACGTGAATCGTTTCCTGCGCACACGCACCGCTCCTAGAGCGCCATAAAGGATTTATCCTGTAGTGATGTGCCTTATCATAAAAAAAAAAGAAGTGGATCGTGAGTCTCCTTCTTGGAAAACAGGTGGGTTCCAGCATGTAGATGCAGTTCGTACAACCATACATAGCCCCGATCACTGGACTCTCAAATGTTTGGAGTATAAGCTAACAGCACACCCATTTGGTAAAGACCTATACATGGAAAATACCAAAAACCCTAAAACCACCAGAAAAGAACTTTACACATGCGTGCAGGTGGCTTAACCTTCTCCTTTGAAGGATCAAATCAAAAAGTCGCAAGAATTCCAAGAAATCTCTTCTCTTCAAGATGACAGCTGGTGGTCGAGAGTGTTGCCAACCTAACAACATACCATCCCAAAGCTGGGATACTTAGAATTTATAATTACAAATTAGGAATGAACATAGAATCATTATTTTACATTCCATCAATTTTTCACGAAAAGCATCTTAAATAAGTAAATTTGATTTTAAGGTCCTTTGCCATGTAATATAACAGTAATTCCTTGCGTCTATCATGGCTGCTATAAAAATATATAATTGAAAAAACAAACATTTTTGGGACATTTTATTAAAAAAAGAAATAGCACCAAAATCAGTAAAAATAACTATATAAATTATATTAATGAAAATTATAAAAGATAAGTTATTAAAATATATTTAATTGACTTGTAAATTACCTTTTTTAAAGTTTGAAAAGTTGACACGTTTGTACAAAATATTAAGTGTTAAAAAATATATTAGAAGTTCCGAAAATTCAGCTATAGAGTCAAAAACCATTTTGCGATATAGTTCACTTTCATATTAACGTTTTTGAGGTATCTAAAATAGTACTGGAGCTATTATTGTACTTTGCCACATTAAACAGTCATCCTATACATGCATGCACCATATAGTTATTAGAGAGCTTTTTTTTTTGGAAAGCCGTTAAGTAGAGATTGTTCAGTGTTAAGGTCTGAACGCTCACATTACACTAACCCTTAAACCTAGGTGTGATAATAATAAATATTAATTAATTAAAAATTAATTAATCAGAAGTTTTTAAACTTTTCGAAAAATATTAAATTAAATGTAATGGTAAGGCCAATTTATCAGGGTGATTGTTCATGTTTGGCCAACATTATTTCGAAAATGTTATTGCGAATATTACTATTGACATTGATTTCAACGACATGATTAATTTATTCAGACTGTCACGCAACCGTCCATATTTAAAATAATTTACCTATTATTTGCTTCTCTTACGAATAAATAATAATTAAATAAAATATTATGATATTCCTTTTAACTAAATTAATGATTTTCATATTTACAAAAACAGCAGATATCACGTTTATCTATTATGGCTGACATATTTGGTTTTCCTTTGCTCTTATTCAATTTATTTTACCGATTATTCACATTTTAAACCACTATAATAATAATATTTTAATAGATAACAAACATATTTTCTGAAAACATTCCCACTATTTTTGGAATCAGGTGGGTATTTTATATTCTCATGTGTTTTAAATAACAGGTGCACACGTTTTCAATTTGAAAGAAAGCTCGGCTATGCTTGCGATTTTGCCGTTATAATGTGCCACTACCAACCGTTCAAAAAATATTCGTACTCGAATGGCATGACTTTGGTGCATTTTTTTTTATAGAACCGTCTAGACATTGCGACTATTTATTCGAAATATCGGGAGACCGAAAACAATCCAGCCCATAAAAATCCAGCCAAAGAACCTCCTTTAGTTTGAAATACCTCTAGAGAATATCCGAATCATATAAGTACTCAGGTCATTAGAAAGCTATATTAAAAAAACGGTTTTAACCTAGTCAGTGCTAAGATATTTTCTGAGCCATCATACAAAAGCTTAACACTTTTAACAGCAGCTATGTACTCTAAAAGGTTTTTGCAAAGTTCTAGCAGAAATTTCGGGGGCTAAAATATGACGATTTTGCCCAACTCACTTTTGTCCAACATTTGAGAGTTTCCGAAATACTTTTTTTTAGTAATTGTAGAATCTGCACGAAATTTTTCGATATTCAAATGTTTTATTGCGTACTGAACTCGTCTTTGCCGTCCTCAACTAACCTAAACACTCATGAGGCAAGTAGCCACTATGTCTTTAAGCTTACCATCGTCAGTCCCGACTCAGCTGTCTGCAGTCATTTCCTTAAAAAGAAAAAAACAGAGCGTCTACGAATGAATACAGAAAAGGTTCCGGCCAGTCCCAGAGATCGAACAGAGCTTGAAATTCCTAAAGAGTACAGAAACATTGAAGGTGAACGATGTACACATTTTGACAGTCGTGATGTTTAGAACAAAACGAAATCTGTAGTTTATGGATCATTGTAATCATGAAGTAAAATATTATGAATACTAATTCAAATTCGGCACTTTTGTACCCATTTTTTTTTGTCAAGTAAACATAGCTTATTTTTTGAAGAGCCCAGAGTAGAATATTTAATTTCTTATAACGAATACAATGATAAGCCCTGTGTTAAATTTCGAAAAAAAAATAATTATAATATACAGGGTGTTCGGATATTGCCTCAGGATACTTGGAGTGGTGATTGTACATGTTAAAATAAAGGTAGTAAGTCATACAACAGAAAGTTGAACAGTCTATACTTTTCGAGTTACAGCCTGTCAAAGTTCAATTTTTTTCTTTTTATTTTTAACTTCTTGCGATTAGTTTTTAAACCATGAAGTTAATATTTGGCACATGGACTACGCTTAACGACTTCTATTCTTCTGTTATAAGCATGTTTCTCTACTATGCCACCAGAGATCACTTTACCTAAAATTCAAATATAATTTTTTGTTTTGACAGAACTTGAGGAACGACTACGCATACTGGTTTTAGTTTTAGTTTTAGTAGGTTTTTTAGTTGATTTTACCTTGAAAAACAATTTTTTTATGCCATTGCCAGAGCATCTACAGTCACTATTACTGATGATTCTGATATGACTAACTATTTCTTACAATTTGTGTTAAAAGCTTAATTCAATAAGTTATGATTCAATTTTTTTCTAAAATGTACAGGGGAGCCACCTCAAAACCTACTTGGGACTTCCTATGTTTAACTATGGGCCATGTATCACCCGGTATAATTGCGTTGTACCTAGAATCGATTGTTAATGGCATTTAGGAAGAACCATCTTTCGATTGAATCGAATGCCTTATTAAAGTTTAGAAATGCTGTACATAATATGTAATAGGAATGTTATTTTTAGTCGTTTTTTCTGTTAGGGTGCGTAGTATTTGTAAATAATCAGTAGTGCTGAATCGCTGCTTAACCCTTCTTGTTCACTTGGTTAGTAGAAGCCAAGTTGTCTCATGAGACGTAAGAATCTTTATGTAGAGCTTGTATATATGTGACAACAAACTAATACGGCAGTAATGTGGCCTTTTTAAATGGCAGTACAACCTTAGCATGACCATTCACTTGTTCGTTTTATTAAATAATGTTTGAAGTATTTCTATCAGATTTCCTCCTTCAAGTTTAATCATTTGCGATATAATATGACCCTCCCGAGGGCATCTATAATCTCATGTTGTTTTAATATTTTCATACTGCTCTCTTTATAATTTTGTATATGTCTTTATGCTCATTTGCTGTCTCTCTTCTTTGTCTTATCAGTTGAATAGTATTGGTGCTTTCTCTTGAATGTTTTTGTTTTGATGCCTCTGAGCAATTTTTCTCTGTTGCCATGATGTATCTAACTGGGTTCAGAGAAGCTCTAGGTTCTCTTTGGCCGGGTTAATGCATATGCTTGAAACCAAGGGCAAAAATAAATAAAAAGGGATATAAATGATAAATACCTTGAGAACACATAAAGTTCAGAGCGTCGGGTTTAGGGAACTTTTATTATTGAGCCGAACAACTCTGAGAACTACTTACCACGTACTTTCTGTCCACCCTCTCCCTATATAAAAGAATATTATGTATTGTATATAATAATATTATACAAGATGTCAATTTGAAAGCTTCCCACCATAAATATCTCTTTTCCAATACATAATAATAATAATAATAATAATCGGAACGAAAGGCAAATTTTATTTAAATTAATATTTAACAGAATATTTGCAGCTTTCGAAGTTCAACCCCCTAGGAGGGGTAGATACTACCCTTAAAATCTTAGATAAGAAGGGAGGCCAAGGGGCACATCATTCTAAAGGCGGTTTAATTATATTTCCAACAATATCTTAATTTATTATTTGTGGAGTGTCAAAAGAACTTACCTGCACTAATAATTAAATTGTTTTTAGGTTTTATTTAAAAAAAAAATATTGCGTTGTATTGTTAGTGGAGATAGCAGATAACGAGAAACCAGAGACTAGCCAGGGCTGGAGCTGATCAGAACTTCACTAACCTGAACCCACCCTAGGCGTGTTCAAACAGGTGATGAATTCAGCAATAAACAGATGATCCCTACAATAACATCTGAACCGGTGGATCACTATACCTGGCCAGAGACATGCTAGGCTACAATAGGAAACCCCTTAAGGGAATTTAAAGTGTCCTCCTTGCAAATGAAATTTACGTATCTTCCCAAGTTTTAGTTGAAAAGAAATAAATATTAATGATGAGAAGTTTTCAAAATGACACCGTATATAATTGGTATATTAAAAGGGCCCACAATCTCCCAAATCGTTGATTTACACTATAAAGGAACGTATCAGTGGAATGTCACTTTAACTTGCCACGTCTAATCCTGATTGCTCAGTCCTCTCTAGAGCTACAGTACAAAAACATGTAACTACTGGATGAATCGCAAGTTTTCAAAAGAAAAGACAAAGAAACGCAACGGTAGTAAACGACGAATACAAAATGCTTGGCTACTGCAAGAGTAAACGAGGTCTCTTTCTCTGAACATGTGTCCGGAAACGTTTCCACTCCGGAATACACAAGTGCGTTTAAAAAATATTTATAAAGTTTCCCTTAAATATTTCCTTAATTAATGCTTTCACAGTAAAAAAATTGAGTGTTAAATTTAACACTCAATGGTGGTACATATAGGATCACACTTAATAGGGTATATTAACCAATCAGTATATCTGGTAAAAAAGATATTTTTGAATGTTTTTCTTACTTTTTGATGAGTGTTAATTCTTCTTATTTGTGGGTAGGTACATTTACACTATCGAGTGTAAATTAAACTCACAGATTGTAAACCTATCCTTCTAGCTTGTAAAAGAAATAATGAGAGGTGTAAGTAAACCATTTTTTAATGGTAATTTGTGATAATTTAGTGTAAATATCATATTATTGTAGTGTAAATTTTATTTAATTTGGGTTTGACTTTACTATAGTGAGTGTAATAAAATAATCTACCTAAATCTTCGTAACAATATAAAAGAATGAAAATGACGAGTATTATATTAATCGTAGATCTATTTGGAGATCTATGAAGTAAAATATGTGGGTAGGTACCTAAGAATTTATATAAAAAAGGAATACCCATTCCCATAGGGTACATTCAGTTTTTCTAGGCATACATTCATGAGTCTGGAAAAGCTCAAAAGTTTTTTTAAATATAAATGAACAAAACTTGTTTAAATTTCCCCTTATTTAATAAAACATAACAATTGCTTCGCCAACACTGGCTTCTTCAGATATAAATGTGGTAGGTTACAAAAATTGTAAGAATTTATAAAGATTAGGCACCAAAATAGTACAATCAAACTGCTTAAGGTTATTGTTAAAATAATATTGACGATAAACACTAAAAAGTACGTATAATAGTCAGTTATTAAAAAGGTTTGATAAAGAGAAATTACAGGGATTTAGCTGTTCATTTAATAATAAATTGAAGTTTTTATGTTTGTATATTTTATTGCTTTCTAGTAAATTTAGTTTTCTTCCTTTGCTCTCTAGATGTAGATTTTCGTTAAGTAAATGTTATGACTAGTTAGAGTTTTTTTTTTTTTTTTATTTAAACAAAACTTATGTTCAGGTATACTTTTTGGAAATGATCTGCCGGTTTGGCCAATATAAACTGATAATCTGATAATTTTTTTATATCAAAATATTAAATAGACTAAAAAATCGGGATTTTATCAGTGAAATTGTGGATCTTGTCCAAAATTCTATATTGACCAAACCTGCAGATCGTTTCAAAAAAGAAAATCTGAACATAAGTTTTGTTTAAATAAGAGAAAAGACAATTGTAACTATTCAAAACATTCACTTAACGAAAATGATAATTTTAAAATGCCACATTCACAACAAAGTCAGAAAATTAAATTTACTAGGAAGTATGGAAATAACAAAACATAAAAAACTCCAATTTATTATTAAATGAACGGCTTTATCTTTGTAATTTCACATTAATAAAACTTTTTAAGAACTAATTATTCTATGTACTTTTAGTGTTTATCGACAATATTATTAGCTTAAGCTTTTCTTTTTTTTTTTGTTTTCTTTTATGATAAGGTACAGCACTGCAGGACTAATCTTTTATGGCGCTCTGCGAGCGGTGCGTGTGCGCAGGAAATGATTCACGTTGGTCTTGAATCTTTGGAGATTGTACTCGTTGGGAAACACGGCCTCAGGGAGGTTTTTCCAGAGTGATGACGTTCTCCAGATGAAAAAAAAATTAAACAGTGTTGTTGGAGGAATACTAACCTACACCACGTACGGCTGGGCTGCAGTGGCTCGTCGGGTATTTCTACCATGCAGCGCTCTGGGTGAAATCAAGCGGTCAATCTCAGTTGAGCACTTGCCTAGCTGTTTTATTGTATTACTTAGGTACCTAATCTTTATAAATTCTCACAATTTTTGTAACCTACCATGTTCACAACAGAGGAAGCCACAGTATTGACGAAACAGTTGTTGTTTTATTAGAGTGGAAATTTAAACAAGATTTGTTCATTTACATTTTTATAATGAATTTCCATCAATTATCGGCTAACTCTATCAATATTTTTTAAATCAAATAAGTGAATGAATAAATAGGTATGGCAAAATTTTCTTTAGTTATAGGTATTCGGTTTTATTTTCTTAGTTTGGCTTCAATCGAACATGTGGTGTCCAAGCCAAGCTAACGACGCACGAAGAGAAGGTATTTATGTCTTCGAGCCACGACCAGATACAATTAGTAAGCTGCCTTTCGCACAAGTGATAACCTATTACACAAAAATAAAGTTGCCGTAATAGGCCCTTGTTCAGTCCTGGTTGGACGACCCGGTACCCATTGGATCGGAAAGAATATTACGAGTAGAAATTACTAAAGAGTTAAAAAATATTATAAAATTAGCTGTTTTTAATTAGATTAAAGTCTAACGTTACTTATACCTTAGTACACTAATTAATAATATAAAAATAGAAATTGTTTCAGATGGCAATGAATTCTAATGTTCATAGTCAGACAAGAGATTTAGAAAATAAGTAACCTTTTAAAACTCAACAAAATTGTTAAGATTAGCAAATACCATACTGTAATACTCGACATTTATCAAAGAATTTACTACATTTTCAAATGTCAAGTATACATCCGAACAATGGAATTAACTTTCTAAACTTGGTAAATATGCGGTGTGCCAGTTATGCAACGCTTAATAAAAGCTAATGGGATAACTTAAAATTAACCATAAATAATACCTGTCTAAAATATTATTTATTAGGTCTTGCAGTTTTACCATAAATACTTTTTGTTGCATGTTGCAGCACTATTACCATAAAACAAATTGCTGAGCTCATTAAGTTTACTGTGGTGTCTAAAATATCCTTTATTGTTGCTAAATATGAGCTAGTGCGTCTTTTGTAAATACACAGATGCATTTATGGGTTCTAATTATATTTTTCAATTTTAACTAAGCCATACTATAGTGTTTTTACATCACCGGTGCCGAGGCCATGGCCTTTACTGGTATTTCAAATGCGTTATTACTGAATTTCATTATAAATCTAAAGATTGCAAAAGGGGAAATGCTTAAAATGTAAGGTGTTGCTTACAGAATAATAAATGTTTAAGGTTACCGGATGCCATCCTGAGAAGTAGGTTAGATTAGGTGAAACCAGTTGTAATTTGGTTATAAATAGCATAATTTCTAAATGGTCCTAAAGAAAAAATATAAAACACCTTAATGAATGCATAAACGACGATGTTCCGGTAACACTAAATGTTGCAGTTCTGATGTTGTCAGTTTCCTCGTCTCGTCCGTCTGCGGCGAAGGATGTGAGATTTTAATTTTTATTCATGAGGACTGGTGCAACATTTGGCAGTGGATATTCCATTGTACTTGTTTCTGGAGGTTCGAGGCCAATTGACATTGCACCTAAAAATTTCGAATTGTTTGCATTTATTCCGAATTGTCGAATGAAAGAACGATTTTTCGGGCTGGCTATATTGTAATCCGTGTCTATACAAAGATTTTGTCATAAATTACTGTCATAAAAGAAAACCGTATATCACACTATTACCCAAAACTTATATCTAGTAATAAAGTCGGGATTTGATTATCAGTCATAGTATAAAGTTAGTTCGTTTATATTGCATAGACTCAATTGAAACTTCGTTCAACAAAAATTAACTATATATTTAACTGCACTTCTGAAAACTTTTACAGAACTCCACAGAACTTTGGAATGTCGGGTCTACTACCCTTGACGAAATACGAATATCTTAACTTAGAACATTCATGCACTGCAGATATCTTCGGGTTAGTTTTTCACTAATTATGGAGAGGCATACGAATATTGTCGTACATCGAGAGAAAAGAGAATTCACTACCTTCTTTTAGTAGTTTCAAGAAAGTATAACACATTTATGTATTAGACTTGTGACAACATCCCCTCAAAAAATGGCAGGAAGAACTGTAGCTTTCCTTTAAAAATCATGGACGTATTTACGTCGCCAACCTACTTCATTTGGGCCCACCGTGGGGGACCAATTAAAAGTTCTTAAAAATGTTGGGTACCGCCTCACGTAGTCCGTTATCGTGACTACCATCGCCCCCTTGATTATACACATCCTAATTCGCATATTATTGATTTGGAAACGTATTTTTCGGCTCGCCACAAAGATTGTTGACTTATGAATAGATCTATTTTAGGATATTGCACTTTTATATTATATAACGAGAGATAAATGATTTTTAAACCAGAAAATAATATTAATTATTTACTTTATATCCTATACGGCTCTTAACGGTTTCTTGAGACCGTTACAATGTTTTTGCAGGCCTTTGGGCAGAATATATTTTTAGAATAGAATTATTCCTATGTGAATTCCTTTATTAATTTTGTCGCGTTTAACTGCGTATCGAGTCTTGTTGAAGTTTTATTTAAATTACCATTATTCTTCTACGTCGTTACCGTAGCGGTCATAGAAAGACAAAATACGATATTATGTCTCCCGATTGAGTTTTCAAGATGACAAAAAATGACTAAAACTTTCTTTGAAAAAGTCATGGTTTATAAGAGGTTTCCGAAAAACTGAATAATATGTGAAATTTCATCTTGTTGCAATTGCATCTTCATCTGGTGATGCTGACAAGTAACATCTTTTCAAGCGTATTGAGAATTCATAATATCATTGAGTATGACGTACATTATTTTTTTATCACAATTGAAAATTCTTTGAAAACTATTTAGTTACTGCCAATAAAGGAATTATAGTTAGCATCTGAGAAAGTTTGTTGGAGAAGCTGGTGAAATTTTTCTCTTTCTTAGGAAAAATGTAAATTTGTGAAAAACGGTTTAAGAAATTTCCTAATGTGTAGTATTATTAAAAAACGTATTAAAAAGGCTCCTAATTAAAATTTTTGAGAAAATCTTCATTTATTTTACAATCTTGGGTCACAATTTGCAAAATAGTGTTTATCTAAAAGGTTGCCTAGAAATATTTTAAAATTTGTTTTCCGTGTTTGTCCTGAGTATCTTGGCACGATGATGTCAATACTTTTCTTTAAATGAGGTTATCTCAAAAGCTAAGTGATTACGATAAAATATTATTTGTCTATGACAATAAAATATCTAAACAAAGTGGCACTATATTAAATAAAAATATATGGCATGATGCATGTAGCCCTAGTTGCCGCCATATTGTGGATAAATATCAAACTATTAAGAATATCTTGTAGTAGAACGAAAAATAAAAGTGTGTGGTATGCTCTCAACAGTTCATCCTTTTGGCCAAGATTTTAACTTGTTTTTGCCATTTTATTAATGTTTATGATATCTTTATTTTCTTACTTTCTATGTTTACTTTGTTTAACTAACCTTACTAGCACCTAATCTGGATACACACTGTATAGTCACTGATTTTAGGTATGTTTGGAACGTGGATGGCGTGAATACGATGCAGATCATAATGAGAATAATTGGAATTTATGGTGGAAAACATCAGGCTTTTCAATAAGTCATCATAAGAACATCTATGCTTGGCAGGTTAGTTCAGGTTAGGAGTAGACTGGTCCTGCATCCACCGTCAACTGATAGAGTTTACCTACTATTTCATTACCTCTTAGCCCAAGTGATCTACCGGAAACATTAGCATTAGCATCTTTTATATCGAATATTACAGAATTTCAAAAAAATATTTGTAGGTGTTAAAGTTAAAAAAAAAAAAACCTTACTGGACTTACTTAGTAAATTCCAAGTTACAAATTAAATTGATCTGATTCGCCTTTAATAAAAAATCATTTTTTGAATTCTCATTCATCATTTTCTTTTATCCGTCGCAAGGATTTTTCTACATGACCATAATAAAATATATCTTTATCTGATACTGTATAATTGGTACATAATTTTCATTTTTTCAAGCGATTAGGTAACATTAAACGTCATGAAGTGTTAATGAGACGTTTAATCATGAGGAAATGCCTCTTGATGCATAGAATCTGCAAATTTTACAACAATATCTATGATGGTTTTAAAGCCATTATAAAAACAAATATTATTTCTTAAAGCGAAAGTTAAATACTTTGGCCATACTTTGACATAAAGTTTTTTCTTATAATGGGCATAAGAAACACTCCCTGTAATATTACTGTATCATTATTTTAACACCCTGCATAAAGCTTTATCCTTTTTTAGTATTTAAACCACATTCCCAAGGGATCTACCATATGCCGAAAAGACAATCTAATCAGATATCTAAGATGTCAGAAAAAAGTTTATGGTTCAGTTTATGATTTTAGGTAAAAAAAAACCTTCTATAATGATAAGACACATACCTACAAACAATTCTGTATCATGAATTTCCATTTTCGTCCTGCACGCTAGTTAAGATTTCAGTTAAAGTGCAATACGTACAGCGGTGGAACGAAAAACTAAAGTTGTCATACTAAGTTATTGTAACCTACAATTTAAGCGATTTTAATTAACATTTTTAAGGCTCTACCAACATCAATTATTTAATTTATTTTCTTTAAAGCTCTTATCAGAGTGCAAATAATTCTGCGAATGAAATAATAAACATCTACAAACAAATTTCCGCAAACTTAAAGCCATGGTGCATGATTTGGTACAGCTTAAATCTGCCTATAGTAATTTCAGCTAGTGCACTTTCGCCTAACTTGAAGTAGTGGTTTCGTAGTTAAATTGCCGATCACATCGCGTCGAGCAGGCATTAGCTAAGCCCCGCGCATTCACGCAATAATTTGTTTTTATATTTTAAAATTTTAGCGAATGAATTAACCACAATTTTCTCGTTAACCGGCCTCAAAATATTTACATGTTGGTCGTTACCGTCGGCCTACGTTAAAGTTAAATTAACTAATGCTTCTCGATTGAGCTACCAAATTGCTCAGTAGACCTCGAATTTTGTTTAGCTCTATTAAGCTGTAAAGTTATCGCGGAAATCAATTTTTTCGCAATAAAATAGTTCGTAAGTAAGGTCATTAATTAACGTGGCATTAGTCGCGTATGACTGTTTTAGTCTAATTTTAGCATTTTCAGAATGCCTAGTCTTTAACACATAAGTGGTTAGCAGTTTCTTGCTATCACTCTTTAATAGAGAATCGTACCGCTCGATAGAATATATAATTTGTTTTGTAACCACTTCCGAGCCATCCATGATAGGTATCAAACCTGCTGCAGTTTTCAAATCAAATTTCTCATATTCAATTTTTATCTAAATAATAATAATAATAATAATAATAATAATCTTCATTTCAGAATTACATAAATTACATTTATATAAAATGTAATCGTCAATATAAATGTCTAAAAGCTAATAATAATTAGGAACTTTTCTAAAAGTCTGATAAATGGGAATCAAAATCTACCTTAGGTTCTGCCGGCTTCTGTTGCGTTTCCTTTAACCTATCGTTCAGAATTTTCTCGATAATCTTTCACTTTAGACATAGGGTATGCTATACCAGATATGTTTAGAATGTTTACTAGAATTGAAAAATCGAAAAATATACGGGGTGTTCCATAAGAAAAAATAACAAATTACGTCATATCTTTAACATGTGTTACCCTGTATACTAAACTTTTACGTCAAAAGATGCGCAAATGAAAATAAAAATTTACGTATTCAAGCATTTTTCCGAAAAAAAATAATTTTTTATCGAATTTATGCAGGACTTCTGGTCCTCACTGTATATATAAACCTATCTACTTTCGTTAACTTAATTTTGAATACCCTACTATTATGTCTCCGCTCTTTATTTTCTTTCACCAAGTTTTTATGAAATAGTCTTAGTTCCTCCAATAAGTATCTAAAACCCTCCATTTCTTTCCATACATTTTAGCCTTATAGCTACCATATTCGATATCAATACCATTATGTGTTACTTTCCATTAATATACCATTAATTTTTACTTAACAGTCCCATATTTGACTGTTAAATATTTTCCGTCTTTCTTCTTATTTTTCTTGCCAACCTCTTTTCACAATGAATTTAAACAATTCATAGAATGACGACAATTCCTAATATAACCGATATAATACTTAAAATGTCCTGGATTGAACCAAATGTTGTTGAAGCCGTCTATCCTCCACTGTTTCCAGCTTACGCAATATTGATTTCCTCTTTGCTTTGAATTTTGCCCATTTTAGGCTTTTTTATTCTTCTTCATGCCTAGTTGTTGCTTTTTTTCGGGGCATGATCGCCATGTGATACCTAAATAGTAGTACTCGCGGGCAGAGCCCAATGAAACACCCATCTACCTTAATTTAGTAAATCAGTATATATTCCAATAATTAATATAATACATTTCCAAAATGAATAGCTGCTGATAAAGCAAAAGCAGATATAATGTTATTGCTTATCTTGATATGTTCTTATAAAATAACAAACTCTTAGCCCACTTCATTTATTCCTTAATTATATTACCACAGAGCAAGTTATTGTCCGATATTTAGTGCACGATCAGAATCATCAACCAAAGTTTTGCCAACATTCCAAGATGTCTTAAACTGCTATTTCCTCATCTCAAACGACTTAAAGTTTATATGTATAGCAACGAAGAAAATAAAAGAAAACAAGAATAAAAGGAAAAAAGGTACCAAGGTTTATAACTCAAGATAGCAGCAGCAGTGTTGTACTTTATAAGATACAAGAACAAGAGGCGTGAGGATAGCGGTATCGGTACATAGACTGACAACAGAACAGCCCATTCCACTGGAACCTCTAGTGGAGCAACTATTAATAACCTTAACTTGCCAAATGATAGTTCCTCTTTCTACGGTAATAAGGATTTCCGATCAGTTTGATGTTTCTAATAGACCAGCAGCAGCAATAGCATCGGCTGTGTTTTTTTTCGAGAGTCCGTCCAAGTGCCGGATACACTTCGGTTAGGTTTGGCCCATTGTGCTCACCTTAGTTTGCTGTTACACCCACTCATTGATCTCAGTTCCTTGCACTAGTCTTGGTTGCCCGGGTATTTGTCGCCTATTCCGAAACAAGGACTCGCAGTGGCAGATTACGTGCTGTGCCATTTTCTCCTTCTTGCCCTCGTAACCTGTAGCTTAGAACTCTGTTCTATAGTTGTTGCATACGGTGCAGGTGATTTTTAACGGCCATGTGTTTTGTCAGAATCTCTGTGGTAATTCTTAACTGATTTCTGCTAATCAGAAGTAGCTGTCTCATTAGTTTCGAGTCTGGGTTCCAAATGAAACATTGGCTATGGTTTAATGTTCTTGTCTGTTGTTCCAGTACATTTTGTGTTCATTCCTTGTCCATCGTTTTATTACATCTCGTACTGTGCACCTTTGGACTACGAGTGCCGGCTCTGAGCCTATGAATGTTTTTTCCGAACCCCTTTTCAAGTTCGTCAGCATCTTCGTTTCCTGTAATACCTTCACGGTCGAGTACCCATTGCAGTACCTACTACTTTGTTAGCTTTTGCCAATTTCACTAGTTGCACACTCTTGGCATTCCCATACCACTCTTGATGTCACCTAGTTACATCTTAGCGCTTTTAGTGCTGCCTGGTTATCGGAGTATATTTGGATCCGCTTATTAAGATAAGTTCTCCTATTGTTATATTGTTAGACCTACTCAGAGAGAAATAAGCATATCCGGTTTTACTACGTGTAATGTTCTTGCCAATCAGCAGGTACATTTAGGTATAGCACGTTCTGCAATATGTTTTTATGCAAAAAAAAACTTAATTATAATAAATCTGCTTCAACCTGTAACTTTTTTAACATTCATAACTTGTATATTAATAAGTTCCACTGGAAGATAGGTATAGCATGTTCGGCAATATGTTTTTATGCAAAAAACACTTAATTATAATATATTTGTTTCAACCTGTAACTTTTTTAACATTCATAACTAGTGTATCAGTAAGTTCCACCGGTAGATGGATTGCGCAGTAATCTCCACCTTATTATAATAGTTCGCCACACGGTTCTAAAGCTGCAACGCCTGAAGAGGCAGGGCGGTAATATGTATAAAAAGAGTCGCTATGACGGTGGCAGTATAGTGCGTAATAATGGGTTGCGAAATTTAGTAAAACATATTATACTCGCCGCTTTAAAAACATAATAAATTATATGAAGCGATTATAATTTGCAATGTGAAGGGGACAAATCAACGGGATAAATGTTACACGGTAGACAATACGTCTAATTGTTTTAAGTAATAAATTTGAATTACATACAAACTAATATTTTATGGAAATTTAAAGAAAGGAGTACGGCAACAATGTAAAGTTTGTTGCTCGGATTCCTTTCGTAGCTCAACAGCCGTGTGGCGAACTTTAGTACTGACAGAATTTCATGTATTTATAATACGAACATTTATGTATAAATACTTAAATTAATTAAATATTTATTCAGTCCACACGGCTTCAACTTACCATTAGAATATACAAAACTAGCCGCTGAATGTAGTCGTGGAAGATCACAAACTACGAAGGAAGATACAGCTCGACTGCCAGAAGAGAAACCAGTATGGATATGTAAACCTGTCGCACAGAGTCAGGGAAGGGGTATATTTCTTTTTAGAGTAAGTGCACATATTTATTTATTTAAAAGGTTGCATAGACCAATATATCGCCTAAAATTAAAACTAAAAGTAATAGGATTGACTCTTCCTTAATGAGAGAAAAATTAATGTTCGCGACAAACACCAAAAAATGACTAAAATCATACGCTTAATAATAACCCTAGTATAAAGAATAAGCAATATGAAATTATTCCTTTAAAACCGTAAATGTTAAATGAACAAAAAATAGTACAAACAAATAGGTTTACATTATGATTAACACATAGTATCAGAAACACCGCAGCAATGCCAAATTTCGCCATTATTATAGAAATAAATAATTGTTTTTTCCATTTTAAAACAGAAAATAGGATATCCCATTTGACAAAGTAAACAATAGTTACCCCAAAAAACTAAAATTAAATTATTGTCATTTTCAGAAACTTAGCGAACTAAATTATGACACCAACACAATTGTTCAGCGATACATCGAAAAACCATTTTTGATAGGCGGATACAAATTTGATTTAAGATTGTACGTATGTGTTCCTTCGTATCACCCCTTGACAATATACATGTACAGGGAGGGACTGGCCCGATTTGGTACCGACAAATTTAGCCTTAATGATTTAAGAAACCCATTTAGACATTTAACTAATTGCTCGATCAACAAATTAGGACCTGGATATGCGGAGATGAAAGACCGAGTTGGCTCAGGTAAGATTGTATCATCTTATACAAAATGTTTGAACAAAGTAGGATAATTAAACTTAATTAAATATCCTATATTATTATTAGAGGTGCTTTGTTGTTGCCATAACTAACGTCAACACTTTTATTAACATACAAAATATTTCCATAGAAGTAATCCAAAACGGGGTTACTATTTTATCGTACCTTCGTTGCCCAAATATTTCTGAAACAGCTACTCACACTCTATGGTGGTCTTTAAATACATTAAAATATTTTAGGACGGTTCTCTAGGTGTAAGAGGAAAAGGTTCCTATAAACGTATGTGCGCAAATGCGCAAATTTTAAGAAACAGGGTTTTAAATTATTTAAAAAAAATCAATTTTTGTTAATATTTTACAAATCCTTAAATATAATTTAACTTAAAAGTAGATGGAGGAAAGCATGTTGACTTTTTTACGCCACTGTTTCTTTTTTCAAAACAAATAATATTTTCATACGAATTATTCACCTTTATCACTAAGCAAAAATGGTCCCTCACCACACTTCTTATCCTACTAACATCATGAAGAGTGCCTCATTAAGGTGCCCCTTATACGGGATCCTAATAATTGTATATAAAGTTGTAGGGTTTACCAGAACTTATCACGAAAAAATTTTGTAAAACACACTGAGTGGTTCAAGGAAAATTATTATATACAGTGTGTCCGCTTAAGTTCTGTACCGGGTGTCCCACTAAGAATGGCTGTCGGCCGTATCTCAGAAAGTGTTAGTCGTATGGCTTGCGAAAAAAAAAAAAGGTAAAGTGGTCATGAGAAATTGCTGGAAACTATTTTTAAGTTTCTCAGACTGGCGCTAGAGAGCGCAACAGTAACGGTAAATATGAATCACGAAGTTTCCTCAAAAGTCGCCTAGTTAAGGTATCCCGAAATAACACTTTTGTATATTTCGAAGATTTATTAATAAAATTCACCTATAGAATGTGTTCGTCACTTTTCAGATAAAGTAGTGGGGGAAGGTTGAACATTATTTGTAATAAATGCTGATAACTCCGGTCTGGCTTAACATAATTTAGTAAACTTAGTTTTGTTAAAAAGGGCTTTTCTCACTCTATATATAATCTTATGAACTACGGCAATATGTGTTTTACACTAGGCGCTAGGGGGCGCTGTTTTACAACTTCACAAACATTGCCCGTTTTTTCCATAATTGTAAATATAATAGTATATCCAATTTCACCTGTTTACAAGGATGATTAAAAGTCTAAGAAATCAGCGAAAACCGCAAGTTAATATCTATTTTCAATCCGGATATCAACAACAATAATTATAATTACGGAACATTATGATTTTATTTTGAAGTTGCCATTGTAAAGGTTTTTTTAAGAGTCAAATAAGGTGAATTTTATCAATAAATCTTCGAAATATACAAAAATGGTATTTTGGGATACCTTAACTAGGCGACTTTTAAGGAAACTTCGTGATTCATATTTACCGATACTGTTGCGCCCTTTAGCGCCAGTCTGAGAAACTTGAAAATAATTTCCAGCAATTTCTCATGACCACTTTACCTAATATATTTTTCCGCAAGCCATACGACTAACACTTTCTGAGATACGGCCGACAGCCATTCTTAGTGGGACACCCGGTACATATGGGGAACTTTTTTAATATTAATTTTACGAAAAAAAGTTACTCCTTATAAAAAGCTCTGCTTACTGAAAAAAATAATATTAGACTATTCAAACTTAAGATAGTATGTACAGGATGATCAAAAAGTAAAAAAATCAAAATTGACCTACGCGAGAAGTAACCTTAATTTTAATTTTAGAGCAAAATGGGATAAGAAAATGTTGATTGGCATTAAAAATTATATCTGTTTTTACTCTTAGTAGACTATTATTGAAAATAAATTTGACATTTCAAAAAATATCATTTTTTGAAATGATTTTTAATTAATAATTGTATTTATTATGCAATTCAAGCTAATAAACATTTATTAATTATTTTTATTCAAAACGTAACCTTTGATTCTTTATCCCTGTTTAGAAGTAATTTTATGGCGCAATTAAATAATTGATAGAAACATGATAATTTATTTTGGAAAAATACAATTATAATAATAAACATTAAAATATAAATTTAAATAAAAATATTCATTAACTTTCCCTCACTGTACATTTGCCTTGTCATAAATAATCATTTTATTTTTCTCCACGTGCAGTAAAATATCAAAATCTCTATTATCTCTTTCTTCAGCTCTATTGACATTCTAAGTTTAGCATTTACAGTTATTTATTACAGTGCATTTGGACTCAAATTTACTAGTGATAAGTTTAATTAGTGAAATGGAAGGGAAAGGCTTATCAGGGAATTGAACTGAAAACACTTCAGACACTGTTTCCTGTATAATACCACCACATATATAGCATACCAATAAAGACATAAATAAATATGAACGATGATGATTGTTATTTTCGATGATGGGAATTGATATTTATTTTAAGAAAGAATAAAAAAAGGTTTAATTAAACTTTAAATATCAAAAAGTCACACTGCATTGACGAGGCGCTTGTCGAACCTCTACTAGGATATGGTATTCTGGTCTTGGGAGGAATGTATAGCAGTAATCTGGGACAACTCCGAGTTATCCAAAAGTGTGTTCTAAAAATTAGTCTTTAGAAACCAAAACTTTTCTCTACAAATCAATTTATTATTCTAGAGAAGTTTGTAATATTAGAACTTTGTACATTGTTACCGTATGTAATTTCTTTCACTCAAATGAAAATTTTCGTGTAGAAATTAAATACACATAAAACACGTCACAGGCCCGAAAACATCTGATATCTTTGACTGAAGACTGTGACGTCAAACCAAAAGCTTCGAGAACAATCTAGAAGTTTTCGGTTGTTGAACTTCTTTTGGACCCAATTAGGGTCAGGATGATATCATTGTCACAAGTCTAATATTGCGTTCTATTTTCCACCGTTCTCAAGAACAAAGGAATAGTCTAATATTATTCTTTCAGTAATTAGAACTTTTTTCGTAAAATTAATATTAAAAATGTTTTCCATTTGTACAGAACTTAAGCGGACACACTGTATAATTGTTGTTGTTTTTATTGAATACTCCCTCTATATTAGTTTACTATTTGATGCAGTAAAAAAAAATCCTTATAGCCGCCATATTTTGTTTTTGAATTTGCTTATTGCGTTGCTAAGTAATTTATTTTTTTCTGATATTTAAGGAATGTTATGGGACTTTAAAAAAGCACTACATTTCTGTGCTCGAAACATGTTGTGAACTATTTAATAATTGACTAATTTTCCAAATATATTTTGTGAAGGTAGATAGATCGACCGTGTTATATTTAAATGTCAATGTCTGTACTTTCAAATTAAATACCAAAAATGAAGTTGACAGTTCGGTCAGTCTCATCATTTCACCTGCTCATCACCGGTAGATCGAGATCAGCGCTGGCGGTGGATGTACTAGTCCCTAACTTATTTTAGCCCGAGCGCATTTACGAAAAATATTTAAAATACAATGCTTTGAGATGTTTGACTGTACTCTAAATTAACATGTTCAAGCAGTTTTCAAAAAAATACATTAATTTCAGACATATTTGGGTACAAACGTCCAAACTCTTTTTCCACACTGTACAAACTTACGTTTTTTAAAATAAATTTAAGGTTGTAAATGGACCTTGAGACAACTTCGAAGGTATTTTCAACAAGCTTCGACATCAGATTGGTTAATATGGCAAAAAATTACTTCTTTAGTAATATTAACAATCTTAAGTCAGGTACATCAGGTACCTCCAACTGTCAACTGTTTTGAATTTTTTGGCTTTGATGTTCTAATTGACGAATCATTAAGACCTTGGCTTTTAGAGGTAAGTTAGAAAATGTATGGACAATTAAGCACAAAGTAAACTACGATATATAAAAACGGCCCTTAGTTTGTGTTAAATGGGTAGAAGGCAATCCTAGTAAACAAAAATAAAATATTTTAGGTTAATTTAAGCCCAGCTTTAAGCAATGATTGTGATGCTGATAGATTAGTTAAAAAGCCGATGCTTCATGACATGTTTGACCTGTTGGGATTACCGTTGTATAATACTGGATTATCCGTTTTTAATATTTGGTTGGATCAACCGGATCAACAGGCAAAGTAAGTTTGTCCTATTGTTGAATTTTCAAAGTAGTACTTACCTTTGCAGAAAAATACTTGTACATAATAGTTGTAGGTAATTGACTCATATTCTATGCACACGTGAAAATCTGTATTATGATATTTTCGTTTATTATACTGTATGATTCTTTAGTTTTAATAAGCATGTTCTTAAGAGATATTTATATAGGGTGTTATTTAATATTATGACCCTATTTAATCGGTGTTTTATGGACCAATTTTAAATTGAAAACTTGATATAAACCTATAATATCCTAAAATGCTTAGTTTTTAATTTTTTTTATCGGTTTTTATCAAAACCTCGTAAATAGTTTGACATATGACACGAAATCTTGGAGTAGACTATTGCCATATAAAACACATATTTTGACGTAAATAAGTTGTTTTTTTCTAAGACCAGTGGCACGCAAGATCTGACGTTATACATAAGCTAAGTGGGATGACCTTAAGGACCACTTTCGAACCTTTTCTTGGCGGAACGTTTGTTTTACCTTCGACTATTCATTAATCTGTGCTAAAAAATTATCGGAAGTTGTCCTTACTGGCATGGAAGCCCGCATCCCTTTCTCAAAAATGTACCCTTCTAACGGCAAGCCTTGCTTTACCAAAAATTGTGAACGAGCTGTTAAACCAAAAATGTAATTTCTATCGACAATGGCGTCAAAACGCTGCCGCGGAAAATCTTACCATCTATGTTAACAGTCGAAGCCAATGCAAGCAAACAATAAACCAAAGCAAAGGAGCACACAACCAAAACATCAAAGACGAACTTCTTGAATCTCCTAACGGCTCAAGATCATTTTGGTCTGTCACTAAGGCCGTCAGTCAGAACTTTACCAAGACAACCATTCCACACCTCTACTACGTTCTGATGGCACTATTGCGACCAAAGCACAGGAAAAAGCAAATTAGTGGCGGAACTATTCTTTTCACACTCAACGATTCATTTTCAGGGAAAAACTCCACCAAACATTCTGCCTGTAGAATCGAGAATGTCCGAAATTGTTTTCTGGTAGCGCCATTCTTAACGAATCTTGAGGAGTCTTGACACCAAAAAAAATTCTATATCTGACGAAATTCCAGTCATCGTAATTAAGACATGGGCTGATGAATTGATACCGGTATTGGCCAAATAGCTATCGTCCAGTCGAATTTCTTTCGGTTATGTCAATAGTTAAGGAGAAGGCTATCAACGAAAAATTATTAGAATACCCGGAAGGTTTCCACATTATTAGTGACCACCAGTATGGACTCCGTAAGTCTAGATCAACGGTAGACTTTCTGGCTTATGTTACTCACATTTGGAACAATGCAATATAACGTCATGGGGTAGTACTGGACATTTCTAAGTCCTTTGGCCGGGTATAGCATGAGGGGCTTCTAACTAAAGTGAGAGCATACGGAATGCCGGTTCAATTTTGTTCATGACTGTCAAGCTTTCTTCAAGACAGTTCTCTGCGAGTGGCGATGGACGGATTTCTTTCAGACACATTTAACATCAACGCCGGAGCCCCTCAAGGTTCTATTTTGTCGCCCATCCTCTTTTTACTGTACATTATCGATCTTTTGGAAGAAACTAAAAATCCTATATATAGCTTCGTTGATTATAGCACACTTGTTTGATCTATTACTTTAGATGCTCGAACGACTGCCAATGCACATCCTTATAGGTAGCAAGAGGTCTCACATCTCAACAAAGACCTAGAAGAAATTCTGTCTTGAGGTGATAGTAACCAAGTCAAATTTAACGCTAGAATAACCCAGTCGGCGGTATTTTCTACAAAAGTTAATGTTGAGAAATCGAATATAGTCATGGCAGGAAACTCGATACCCTTGGCTTCATCAAATCATTTATTGAGCGCCAATTTGGATAGTCATATGTCTTGGCATAGTCACGTTACGGCCAGTGCTCGCAGAAGCTTGGAATACTTTTCCGAGCTAAGAACCTCTATAATACACCCCAACAACTTTTGATGGTCTATAAAGTCCAAATTCGACCATCGCTGAAGTACTCTTCGCATATCTATGGCTTTGCTTCTAAACATACCCTGAGGTTGCTAGATTCTATTGAAAGAAGAGCCATTCGCTTGATTGGTGATCACGATCCATCAAACAACCTGGAAAGCCTTGAGCATCGAAGGCAGATTGTTGACTTGAGCCAATTTTACAAATATTTTCATGGCAAGTTCTCAACTGAGGTTGCCCGCTTGATTCCACCCAGAGCGGTGCATGGTAGAAATACACGACGAGCACTGCAGCCCACCCGTACGTGGTTCAGCTTAGTGTCCCTCAAACGAAACCGTTCAAAAATTCTTGATTCTCCCTGAGGCCACAATGTTGATTTGTTATTATTTAAGTTTTTTTATTAAAGTGTCTATAATAATTATTACTTTTATTATTTTCCTCCAAACGTTAAGTTTTCAGAGAACTAACCTAAACTAATCTTTCTTTCTTATAGTTTATACGTAATTGGTCGAAAATATCAGTGGCAAAACATATTTTTTGGTTAAGCTTGTATCGAGGCGTAACCGTACCTATGCCACTGGTTTAAGAAAAAAAAAACTCAAAATGTGTGTTTCATGTCTATTTCGTGTAATGTCTCTAATATTTTTCCAGATTTTTGATAAAAACCATAAAAAAGTTTAACAACTTGTAAATCGAAAACTAAGTATTTTAGGATATAACGTTCTATAAATTTTGATCCAGGAATCACTCATTAAAATAAGTGGATGATAATCAGACACCCGATATATTTAAAAAAGTAAGTTTACTTATCTTACTAGTCAAGTACATAAGTTCGAGGCTGTTCAAGTGCTCAAGTTTCTTTATATCCTCAAATAGATAGGGTGTCTATTTGGTGTGTATTTTTAATATTTCGTAAGCTAACGTATGTCCTAAAAGTTTTGGCACAAAATTCATTGGCTTTAATTTTAACAAAAACAAAATAATATCATGTTTCCTTTGGAAACAGAAGTTTGTTAACATTGTGTACTGTCAGTTGAGATTTATTTATTTTAAAGTTTTCGCTTTAAGATGTCGGATAAATTAGAAATAAGAAAAAGTATCTATAAGTTGGTTGGGCGGGTACCCAAAGCTGAACTCTGTCGAATATTCCAGAATGAAAATATTTCAAGCAGAACCATTTATAGAATAATAGCAGAGTGAGAGCAGGGAATAACATGTCTGAATCTCCCAAAAAGTGGAAGACCACGTACACTTACTGCACAGAGGTCAGAGAGATTGGTGAGAAGAGCAAAAAACCAGGTTGGAATGTCAACGAGGAGACTGGCTCGTCAATTCAGATCTTCTAAGAGTACAATATCGTTGGAATTAAGGAGGAATGGACTTAAATATCGAAAGAGACGTAAGTGCCCCAAATACTCTCAAGCGCAACTCCTTCGTATACCAAGATGCTGTCGTCAACTGAGGCGAGTACACTTTGCCAATGAAAAAAATCATTCTTTTAGATGATGAAAAGTATTTTACTTTGAGTAATTCTGAAATGAAGGAAAACGATGAATTTTATACAGACAACGTAGAGGAATGCCCTGACAATGTTAGATATAAACATAAATCGAAATTTGCAGATAAAATCCTTGTCTGGTGCGCAATTTCTAACAGAGGTGTAACCTGCCCTTTTGTGGGAAGAGTGAGGGGTGAAGCTTTAAATAGTCAGAGCTATATTAATAATTACCTGTCCAAATTACTTCAGTTTGTCCACGAACATCATGCTAATGACGATATCATGTTTTGGCCAGACCTAGTATCATGCCATTACTCAAAAGATACCCAAAACTTGCTTCGACAACACCAAATGCCTTTTGTTCCCAAAAACGATAATCCTCCAAACTTGCCGCAGGCTCGCCCAATAGAGGATTTTTGGGCTTTACTGTCTAGGAAGGTTTATCATGGAGGCTGGGAAGCCCAAGATGAAGAACAATTAAGACGGCGAATTTACGAAAAACTAAGAGAAATTGATCTGAATTCCGTCCAGGGCCTCATGAGAGACATTCGAAGAAATTTGCGTCTGGTAGAGCAGAATGGGCCACTCCACATAATTCGATAGTATAGTTTAGTTAAGTTTTGAGTTGTAATTTATGATAACTAGTTAGTGTTCAAATAAATTTGTTCATTAAAAAAAAAATCCGATAAATATTTTGTGCCAAAACTTTTAGCTTTTTTGACACAAATGCCAAGAAAACTAAGCAATATGTCAGAATTTTGGTAATTGTAAGGTATAATTCATTACTAATTAATTAAGAAGTTCATTTATGCAAAAAAGCATCACATTAAAAAAATATGGGCTGTTAAAAATATGTAAAAAATTAATTTATTAACGTGATACAACATTTATAAGGTGAATTACAAGCTTAGGGGTTAATTAAAAATATTTATTGTTACAATTTTTGAATAAAGATAACTTTCTGACGTTCTTCAATCTGTATAGATTATTATATTTACAGAAAATATCAGAATGACTTTGATGCGAAAAAATTTTCACAAAAGCGGGAAAACCTAAACTGAAATATTTTTAAATACCCTATATTACCTACTACCTATAATTAAATTAGTCCCTATCTTATCTTATATGGTTTATAATTTTTTTCCATTCCATTACGCTATTGTCAAGTTATAAAAATGAATTCTCTAACTATCTTCTTTAATAGGATCATACAAAATATTTCACCGTTTATTTTTATATTTTCATTGTTCTAATAATCTTTTTGCCGACAGTAGCGTTAAAGATTTGCAAATACCATTTAGTTATTTTGTAAGATGTTTGACTCAAATTATTTAACTTTATCATTGACATCTTTTAATGCCTGCTAATTATTTAGCGCTCATTGTCAAACTGGGGCAGTTATTGCTGCTCAATAAATTTCCTGTGATCTTTAAGGGCTGCTCTTGTTTGTTGTAGTGAGGAAAATATCGAAAACTCTAATAAAGTATCGCTAAAAAATGCAATTTCTGTACTAAATGCTACCAGTAGATGGAGAAGAAGGTATAAGAGAATGTCAGCTCATCAGTCATCTTCAAGATCAAGTACGGCTGGAAGACCTAGAAGTCGGACAACGCCTGCTAATAATCAAAGTAATAATACATATTATATAGAATAGAATACAGAGAGTCTGCTCTATTATTGAATTGCTCGGTTATATAATAGAGGGATATGTTTCAATGAGCATAAGCCCTCATCATCAACCTGGACCAACTTCGCCGCCGGGTGACATACTATTAAAAATTAGGAGAAAGCGTTTTTTGAAAGAATTTTATAATATTATTTAATTAAAACTAGATTAATTTAAGATACAATTTTCCAACATGAAAGGATTAAAAAGAATAAAATAGTAAACTGATAAAATTAATTATTTGAGTAAAAAAAATTTACCATTGACTCAAATAAATATTTGTTTCCTATTAGCCAAACAAATATGTATTTAAAAAATACCAAGGGATTATTTGCCTCAATTAGTATCATCTGATTTGATACAAATTACTTTTTATTTGGAATTAATCACTAAATACAAAATTCAAGCAAATATTTATTTCCTTAACACTAACATAACTTAAATAAGCCGTTTCAATGACTTAAGGTAAATAGGTTAAAAGTTAAGTTAACAAAATGTTTATTTGATTGATAATTATATATATTTTATCAAGTACATATTTATTTTACTTTTGTTTTACATGTATTTGCCGTAACAACAACGTTATTTAATTAAACAATTTAAGTGATTTGATTTAAATAAACCGGTAATTTCCATCAAAGTTATTGTTTTTTTATGCAAGTACATAAATGTTTAACTTATCTTTTATATTTATTTAGATCAAATATAAATTTATTTGGTTTAAATACCTTTTTTTAATTTTCTATAGATCAGAATGTTCATTCAAATCAGTTCTTATTTTATCCAAGTACGTGTTTATACAGACGTCACATAAAAATAAGAAATATTGAAATGTTGCTATTGAATATGGTTTAATCAGTACCTATACCATAATAATCACAAACCTTATCAAATTGTTTATAGTGTTCAAATAATAAGGCAAACCAACAGAAAAAAACACATTTTTGCCGAAAATAAAGGTTATGACAAATTACGCGCACGCGCACCACTATTTTTTTACATAAAAATAACATAAAATTTAAAAGATAACCATCTCTTATTTTATTTCTGATTTTTATGTTATGTTATAATGTGTTTCTATAAACGTCTTATGGCAGATCTGTAGATTCAACTCTTATTTTATTTTTATGTTATGTTATCTTGCTGTATAAACCGACCATTAGTTGTTGTTTCCCTTAAAATATACGTCAATAAAACATTATAGAGAAGTTAATAACTTTGATAAAAAATTAAATAAAGTCAAATTTGCAAATATTAGGTACAATAATTATTAATATTATATTAATTATATTATATTTTTTACGTTAGGAGGTTTGATAGGTATTGAATTATGGTGAAAATTGAGAAAAACTGTCTTATTTGTAACCTAGGTAGCCATGATTTATAAATACCTGGCTACATTTTTCTAAAAAGATTTTGTGTTCGAAATTTCAAATTAGGTATGTTATTATCACATTTTTCTGCCCTTCTTTACCTAAAGGTTGCTCTCGTAAAACCTCTGTTTAAGAATGGTGATCCAGAACTGATGGATAATTACAGACCTTAGTCTACTGATATGTTTCTCAAAAGTGTTTGAGTTGGCAATGTGCTCAAAACTAGTAAATTGTTTAGCCTGCTGTAATGTGTACTTAGGTCTCATAATGGTACTTCATGAAACGCAAAAAAGAGTAACAATTATTTTCTAAAATGGGATGATGATATTATTTGATTCTTTTTAGTCCTTTCACTTTGGAAAGCTGTACCTTAAAATAATTTAATTTTAATTAAGTAATTCACATTGTAATAATTTTACTCTCTATTTTTACTCCATTTTAGAGACTTATATGAAATTGCCAAAAGTTCAAGTAGATGGTCAGACTCTTTCACCACCAAACTGCTATAATGTGCCAAGGGAGAAAACGGTATGGAATTAGTAATTCAGTAGAAATATAAGTTATTATAATCAGACAAAAACGATTACGCCCCTTTCTCAAGACTTTTAAAAAAGGTATAAAGTTCAGCACAAAATCGATATGTTTCATGTGGAACCTGGAACTTACCCAGGTTCATGAAAAAGCTGACATGTCCCTTTATTAGGGGAGCGACGGGTAATACCGTACATCGGATAATACCGTACAGAAGATATCTTCTGGAGGAGAACTGAAATTACTAGTTCTCTCACTTTAATGCATAGTCCTACTCTTTTAACTTTGGCAACAAGCGCTTGACTTAGTCAATCGCATATCGTCATTGCAAGGACATGGTTTTTGCTTTAGTATGCTCTATTGTTAAAATTGTTGTATACAAAACAAGCAGTAAATAGATTTACTTATTTCTTTTTATTTATTCATTTCCATTTCAGGTTGTCTTTACAAAAACCTACCACATATTCTTCAGACCAAAATTAGCCAATTTAAGTAAACTTACCTTAGTAAAAAGTTGCTTAGTTTGGGCGCTGGACGGCGCTGAAGTGACAATTTTTAGATCGTTTTTCTGGATTAATTCAAAAACTGGTCATACTATTTTGCCGAAATTTGGTACGTTGGCATAGCTTTATGGGGCAAAAATACCCCTGTCACAATTTTGGTTAATATCAGTCCATGGACGTAGAACCTGGGTTTTTTACTAATTGCTTGTTTCAGATTTCTATGCCAATAAAACAAGAAGGGTTTGTGTACAAAATGCAGATGAACCAACTCATTTGCTATAAAAAAGTTACTCTTGATAAGACTCGATTCCTCTGATGGTTTTCGAGAAATTTGCATTTTATTACCTACTACGTAGTAGTTTTTACCACGTAGTACTTGGGTTTTATAGAATTTTTCTGTTTTTTATTTCTACGCCAATGGAAGATAAGGGGCTAAAGCTTAAAATTTAGATTAAACAACTTATTTACTACAAAAAACCTCTTGTTCGCACGGTATTCTTCAGGTATGTACAACACGACCTTACACCTCACAAACGATTGTTATTGTTGGTTATTATTAGTTTCATACAACATTGTCGCATTTGTAACATTTAATATTGTTGCTAACGTTCAATCATTTTATCTGCTTGCATTAATTATTAGGAAACTGTGTTATCATGGCGGTGCAATACACTAATGCAAAATATACCGATATGATATTGGTATTTGGGTTTTTATTGCCAAGCAAATGGTCGAGAATGTGTCAGAGTCTACTTCGAAAGGTTTCCAAATCGTCGTATACCAAGCCACCCGACGTTTGCTGCTGTTGAAAGACGCCTGCGGGAAACGGCCAATTTACTCCTAAAGCCATTGATAATGGAAGACAGCGTTTTGTAAGGGTTTCTGAAGTCGAGGAAGACATTTTAAAACGTGTTGCACAAGATCCTGAAGTAAGCACCAGGAGGCTAGGTAGGGAAATAGGAGTGTCCAAGAATATTGTTCATAAAGTACTTCAATAACAGTTGCTATATCCATACTATAAGATGCCAGCTCAAGACCTTTTACCTAATGATCCTGAAATGCGCCTGGTTTTTAGTCGGCTTGTTCGTAGGCAGAGAGAATCCCAATTTTGCCAACAATATTTTGTTTGCCGATGAAGCAAGTTTTACAAGAAGAGGGATTATAAATTTTCATAATGAACATGTTTATGCGGATGAAAATCCACATGCTATCAAGGTAGAACATTTTCAAAATAAGTTTAGAATTATTGTGTGGGCTGGAATAACTGGTAATCACATTGCTGGTCCTGCCATTATTCCACAAAGATTAACCGAGGAAATTTATTAGCAACATCTACAAAATACGCTGCCAGATTTGCTAGAAGATTTACGTTTACAACTTCGGAGAGATATGTGGTTTATGCACAATGGAGCTCCACCATATTTTGCATTAAATGTTAGAAACTTTTTGAATGAGCAGTACCCAAATAAATGGATTGGTAAAGGTAATTGTATTTGGTCACCACGATCTCCGGACTTAAATCCATTGGATTATTTCTTATGGGGGGTATCTTAAGACAGTGGTTTACAGGACAACCAGATAACATACCTATGGCATCGTATTCAAGATGCAATAAATATTATTTTCTGCAAAGAGTGTGTTTTAATTTCCTTCGACGTATAAATCTTTTTATTAATGAAAATGGTGGACATTTTGAGCAATTTTTATGATATTTCTATTTATTTCTGTTTATGATTTAGTTATTTTTTTCTTTTTTTGTAAAAACTAATACGTATTAAGTAATAAAATGCAATTTAGATATATGAAAAGACCAATCTAAATGTTCATTAATATAAATACCCAAAAACTTTGCGTTTTCTGAAAATTTTAACTCGCTATTCTCTAAGACAATATGCTGTGGTTTTATGGATGTTGATTGTTTTGTTCTGAATAACAAGATGTTTGTTTTTCCCCTATTTAAAATCAGTTTGTTCTCTGCAAACCACTCAGTCACAATGTGCCTCAATTTAACTGAATTTATATGTGATGAAACTTAAGGCCTCATTATATGACTATTTATTGATGCAGGTCTCTTTAATTAAATGTGTTTCTTTTTTTTTTCTTTAATTTTACTTTTTCAAAGTACCTATAATCGGGTAAAGATCGAACATATGTACAGCATTTCTAGAAGGTGTATGGTATTTTACTACGACATCATCTTATATCATAAGATGTTCTTATATTTTTTAACTTATATAATTCTGTGTGGTTATGATGGATTTTAATTAACACATCCTATACGCTAATCATAGGGATAAACCTTGTATCTGTAATATTTACGGTTTATGACTAATTGGTTTTCAGCCTTAAGTGTCCGGTTTTATCCATCGCTCCCCTACAAACCGGAAAAAAACAGCAAAAACTATTTTGTAAAATTGTGAAAGGGCACGTCTTATTTTCATATGAAACTGTAAACTTGACGAATACAAATACTGAAATTTGTCTTGTTCTGGTTAATTTTCGATGCCATTTGGATATACCTTGTTTTGAACGAACTCAATAGGTTTGAATAGCAAATACTATGGGTTCTGAGACGGAGAATGAAGCCAGATGGCTCCATCTCGTGGTGCTGGTAAAGAACACTAATTCTAAGCATACCTGCGCCCTCTGACATAAACTTACAAAGCCACAAATATCAGAGGATCTCCTGCAAAGACATTAAGTCACAATTGCAGGAGTCCACGCTAGGCAGCGCTATGCCCGAGCTGGGCGTCGGTTTAGTAACCGAAAACCTACCAAAAATCAAGGGATTTGCTTTTTCCTTCTGCCAGAACCATCCTGAGACGCGTTTCGCTGTATTACAGCTCGTCAGTGAGACTTATGGCTTCTGCCTAGCTCGGGCATAGCGCTGCTAAGCGAGGACTCCAGCAATTGTGACTCAATGTCTTTGCAGGAGATCCTCTGATGTTTGTGGCTTTGTAAGTTCATGTCAGAGGGCGCAGGTATGCTTAAGAATTGGTATTCTTTACCAGCACCACGAGATGAAGCCATCTGCCTTCATTCTCCGTCTCATCCGGTTTTTTCTGTTTTAAAACAGACACCTATGCTTGTTCCTTTTGTCAGAACCCATAGTCTCACTGACGAGCTGTAATTCGGCGAAACTCATCTGAGGATGGTTCTGGCAGAAGGAAAAAGCAAACACTTGAACTATGGGTTCTATCTGGTGGGGCGGGAATCTGCTATTTATTTATCGAATTCATTATCTTTAGATAGACGAAGAATTCAAAAAAGCGAGCTATAAAACGTGGGGTAATGGAAGAGATTGGAACTATCCTAAAGCAAGAGAAGGCGGATGGGTAAGAATATGGCCCATGGATGGAGAAGAAAAATTTGATAGGAACAATAATATTAATAACATAAGCAACTTGAATAATGTAGGGGTTAAAAATATGGTAAATAAGGTAAGAAAACATTAAAAATTACAACTAAATTAGAGATATGTATGAGTAAATTATTGGTATGGCAAAGAAAACAGACATTCCTTGCTGTACTTATTTTCATCTATAATATCCCAAGAGCATTGACAACTACAAGATAATTTTATTACAGATTTTGAAAGCACGTTACTACGACATCGGGCTGTTGCCAAACAGTCACGTGCTTAAGAAAGTTGTAATAAAATCAATGATTGATATTCGGTGAGAAAATTTAATGGCATTTTAAATTAAGGAAGTGTCAAAAAAACTTTGTTCCATGGTAACGTATAATAACATAAGTGATATCTATACACATAGGTTGTTATTATTGTAATGTTATTTTAATTGGTTGCTTTTGCACAAGTGATTACAAATAGACGAAATCAATTAAAATATTGGTACGTCAAAGAATTTGCAACAGGATTTTATATTTTAAGCTGTAGCATATTACCGATTAATGCATAATACCCGAAATATAATTAATAATAACAAATATATTATTATTGTATTATAGGGTATTACGGAAATATATTTTTTTATTATACGCTGTAATAAATCTTACTATTTTTGAATTTTTATAAAAAAAAAATCTGATCTTGAGAGTATAATATGGGGTGTTTAAAACTTTTTTAACTGTCAAGTTAATCTCAAAATAAAGCCCTGTAAATATACCCGAGTTGTACATTCATTTCAGATTTAAATATCGGTTATTAACATCTTCTCTTTTGTTTTCCTCTAGGCCCAAAGTCAGACAACTAATTTCTAGTTAAAATATGTCACTTTCTGTCAATTTATAGCTCGTCAGAAACTCTTTAACTTCTAGATGCATTAACAGAAAATCCTATAACGAGAACAGGAAATGCCGAAAAATTAAATGATTTCAAAAACTCTTAGAGATTAGGATGAGACATTCTTTACAAAATGTTGAAGAGTTTTTGACGAGCTATAAAATAGCATAATTGTATATAGGGTGTTTTCCGTCGTATGGTCAGTTAATTGAGCTGGTAAAATTAAGACTTTCGCTCCTATTATTTAATTGAGTTTTCCCTTTGCACTTACTTATTGAAAGGTTTTCGGATTTTACTTAAACATATTATTTTCTTTTCTTTATTTGATTTTTTATTGGTTCCTTTTTGATTTTTATTGGTTCATTTTCGATTTTTATTATGCAGACTAATGTTACCTACTGCTCTTTAATTATTTCTGTACAGTTAAGGTGGGAGCCAGTCTTTTGGGTATTTGTGTCTCTGGTCTTTAGTGAAGTGAACATGTGAATTTGTTATTAACTGGTTGAGTGGAACGTCCGTTCTTTAAAAATACTTTATTGTTAATTTTTTGAACTTTTAAACGTGTCGTATTGTTTACGGGACACCAGGTGGGCACCCCGTAAGTCAAAACTGGCTTTATGATAGTTTTGTAAATTGTTGTCTCGGTTTTTAAATTTATCTTACTTATAGAGCAAAGCAATTTGTATACTATACAGCACCCAGCTGTTTCTGTGCCCTGGCAATTCGTTCGTTAACGCAGGGATTCCAAGCCATCTTTTTGTCGAAGGTGAGACCGAGGTATTTAATTTTATTAATCCATAAAATTAACTAATTATTTACTTAAATTCGCGTTCTTGGTAACTTTTTCACTCTGGTCTTCGAGAAAAAGATGGCTTGCGTTTGTCTACATTCAATTTTAGTTTCCACGTATTATTGATTGATAACAGAAACCTGTCCGGTTCAGGTAATTTAATTGCTATCGGCGACTGCCTTTTTTTCTTAATCGTCGGACAAGCGTCTTTTAAATGCTTGATATTTTTAAAAGCTGTCCATACAGGGTGTCCCAGAATATGTGGGCAATCTCGCGGGTTCAGATAGGGAACATAAAAATAATTTGACAAGTTCCTATACATTTTTTTTTCTACCGCCCTCCCTATGGAGATACGGGCCCATAAAGGACTCCCCTGGAAATGTTTTTAAATAACTTTTGAGTACTAGGTGTAATTTAATAATTTTTTAATATAATGGTTACTAGATAAACACAGTAATGTTTTTTTTTCACCCTGTACGATAAGGGCACAACAATAATATCTTTGGACAGCTGAAACCTTGAACTATGAAAGTTTAACAAAGTCAGTCACAATTGTGGAAATCAAATCCATCGCGGTAAGGGTGTTGAAGAAAACATCCTAAATGCCGTAGAAGCGGATCCCTCTACAAATGTCCAGTCTGATTGCCCAAAATCGACGGTCTCTAGAATCCTTAGAAAGCAGCAGCATCCGTACCATCTTCAAAAAGTTCATGCGCTTCTTCCTGAAGACTTTCCGCCGAGGATAGAGTTTTATAAAGTCTGTTCAGAGATATAAGAAAGTGACTAACTGATCCCTATTAGGAAACGCCCGGGCCAGCTGTAAAATTGAAATATGGCCGAACAGGTCCGTATTTTGCTTAGAATTTAATCATGATTTGTAATAAAAATAAGTAAGACATTATATAATATTTTATTTATGTTTAAATGGGAAATTACAAGTTATTTTATTATTAAAAATTATATTTATGATTATAAAAATATAGAAATTATTCGGTACTTATAATAATTATTCACTTAATATACCAATATCACTATCGCTATCATCGTCTGTTCTAATTATTATTTGTGCTATATTGTTTATACGGATATAGGATTCTTCCACTTTTTCAACATGTGTAACAGAATTTGCCCAATTTTGTGAAGGGATGTTAAAAACTTCAGTTTCTATAAGCTTAAGTACACTGGAGTTAATAGTTGGGCAAATATTGTTAAGACGAATGGCAGATTTCAGTTGGTGCCAAACATGTTCGATGGGATTAAATATACAATGGTATGGTGAAAGCCCTAAAACTGTATGCCCTGGATTTTTTGCATAATTATCAGAGAAGTATTCCTTTTGTAGTTTTAAACTTTGTAACACCTTAATTAATTGCCTTTTGGTGTAATCTTCCTGAAAATAAATATCATTATCATACATGCAGTTTTGGATTGTTGTTTTTGTGTCATTTGAAGAGGGAGTCTTGGTCAACTGCCTACGATGGTAGCTTGCATTGTCCATTTCAATTACGCTATTCGGAGGTATATTTGGAATTAGCTTGTATTTTAACCAATCTTTAAATAAATCAGCAGTGGTGTCCTCATGGTAATCCAGAGAAGAATCTTAATTTTTTTTAAGTCCATTTGGAATCCATCCGTCTTTAGATCCAGCATGCAAAATCGTAATTCGTTTAACTCTTTTTGATGGCGCGCTTGTTTTACACTTGCCGCTTGAGTGAACCCAACCCTTTTTTTGGGTATCATATGTGTCGAACCAGGTTTCATCCAAGTAAATAATCGGCGTTTGCTGATCTGTGTAAATCCTAATTTTTTGTAGATATTCGGATCGCCATTCCCGAATTCTACTGGATTGCATTAAAACTTTTCTTTAGTTATTTTTTTAAAATCTAAAACCACGTGTTGGATACACTTCCATAACGTTGTTCTGCCTTATTTAACGCCGCTTTCATCTTTTTCAAGCCTCTTAATTAATTTATCTAATGTAGGCACGCTTTGTTCCTCGTATAACTTGTAAATTTTACGCCGTATTATATCTTGATCACTTCCATCTACCTTCGAGAAAATGCCAGTATCAGTTCTTTTTTTCCTCGCTAAAATGGGGTTATTCACAATTTTCCTTACAGTTGATGTTGGAATTTTTGTTAATGTGGCCGTTTCTTCTAACGCTGCTTGCTTGCTGACCGCACGTTTAATGAGAGTTGAATAAATATTGTTTGTAACTTCCTTAGTTTCCACAGAAAAGTGGTTTCTGCTTTTCGACGGTGTTATCTCCTGAGATACATTGGGCTCGCACATATTTTTATGACTCACACACGATTAAACAAACGCTGTATTACACACGAAGTAAGAATAATTACTCAGCTTAAAACTAACTAGGGTGGCTATATATACAGTCTTTAGAACATAATTTGTTTTATGGAATTAACCCTCTCATTTTGAATCAGGTAAAAATCGGTTTAAAATCACCAAACTCTTACTTTAATAATGAAATTACGTCTTCCGGATTTGCAGTTTACATTAAGACATTTTTAAGTAAGGACCATAATTTACCTGCATTTATTCATTCATTCATTGTTTGTTTATGGCCACCCTTGGATAATCCCATTTAAAGGCAAAGTGTAACTTTCTTATATCTCTGGACAGGCTTTACCTGGGTTTTAGATCGGCACAGACACGATGCAAATTTCATTGCTTCAGTTCTGTTTACGAACGAAGCTGCATTTTCTAAAAACGGCATCATAAACACCCATTATTTGCATTTATGGGCAGAGGAAAATCCCCATGCTTCTATCGCATCATCAGCATCAATTTGATCTCATCAACGTGTGGGGCGGAATCATCGGGCAACATATAATTTGACCATTTGTATTGCCAAAAAGGATAACTGGAGAATTATTTTCTTATTCATTAAAACAATTTCCCAGAACTTCTAGTCTAGTAATTCGAGAACACCTAAACAGGAACTTCGAAAATCGATGGATAGGAAGGGGAGGACCAGTGGCTTGGCCTTCTCGATCACCTGACCTAAATACATTAGATTTTTTTTTAAACTTTAGTCTATGCCAATCCAATGGATTATCGAGTAAACTTATTGAAAATGTTTAATTTTCGTAGTCGCGAAATAAGGACTATTGTTGAGGCATTGTGAAGGGTTCAACAATCTTTAATTCTTAGAGCTACTGAAGGCATAAAGGGGCCTACAAACACGCGTACAAGTATTAATACATGAACGCGCGTCGATGTCCGCCAGCGTGTAGAGAAATTTTCCGTTAAACGACCGCAAAATTTGTCTACACACTGGCAAACATCGACGCGCGTACCTCACCGTGCGTAAATGTATTAATTCTTGTTCTTGTGTCTGTAGGCCCCTTTAGAGTAGAAGGAGCTCATGCTGAATCGACATACAAGATTATTCAATTAAAACCATATTGAACAAAAATATTTTTTTTTTCAATATAACAGTTCGTTTTATCGATGTCGATTATAAGCATTTCAAGTACCTATATGAAAATTGTAAGACTAAAATAGAATCAATTTAAACTTATCCATGACAACATTGATTTAATATTGTCTCAGTTTTCTAATGTATCCCAATAAATGTATTGCGAAGCCAAACATGTGTTAATCTGAATCTGAATCACATGCTGCGTGTGTAGTCTGCTTTCCGAGTTACTTGCAAAATTTAAATGACGCTCGATTTAAATGAAATATTACGTGATTCTTAGGAGCACTCTTAAAAAAAAACAATAAAATATATGACACAATTTCATTCATGCCTTAAAGTTTAATAGACTTATTTATAGATAATAGATACTTATAATTTTTCTGTAAGTAATAAAGTCAAGAATTTATTTTCAGTATTGTTTTCTGATTAGTATTTATTAATTTTAGGTCATCAAGTTCACTAAACTTGCTAAAGATTTGGTGAAGAGACACCCCGCAGCATCGGAAAGCCAACTGAGTGAATTTTTAGGACAAGAAATGGTCATAACTGGAGATGTGTGGATCCCACCTGTTTAATTTTTTTTTGTCTATTTCGCTTTTCTGCCAATAGGCCAAACTAATGCCTGATACGCACTATACATATACACGGAAACATTATTCATTAAAACTATCATTGAACGTATTAAAAGAATATTGGTATCTTTGCCGAAATGTTGTCCTTTCAGCGGGCGCACTTTTTAATTTATTATGAGAAATGGCTATTGGGATGTGAATGATATAGAATTAAAATTACAAAAAAGCAACACTTGAGGAAAGTAAGTCTCATCCTCCTCCTTAGGTTCATCGAATAAATATTTGATCATAATATCTTTCAGCTCTTTTTGCGTAAGCGGCAAGATACATACAGGATGTTCCTAAATATCATGTACATACAGAAGGGCTTCTTGCATGACTAAAAAGCATATTAACATTGGTCCGCAAACGCTTTGATACCGATGTACAGTGTTGATATTCAAATATTTTTTTTAGTTTTTTCTTTATAGCTTCCGCAGTTTTTGAAATATTTGGCTTATATTTTGAACATAGGTTACGCTGGTACATCATTGAGATTCTTACAACCAGTAACCAGTTGCCCAATAATGTTAGTCCTGTAGCGTAACCTATATTCCAAATTTCAGCGAAATATCGCACAAACTGCATAAAGAAAAAACTAAAAAAAAAATTGAAACTTCAACATCCTGTTGATCGGTAACGAAGCTTTCGATGACCTAGGTTTATATGAATTCTTAGTCATGAAATAAGCAAAGTAATTACCCCCTCCGCAGGTGCGTGATATTTAGGAACTCATTAAAGTAGTAAAGTGTTTCCTGATGAAGGTTACGATGTAAATGTGATGAAAGTAAGATTGAATCCAATTCAATAGTTTTTTTTTACAATCTTTATCATTTTTCGTGTTTAAAATTTGGTATATATTTGCAATTATTATTTATAGTTTACAGAAGAAAATAAATACCTAAAGCTCAGAAATTTACGATAATAATACAGTTAGAAATAGAATATTTTCAAAACAGACCGTGATATAAATATAGGAAGGGTTGATTTTAGTGACCTGGTTATCTGGTAGTCAAATGGTACTTAATGGGTTTACCCCATGATTCTTAAGTTGGTATATCCGATTCTTGACCACGACACAACACTACGAAGAAAAACTGAATTATCGACACCATCGCACACACTTTTTTTAACGTACTCTACAGTAAATAAATTTCATCGCACTATGTGAAAGTGTTCTGCGGATGCGAGGCGAAATGTCGGAAACGGAAAATCGCAACACAATCGAACCATCTGAAAGTGACAAGAATTTATGCTCATCAGCTAAAACTTCGCAAAATATCTATTGATAACGAATATATTTATCTATATACACCCTACTGCCTCTCGATTAGAGCTCAGAGCTGAATGGGGAGATATTTTGAGCATTATCGTTAATTTTACATCAGCGCGCCCGCTAAAAGGTTAACAACGGTACAGGTCAAGCAATTTAGCTTGATCTCTGAGATGTGTAGATGATAGAAAAGGAGAGTCAGTGTACGATAGAGATACCTATCTACCGATCTACTGCGCACCCGAGGATCAGAGCTCATGCTATATTGCTAAACCTGTGGTACAGATGTGGTATAATAATATGACCCTGCTGTTTCGTGGTGCTTACAGAAATAGCTTACAGTCTTAACACATACAGTACATAAAATATAAAAGAAACAAACGAATCATTTACGTTTTGTAAAAAGGTACACTAAGTAACGATTTTCTTAATGATCTAGTTTAGTCTTCTTCGGCATAAACATATATTTTATGAAAAGAAATATTTAATACCGAGGCTAACAATTATTGACTTTAATCTGAAAAAATTATAAAAAATCCGCTATAATAAACAGAATATAATAAAACTTAAACTTTGGTGTTTGACTTATACAACCTTTATTCCTAGAATGTGAGCTATTTTCGGCGACGTGCGCCATCAATTCCTTATCAATCTAATGGTGCCCATAGGCACTGAAACATGAGTCCAGGAATCTGAAACATCAACATCAGTCTGTCTACACACACAGAAGACAGAAGCATGTAGCGAAGCACGCATTGATTCCCAAGAATCATAAAACTTGAAATAGTATTCATATAAAGGGTTTGACTGTGGCAACCTTTTGTCATGGGTTATTACTCAGTGCGTAAAGTAGCTCTTATTGTGAAGGCACTAGGTCGTGGTCTGTTACGTAATTGCACCTACACAAGCATGGGTGAAACTCGTATGGGCAACCAAAGAGGATAGTGGGCAACGTCGCAACAAGAAAACCGTTACAAAACGTTAGGGCCACCAGTCCACCAGAGGGCTCTCGAACGATCACTACCATGTACTCCCTGACAACACATCAGGATTAGTTTGTCGACTATCTCTCTCTCTCTCTCTCTAATAACATTAACCTATAAAAAACAAACTGTTAAAAACACAATTTATATTAGGCCAACTTCCGGGAGGGTTTTATTATCCTTTTTTTTTGATAAAAAAAAAGAAGATGAAAGTTCGGTCAATTTTGTGAAATGTGAACCCCCGAACGATTTGTTGGTAAGGACTTGATTTTTTTTTAATTTTTAAGTCTTTGTTTTAATCCTTTACAGGGCATTTTACAAGTTTCGAAGAATTTTAGGATGGTTACGCGACCTTATATCACAGGTTAGTTCAGAGTTTTAATGAGTTTTAATGAGTTTTAATGTTCAGACTCGTGTAAGCTTTTCATTTTGTCCCTTGAAATTTAATACCATAAGTGTTATATTTAAGTGTATGCTCCTTATTTGCCTCTGTTAGTATCTAGGATGGCCTATGTCACCCATTCAATAACCAATATCAAGTATTACTCTAAATATCCCGGTTGCAAGAATGCATCTGAATTGTGTCAATAAACATTGTGCATTTCTTCCTATTGATGTTTAAAGAATAAGAGTGTGGAAGAATAATTATAATATTAATCCTGACATTGAGTGCAAAAACTTTAGGATTTGTGAAGATCATTTTGATGAATGTCAATCTAAGAACTTAGTTATAAAATAGCCTAATCGGAATGCTGTTCTCAAAGCTGTCACTGAGCTTTTATCTCCCGATGTTTTAGGGTTACTTCCACATTCCGTAGAACCTGGTAGTTCAGCTTTTTTTACCAGTAGTCGAAAACATTCCGGTCAGTCCTCTAAACGTATCCATTCTACTTTTGACCCAAGTACACCATCCACTTTATTCCAAGTTGAGGACAAACCTTTGATCAGTTCTTGTGCACTTCCAAATTTTGACATTACTGATCCCGATATTCTAGAATTTCTTAATTCTAGTACCTACTGGCGTAGGCAGTTATATTTTCTTCTCGAACAACGCAGGCTTAGGTTTTTAAGTAAATGTGGGGTAGCTAAAAGGGATTAATTGAACAAACAATGTTTTAAGATCAGTCTCACCTCGCCATTTTATATTTTGTTCAGTCTGTTAGTCATTTTGGTACTACTAATAAACAGTTTTTTTCTGTTGCATGGACCCCTTATCAAGCCCAAAAACTGGGTGACAATTTAACTCTGGCTACTACATTTTACACCTGAACGCAACATTTTACACCCGACCATTTTAGTTATGCCACTGTTATTAGTTACATTTTTGGTTTATTTACTTTTTATTACCAAATTTCAATTTAAAAGATTTTTATCCAAAGTGCGATGACATAATATTATAACTTCCATACCGTCGGCTCTTACACCGACAAAAATGGATTTACCAATGTCGTGAGTTGCAGACTTAGAGCTACTTTAACACACGTTGCTATGTTGTCCAAACTGAGCCTACGAATTATCACAAATCATTTAAAAACGCTACAATAACTCAGCTTCTTTTGGTTCGCCTCAACACAGAAATATCAACATTTTAAACACGTTTGGGATTACCACAATGCTTAATTTTGTAACCGTTTTATGAGTTACCTGAACTCAGATTTTGGATTGGGAAAGCTTACTAACTGATTTTAAAGTGCCGTTTTGACCCAGACGTGAATTATTTTAACTTATTACCATGTGTAAATTATTTTGAGTTGAATTAAGTCATAGAGAGTGCTCTTAAAACCCATGTCGAGGGTAAATCACCAATCGAAAGGTCACGGAAAGTTCTGAATTCGCGCTCGTGCCGATTTGGCGTGGTAACTTCATTCCATTGTTATTAGTACCTCGTGGACGCAGGGGCGGTCATACGGGGGGGGGGCATGGGGGGCATGCCCCCACCCTCAGCGTCGATTTACATTATAAAAGCCCTACCGCTTACTTAATATCAGCGCTTGGCGCGTGTGACAAAACTGATAAATCGTGTCAAACCCTTAATTATTTAAAAATATTTAAACGCAAACAATATTGATAAAAATAATTACGTAAGTAGGTATAATATGAGGCATATAGGATCAAAACCCGCTAACTCCACTTTACTAAAATTTTCAGAATGAGCAAGAAACTGTTTCACTAACTTATGGTAACAATTTTAAATTGAGTTTATTTTTCAAATATTCCTTAATACTTTTAGATCATTTTTATGCGAAAGGAAATAAAGTAAATCTAGCTAAAAAGTTAGAAATTTAAACTAAAAAATGGATTTGGTGCAGTTTGATACAAACTATTGGACTTGGTGGGTTTTGAAGATCAATAAAATGGACTTAGTGTAGTTTGTTACGAAACTGATTTATTTAAAAAAGTTTTAATGTACAAAAATAAAACGAACAAAACGGAACAATATAATCAAGAAACTTTTAATCAAAAACCTAAACTATTAAATCCGGAACTGCTTCTACTGCTTCACAAAGATCGTTATGCTCATTCTCATCATTTTGAATATTTGGTTCTTGAATATTACCTTCCAGATATTTTTCCAATACCTGCTTATAGTAATCTAATCTTTCTAAATCTTTCCACTGAGCCCCATAATGTTTCAATAATAGTGTTGCCACGTCCTGAAGTTTTCTAATTTTTGGCGAAACTCCGGTTTCCAGTGGCAAGGGATTTAAAGAATCTATTTTTCTTCCTCTTTTAAAAACGGATTTACTTTGATTAAGGTCGGACATATAACTTTGTTCTCCTCTTATGTTGACTGTATTATTCTTCCCTCGACTTAAAATAAACCTTTTGGACATATTGAATTTAAAATGCCACCTAGCTGGTGGATTTAAAACTTCTTGGGATGCAGTTTTCCAGTCCATAACAGGTACATCTTTACCCAGTTCAACTACTGTTCCGTGTTCTTTAAATATATCAAGGTATTCACTATCTGCTCAAGTTTTCTAAAAACTTTTTCAATGTTACCAAATACTCGGTCCGGAGGAATGTACGAGTGCCCAACAACAGGAAAGACGAGCTCCATTTGTTTTACTGGCGAAGTACTTAACCATTTAAAACACATTGCCAACATAATGCTATTTTTATTCTGTCCTCCGCATCCATCAGCGACAAGACGAACTTTCTCGACACCATCAAGATTACTGTGGTTTAAAGTATAAAAAACTGCCGATGCAATCTCATTTGCTCCCTTGTGATGTTTGTCCTCAGTCCATGCAAAAATCCGAACATTTTCTGGTGTCAGTGAAGAATGAGAGTCTCCTGTGACTGTTGTAAAGTTATACATATACAGTTAGTTGTCTGCTGTAGTATACACTTTGATCTGGAATTTTAGGTAGTGTTAAGTTCTTTTGACAATCAAAACTTATGATCAGCAACCCATCTTTTCTTTCTCTCAATTTTGCAAAAAACGCTTTTGCACTCAGTTTGTGTATTCGAAGTTCAGTTATTAACTTGTTTTTTTTATCAGCATCTTTTTCCTCTTTTAGCTTTTCTCCAAACTCCCAACATTTTGTACATACATCGGTTCGGGGAGATCCAAACCCTATGTTGAAATTGGTATTAAAATTTTTTCTAAAATAACTTTCTTTCACTTGAAGCACCAAAGGAGCCTCGCTTTTATAAAATTTCCACAATCGTCGAATATTTAAACCGCTAGGTAAATAAACTCTGCATTCTGTTCTGCCGCGGCAGTAGTGCGACTCAGTAGCTTTAAACTTTTTTATAAAGCTAATTATTGCTTCTCTTTTAGGCTGAAACAATGTTTCTTTTCTGTTTCCACCACGGTTTTCTTTTGCCATAGTACGACTTACAAAATGTCATTGCAAGACACCTTTGACTATCTGGGCTAATGCAGAGCACACCTAAAAAAGCTTCTCGGCAGACTGGTATCATTTTGTTATTTGGAGACTTTCCGATAAAATACTTCCTTGAACATTGTCGACTGGATGATCCTTTTTTATTTCGACGCCGACTGGGCACCTCTGTCTGGGAGAACTTCACGATAAAGTTGTCTTGACCTACCTTAGTCTCATTCTTATAAAAAGCATTATGAAACTCTTTAATATCTAGCATGGTCAAAGTACTGCATCTGTAGGATTTGGTGCAATGCTTACATTTTGGGTATTTCGGTAGGGCTGAATCAGCATACCTAAAAAGCAACATACATACTCAGTTTTCCTTAAGCACAGCACACTACTTTATACCCGAGGTATTTATCTATGTTCCTTAAGAAAAAAAAAAAATGTAGATTAGAAATGTTAATTACCTTCTAGGCTTTTCGACATTTCTTTTCCAAAATTTTGGGGCTCGCTCTCGCTTTCTAGCTTTGTTGGAAGCCACAACGTCGACTTCTCTTACGTCATCGCACATTATTTTGTTCTGTTTTCCCTTTTTTTTTTAGTAAAAACGTAAAAACCAGTACCTATCGGTCTACGGCAACTAACTGATGTCAAATAATGACTGGCAAGAACACAGAACCTCAAAAATTAATAATATAATGTAATCATGACGCGCTGTTGACCACGTGATCACCGAGATATTATCTGATTGGTTAAATTGGATTTGGTGCTGTTTGAAAATGAAGCAAGTTGGATTTAGGGGAATTTGAAACTAAACCGACTTTTGAAATGGTATTTTATGATGGATTAGATGAGTTTTGCAACTGTATTGCTATTCACATCGGTAGAGATTTTTAAAGTACACAATCTGCTGTATATAACTCATTTTTGGCCAAAAGTGGATTTAGTGGGTTTTGATCCTATATGCCTCATATAATATAGGTATCTATAATTTTCTTAAAATTTACTTAGCCGTTTTTTGCGTATTTTTCCTACTTGAAAATCAAGAATCATCAACAGAAAAGGGCGTGGCAACCAAAAAATTTTCGCCTGCGGCGCTAAGAATTTTCCTACAACCACCTCTCTCAATTGGCACGAGCCACCACTGCATGGCCCCCCCCCCCTTAAAATGTTGATATGACCGCCCCTGCGTGGACGTCGCGTCGTCATGAACCACATAACTGGACTTGCCATCCGCGCAATCGTTGATCGGCGGGATTATTTATCATTGTTCAGAGTTTGTTCTCCTCATACAGGTGCGTGAAAATGAGGATACTCCCAACTTTAGGACAGATTAAATCTATAGTCGTTACGTAAGCTAGAACAACTGAAAGGTCCAGTTTTGATAGCTCGAATCATGAATTAATCTAGCCCGAGTAGTAATGCATCACAAGTCCTATATTGCCCTTTGGCAGCTTAAACAATAAATTGCTGCAGCCCACGTCGCATGTGTTCGTCAAACCCACTTACGATTAGCTAAGCTAAAACAATCCATCTTCAGGGCTTTTATAACTCATGAACATTGATGCAACTTCTTCGATTTAGTTACCGTAATTCAGAGGTCTGAGCTGTCCCCTATTAGCAACACGCGTCGATCTAGGATAACTCATATTTGAGTTATCTCAACTCGATATTTCGCTCAGTGTAGGCTATAAAGACTAACCTAAATAAAGAATATAAAAACATAATATGTAATGTAATATATTTTTATTTATTAATTATTTATTTATTTATTTATACACGATAAACTTTACATGATGCTGTCAAACAATCCTCCTACACTACTTAAATGGCACAACGTCATCCATAATTTAAAATTAACTTTGCATATTGACATTATTTATCTATAAGGAAAAGTGTATTTATTTATCTAATTTAAAATTACATATACAAGGAATAATTAACATTACATATTTCACAAATTTACATTACAAAAGTTATACATTTACAGTGCAGAGAAGAATAATGACAGACAAAAACATTAAAAAGCAAACTGATTTAAAGCGTTTTATAAAGCTGGTTGATAAAAGAACTATTTTTATAAGCAGAGCTTTCTCCGGATTCGCTCAGAAGTATATAAACTAAGATTATAATATTATTTCAAATGGTGGTCAGATGTAAAAAACCAATAGCTTTCAGTTTCGTGTTTGTTTAGGTGAATGTTCCTCACCGCATCGGTATGTACTAATAAAATTTGTTTTGAATCATTGAAAATAAAACAAGTATAGCTCAAGTTAATACCATAGTGAATAAGAATATCGTTCAGGAAGTTCATGATCTAAAACTATATGAACGAATTTCCTATATTGACTTTGTCGTTTATGCTAAAAACTACCTTTACTACACCTGTATAATTTTTTACTACTTGTCGTATTTAGTGTTTCGTATTTTGTCTTCTGGTAGCACTGCGTTAGAGTGTTATGATCGTTTTGGCGTCGTCCTCCCTTAAAGAAGGTTTATTTAAACATTTTTGTGTTAAGGCATGCATCTTAATATTTAATGACTTCTTTTTGACTCTACGACATTTAACTCATAAAAATAGTTCTGTTGTTATTTACTGCTTAATTTTAAAGGGTATGTTAACCATTAAAAAAAAACTATGAAATATCGAAATTTTAAGGTTTGCTCAGATACAACAGCACACCGCAGCCCGCTTTCTGCCTGGGGAAGTCTTTAAGCCCCGTCAACAAGCGAAGATTACCTTTCTAATAAAAATGTTTACTACTTGACGAGGAGTGCGTTCACGAGCGGCTAAAGCCAAACCAAAATTAACATAATACATTCCAATAGACATGGTTTGTCACAGAATAGTTGTAGAATTCGACCAAGTTCAAAATGGTACATTAAATGGCCTCCACTTAAGACTCAAGTTGCGCAGTGGTTTGTTTACGCTCGCTATACAGTGGCGGTCACCATGCCCGTGCGCAGAAATTATACAAGGGGGGGATTCGAGCATATCTTTCCTGGCAGGTTAGGTTATAAAGTTCATTAAAAAGGACAAGAAGCTATTTATTTCTTTCTCAATCACACCAATAGAGGGGGGGCTTGAACCCTCAAACCCCCCGCCCCTGCGCATGGGCCTGGCGGTCACGAAGCAACGCCTTTTGAACCTCCTGATTGACCGCTACTGATTTTGACGTCACACCTTTGCGCTTCGGCACACACGTGGCTGTATCAATTTGAAGTTGATCGAACTCTATAAGCTTATAGCGGGACTTAGCAGCCACGAGTAGTTAGGTTCTGTGATTGGTTGGTTAGCTTTCGTATTTTTGATGTTTTTAGGTTAGTTGCAAAATTTGGATTTTTTATTGAAAAAAGACCAAAATAATTGACGTAAAACCATTAAACGTGCCAGCAAACGGTAAGTCATTTAAATACATTGACTCGCATACTTCATAAACACCTATGAATATCAACGCTGACACGATTCTTTGACAAATTAACGGAAAATAATTTAATAATTAAAATTTATGTAGGTACACAGTACACGCACCACCAAACAAAACATATAAATTACTTAGATATTAACTACCTCTACCGCAACCATACAAATGAGATTTTAAAACTTGCAAGAATTGCAACTGTTCTCTCGGTCTCTCCTTTTTTTGTGCTTCATGGACTGCCTCAACTAATGGAAAAATAATCTTAAGCACAATTCCCGTAATGCTGAGCAGCAGAGAAAATAATCAAAAGAAGAAAAAGACTATATCCAGTTTGTAGAACAAAAATATGATCCCAGTCAGCAAGTCATTTAAATAAAAATGGCAATGATTCCATTCTAATAATAGAAATCTTGTAAGTTTAAAATCTTCCCACTCTGGAATACGAGCTTCTTTGGTGGGGGTGAAGTTACTTTAGGTTTGGCTTTAGCCGTTCGTAAAGAATTAGGTATCCAAACCTCGTACCACGGCCTGCTAAAGTACCCAACGAAACAAATCATAATAAAATAATAGGCAAAACAAGCACGAAATATATTGTACCTATAATAATTTGATTATGTTTCCATTTCATTGTTTTTCTCTGTTAGAGTAGGTACGTACCTTAAATTTTAAATTATTATTATTATTTATGATCCTAATAACCCTTATTACACGTTAACCCTCACAAATTGTCTATAACAAAGAAAGAGTCGTTCGCGATGTATTATATTTTTACACCAAGCTGATGCTCAGGAAAATATCGCATAGCTAAGAAAAACTAATAATATTAATAACTTATTTGTTTAGTTTTACTAGATATAGGCACGCCTTCTTAGTAGGATGTGCAAAGCAGACTTTATGGATTCAAGATTTTTGAAACAAAAACAGCATCTTTGGACTATTGATGTTTCACTAAGACCGTATTTTTTGTCCGGAAAATAATAACTATAAAATTAAAAGTAAACACAAAATAAATAATACATTTTTTAAACAAAAATTATTTTAGCATTCGAAGTAAATTATAAAGCTTTTTTTATTTTAAAGCAAATGATTGGCAATAAATAATAATCTCCCATTATATCTTCTTTTAGCGTGCGTGGTTCTTGCAGAAAGGACGTCCGCCTTTGGCGAAGAAGCTCTGTCCTTCCAAGTTCTTTTTGCACATCTAAGAATAAAGATAATGATTGAATTAGAAACAACAAAAAGCGCTATGAGTACTGAAGAAATGACAAGGATCGTTTCACCCACTACTCCTCTGATGTCATACGATATTGAAAGTATAAAATATTATCGTCACACGAGGGTTTAGTGATCGATAAATATTATACACTTACATAATTCTACACCAGAGTTAATACAAGGAGTTTTTTTTATTTTTTATTATGGTAATATAAGTAAGCTGTTTTAACCCTTAAACACACCTATACCAGTCTTTAATTAAAGTACTGCAATTTTTTAACACTTGGCAACATAGTCTCTTGTATTGACAAGTCAGTTCTTAGCGTGCAGTCACTCAGTAAACAAGTGCCTTTGTTATATGTCTGTATTGGTTTTGGGGTTCAGCCGTACCCCGGGTAGTGTTTTCGTTATATTTCATATCAGTGTAAAATTTAATTACGGCAGAGATAATTCTAGATATTAAGCCAAAAGACGGAAATCTACACCAAAGGCCATCTTTCTCTGGTAGGTGCACCTTTTGCAAAAGAAAAATAGACAGAAAATCAAAGGCTACGTGTAAAAAGTGCAAAAAATTCATCGGTCCCACTAAACCTAATTTAATTTCTCTATTTGCATCCTATGGAATGACTTTTTGCAAAAAGAACAGTTTAACACCTTAATGAAGACCCAATAATCTAACCTGCTTGAGATAAGCGATATATGTCAACCCATGTGATGGATACTTGCACATTAAGTAATTATAAGGCTGAGGCTATTGCAAAAGTATCTAATACAGTTAGTTCATATTTTAAGCTAGTTATCATTATAATTAATAAATATAAGCGATATATGCTGCTGACCATCGACACAACAGAACCAGGTCAGAAATGGGTTTGTTCTAATCAATGTACATAACGTAGAGAACAATAAAACACTTGATACGTATAAGACAGTTTTCCTGTTTCCCCCCATAACCTGAGTTCGAACCAACCTACGCGGCTACGGCCATCACATGGCGATCCTGCCAGGTGACATACCTAGATAAACTCTTTGGCTACGGTCATACTTCGGCTGGGAGGCGTGTGTGAATAAAATTGTGGACAGTGGGTTGATTGTTACATCTTATCACCTCGTAGATGATTTCAGGATAACTACCAATACTGAGTGGGGAATACCTTGTGATTCCTTAAGGGAAATCGATCCTTCCCGCTGTCAGTAGCCAGCCTCTCAGGAGAGAGTAAAGAACGGAAAAAAGAAGAAGTACAGAATAAATCGCGACTCGGAGGTCAAGGGTGGCCAGCAAACTAGCCATGAGGGAGGCTAGGTAAAGCGGTGTGTACGTACCAGAAAGCCCCTTAATATGTGTTGTAAAACCAGAGTGTTTCATTAGTGAAAGACGCGTCCGGGGAGTAAGTAGCTTGAGATAGAAATCCAGATGTAGGTAAACTTAAAATATATAACCGACCAGTACTGGGTTTCGTTAACATACCGTGTTCGGTAGAGTAAGAGGAATAAAAAACAGGTTTCTCTCCAGACTTAGGTTTAGATCTATCGTCTACGATATGAAAAGTGTAAAAAATTGAGTTTTTCCGTCATTTTTTTAACCTAACTATATTGTGTTAATGTCGTCTTGTCTTGCTTGGCCACGGCCAGCTTTCGCGGTTTGACAGAAGGACGGCTTTCAAAGTTACCTCGTTTCAATGTAAGTAGAAAAATCACTTATATTTTTCTACATGTTTAGCACGATAACTCAGGGCTTTACTCATATTAAATACTATAAAGGTACTACTAGTAGATGAACACGACCAACAAATAGGACCGACCGCAAGTTGAAATGACGCCACTATTTTGTTTAGTATTTTTGTTCTCAAATTACGGTTTCGCGTAAGCAGACAGTGTAAAGGTGCGTATCGATTATGCGAGGCTGCAGCGCGCCGCGTTTGCCCGCGGCAGTTCTCTTGATTTGCCACGCGAACCATTTTTGACACCTCCTTTTGCATAAGCGCGGTAGCCGCGCCCGGCAGACAATCAAAGAGGATAGGACCAGACAATCCATTGGCAAGATTTTGTTTTCGCAAAACAACCATTAGAGAGAATTGTCACTTAATTTCAATAGACGGTTTCAGTCACAGAAAGACGGCGACACTTCGCATCATCCATCCATCAATCCATTAAACGTGGCCGCCGCGCAATCCAATGTTCGAGAGTTTGCCGCGCGTAGCTGATCCGTGGCTTAAGCATTGCGCCAATATAAAACCCGATTGAGCCCACACTACTGCGCGTCTACTTAAAGCGGATACGCACTAGGCGAACGGGTCGGCGCTACCAAAAAGAGCCCAACCAGCAAGCCGACTAATTGCTGAGGCCCGTTTTATTTAAAAATGTTAAAAAGTTTAAAAAGAGTAAAAAATTTTCATTACCTAAATCACTGTTTTTGTTCAAATCTCGGTACAAATTTTTCTAGCGTTTTCGCCGTCTTCTTTCTATTGCACATCAAATCATATTATTATCCCCCTACGGGCCCACATTGCTTTCGCGGCGACCAGTTGACAAGTGCGCGCTCTCTCATCTAATGCCTTGTATTTTTTAATGGGTGCATTTTATTTTGATGTAGAGCGGTCATCGGGATATCAGAGATCGGTGCGACCAAGATGACGTGACAGCCAAGTCCGCGTTACTCCATAAGATCTAATGTATTTAATTGGACACTCGACCTGGTCAACAATTATTGACTTCATATAAAGGTAAGGTATCATACATCCAATTTCCGAGGGCACGATGTCTGGAAGTTCACTTGCATACGATTGTCGTATCAGAGAGTACTTACATCTCACAGAAAAGAAGCAAATTTAATATACTAACCTATGCAAAAAAGTACCACGGCCAAATCTACAGTCGGCCGTGGTACTATATTCACCTTATGCACAAATTTTTGCCATAATCGAAGACAGGAGTTCGTATTTTTGAGTATAAACGAAACCATGATAATCACAATCAAAACCAAAGATTTACCAGTCAAAAACACCAGATGTCTTGGAAAGTTAAAATTATGTTAACTTTTTCCGATGCGTCGGCGTCGTCAAATGATTTGTAAAATATTAGGTTAAAAATTGGCGCCAAAATAATTTAACCAATGAGGATATTATTGGATAATTCTGTCATCGGAAATAGGATGCATTAGATCCTACCATAATGCGTTCTAATACAAACTGTTGGTTTTCATTATTTATTTTATCAATCTGTTTCTTCCACTTAGTGGTAAGGCGCTCGCCGCATCTGATCAGTTAAGGTACATTTTTTTTTAATTTACAGAACTTACTGTGCAGTTGAAACACTGGCTGTGGTAGTTGTTGCTTAAAGCTTCTACCCAACGATCACCAGCTTCTACAGGGAATCCACAGGCATAGCATTTCGTGGTGAACAATTCGTTCCAATCTAGAAAAGTTAAAAATATTTTTTATTCAACATATTACAAGGATTTCAAATGGTTCTCTTACCAGCGTCGCAGTATGGATTGCCGTCTTCCAAAAAGAATGGGGAATTTCCAAACAGCTTACCGCAGTAAGAACAGTTGAAGCATTCGGGATGGAAATTCTTTCCAATAGCTTTTAAACAATCCTATAAAAAACATTATAATGTGAAGCAATTTTATTTCATTTAGTTGGAAATATATTTAGAGACAAAATTATAAATTATTAGTGTTTTATTTTACCTAGTCTTAAAATTTAATGTCCGATATTAAAAATGTATAATAATATATTTGTAACGCCCTACCAGATCATTTGGTACATTTTTTTAGATGCAGATTAATGACTGTCAGACCTACATACTCGTAATATTGCAATGGTCTGACTCCTTCTGTCTGTTGTCATATTGTTTTGAGTGAGTTTACTTGAATACTTTTTATTGATTACACTGTAAGATTCGATGTATCATAAATCTAGTCAACGTTTTTGTTTTTATATAGTTTCAGTGTTTGTCGAAGTAAAAGCTTGCGTTTTATTTTATTTTGTTACTACAAAACTTAAATTTTTTTTCTCTTCCATGTTATTTTTAAGATTATTTATTACATTTATTTATGATTAGGAATGTTAGATGCAGGAAAGCTTTGTAAATGAAAACTTTATTTTTTTCCTTCTTTTTGGATAATAGAGCGACTTTTGACTTTGACTTTGCCAAATAGGGTTGATTACAAAGGATGTGATTTTGGGTTACACCGTTAAGGCAAACTGATTTCTGCATTGTCTCATTACCGAGTACTTTATCGTCAAACCGATTCAGAAAAGGCTTAACTTACTTTCATATACGTAGATCGATAACTGACATCTTGTAAAAATCAAGAGGACGATGAAACAGGATTACTTTTTAACAGTTATAATTACATATACGGATTATATTTCATTATGCCTAACCCTCCTCTATATTAAAATGTAAATATCATCAACAACATTGGCAAAACCGAAAAATTCCCGGATGTGCTTCATGTTAATTAAAATTACTTTTATACTTACCAGTTAGGACTAAGATTACCTAACTACTATTTTCTTATTTAATAAAGTATTGAATACCTAATATAATAATAATGTTTTGTATAGAACACCATGATTTATTCTTCATGCGAATGAACTAACCACTAACCTAAACCTGAACTAACATGCGTCGGCAAATGTACATAAATAAAAGTGACTAAGTTCAAACTTACCCCTTTAATTTTGCCATGACATTTGGAACAAGGTGGAGCCAGGTACTGTTCAAAGCAATATTCGCAGTACAACTGTCCTCGTTCCTCAACGAATCCCAGATCTTGCAATGGACGTCTGCAAGACGGCGTGGAGCAAACAAAGTGCTGTGGACACCAGATCTTGCCCAGAGCTGTTATGAATGGTCCTCTACAAATCACAATAAAATAGTTTATTTATTATTTTATTAGACATGTCAAATAATTTTCGTAATTAAATAAGGAAGTGCTCAAATAAGTATCACACCATGCAATCAATTAATGTGTTACCGTACCTTGTTTCCTAATCAAAATGTTTTTAAATGTTAAAATTTTAGAACCAATTTAAACTTTCAATTATGTTTGAAAATTGCCGACCCTAGAGAAAGTATTACCTAAAAATTTCAGTATTACACGTCCAACAAATAGGTTTAGAAGCGGAATCTTTAATATTTTCTTCTACATCTTCACTTCCGAAACTCTTGAAAAACTTTTCTGTATACTCCTGATGACTCGCTGAATTATTACCAAACGTTAAATGATCCGGCAAATTACTCTCAGTAACGATTCTATTGATTTTAGTCGAGTTATTAATTGGAATAACCAATTCCGATTTAACTCTTTTCACGTTGTTCTCAATAACAGTGTTAACGTTGCTCACAATGTAGTTCAATCTTGGACTTTGAGTTTCGGACAAGCTAACTCGTTTCAATTTTGGAATTAGCCCTTTATTTATTTCTGTGATAATTTTTTCCTTCGCTGCATCCACCGATTGTTGATGTTTGCCAGATGACGAGGAGGAATGGGAAGAGTAATCGGATCTTGGCGAGGAGCCAATGGAATCTAGTTGAGAGGCAGTATGAAAGGAGTGCTGGGGAATGGAAATGTTTATTTGGCTGTATATTGGTACCGTTGGAGGTGACGGTGGAGGAGGTAATCTCTGGCAGACCTCGTCGAGATCTGTTACTGTTTCCGATGGGTTAGTGTGGAACACTTCACTGGCATGCTCTAAAAAAAATATAAACACACCATGCAACATAAATTTAATAAAAATATAAGACATGCAAAAAAAAATAATAAATCAAAAGTCACAAGTTAATAATAAAAAAATACGGAACAATTAAATAACTAGGTGATATAACTCAATCGCTAAACATTGGTTTCACTTTAGCATAATCTAGGGAGTTTATATAGGAGCTTTCCAAATACCTAAGTTATCTAAAATATGAGACGCTGATTCCTGAGCTATTTTTATGAAAAAGTCATTATAATATACCGGTTAGTAGAAATATCGGAAACGGCCAATTTTCTTAAAATCCTCAAAGCGAAATCATTATTATTGGCAATAAACTAGGTTAATATCTGTACTTTCTGTTCTCAATATTTGCTTACGAAGTGAAATGTAAAAATGGTGCAAAACTAAAAATACTAAAAATACTTTTAAACGCGACAAAAAGAATGCCTACCTATTGATAAAGACAATATAAAAATAATATAATTGGCAGTATTAGCAACAATAACAATATGTAATGAAAGCAAAAATGAGTAACGATAAAACATTTACCGATAACTTTAATTATATGAATATGTGTCTACTATGATAATATCACACGTTACTTAAACACGAGAACTTCGAGGTAAGCACCACTAACAATAATTAAAATTATCTTATCCTTATTTGAGAAGCTTAGAGAACTACCTATCAGTTGAGCTTCACTAAATCAGTACCGCCGCTCTCATACACATGACATTTATTTTAAAGAGCCTCACAGAAAGAAATCGAGTGGGGTCATATCTGATGATTGCTCGAGCCGCTCCTTTCCACATAATTTATAGAAATTGATTATTATTTATTATTTCTATCGACAATTATTTTTATATGTTTTCAATTATTTTAACTTGAAGTAGTGCCGATTATTATAGAGTCAACTAATAAACTTTTTATTTTGTTTCCATAGAATTATTTGACATCAAAATTTTTGATACTACAAGAAAGATGTAAAGTTGATAAAAGGGATCAAATCGAATAGAAAAGAGTAATGTTATATTTGTGAAAAAAATCCTTAAGTTAGGTAGGGTAAATTCTGCTGCACGGTGGGACACATGCATTATGCATGCTTTTAAAAATAAAGAGCATATATATTATAAATTATTTAATTTGTCTTTAAAGTCCTTATCCTTTCCAAAAAGCTTGAAAAAATCCAGAATATGTCCCGTATTTAAAAAGGGAGATAAATGTATGGTTGAAAATTACAGACCTTTAGTAATATTAAACAATTTTTCTAAAGTTTTTGAGACTGTATTGCATGAAGTTATCTTTAGTCATGTCAAATTAAAAATTATTCCTGAACAACATGGTTTTTTTCCAGGGCGCTCCACTATTACGAATTTGACCACGTTAACTCAGTTTGTCTCTGAGAGTCTAGATCGCGGAAGTCAAGTTGATGTCATTTACACAGATTTTTCTAAAGCGTTTGACAGGCTCGACTATGGTATTCTGCTCAGAAAGTTGTTTGATTGCGGGCTAAGTAATAATTTTATAATTTTTTTAAATTCATATCTAATTGACAGGCAATTGTCGGTAAAGTATCGTGGTTTCGAGTCTGTCTTTATTCATGCCACCTCTGGGGTGCCACAGGGTTCAGTCCTTGGTCCCTTGTTTTTTAATATTTTTATAAATGACATCATAGATAATATTAAATCACATTCACTTCTTTATGCTGATGACTTAAAAATATTTTGTAAAGTTGACTCGCTCAGTGATTGCATTTTCCTTCAAGAAGATATTGTCTCTTTGGGTCGATGGTGCGATTCAAACAATTTACACCTTAATATAAACAAATGTTTTGCCTTATCATTTACTCGTAGAACTAACCCAACTTACTTTGAATACAGTATAAATCGGACTGTTTTGTTAAGGTGTTCTCAATTTAAAGATCTAGGTATTACTTTTGATGCAAAGTTATCTTTTGTCAATCACATCAATGAGCTAATTTTAAGCTCTTACAGAAATTTGGGCTTTATCTTGCGAAACTCTAAGGATTTTGTTAACATGAATACTCTGATTGTATTGTTTAATGCATTCGTGCGGTGTAAGCTGGAATATGGGTCACTTATTTGGTACCCTGCTTATGAAGTTCATTCTAATGCGATTGAAAGAATCCAGAGACGTTTTGTTAAATACCTTTGGTTTAAGGCGGATGGTACCTATCCTGTGATTGGCTTTCCGAATGATGTTATGCTAAGCAGATTTAACATATCCAGTTTAGTGAAACGTAGAGAATTTGCTGCAGTTTTGTTCTTGTATAAGATGTTAAACGGTAAATTGGACTGTTCAGAAATATTGCCTAGAGTTGGGTTTCGAGTGCCATCCCTGCAGGCTCGCAATAATCATTCCTTTTTTTATTTACCTGTTCCTCGAACAAATTTATTATTGTATTCACCGCTCTATGTCATGTGCAATGATTATGAAAAATATAAGTACCATATTGACATATTTTTCTGTACTGTACAACAAATGAAAAAAGTTTATTTAACTGTTGGTTAATGAACTGTATATTTTTTACTTATAAGTCAATGTATGTTATCACCTACTGCTTAGTTAGGCTAGTGTAGATTAGGTTAGGTTTAGTTTGGTTAGAATTTCATTTTGTATTATTTAAATAATGTTATTTGTGTTTTTTGTATGTTGCTACCCTGTAATTGGAAGTTACTGCCTGGGTAGTGTACTAAATAAATAAATAAATAAATAAATAAATAAATAAATAAATAAATAAATAAACATAGATAATAATATGAATGTAAGAAAATAATCTAACACTGATTTAAGCTAATACTTAAGGTATTTTACATCTTGTTTATCAAATCCCACAATACACTACTCTTTCCTCTATAAATCACTATATGGTCCATAGTCGGAATTAAAGTGGTACATAATGGAAATTTTAGCTGAAACTCAAATGGTGAATCCTAAATTAATGCTAAAACTGGCGACGTAGGTACTTTCAGAAATATAAGGAAGAGGCAGCATTAACACGCTATCTTCTGCTACTCTATTCCATTGCAGTTATCTTCTAACTAACTAACCTGACTAAGATAATGTTTAAATATTTTCGTCATGTAGATGTGTCAATATAACATAATCTTTTTCTAAAATGGACGACCCTTGAAGAAATTATTATGCAAAGCTTTCGAAATCACTGGAATGTTTTCACCAATATCACTGTTCAAACTAATTTCATTATTAATAGTAGATTCTATAACAAGCAGGAAATGTTATTCCATACGAGTTCTAGACTATACTTTCTCTAATACCATTTTTGAAGAAAGGAGAAAAAAATGTATTTATAACAAATAATATTTTAATAACTTTTCCAGAGTATGGATGATTTAAACTTGTCAAATAAATATGGTAAATAAGCAATACAACATTTTCTAAGAATGAAGAAATATTTTTTCAAAACACGAATCCATAAACTACGTATAAGTACTCCAATGCAAGCTTACTTGGATGTGAAAGATAATAAATTGTCGATGGTATTATTCACTGTTTTTCTGAGTTCTGGCGGTGTGCCGTCAAAAAATTATTTTTCGCTCATCGACATATTAACTAAAAATATTAGTTTATTATGTTATAAAATAAATATTTTTTAATACAATTTACCTTGAAAAATACCTAAACAAGCGCTGTCAAAGTCGAGTAGAATTAAATTAACCCGTAAAATAATTTGGTTCATCAATCACATGCAGTTTAGATGTTCGAATTGAACGACAAGTTGCCTTTGATGAATGATTATTCCGAAACTGAGTGTCAGAATGCATGAATTCCAATACAGATTTTCAGTTTAAAATATATATAACACTGATTTAGAAACACTTTACTTTTGCTTTCTTGCTATTTTCAACATTTTTTAATATCTATATCTTTTTTACTTTAAATATTTACTTGAACTCATGGCTTTATTCGAATACAACATCATAGTGATTGCTTTCATTATCTACTCGAACTTTGCTTTTCCATGCATGTAAAGTTACTATTTTAACACCGTGCTTATTAACAGCACTTCTCGAAGCGTTTGATTTATTACGATATCTTCAGCAGCAGCACGAATAGGCTGTTTAGATTTTTTCAAATCTGCAAATGCAATTTTTCAGCATGTATTATCATATGTCAGTATGTGCCACAATGTTTCTACCTATGACAGTGATAGGACTGGGCATAAATGGAATTAAGCAATATTAGGGCTATTCATTTCGTAGATATCCACACCCAAAACCTTATGAAAGGAGTAAATTTTGACGTTTATTCTGATTTTTTTTACACTTTTAACTCACCTGAATTGCAGATATTTGTAATTTCACTACCTAAATCGAATCAAGCATAATGATAAAGAAGCATGCAGAATGAAATTGTCACTATGAACTATGGTTACCGTACTTACAATAAAAACTAAAAACTTCGCAACGACGCATCAATCACTTTTGAAAAAAAAAATTTAGTTAACCCACCTGTACCAAAATCAATAATTTAGCTCTGGTAGTTTTGAACCAAATCAGCCATTCCCGGCATTTATACTATACCCTGCATAAGTGTATAGGGTGCTTTTGTTAAGGTCTATAGCTAAACGACGATTATATTGAATCTTATACTCAAACTGTTTTTAACCCTTCTAATACCCTTCCAACTTCTTTTATCAACAAAGATAGATAATATAGTTACATAGGTATATTTTATTTCAATCACAAATTTTACACATTTACTTAGTGCACTAGGTATTCGAAAACCTTGTCGTCGAAAGATTTAAAATGAAAACCAAAAAACATCAAATGCACAAAACACGCAAAACACTTAAACCACCAAAACACTTAGAACTACCTTATCTGACCATGACAGTGACCACATAGCGGGACCCTAGAACCAGGCAATGCAGCTGTTTGAAGCAATCCTCTACCTCTTTTTGGTGCTGCAGTTATTCCGCCAGTTTGACGTCCAGTACCAGAACCTACATCGGGTTTAGGAACATTGGGTTTGGTTACATTTAAACTAGGTTTTTGACAAGCACCCGGCGCAGATACATGCTTAACAGGAGTCAAGGAACTTGGAGCAAACACGTGTCGTACAGGAGGTTGGGGGAGAATAGGCTGCGAGTGCGCATTAAGATTTGAATCTAGTTGAGGCTGAGTTTGACTTGCTGGTTGGAAAGATTGACTTTGATTTGAATCGGTAAGTTTTTGAGATACCTGTTGCAAGGATCTTTGTACGTCCATGTTTTGAGCGGTTGGCTGAGTGACGCTAGCCTCTCTAGTTGTAATAGGCAATGAGCGTTGGTGGGGGTTAGTTATGTGAAACGACTGTACAATAGGCGGTTCCACCGACGGGACATTTACCTTAGTAAAAGGATATTTACTAGTAACATTTTTTTCAATTTGAATATTCGTTTCTTTATGGCTTTGTTCATATTCTTCAGTGACAACCTTTCTTCTTTGTACCTGTGTTAATCCATCTGCAGATTTTTCAGTACTCTGACTTTGGCACTGACGAGATGCTGCCAATTGCTCTTGGTGGGATCTCTCCGAAATATCAACTTTTAAACTTCCCAGCTCATTAGTTGATATCTGTGTTTCCTGTTTCTGAGTTGAAGCTACTTGCAACTGCTGCTGCTCACAAGACTGTACTAAATGTTGAACATTTCCAGTTTGAACACTAAATTGACTAGAGGAATGTGTTTCTGGATATGCTACATTTTGACTTACTCTAGTTTCTTTAAATTCATCGCGAGTTATTCCTTCATTTGTATCTAATAAATCTCTTTGGCTCTTATACTCCGGTAAATAGTTTTTTAAACTTTCTTTAGCTTGCTGAATTCTTAAGTCTTGAGACGTAGGCAAAGGATTTACAGATTTTAAAGGATTGGAGGGGGGACCCTGAGCCGGCGATTTTGATCTATCTTGTCTCACTTTGGTGAGAAATGGAGAGGGACTTCTAACAGGCATATCTGGATGAGGACTAGGTGAGCGGGAAACATTAGGAGTAGTTGGATCAAGAACACTCGCTGAAACAGGACCGTGGTAGTGTGGGACAAGGTTGTCTTGATAATAAGGTAGCAATGCCGGAGCTTTATTTATCATACTGGGCGTCATAGATCTTGGTCTGGGGGAAAAGGTTGAACTAGGTGGTTTTTCCTGTGAAACAGGTTGAAAATAAACCTTTTCCGCACCATTATAATTATCGCCTGATTCAACGGTAATAATTGGTTTGATAGGGTGCTGCCTTTCGGGCTTAGGGGGAGCCTGTTTTACTGACTGTAAGTGGTGCTGGCAACCTGTTTGAGCTTGTATTTGCTGTCGACTAGGTTGCATTTCTTGTTGCTGTTGATTTGTATACGATTGAGTGTGTTGACTGCTTTGCTGTTCTCGTTCTCTTTTTTGTTCCTCAAGTCGCTCCTCTGCTTTCCGTCTTTTCTCCATATAACGTAACTCGGATTCAGCTGCAGCTTGCAAATCTACCTGATAGCTCGGCAAGGTTTCAGCTTTACGCAGCATTGCAGCTACAGGTACTGGTTTTACTTGAACTATTTCCTCTGCTTGTTTTTGAACTTGTTGATTTTCAGTTTCTTTTCTATGAAGGGTGGCTTCATAATTAATATTTTTTTGCGTGAAACTACTTTGTTGCAAATCTTTTGTTTCTTGGATTATTTTTTCTCTAGTTATGATGCTGGGTTTTTGTTCGACAGTTGCAATATAAGAAATTGGAGTTTGTGATTTTGGCGGTGGTGTAGGGACAGGTGGAGTTGTACAAACTTCTACAGAAAACTGAGAGTGTTCGCTCTTATTTTTAAAAGAACAAGTAAAACCTTGAAATATCGGTGCAAAATTATTTAAAATTAGTGGATCTTGGGAAGTAGAAACAGCCGGTTGACATGCTGGTGCTAGTTCAATGGTTTCTTTCTCTATAATTTTAGTTTCTTTATTCTCTGAAGCAGAAGTGCTCTCTTGCACATCAGTGTTAATTTGTTGTTCTATAACTGACGGAGCATAATAGCTCGGTGGTTTAGGTTCTTTAACATTCATTTTAAAAGATAAGGGCAACTCCTCTGGTTTTAGAGGTTTGATCAGTTGAGAACGATCAATATAATGTTGATTTTTTTTATTGTGTTTACTTTCAGTTTCGGAATATTCAGTAATAATTGGCGTATATGATCTTTCAGGAGCCGTAGTTAATGCAGACCTCATATCAAGTTTTTCAGCAGGTTTTGGTAAATCTTCAAACAGTTTGTCCAGTGGATCTTTAGGTTTCTTTTTAACCGGTAGAGGGGCAGCTGTACCAACAACGGGTGTAAAAGGACGGTCTGGAGCTATTTCCAGTGCCTTTGTAAAAGAACTTTTACTTTGAGGAACGGATGATTTATCTTCCACCGTTTCCTTGCTTTCTGTAGTATTCATAGACATTATCAGATGTCCTGGAGGAAAATACGGTTCTGTCTCTTCTGGAAGAGGAACAGGATCCAACTTGTTGTGTGGTCGAGAACTAAATGGTTGTGCTGGAGCAATGGCTAATGCAGATGCCATCGGACTTGCAGAATGTCTGGATGGAATCCGACAAAATGTATCCGAATCTGGAGGAACCGTGCGAACTGCTTGTGTTAATGAAGACTCCCATTTTTGTGGAATTGCATTCTCCACTTTAGTAGGAGGTTGACATTCTACAGTATTAGGTTTAAATTGTACGAGCCTTTTAAGTTCACAAGAGTCGTCTTTTTGACAACATTCTGTATTGGGCAAAGGCATTGGGCATGTCGTTGCCCAATTTTTTTCAGCATGAGGTTGCTTCTCAATTATATCCTCTGTGTGCAAAGATGGAGGGATCAGCGGAGAAGATTTAATCGCATCTTCAACGAGTTTTTGCGTTTCTAGAGTTTCCGATAACATCTCAACGCATTCTGTTGCACTTCTTCGCCCAGAAAAGCTCAGCTCTTCAGAATAATATGACATTGTGTCGTCTATATTAGTGTCTTCTGATTCTTCAGCAAAGTACTCACTTTCAAATTTAGATTGCTTTTGAACCGCTATTTTTTTTTCTATTTCAGCCTCAACTTTTGATGGAGGTGGGTAGAATAGAGGACAAGCAGTAGGAACTTCGGAATCTTCGTGTGTAGGAGGCCAGGTTATATTTGTGCAACGTCCTTAAATTTTACCACACATAACACAAAAAACAGGATTTTCACAACGAAGGGGCAGACAAGAGAAGCAAAAAAATATAAAGTTAGGCCAAAATATAAATGCATGTTAAAATGTCATAAAAAATAGTATAACTTATCTTTTTATTAAGTTGTGTTGTAAACATTTTTAATATGAATGTCAAATGCAAACCTTTGGATGAGCTTTCAGATTAAAAAAGAATTCGAAAGCAAATTGGTTTTTGACGATCATCAGATACATATATGCGTTAAACACTGCAACCCAATTATGGTTTTTTATAATTTGGTACCTAGTACAATGTAACTTAGCACTAGCTCGAATGACTAGTTCTTGCTGTGGAATGTGGAAAACTGCCCTATCTATTTATTTAGACATTACATTTTCAAAGATTTTAAAAATCTGGTCTAGGACTTTTGACTTACCACGAGGTTATTCTAAACTTAAATTTAATAGTATTTTTTAGGTATTGTTACTAAACGCGCCAGAAGAAGCAGACTCAGATAAATCGCAGCTGCAGCAGCAGAATTAAAAATTTTAGATTTTTGAGTGGCACTCTGTATGCAATAAATAAAACTTTTTTAATTCTAATAATTAGAACGCGCCCATATTGCTTCAAGAAACCTGAATAATTTCAAAAATAGACATCATGAAGTCTCGGTCTGAACAAAAAATGATTTTATTTGATCAGGTTACATGTTTCGTCAATATGATGGCATCATCATACCTCACAAAAAAACAAAATTAAAAAGTATATTATAAGACATTACAGTAGGACGCTTACAATACATAAGAATAGTAAATGTGCAAATTGAGAAAGTGTGTTACCTACCTTGGAGGAATGATTCTAAGTAGCAAGATAAGGGAAAGTTATGTACAAAAAATCGAGTTCAATTTTTATTCCCTTATTTTCAAGGTATTGTAATTAATATTTAACTGATCAAGTAAATATTTGACACAGAACACACAGGATAAACCCAAACTAGATTTGAAGCATGTTTATTGCCTGTTTTTATTATTATGACATATCCGTTTCTGCAATACCTGTCAAAACAAAAAAGAATACGAAAAATTTGATATCAGTTTTGGGTAAAGTGTCTTCTGGTGGCAAAGCAATAGTTCTATTACAGAATTACTGAGAATTACAAAGAATGACTGAGCTAAGATGTACCCAATATTTATTTGATTTGTTAGGAACAAATCAGCATGCGTTAAAAAACAGCAAACAAAAATTGATTGGCCTAACCTAACTTTTATTTAACCATATAGAATCATCCCTCCAAGGTTCGAAGACCTTGCATTATGGTAAAATACTCGGAATAGAGATGGCGTGTTTTCGCTACAATATTTTCTTTATACAGTGTGCCCAGAAAAGTATGCAACATATGAGAAACTTCTTAATTATTGGTTTCTTAGAAAATGTTAGTCTTGATAAAAGATGGTGCTTCCCTTAAGACAATAAATGAGTGTTTCAGATTTCATGTATGGCTTTTAGTGCGGGAGTAAATGTCATTTTAAATAAATTTTTAAGTTACTTGGCAAGTATACTAATAACAAAAGAACATTCACCAGTGGCTTTAAGAATAAATCAAAAAGAAAAAAGCGAAATTAAAAGTTAAGGTACTTAACTCAACGTTCATATTTGGATTATAGTTTTTATTTGAAATAACCTTTTCTAATAATATTTTGTTGTATCTTTATAAGTTAAGGTACTTTACTATTGACGCGATCTCGGAAAATGACATTTGCTCCCGCAATAAAAGCCATACATGAAATCTGAAATACTTGTTTATTGTCTCAAGGCAAGCACCAACTTTTTTCAAGAATAAAATTTTCTGAGAAACCAATAATAAAGAACTTTCCCATATGTTGCATACTTTTTTGGACACACTGTAAATATAGTGGATGATGATAGTCATTTTTTACTTCCGAGTTGGAAAATCCTGCTAAAGAACTGGCAATTACCACTGATATTTTTACAATATTTGGATAAAGTTTCTTTTAAGACTTTGCAGATTAAAAGTTCACAAGACAAGTTATTTATTGGATAACTGATATATATGGTATCGTATACTGAAATATCATCCAAAGATCATTTCGATCAAATACCAGTTTACGATTGTTAGATATTATTTTAAAAAAGCAAAATTGAAATTATTTAAAAAAGCTATTCCTAAAAAAAAGCCGGTCTACTCAGAAACTAAGGAAAAGGGCCGTGGTTTGGAATTGAAAGACCAATCTGCAATAGAAAAACACCAATATTGAACTTAACAAAGACAATAATTGTTGTTATACTATTTTAGTGACATAGTTTAAATACGTTTTAAAACAAACTTTTTTATTTTTCATTTTAGATTCTTAAATTCCTTAATTAATATCCGTAATGCAGCATTCATTTGATTATTTCACCTATTATTCAAATAACGCATTTCACACAAACCTTAGAATGCCCACGGTTCTCTCGATTAAGGGTCTATTCAAATAGTGATTTGTTTAACTATTGTTTAAAAAAGATGCATATAATAAAATGTCTAGGAGAACCGTATATTATACAAAAATTTGTAAGTTCTCGAGACAAACAGATATATATTTTCGAAAAATATATTCTACAAATTTAATATATAAATAAAACTTTTCAATAAAATGAGCTTACTACAAGCACACCTCAAAAGACAGTTACATGCAAAATAAAAGAGTTTGCGAAAACGGTATTAATAAGTAATATAAGAAGCAAGAGAAAAACGAAACATCGTAAGGTGCGGTTGTACCTCTAAACAGGCCACCAGAGGAGTTAAGAGTAGAAGTTCGTCCTATGAAAATTAGTATTAAATACAGAGTCCCAATTCCGATTCAACTAAGTTCTACTAAGAATCTACCTACGACTAACTGTTGCAGTTTGCTCTACATATAAAAACAATAAGTTGTAACATTTTCGAGCCACTTTTTACTGGAAACTAGTAGATAAACTACCATCATTAAAATATTGGTTGGTATGTCCATTAGTTGCTACAGTATTTACACTGGGTAGCCCACGGGCGTGGTCAGTGCGCGAGAAGTGCGAATGTTTTAAATAAAATCAATGAGATTAAATTAACGATTAATGTGAAGAGGAAAGGACAATGAAACTTATTTTTATTTATTCACAAGTTAATCAGGTTATTCGACACAAAATATAAGATATAAATATTTGATTTTTAGAAACATCTTGTGGGGTTGGATTGGGCCCTGCAGAAGCTATCATAAAATTAGTTTTAAAATGTACAAGGTATCCCAAAAACACAAAACTTATCAAAACTATATATTCCAAATAAATAATGGCAACTATATTGTTTTAAGATTTACCTCACTTTTACTTTACGGTTTATAAAATATTTTATATTTTGTGAAAATATAGTAACAATTTTCTATAAGTTCTTAATATATATTTTCTTTTTATGGGCCAATTTAACACTGGAGACTATTAATTAATTTGTACCGCACTTGTAAAAGACTTACTAACCAATACAGGGTATCAAAAAATATAATAAAATTATTACAAGTTGTACACCCTATATTTAGTGGTAACAGTAAACGTAAGATTTACCTAAAAGTCTATAGAGCAATATTATGTTGTTATGGATACAAATCCATTTTTACAAAATTTATAATATTTCAAAAACGTTTAAGTCAGGCAAAGCTTAGTGAATATCGGTTTTAATTTGATCGTAGATACTAAAAATTAAATAATATTTAGGGTGTCCCATTTAAAAAACATGCAACTTTAATAATTTTGGTGTTTTTGTGGTACCCTAAAATAATTCGTCCAGAAAAAGAACTTTTTTATAATCAAATATTATGCCTAGCAATAATGTTTCGGGTCGAGTAACGACTATAAACTCTGTTTATTATTAATTTTATTATTCTACTACTATAATATCGCAGAAATTAATTAAATTACATTGTTAGAACACTTTTTGTTTCCATTATATGAAAAGAAAAAAAAAGAAATATTATTTTTATTGCACAAACATATTTTTGATGAAGAAGGTGGTTTTTATATGTACTTCGTGAATATGACACGCTAGCAGATCCATACAAAAAAATTTAAAACAAGAAATTCCTAATAAAAAAAATATCAAACATTTCTGCTTATAAGGTATTTCTCGGTATCTGAAATATAGATTTATTTCCCATTTCCTAAATAAATTAGGCCATTAGACGTTTAGCTTACCGGCAGTAGAAGATGGGCTATAAGATCCGTATGAAGGAGCTGATGGAGAAAGGGGAGCTTTGTTGTAATTGATTTGAGGAGATAGTGGAGCAGCTCTGGGCAAATTTCCTCCTGGTGAAAGTGGCGCGCTGACACTTGAAAATGGTTTAGGGCCAGAGAAACTATTAGGCTGTAAAATACAAACATTTATTAAAATTTAAATTTGGTTTATGTCTTTTTTTATTAGGCTTGGCTACGTTTTTAAGAAATGTTTACCATCGTACTTTGGAAACTTTTCCTGCCTAACGATTTTCCTATGAAACAAGCAATAAATAACAGGTTATGGGCAACGTCAATCATATATGTTTATTGAGCCAACGTACATACAACAAAGTAGAATTTAATTCTAAAAACCCCAGGTCGCTATTGTTTTAGAAAAAGTTAACATTATAGAACCAGAGACCTGTCACTCGAAAAACAAATGAAAAGCAATGAGAGTGACTCGTACACGAGTAATATTTAATAATTTGGCATTCTTCACTACCTCTATACCCGTAACTTTACGTACGAAAATCGGTGAGATTCGCAAGTCGGAATTTCGGTATATGAGCGCTTCTCACATGCCTTCTTAACCTTATTTTGATGTTTAAAGGCCAGTAATTTGAAAATAGCAATTTTTTTCATTTATGTCTTAAAGAATGAAGGGTCTAATATACATTAACCTGATTAATGATTTACAGGATACAGAGGCGGAAAATGATGGCTTTTATAGTTTGAGAATCCATGGTGCTGAGAAAAGTGCACTGGAGGAATTATCGGATCATGAGTTCCCCAGAATGTTTAGACTGAACAAATCTGCGCTTAGGCAAACATAAAAGAATCCTTAAACTTTCCTTTTGGGTGAAAGTATTCCTGAAAGCACGGGTCGCCGCATTTTTAATTGGCTTTAAAAATTCCAAAAGCATTTCCTTTTGTTTGCCATTACCTAGAGGCATCTTAAATACAAAATAAAATTTAAATAAGTTTTACAGGTTAGAAGTTAGGACCTGTCGACTTGTGCCACAGAATAAGAATATAACAGCGGGAAATACTCGAAATTTACAGTGTTGCCACGTCTTTGCACTCGCACCGAATTATCTAAAAGCGCGAGAGGCTGAAGAATGCCAGTCAAGCGTACCTTTTGTTCTTTGTGAACGCCTGTCACACAAAACTTTTTGAGAACGTACGAAGTGAAGAAAAAGCTCTCAGATATGCATTCTCGACTTCCCTAGCTTCGTCAATTAACTTATTGGGCATCAATTTGAACGAATATGCCTCAGAATAGGTCACAGCAAAGGCAGACATTGGGGTGTCTTACGACTGACAATCTTTCATACACCTCAATAACTTTTGATGCTCTATAGTCTATAAAGCTGACATTTAGTCATGCATCGCTGAAATATTTATCACAAATTTAGGACAAATGCTGACAAGCATCCAAAGAAAACGCAGAGTAGTACATTGTAAAAATACATGATGAAGAGCTGCCACCCACCAATGGTATAGGTTATTTAGGAACAAAATTTATTTATCTGGAACACTTCATTATTCCGAAACGACCGTTCATGTCCGGAACGAATATAATTTCCAAACGGTCAAGACAAACGTGAGAGGCTTCCTTCGCACACGCACCGTTCACAAAGTGGCATAATTCCTGCTGCAGTACCAGTCCAAAACGGTTGTTCCCTGCAAACATTTCTAATCAGGTTCAAGCAACAAGGAATTATTATTAACGCCTTTGAGACTTTCCAGTTTATAAGACGTTCTGAAGCAACTGACTTCCGAGGAATACGAGATACTTCGTGTATGAATTATATGACTAATTTTAAGCAAAAATGATTCTATTCAATTTTCCCGAATTTTTAAATTACTAAATTACTTGAGAGCTTAGAAAAAGATATGGTTTATTTTAATAAAAGAGTAATGACATTGAAATTATTAAAGCTGCACAATGTGACCACCGCCTTGTGCATTGCATAACTTAATCCTACGTCGGGGTTCTCGTTCCCAGTTGTAGTTCTCCATATTTGTTATTCGCCTCATAACACGCTGAATGAATATTCCGGATAAGTTGGTCCCTGTTATTAGGCTTTTCCATTGAATAGTGTAAGCTTCTCCACATGTCCCCACATGAAAAAGTCTAGTGGGTTGAGATCCAGAGATCGCGGTGGCTAAAGAGTGGGACCACCACGTCCTATCCATCTATTTGGATACTGTTCATTGTAGAAATTAGTGACACGTCTTTCAAAATGGGCCGGAACCCTATTATGTAAAAAAAAATATCGCCTTCTGATTTGAAGAGGAATATGCTTAAGTAGTAGAAGTAGATCGTGTTCCAAGAAAACCCCGGTACATTTTGATGTTTAAATATTCCAGCCGAAATGTTTAAGGATAATCTTCTCTGGAAATGAGTCTCTCGAATAGCGTGAGGGTTTTCGATTGCTCACACATGTTCGTTGTAGAAATCGTTGATTTCATTTATTCCAAATGTAGCTTCGTCACAAAAAAGGACTCTTGAAAGAGAAACTAGATAATTGCTTCACCATACACAAAGACGAACTCTTTGGGGAAGAAGTTCTTGCACCAGTCGGTAATGATAGGGATTCAGTCCGTTCTCTCGCAAATTGTCTTGCACAGAAAGTTTACCTTGTCCAGTAAGTACAGAAACTCTTCTCGTGCTAGTACCAGGATTATTTTTAATAAGCTCAAGCGCTTTCAGCAGCATTGTTTCCTCGCATAAGTTCTCTTCCACAAGTCGGTTTATAGAACGCAACTGTTATTCGAAGAGTTGTAAAGATTCTACTGAACGTTTGGTGGTCTGGAAGACGGCGGGTTGGGTATCGTCGTTGATACTCCTTAACTTAGGCGGTGATACTTTCGTTGCAATATCCATACACGAAAATCAAATCCGCGTATTTCTAGTGTGAATAAATAAGGCCATAATTTTAATAGAAATGACAAAAGAAACAAAAAAAATAACTGTTAATGACGACAATTAACCAACTGACAATCAATAATTTTTTTCTAGTACAGGCATAATTGCTAATTATTAAATTACCTAGCCCTCTAGTCGCAACAACAGGCTTGTTCCAACCAGCAGTTCCAGATTAGTTTTTAATCAGAAATAGAGTCTACCAGATGAATATCGCATATAGACCCCAGGATGCCTTGTTAAGTCCTACAACTGGTTGATTGTATTTAACAGTTTGAAACTGTCAGGGGCCGATGGTTTCAACAGACCTAATGTAATTTACTCTTTAGCACCTGGCCATACGACCTGGATACTTTAAGCCCCGATATTTCAAGAACCGTTAAGAATTTGGGAAAAGTGAATAAAATCATTTTTGCTTAAAATTAGTCGTATAATTCATATACGAAGTATCTCTCATACCTCGGTGGCTACTCTGTATTACCTCGTAAAGCACCTAATCCATTAAATTTTGTTCAAGAGGCCATTTTGGCATTTTCCGATTTAATTTTGAAAGTTACTGAAAATCCATTTTCGTATATTTTGTCTTTTAAGAAAGCATAAAACACACAAAAAAAAAGAAACAACAAAAACCTTGAACTTACCTTATTAATATATTTACTAAACGAAAGAGGAGCAGAAGTGTTAAAAAGTGAATTGCTGCTAAGAGAAGGCGTAATGTTAGATTGAGCTGCTGGAGCAGAATTATTTAAACTTGAAAATGGCGCAATTGGTGTAGAAGAAAGAGCATCAGCAGCCGTGGGGGCTCCGATCGTTTCTTCTGCAGGCTAAAAGTAAAGGGCAGCATGCAAGACGAGACAAAGTGCAATTGTTTTACTTAAATATTATAAATGTTATATTAACAAAGACGCAATAGAAGAGATTATTGTTTAATGATAATGTGAAATAAAAACACAATAATTGTTAATTATAATTTGGTCAGTGATGGATTGATTACCAGATGCATATTTCCGAAAAATTTTAATTAAATTTCTGACCAAGACGCAAATACTTATAACCTTTTTTTCAGTGAAGGAGCTAAGATGGGGGCCCCCAGAGTTGTAAGGCCCATACCAAGATTGTTTAGAAAATTATTATTATTAAATTTATAAGTCTGTTGTCGAGTCAAGCGAAAATTATTGAAAAAACAATACTCAGTCGTCTGGTTGACTTTGTCATCGAGCGTAATGTTCTCCCCATTGAACCATTTTGCTTTAGGAGAGAACCTGTAGAGTGAGGCAGCTGATGAGATGGGCGACCAGAATTTTGGAAGGATTCAATAAAAGAGCACACACGTGAGAAGTTTTTCTCGACGCCTCAAAAGCTTTTGATAAGGACTGGGGGCTCCTAAGTATCTTTTTTGGAAAGAAGGAGTTTTGTACTCTCGTTAGAAGGCGCGCTTTCTGAGACCAAACACATCAGGGCGGGAGTCCCGCAAGGGTCTCGCTCCGATGCTATACAATATATACGTTAATGATATCCCGAGGGACAGATTTAACGAGCTGTTCTTATTTGCTGTTGATACTGCAATTACTTCAGTTTCAGATTAACCGCGGCTGGCGGTGGCTAGATTGGAGAGGCACATACGAGTTTTAAAAAAGTGGCTTTTGAAGTAGAGAGTTCGCCGGAATCCTGCCAAGACCAAGGCGAAGAGCAGAGTTAGAAGACCCGAGACTAGGCTCTTGATTGATTGGGTTATAATAAATAAAGATGGGGAGTTGTAAATTACGTTGTCTTTTAATCGTTGATTCATGGCGTACCGGCAAAGATCCACCGTACAGACTGTAAGTATGTTAAATCGAAAATGTTACAAATTCTAAGTTCTAAACGTTTTCATCCTAGTTTGGATAAATATTAAAGAGTAAAGCTTGTTGGCATAAAAACAAACCTTTAAAATGCAGTTTATAACATAGTCGGAAACCACTTCCAAGTAGGAAATAATTTTCGAAATAAATAATAATAAAAATAATAAGATTGTTGACTGTTTGTTAATTAATTAAACAATTAACGTTTATAGAAGGTTATTATTTCTTTGATATGATCTGTCCATCTTTTGTACGATAACTCGCGTGTTTTTATTTCCTATTAAAAAAAAAGTTAACTGAAAAAAGAGTAAAGTAGAAATGGCGGTAATTAGTTGTAGAAAGAAGAAAAAACAAACCGATTTTAGTGCTTGTTGAATTTAGATAATGCAGTATTATTACGTAAAAGAGTACCTGGTAAGATGGTGTGTAACTTGGTGCTTTAGAAGAAAATGGCGAGGAAGGATAGGAGTGACCTGATAGAGCCGCTGAAATGGCACTGACTGGTGCCTTACTGCCACTAAAAAAATAAAAATAATTAAATTTGCTATCATCCCTTACTAACTTTAAATATTAAAGAAAATAAAACTTTAAGAGTCCTTCCTATACATTTTTTTAAAATTTATTATAATATTTTATATTACTAGTAAGTTATTACAAATTAGATTTTGCTTTACTATCATATTATGTAGGGAGAACCGGATAATATAGAATATGTTGGGTAATATGACATACCATATTATCGGCGATATAATTAACTTCAAACCCATAAAGTTAAACTTGTGATGCTATACCCAAATCTAATTACTTCTTGCTGGGCAGCTATATTATACGTGTGTGGTAAATTTTCTTTTAGGGCAGTTTTTTAGGTATCTACAGGGTGTTTCAGAAGTACGGTACGTAACTTAAGGGAGTGACTCCTTATGATATTCTTAGAAAAAAATGTTCATATGAACATGTGTCCGGAGTTAGAAGAAGAAATATCCCAAGAAGGAAAGAAGAAAATATGGAAGACGGTGAAGATATTCCAAATAATTTACCGCTAGCTGAAATCTTTGGAATAAAAACCATACCGTTACAACAGTTGAAACGGCTCGCCGACTTTTATGGAAAAAAACGACATTGATCAAATAGAACAAATATTGTAATATAGAAGGTCTTCAGACAACGAAATTTTGACTCCTCTATGCTATTTTAAAATGTTTATCAATGATGATATAAGCAACAACACAGTATTGTAAAATTTTTATGCTGAACTTGTCAGTTCCTTTAAATAAACATACTATCTGGCATGATAAGAATGCCAAGCTATCGGATGTATTGGGCCGAAGAAACTAGGTTTTCACCAATAGCTGACGTAATGTCACTAAATAGGTTTGATATGCTGCAAAATTACATTGATCTACATATTAATGCTGAAATGAAAAAGCGAGATGATAATAATTACGATAAACTTTTAAAAGTTTTATTGACGATAAAAGAAAAAGTTTTGAAGATAGAGCTAGAGAAATTTAATTCGGTGGACGAGATAATGATACTTTTTAAAGGAAATAATTCGTAAAAGCAATTTGTCCGAAACAAGCCCCCATAAATGGGGCATCAAGATGTTTGCGAGGGCAGGTTAGTTAAGCGGCATCAATTACGACTTAGAATTATATGTAGGGAAAAATACTGTAAAGAACTCTTCAGCACTTGGCATAAGCGGTGATATTGTTTTACGTTTGGTTGACAATCTTCCTAGGTATAACTATTCCCAGACAACCGGTTCAGGTCATTTAATTTGGTACGTCTTTTGAAAAAACTGGTACAGTCAGAATTGCTAGAAAGCCTGGTTGTAAACTGGAGTTCGATGAAAATTTAAAAAAATCTGGTCGCGCATCCTATGATTTTGCAACTGAATGAATAAACAAAATTACTTTTTGTAAATGGTATGATCTCATCGCACTATACTACAGTAGATATTCTACATCGTCAGAAAAGTCAGGAACGGACTTGCCACACCCGTTGGTCCAGAAATTTGACCGGTGTCATTTGACAGAGCTGAATTCTGATTTTTTAAATACTCTGGTTATTCCTCTTCATAGAAGCTACTCCTAATTTATTTCTATAAAACTGGCGGATTTCGAGATAAATCGGATTTTATGCGAATTGACTTTCATACTCGATATTAAGGTGTATGTGTTGTACTTACAATAATATTTAAAAAGAATTGTTAAAACCAAACTATATTATTTATTAAAGTTTTCCACACAATATTTTTTGTATTTTTAACCCACTAACTCCATATAGCGTCGTAGGTTTGTTTCTGTTGATTTTAGCAAAAATCAAAAATGTTACATGTAGATAATGTTAAAATATCATTTGCAATAGTAATTTGCCAACAAATATTCTTTTCTTTTAATAAAAAATTAATTTGTGCTGGAAAGGGTTTTTTTAATAAATGGGGTCGTAGATAATTCGAGTTCTAAGTTGTAAGGCAATTACGCAATCATAGCCTAAATATAACTTTACCATTCACGCATAATATGCTATTCAGGAAATAAATTACGAGGCTAGATTATCACATTAATAAAAATGAAATTCCTTATTATCCAATTTTCCCTATTTGTTTGATGGCAATAGTCTTAACACCAACATACTTACGGAGAAAGAGTTATAGGTATAGCTGAGGGGTTGTTGATGGCAATCGCTGCTGCCTTGGCGTGGATGTCACAGTAGAGTTTGTTATTGATATTGTAATATCTGTAAACGGCAAAAATATGTACTTATATATTTACTGATTAAAGGTTTGAGACAATGATGTATCGTCAATGATAGATGTGTTTTCGACTTCCATTGTCATTATTTATTTATATCACAACGTTTCAACTGGTGAGTATCTCCAGTCGTCTTCAGGTGAATAATGAACAAGCTACGAAACTACGAGGGTATTTATACCACCTCCTGGTTAGCAGCGCATGATCGAGATATAAATAAATAATGACAATGGAAATCCAAAACACATCTATCATTGACTATATATTAACTATTTTCAATTGATACTGGACAGAGCTACTTACCCCACGTTTTTAAGTGATGATCCGCAAGTAGCACACTTGAAGCACTCAACGTGCAAGTTTTTGTCTTTTATCCTTACAAAGACGCCACTGCAATATAATAATTATGTTTTACTTATCAAAAATATTAAATTAGTATATTACTAAAATGCGCACTAAATATTAATAATAATGGTGTTAGGTGATTTAAAAATACTTTGACAAGTCCCAATAAGCTATGGTCCTAAACGCTTTCCTTGCAAAAATACAGGGTGTTGAAAATAAAAATTGATAAATTTATTTTAAATTTCCCAACAAAACCTAATTATACTCTCGCTAACGTAAACAATTTTGGATTTGCAAAATATGCCACCCAGGAATTGAATTTTTCTTTCATTAAATTATTTAACTTATTTTCTCGCATTGATTAAAACTAAAAAGTAATGTATGGAGAGCTAAATTAATACAATCTAGAATCATACTCCATAAGATCAATACATTAAGCCTTTAGATTTAAGCTATATAGGAAAAGTAAGGTCCAAAAAAAAAGCCTAGCAATAGATCTCTAAAATCTATAGAAATATAGATCTAAAAATTCCCATTCCATATGTCTTGAATTATACCTAAAACCAAAGAAGGGTAATAAGGTTACTGTATCAAGTTACTCTAGTAAAACATTTTACATACAGTGAGTCCCAGAAGTAATGTCTAAGTTCATTTAAAAATCAGCGGTGTGTTTTTGCACAAACGCTCGGACCCGTCGATTTTTATTTCTTAATAACTCAACAGTTATCGTAGAAATTACTATTGAACATATCAATAAGTAAGACCTGTTCATTTAAAAAGAACAGAACAACAAGTCCAGCGGAGTTAGGTCTGGCGACCTAGCAGGCCATTTGATAGGTCCTCTCCTTCCTATCCACCGATTGGGAGAGGTTTCATCCAAAAATGTAGCACAGTGGCAGCCTAGTGCGGATGAGCACCATCTTGCTGGAACATCAGTTCTTTGTCAGGGGAGTCTAGGTCCAATGGATTTAGAAATAAAGCCACTAATGCTGGAATTAATTTAAGTTGGAGAAATTCGAGGTATACTTGTCCAATTTCTATTCCGCGAATTATTCCACAATAAACATTTATTTTTTGAGGGCACTCACTGGCTGTAAACCTCCATTATCCATTGCGGATTTCCTGTTGCCCAATAACGACAATTTAGTCTGTTTACATTACCATTCAAACAGAACGTAGCTTCATCGGAAAAAATAATAATTTTTACTAAATTATTATCTAGATTGTACATATTTTGCATGCGTTTACAAAACTCACTTCGCCTATGGAAATCATCGTCAAATAACTCATGAATAACAGATTTCCACATGTGTAAATTGGCCTTAATGTGCGACAGAGGAGTACATGGATTTTCTTCCAAGGAAAGCAAAACGTCAAATTGTTCATTTTCATCTTGAGCAGAACGACTAGATTTAGGTAAATCTCTAACATGACCGGATTCTCTAAATTTAGCCACTATTCTACTCACCACCTTTTGACATATGGGAGGACGATCAGGATGGATGTCATTGAATAATTGAGCTGTTTCTATTTGAGTACGTGTTCTATCACCAAACCCAACCATGCATAGAATTAAAATTTTATTCGTTTGTTAACTTCACCATTGTGAAAACCGCAACTTAACAACTACGCTTGATAATTACTTATTTGAAGTAAAATTGTCATACAGTTTCTATGGGACTAAACGGTGATAAGTCAACATTCAGAAATACCAGAATTGAAAGAAAAAACAAAATAAACACGCAATGGAATGTTTTGCTCGATTTACGAATAAATCCTCGGAAATACTGTCTTACTTATTTATTTGAAAAAATGAAGTGGATGGTCGTAACTTATTGTTGGGCTACCGTGTACACATGAATTTACCATCAAAAAACCAGATTAAGAAATAAAAATCGACGGCTCCGAGCGTTTTTCCAAAAAATACACCGCTGAATTTTAAATAAGTTTAGACCTTACTTTTGAGACTCACTGTATAAAATTAATTAAACAGCTACATGTGGAAAAATTTGAAAAAGCTTACTGCGTGTTTTTTTTAACTTAGGTTATTTTACAATGTTATATTAAAACTAGATTTGGCATATCTAACTACCTACACTATAAATTATGAAGTAGATGAACTAGCATGCAATACTATGGTGGATCATGCAGACGTGTGCAAATAGAGATCTAGTATTTCCAATAGCAACCAACATGCCTACAACTACGACTAACAAATAACGGAATGGTGCATGAAAAATAGAGAAACACATGCTGTATGATTAAAGAACAGTTTTACAATTCCACAAAATTACTTTTGGGACATTATCAAAAGAAAATATTGCAAATTTAGGACTTTGAAGGCACCAAGGAGCATTTTACCATTAAATGTAAAAGTAAGAGCTGCATTCTGTACTCCTACAAGTAGGTAACTACTTCATGTACTTACTCGCATGTCGACGTAATACTTTTTTAAACCGGGGTTAAAGGATTACACGTGTAAAACTTTCAATCCTAGGATCTATTCTACTTAAGCAATATGGCTAAAACTTGAAACAGGTAAAGCTAGGGTCTTTAGGGTTTAGGAAATAATTTATCTTTGCACAAAAAAGTTCGAGAAGTATCTTTACAAACGATTTATCGAATGTAGAAAATTATATTTACTCTTTTTGTTCAATTAGTAACCTTTTCTCCGCTCTAGGGCAGGTAGAGTTGACAGCATATATTAAGCGGAGTAGGCGACCGCTTAGGGCCCGGACCTCGAAAGAAAATCTTAACAATACTAGGTGACCAGCTCGAGCTGATGCAGTAGCCGCTCTTAAATTGAACTATAAAGCAGTTACACAGACTATTTTTTGCGACATCGCAAATGACAATAATGAAAAGCCAATAACAAGGAATAAAGCTTTGACAACGAACAAGAAAATGCAAAAATTCAAAGCTGCATTGTTGACTACCATATGGTTCTAAATCTAAAAAAGGGTCAATGCGACTAGCTTAGCTTTACAAGATCGATTACTAAACATATTGACTTGCGTCGAATTATATGAGGTCATTATTGTCATTTATTTATAAGTCATATTTGAGGGTATCGAAGCAGAAGCAACATTTTTAATAGCTAAGTTAATGCAACATATGAAGATGCTATTTGTCGAACTAAGAAAACTATTTTTCGATGAATCGAAAAAAAATGTTTACCTACTTATCTACTTGGGATTTTTCTTGTGTTATTAAGTAATATTATGTGATTCCATAGTTCAAGATCTTAAACGACGAAGTAAATGTTATTAAACCGTAAGCGAACATTTTCAGTACTTTCTCAGAAGCGATGATAAGACAGTGTTCGAAAAGTCAATAATTTGAAAAAAATAGAAATCGGATATGGAAGTAGACGTACTTAGTAACAAAATGGCACATTTTCGAATAGTGTATAATAAAATAAATAGAAAACAAATTTTTGAAAAATTTGAAGTCCCGACATTAAAATCTACCTTCCCAGTGTCTTTATGTTGTTTTAAATTTTATTTACCTTATCCATTTCCAATGCAAGCGGCGAACGCTAGTTTTCTATTTTGAAAAAGATGGAAAAAATATTTAAGGCCCACCGTTAGCCAAGAAAGACTGGAAAGGCTTTGTTTACCACTTATAGAAGGTTAAAAATCTAGAAAAATTAAACTGTCATGATATATTAATTGGCTAGTTTGCAAATGTCTAGAAAAAAACACATTTGATCATTGTCTTTATTATCTATACCTTTGAAGCACTGTCGATTTTCTAAATATACCAATAATAAAATTACTTTTAATATCATTAAGAAAATCATATACCTACACACACCTCCTATATAATTGCAACCTATATAGGGGGGGGGGGGCGCTTAAGGCCTCATGGCCTCAAAACCGGCCCTGAGCACAGTAATTTTCACAAATCAATTAGGTGGGCCCAATGGTATTCAATATCTCTTCAAAATGCTTCGAAGGATTCCAAATGGAAGTGTTGACAAGAACCAATCAACTAATCTTACTCAGCTTGCTAAAGTTTTTACAAATGCCAGGAGTAGTTGATACTAAGCAATTTGAAAAAAAAATACCAGTATTTTAATGATTATTTTTCTTTAAACTGTAGTTTTATGAACCGCGGATGGAACGAATTACCAAAAACAAAATCTTAATAAATAAAATGTTATAATGAATAAAGGTACGTCCTGACAAAATAGTATAGTCATCACACAGAATACAAGAAAATGGGCGGCAAATTCTGACCTAATTTAGGAAATCCATACCCAGACAATGCAGAACCTACTATGTATAAGTTGGGAACCTTAGAGATAATTCGACCATCTTTCATGGAGGTAAATACTGAAAAATATTTAAAACTGTTCCAGTACCCCGGTAATATCAGGATATTTTTTTACATAATAGAACTCCTGCTCCGTTTTTAATACAGTATGGCGGATTGGCCATTTTAGGTCATATAAATTGCCAGAAAAAACATAATCATCGAGGCCCCACGCACCTGTACTCCGCGGCAGCTCCTGACTGTTAAAAGACATTTGCACGCCTATCTGGGCTTCTGCTACGATCAATTTGAAGACTATAAATTTGAAGACTACTTTCGACAAGTTAGGTGATATTTTTGGGTATACATTTTTAAAGTTTATTTACTTTTGGGAATATTGAATACATAAAAAAATGTAAAAGTGTTGTTTTGAGTAGAAATAAAACCGGTATGTAGTTGGCAGCCAAAAGTTAGCCGCCAGAATACCGAAAACTGCCGAACGAAAATGGGCGGAGATTACTATTAAAAAAATGTGATAGATATACCATTATTAAATCTTTTCATATAAAAGGGTGCTAAAACATATGTCGTGTTAAAATTTCAAAATGGGTTAAAGGGGTAGTTATGGGGTTAAAAGTGTTATAGTTATTTTATCAGTAATTTGAGAATAGTTAGTATGCCTAGATTTTCGGTCGGGACTCTTCAAGGGGATGATCGCTACCCATTCTCATTAAAAAAAAATTCCTTGCACTCTCGTGGGAGGGTAGTCCTAGGGCTAAAAGGATAAAAATATAAATAATTATGTAAAAGTTAATTTGAGAATTGCAGGACTGACTGATTGGTATTTCAACGCCTAGCCTAAGCCCCTAATCCTAGAATTATATTAAATTTCGAGGTTGTTTTCTCCTTATAACGTAAGCACTCACTAAGAAGGGCCGGGATTGACATTTTATAGGAATTTCTGTATCTCAGGAACCAAAACTGGTAGAAGTATTTAATGAAATAAAAATGAACATGTTTTCTCCTTTTTTAAAATTCACTTAGGGGGAAGAAAAGGGGTGTAGCCAATTATATATATTATTAAATATAAAAATAAATATATTATATACTATTAAAATAGGCAAATACGTATTCTGATCTTCTGTGAAAATTTTGCTAGGGTGTCGAAAAGGGGATGTAAAAGCTTATATTAAAAAAAAAATAATTTTGGTCGGAATTTCTTAAAACTTTTAAACACATACATACTTTAAAACACAAGTAATAAAACACGTATTTCTTCTGGATAACTATGTCTCTCTTAAGGATCCTGACCAAAAATCTAGGCGCACAATTCTGAAATTAACTGTTACATAAGTATTTACATTATTACCCTTTTAACCCTGACCATCTTCCCACGAGTGTGCAATAATTTTTTTTGCTGTAAATAGATAATAATTATTATTATCTCCTTAAAGAGTCCCCGAGAACACCTTACAATATACAGGTGTACTATTCAGTTTGCAATTTTTGTGCTGCACGGTGCGTTAAAAATCGATTTTCAACACTAAAATCGTTGCGGAGAAACATATATTCCTTATAGAAAAACCCGTTTTTAAGCTTCCATTGAAAAATGTATAGGTACCCTTAACTTTTTTAGTGAGTACGCACCTTAACTTGCCATTTTGGGTAAGTTATTATTGATGTGAACAATGCAATAAAAAAACAAATAATAGTATATTATTAACCAAGGTTTAGACAGCCATCATTATTGCCCCAGCGGCAAGTTTAAATCACGAGGAGCGAAGCGACGAGGGATATAAGACGCGAGGGCTATAAGTAAGCTGTCTAAACCGTGGTTAATATAATATTTTTTCCACTACTTACTACAAACTTTTATAAGACATTTATCTTTATAGTATTATTAATTATAAAAAATTATAGGTAGGTCTAAGTATATTTTTTAATCAAGTTACCTGCGCTTTGGAATTGGCAAAATATTTTGTTGTTTTGTCAGGTGGCTTTCTTAATGTCAATTTTTGTTCATTTGTGTCATCAGATTTCACGAGTTTTCCGTTTTTTTAAAAAATGAGCGAAGAGAATATTAGTAATATTATTATGTGTACACCTCCAGAATTAAGGATGGAAGCAGAAAAAATGTTGATTGTATCGATATTTTACAATATTAGGCGTCTCGAATAATCTGATATGTATTGATAATTATCTAGTTGCCTAACTGTTTAAAATGTTTATGAATTCATGTTGTAGAATTAAAAAATCAAGTTACCTGCCTTCAAATAAATTCTTGAAGATCGGTCAATAATGGATTTCAATGCCTTATTATTGACCATGGTCAATAATGACTTATAAGGTAGAGAAAAACGATTTCTAACGTTAATAATCGGTCAATAATGGCGATGTTATAGGTTAGTAGTGGAAAAAACATAATATAGGTAAATAATGTGAATAAAATATACCTAGGTGACAACATTCACAATTATTTTAAAATAGAGATTTGGAAGCTGAGCATGTCAGCTTAGTTCAGATTAGGTTTCTTCAATAGGTTTTTTTAATAAAAATGCATACAATATTTTTCTCAAAACTACGCAAATATTCAATTCACATGATACAGAAATAACGAAAGATAAATAAATCCTCAAATAACTTTTAAAAATAACTATTTAAATTTTAACACGATTAAACCCAAAACCATCCCCTTTAACCCAATTTGCAGTTTCAACACCACATATTTTTGTGCACCCTTTTTATATGAAACATGGTTAATATTTATTAATTTTTTTTTTATTAATATCCGCCAATGGTCGTTCGACAGTTTTCGGAATTTTAGCGGCTAACTTTTGGCTGTCAATTTCACATCGGTAAAAATAAATAGATTTAAAAAAATTGAAGAAAATTAGATTTTATAGACCTTGTATAAACGTCAGAAAACTTCACATTGATCTTGACACATTCTGGTATACCTGCTAGGCTTCTACAATTCAGGACGCACTGAGAGATACTATATTTATTATTATTAATCGTAAGAAGCCTGAACTTTACCTGTTCCACATTTAAGCTGTATCGATACAATAGAAGAGAAGGGGTTGAGAATTTATCACGCAAAATCCCATGACCCCAGCACTGTGTGTATACATCTAGTATTTTAAGTGGCTACTAATATTTATAACTAGGACTAACAAAGAACAGAGTAGTGCTTACAAAAATTATAAAATAATATTCATGCTCCTCGACTAAAGAATAGATTCACAATTCTACAGATATACTTCTAGGGGACTATCACAAGGAAATGTAGCAGAGACGTAGGGACTTTCAAGTCAAGACAACAAGGCACATTTATTTTATCCAACGAATAGTTGGACTTACACAATAACTCTTTCACAATCAGTGCAAATAGTAGCACCTTCAGATGTAGGAATAATTTTTTGAATATTTTCGTCGGAAGATGCAGTTGGTCGAGGACTCGCGGTTTGTCTACCACCAACACTGTGAGTTTGGGATGCGAAGTAGTCCGATCGAGTTAGTACTAGAAAAGATAAAAATCAGTTGAGTTGCGCTTTAACTTTTCATTTTAACCATTCTGAAATAAATGGGAGCCGTGAGACCACTGCTTTTCTGCTTTTTCGAAGATCACGACGATATCTGAAATTATTGGTCTATCTTAATAAGAAAAACGAGATATATGCATGAAGCTAATGTTTGTTTGAAAAAATAAGTATGTGTCTGATCAAACAAAGAAAATATTAATATGTATTAAGTGGTCATAGGTAATAATGAAGCAAGCAATACAAGGAACAAGTTTCAGAAAACAATTTTGACTTTATATATCTAAACCAAATCATTTTTTCTTGAGAAGAACATCCCAACGAGTGAATAAAATGTCCTATCCGTATCTATATCAAAGTTTAACAATTTACTATTCTACACTAAAAATCTAAAACATTCCTTTTAAAGTAGTGCTTCATTTTTATGTGTCTTCTAAAACTAGAATAAAAATCAAGGATTTAAAAACTTTAAATTAAAAGTGACAAGTATCATTGGTCTTTCACGAGTTTCGTGAAAGTGGGTATAGGAAACGTTGTCTGGTGGACACTATTCAAACATCATTTACATAAAATATGTAGACTTAGGTTTTTTATCGATTGAGTAAAAGTATCTTGAGAAAGTGACTTCGAGTGATGTTTCCTTGATTAGATTTTGTGATTGCTAGGCTTGGAACGAAAAAAAACAGTATATTGGTAAGATAAAGGGTTCAGCGACGGAGAAATAGAATAACTGTTCTAACTAAAATATATAGTTTTGTGTCCTTTTAACATATTATGCCAAAATTGAAAATACTATCTAAAGTACTTTGGGAAATATTAGGAAATAACGCTTTAAAGAAAAATTGGGCCATTGCGGACATATCGATACATGAAAGTAACAGTAAGATATCTTGACAAAAATGGGTTTTGAAATGTGCGTAATTTAAAATAAACCATGCACTGTTAAATTGTCTAAATACCTCACATGTGTCTAAAGCGACAGTGAGATAGATTATTAGTGTTGTACTTATATTCCTTCAATAAATGGAAGACGACTCAATAAGTGTTGCCTTTAAATCGCTTCGAGCCAGTGGCGAGGATTTTAAAGTGTTACAATGCAAAATCCTAAAAACAGCTGTAAATATTTTATTCAAATTTTAGGACTTTGATAGGAAGGTTGGGGAACAAATCTTAAAACCTTTTTGATATTTACCCCTCCTTCATATTTTATCTGGCTGGTAACGAATTTAAAATGTCAAATTGAAAGGTGTTTACTTTCTTTAATAATCAGATTCAATAACAACGTATGTAAGCAGAAAATTGTTACATTAACTCTACTGGTTGCTTAGTTACGAATAATCAAAATTAGAACACCTAAAACTACACATTTTAAACTAGGATACCAACCTCCACTAATTATTGTTTACCAAAGCTTTTAATTATCATGGTATTCTAGAATATTACTTTTGACTTGGACAAAGAAGTAACCTTATTCGAACACATTCTTTCAGTTTGCTCAAGTTTTTGTATCAGCGCAATTAGGGAACAATCATACCACACTGAAATGGACATGTTATTAATTTTGGGAGAATCTAGAAGCTGCGCAATTGTGAGCTATTAGGTTTCCCGCCATTCAAAAATCTTATGTGGCGTTTAAGCGATTAGAAGATCGAGAACGCCGTACCGGAAGCCTTCGAAGTAAGAACAGAGTTCGAAGACAAACAAAAGTCAATGACGATTTGCGTGTAGCAGCTATAAACCATCTCATGTTGATTCAACAGAACTTGCTCATAATTCAGCAATGTGCCAAAAATCGGTACCGGCTAAAGCACAGTGTTCACCCTTACTAAATAATTGCTTTTATTAATTTAAGGTCAACCTGCACAATTTACACTATTGGAAACCTCGAAATCCTCACTAGATAAGAATTATGCGGAGTCAACATCCTTGATCGGTGAATACCTGGTGTGATATATTCGGATGTAGAGTCATTGGACCATATTTTTTAACCGTCACCTTAATAGAGAAATTTACAATATTTTTTTACGGAACGATTGGCCAGAATTTCTTTCAGATTTAAACTCATTGGATTTTTTTCTAGTGGCTCTTTATAAAACATAAAAATTTGGCTATACCACCGACCAAACCAGAAAAAATGAAAGATCGTATTAAACAAGCATGTAATTTAAGTAACTCCTTAAATATTAAATCGAGTGCGCTGCTCATATCAAAAAAGTATTGCAAGATGTTTAGAAGTAGATGGGGTTTATTTCAAACATATTTTGAAGCACGACCGTTTTACAGCCGGCAAGTCTTTTGCAAGACGCAAATATAGCTTAAAAGGCATGCGCATTTAAGACCCAGCTGATTTATTCTTGCAATAGTTTTGCAAGTGCATCACTTGTCGAAAAACGGCAATTTTTCTTGCAGTTTTCGCTGCAATTCTGGTGAGAGATTTGGTTATTTTTAAGTTACCAACCAAAATAAATGTTACTACAAAGTTGCAAGTATAACCTTAAACTATCTCTTTATTTTGGTTTGGTAGTTTGTTTAATAACAACCACAAATAAAGGGATAGAAGCACCAAGGGGAATTAAAGAAAGGTTGTTTTCTTATCTCCTGGACAGACTGGCAACAGAGGCATTTAATTTTATAATGTTGGATATCCTGTCGATCACAATCAAATTGCCAGCTGTAAAAGCGTCCTACCAGAAACATTTCAGGCAACGTCTTTGATTGTACGTACAATACATTGCAGCTATTGAGTAGCAGATGTGTTGCCGACTGTAAAACGTGCTTAAGGTGCTAGGCTAGTTTAAATTGTTCCAATTTTGCATATTCAAAAATTCCCAACCAAGCAACTAGTAGAGTAACTGTAACAATTTTCTGCTTATTTAAGTAGTTGTTGACGGAGATTCGAATTATCGAGGAAACTAGGCACCCTTCCATTAGACATTTTAAATTTGACACCAGCCAGATAAAATCTGAAAGGGGGGGGGGATAAATGTCAAAATTGTTTTAAAATTTGTCCCCCAACCCCCATATTGGGGTCCTAGAACTTGAATAAAATATTTACAGCCATTCTTGCATCGTGCATTATGACACTTTAAATTCCTTACCCAGTGTAAATATTAACATATAACTATATTATATGTATCTATATTTTTGCCTTCATAAAATTAGTAGTAAAGCCTAGAAAAAATAAATTTATAAACTATTTAGCAACGAACCTGGTAGCTTATTCCTTTTTGTTTATATCTCGTATACCAATTATTAAGATAGACGATGAAATACTTACACAATAAGACGTTCACAATCGGCACATATATTTTGACCAGGAGGTAGTTGTGGGTTCGGTGGTGCAGGACGGTTTACTGGTGCTTCTACGTGTCTCAATCCTGCCATTCCTCTATTTGGAGCAGTTACTATTCCTGAATCTGGTTCTAAGTAGTAAAGGTGTTGGAAAGTATGTTAGGAAAGAAGCATACAAGAACAGAAAATCAAGTTTACATATAATTTTGTTTAAATAATTTATATTTTTGTATAAATAATTAGACCGCGAATTCCGTTAAAAATTATTAGCCCGATGTTCTCGAAAATGGTTTTCTATAATTACTCCAATAAAATATGAAATTATTCAAATTCAAAAAGTCTTTACTAAGGCGGGGCTCAGCCATAGGCTGCCTAGGCCCAACCTAAAGCATCTTACAAATTTAATCAAAAAATACACAATATTATTGAAAATAACGAAATAACATAAATTAATCCAATTATTATTAAAAGAAAGAAGTTTGTCCCTTTTCTTTTCATTAGACCCAAACCTTGGAAGCGGAAGCGTTTCGCCGTATTACGGCTCATCGGCAAGGCTATAGAGTCTAGCGAAGAGGAAAGGGACCTTACAGTGCATTTCAACACATAATGTATAGTCGTCACCAGATATAAGTGATTCCTATAAAACCTGATATTTTCTTATCTTCCTAAACCTACCGTCAGTATTTAGACCGGGCGCATAGTTTTTCTGAACAGATTAAATAAATATGAAAATAAATTCGTTATTTGTACAAAATTATTGTTTAAATTTATTGCAAGAATTGTATTTTAATCAGGTAATATGTTATTTTCAGACTTATTAAATCTTTAACAACAACTAGATTGATATAATAGTTCTAAAGTTTATTTAATTTAGCATATTCTCCCCCACTAAAATATTAAATTCAGTTCCCGATTTTTTGCTGGGCTATACTTGAATTGCCTTGTGCCTTGTGAAGAAAACAGCCCTAGAGCCGGAGTAGTATTAACAAGTGTGTGTATGTGTGTTTTAATTTGCTATGTGGTCTGGTATCTAAACATTGCGTTGACTTAGTGTTTTCATGTTCAGTTGGTTGTTGTACAGTTTGGAGTTCTTTCGCGTTGATTATAAATAAAATATAATATAATAGCAATTTATTAATTTAGGGTTTCATTTAGGATTTATCCTTAAGTTAAAATATATTGTTTAGTGTTCCTGTGTCATGGTTTTGATAGATTTTATTTTTCTATTTGAGGACAATGTTTCGACCGTGGGAGGAAAATTTTCATAGGCTTTGGAGGTTATGGAAGAAGAATTATTGTGAACCTGAAGATGTTCTAAACGATCCTGCTGCGAATTTGGTTCAATCCGTTGATTTAGATTTTGGCTCGAAAAACCTTGTTCAGAAAGCACTTTACGACGAATGCTTAAAAAACTGAGATTCAAATTTAAAATTGTTAATAAGCGTGCTGCATAATGGAACGTAGCAGAATCGTAAAATGGCGAATAGAATATTTAGAGAAAATAAATGAATTTAGAAAAAGAGGAAAGCAGATATATTACTTGGACCAGACCTGGTATTATATTCATGATACTGCCAAAAAAGGTTGGACTAATATATGGCTCTAGCAGATGTCAATTATTAAAAGATGTACCCCCAAGCAAAGGATCTCGAATGATCATTTTGCATTGTGGATCTACGAATCATTGAATTACAAATGGGCTTAAATTGTGCGGTAAAAAGTTCAAAGACTGTAATGTGGATTGCCACAAAAATATGGATTCAAATATTTCTGAGAAGTGGTTTGAAAATTCTTTAATTCCAAACTTATCATCTCACAGTGTCATTGTATTAGATAATGCCTAGACAAATCCATAAAATACCCAACATGTTCTCCAAAAAACGGGAAATTCAAGAATGTCTTCTTAAACATGACCTTTTTTTCGAAGAATCGTATACCAAAAAGAATTGTTGGAAGTGCTTAATCTTAAACAATGGGAAAAACAGTATGTCATTGACAATATAGGCAAAAAATACGGCTATACTGTTTTAAGGCTACCACCTTATTTAGTATTTTTAACCCCATTGAACGTATGTGGGCATAATTAAAAATGAGATTCCGGAGAAAAAAAGTATTTCCAAACTTCGATAAAAAGACAAGTAAACTTATTAAGGAAGGATTTTTAAATATTAAAAAGAAGATTGGACGAAGGCCACTAAAAGGGTTATAAAATATGAAGAAGAATATCGAAAATTGAGACAAATTCTTCTCAATGGTGATGATCGATTTGTTATCAATCTAGCAGAGGATTCAGGAGATTATTTAGATGTATCTTTGGATAAAAGCTCCAACTGAGATATCTAGGGTAAATTAAAAATGAGAAAAAATATGTCTTCTACCTTAAGCTAAAGTTCCGCTTAAATTCGTAATTTTGTGATCTCGTATGGTATGTTATTTACACTTTCTGAAAACCTCATAACAAATTTAAAGTTAAAAATAATATTGCGGAACTAACGAAACGAATCCGACCCTGGCTACTTATTGAAATCGACACTGGCAGGGTCCTGTCGGTATTTACGAGTTTTTATCGAGTTTTCTTAAATCTCACTTATAGTTGGCGAGGATTATAACGATACATAATAATATGCAAGTGTGATAATATTATGTGATATTAAAAATAATAAAATCTGCCTAAACTAGAGGACAGGAATATTGGAACACTATTAGTAACTCCTAAAATAACGACTGGTTGCCACTATACATATTTGTAATAATTCTTAAGCTGATTTTTAGATGTATTTTTATTATTAATTGATTTTAAATAGTTTCATAAGGTATTAAATAAAAAACACGACTGATGGGACAAAGAACCTCTGAAAGCAGAGGTGAAATGTGGGGGTATATGAAGTAAAATCGGCACCCTTCTCGGTCTAACAAATCTGTGGATATTTGCCCAAAGCTGACATGTCAGTTTTTTTCAATATAAGGATTTCATCGCCTTGATATGTCATAAAGTTTAAAGTTTTATATGACAAAACATGATATCTCAATCTTTTAAACTGAGCATGCGCCGGATCGAGTCTTAATATGATATGTTTCTGAACTCCACTTCTGTTTTTGCCAAAACCTGTTATGTCTGACATATCATGTTCAGTCAGTTTTAATTGAAAGGTAGATAAAGACATGTCAAGTTTTGACCCTTAGAATATTAAAGGTTATGTTGTTTATTAAGCCGTTACAGACAGTTGATGTTTATATTTTAAAGTAAAGTTTGGCTTGTTTTTTACTTAATAAAGAAAATTAAAAGGTAATCAAGCAAGTGATGAAAATAACCTCGAAGGAGCAAACATTCAAGTTCAGAAACGCAAGCCAATTAATAGAAAATTAATGAAAGAAAAAAAATTAAAAGGTGAAGAATATTTAACTAGAAAAGGAGTTGTAGTACCAGCTAAAGAGTTTATACCTATAACCAACTGTTGCAGAAAGAAGTGCGCGATTAAAATATTACCAGAGAATCAAAATTATCTTCGAAGACTTTTTAAAGAATGTTAGTAATAAAGATCAAGTTCTAGGCGACAGAATGAAATTATCGGAGAAAAGGGTAGGAAGAAAAGGAAGAAATAATAAAACCGGCACTACAAAAGATAGAGAAATAACGGTCTCATATTTTGTTACTTTCAATGAAAAGGAAATGAATATCTGTAAGACTATGCTCCAAAGAGTTCATGCAGTTACACCGGGCAAAGTCGATATTATAATTCAAAATAAACGGGCTTCCCAAACAGGATTCATAGATGAAAATTTAAGCGGACAGCAGATGCCGATAAACGCACGAGATGGAGAAAAAACTGAAGTGTTAAACCATATTAACAGTTTCCCAAAATATCAAAGTCATTATTCAAGAACCAACACACAACAAAGTATTATTTGTCACCAACGCTTAGTGTTGCTAAAATGTATGACATGTATGTCAATAAAAGAAGAGCGGAAGGAATGGAAAAGCCATTGTGTTATTCTATGTACTTTAAGATATTTAGCGAACTAGGCTACAAAATGAAAAATCCCAGCATTGACACCTGCAAAACATGCGATCAACTTCAAAATGATATTAAATGCGCATCTACTGACGAAGAACGAACAAAAAAACTCGAAGAGAAAGACAGACATTTAGAATTAGCAGAAAAAGCTTATAGTCAAAAGAAAGCCGACAAGAAAAGAGCGAGAAATTCTGAAAATGAGCGGGTCCTTGTTTTCGATTTACAACAGAACCTTCCTACGCCTATGTTAACCACAAGTGAAGTATTACAAGCGACAATTATGGACATACAACTTTACTATAAGGAATTGCTGTGCAGAAAGTACGACTTGTTTTATGTGGCATGAGGGTATATCCGACCGCGGAGCAGATCAAATTGCCTCTTGTATTATAAAGTTCTTGAAAGATTTACCCAGTACTGTAACTAAAGTTGTATTATATTCCGATTCTTGACCTGGTCAAAACAACAACAATACTGTGGCAGCAGCCATTTCCTGGTTTTTGCATCAATCGGAAAATCTTTTAGTTATAGAACACAAGTTTTTGGAAGTGGACCATTCAAGACTTGAATGTGATGCTGATCATGCTCGAATTGAACGAGCTAAGAAAGGTTTATCTGAAGTTGAGATAAAAATTCCTCATGATTGGTATCAGTTTGTGCGAACCGTTCTAGGAAAGAAAACATTTAAAGTTGTTGAGATGCATAAAGAAGACTTTCTGTTATACTAGTCTCTCTTAAAAAGCGTTTTTGTTAAGCGCGATTATACTGAATCAGGACAGAACATTCGTTGGCATGACATAAAAATTTTACGCTTCTCTAAAGAACTTGGACCTGGTATCATTGAAGTAAAGTATTCACATAATGAAATTGAGCAATTTTGTTGCTTAAACCTAAAAAGAAGAGGAAACAATGTTCCTGAACTAAAACCTGTTTATAATGGTCCAAAACCCATTAACCCTAAGAAGAAAGAGAATCTCTTATATCTCCTAAAGTACGTCGACAGCGCTTGTCACGCATTTTATCAGAATTTGAGCGTGAGTGAAAGAGCTGCTGAATATGTTGTGTAAATCTTGTTTTTTTATACCTACTTTTGTAATAAAGATATTGAGTCATAAGCCACTTCCCCAATTATTGATATGTCACCCCCTATATTTGGCAAAAGTGGGTATGTCATTCAAACTCTATTTTCTCTCAATTTTTTAATAAAACATTAACTTTTCTCTAAAAACTGGATATTTTTAAATAATAATGAAATTTAATCAAAAACAATATCATTATGAAGAAAAAGTTTTCATGTAAAAATCGATTTGTCAATAACACAAAAACTTTAAAATGGGTTCCTTTAAAACTATTAAAAATGACATATCGGCTTTTGGCAAATAACCACAGAAATATATCATCGGCAAAAGTTAGTTTTTCGTAAAGATAAGTTGATGTATGGGTACTGATAATTCTTTATAAGAAACAGAGAAAATGACATCACGCCTTTCATCGATTTTGAACCAACCAAATTACAAATATGATGGGGATCGTCTGACACACGCAGCAAACCTCATGCACGCGTTCTGCATGACCTGTAGTCTGTACTGATCTTGGGCCTGCAAAAAGGGATCATAAACTACATCAAAATAGACACAACTAAATAAAATAATCGACTCTGTTAATCTCAATTTGGTTAGTTTCAAAATAGTACTAACATGCTTATTAAAAGTAAGATTTTAGTCAAGAGTAGCCCAAGGTTTCTACAAAAATTTTTAAAACTAATTGGAACTCCCTCTAACAAAGCAAAATTGTTGAATAGAACTTTGGCACGTTGTCTATCTATACCAAGAATCATAGCAGAGGTTTATGCAGGATTCAGCAGAAGAACATTGTTTTTAAACCTTACATTCTTTAAGTTCCGATTAATTTGGGCAAGAGAAAGACATTGATTATTAAAATGACAAGTAAATTTGACAATTATCAGCATCTAAATGGAAGCAGCGCTTCGGTGTATTTCTAGTAGAGGAGCCTTAAATGTGTGAGCAGTATCTCAGCGTTGATCGAATTTGAGCATAACAGCTTAAAAGCTGTTGGGGTCTACAGAGGTTCTTAGTTCGGAAACGTACCCCAAGCTTTAATTCTACTTGGTTACTGTCCCGCCCAGATTGACGTCTATTCGGTTATTATCTCACTGTCTTGTCTTCGGCTATTCACTTGAGCCAAGACAATGGCGTTCGCTTCACAATAAAAACATTTCACAAACTTTTAACAAAATCATTCTTCCTTATTTTTTTAAAAAAATTTTAATTACTTGGATATCCTTAAGAAACGTTGGTAATTGATAATAAATACTAATTTCTTTAATTACAATTGATCGTTTACCAAAATTTCATCTTATTTGAGTACTTATTTGAATAATTATTATAAAATGCTTACATTGTATTGTATCGTTTTAATAACTTTAATCAATAAGTTTATTATATTAATATACCAATTTTTAATTTATATACATTTTTGAGGTCAAAGAATCTGCTTAGTAAATTTATTGTTGGTCCTAAAAAAGGGATGTTGTGGAAATATACATTTTATTACTTTAATTTGCAATTTTTGTAACGATTTTAAATTAAAGTTATTTCTTTATGCAGAGCCCCAGATTAATGTTAAGTATTGGATTTTTAAATAAATAAGGAAAGGAACAAAATGTCTCATTTAAGATAATTTTTTTAGTATAAGAGTGTGATATTTACAACTAAGATTTTTATCAAAATAAATTTTTAAAAAGTAATTTTGATATAAGTTCTTTATTTAAATTTCTTTTACTTATCAGTCTGTAAGAGGATTTCTTAAAATGATTTATTGATATTTATATGATTGAAGCCTACTAAAAATGATAATTAAATCATATTTGATATAATTCTTCAGTTGGAGAATAATATATGAAAGATATATTACAGTTGTATCATCTGCAAATAGTTTAACATTCTCTCTGTATTAAATTTTCCTATTGTATTAATATAAATAAAAAAGAGAATCGGTGGTACTCCTCAAGTAAAAGCTTTTTTTACAGCTTTTATCACTTTCGACCAATTGTTAACGATTATAAGTATAGTTTTGAAAGCAACAATAAACCATTCCTCTTACACCAATGTGACGCTTCATTGCATAATTCTGGTGATAACAGACAACACTAATAATTTTTATTGTCGACTTGAGTTTCAGTTTTTGTTATAACATCTGCAACTCCAATTTCAATATCTCTCAGTGATAGAAAACTGAGATTATAAGAAATTAAAAAGAAGACGAACCTAACCTGTAAGTGTAAAAATTAAAATATATGATTTTCTAAAAATAGCTACCAGCGACCGCCCAAAAAACTTTAGATTTATGAACAGCGACCTCCAATTGGGGTGCGAACAAAAAAAAATGCTGTTTCCACCTTTCCAAATAATTACCGAAACTAATTTCTTTATCCATGATAGCTATGAAATGTAATAAAAGTTTTACACGCTAATTGGAAAAACATAAAGGAACTGGTTGCGCCAGATCTAAATTTGTCTACTTACTCGTAATTCAAAATGTATAATTAAATCTTTATTAAAACAAAACTTTTTCCAAATTTTTTTCACTGTATATTAAACCATTTTCGAGAAAAAACGTCAAACGTAAATTCGGTTTTTTATATATTCGAACTATTACGTAATAATATTATCCGTTAAAAAAAAACTTAAGAGCAAAATAAATTAAACGCGAGTAACAATAATTATTATTTTATCGCACAACACATGAATTTTATAGTTATATCACTTAAATTTAATCCTTCACTTAAAACATTTACTCACCAACTGAAAATCAAATTCTGATTCTTGCAAAATACTCTCTATTTTTTTTCTATAAAAACGCACATAAAAGCTATTTCTGCAACGGGTGCAAAAATTAAATGTTCTTGGCACACATTACGGATAACAATTCTAGTGCCAACCATTCTGTTTCTGTTATTTTTGTGATCATTACAAAATTTTGTTACATAGCAGAGGAAACCTTCGCAATAATATTCTTATTAACACTATTTAAAATCGATGAATTTACACCACAGATTAATAAAAAATCAATATAAATAAATAAAGAATGTTAGGAGGGACATGGAAACTCAAGTCCGGATGCAAAGCGTCCAAGAACAAGAATATGATTTTCCTACGAGCTGCATATACTATTTTTTCTGCGATCGAAAATGAAATAGAATAAATTGCAACATTGTATGTATGTATGTATGTATGAATGTATGCTCTAAATAATTTTTAATATTATTTATATTATAATATTTATTACTGTACATTCTGTGCAAAGAAGAAGGTTGGAGAAAAGTTGTACTATTCTAAATGGAATATATCTTAGATATTATTTTATTATCAGTTCTTGATGCCACATTTTTATAAAAACACTTTTTTACTGGAATTACATATTTAAACCTGGGAATGTTTAAATTAAAATATGTTGCTTTATTAAATACTTTGTTGTGTGTTTTTATATTTATACTGTTAAAATACTATTAGTCTTTTGTATTCCAGAGTCGATCAAAGTATTTTAAAAGTACCTATTTACTTGTCTCTGCGGCTTGCTATTTGTTTCTATTTTTCATTAAATTTTAAATTAGCACATGAGTTATAATTGCTCATCTATAGAGCATAAAATAATTTAACAACGTGGCTTATTAAAATGTAGAAATATATAGTACACAAATTTTAACTGATCAAAATTTGAATTTATTTGAAAATTGTAATAATTATTGCTTAACATTTTACCAATTGATTTTTGTAAGATATTGATTTTCTGTTCCTAGGTGTACGTATTGTTGGAACAAAGACGAATTGATTCTAAAGCATCATTTTGAATTAATGTTTGTGGCCAAAAAATGAGGTGTCCGAGTATAACCTCGTTTTACTTAGATTCGGTGGCAGGAAATTGATCGGCTCACTTGTGATTCATATTTTTTTTTATTGATAGGGTGATTTTCTAAATAATATTATCTAAATCAAATTAGGTTCTGAATTCTGAATAAAAACGTTATATCATTATACAGTGAGGACCAGAAGTCCTGCATAAATTCGATAAAAAATTAGTGATGCATTTTTCGGAAAAATGCTTGAATAGGTAAATTTTTATTTTTATTTGCGCATTTTAAAGACATGACACATGTTAAAGATATGACGTAATTTGTTATTTTTTCTTATGGAACACCCCGTATATTTTTCGATTTTTTAATTTTAGTAAACATTCTAAACATAGGTATCTGGTATAACATACCCTAGGTCTAAAGTGAAAGATTATCGAGAAATTTTCGATTGAATAAAAAAGACTAAGTTATAAAAATATTTATTAAATTGGGGGAATCAAAGCTTAAAATATTAAAAAGTACTCTAATCATTAATTTAGTAAATGTTCGAACTGTGCTCCATTGACTTACTGACAGCAACCAAGCCGCAATTCAAACTCTTCAAAAATGTTATGAATCATTTCACGGGTTATTAATTGAATTTCATATCTGATCTTATTTTTTAATTCTTCGATATTGTTGGGTTTGTTCATATACACTTTATTTTTAAGATAGCCCCATATAGAGAAGTCCATTGGAGTTAGGTCCGGCGACCTAGCAGGCCACTCTATTTGCCCCCTTCGCACTATCCAACGACCCGGAAATACGTAATTAAAATATTCGCGCACTTCCCTACTAAAGTGCGGAGGCGCGCCATCTTGTTGAAACCAAACAAAATCTCCAGGAATATTAGGGTTGTTCGCATTCAATTCAACCATTTTCTTTTGTGAATTTTCAATTTTATTTAGTTAAGTAGTACGAAATGCTGCATGAGACAAGATTACTTAAATGTTACTTGATAGCTGTCAGCTATAAACTGACAACTAATGACAACACATTTGAAGGACTGGTCTATAGGTACCTATTTAAATAATAAAACTCAAGGTGACTTTAAAAATACTATAATTCAATCGAAAATTTCTCGATAATCTTTCACTTTAGACATAGGGTATGCTACACCAGATATGTTTAGAATGTTTACTAGAATTGAAAAATCGAAAAATATACGGGTGTTCCATAAGAAAAAATAACAAATTACGTCATATCTTTAACATACATACATACTAAACTTTCACGTCAAAAAATGCGCAAATAAAAATAAAAATTTACGTATTCAAGCATTTTTCCGAAAAATGCATCACTAATTTTTTATCGAATTTATGCAGGACTTCTGGTCCTCACTGTATAACGACTTTTGCACATCTCGGTATGGCTCCGGCAGCGCAATCCTTAATGCTGCGTCAGATTTAATATCTCAATTTTAATAAAACAACTGTATTTTATTACGACTAGCACTATAGTTTCACATTAGACTACTAGATATCCAGTTATACCGATGAATCAGGGTTTACGTTTAAACCCAAATACCAGTTAAGAGGTTGTTGATTTGTTGAATAAGGTTGGTTAAAATTTTTTTTTTCTCGAGTATCGAATTTTAATAGTGCTTGAAAGTTGGGTATTTGCATGCTAATTAATGAAAAAATAGTAAAATACAGTTGAATCTTCAGTTCGCGCAAAGGGCCTAAAGTTTGGATAAATGAGGAAAAACATGAGATTTTATATTTACGCTCAAAATATACAGGTAAACTTTTTTGGCTTATAATAGCATCTAAGAATTTTGTTTTAGTTGTCTGATGACAGAAAAATTATATTATAATATTTATAAAATATTATATTTAAAAACCATGAGCTACTTTTTGAGTTCGCGCAAAAGGCTTAAAAGTTATGAATTTAGTGAATATTTTAGGTTCTTACGGATTCTCAAACAGACGCATATAATTTACTTAACAAAATTCAGCGGCCATTGCAATGGTTCATTTGCTTACTTCACTTCAACGAGCTGTCATCTAGACATTTATTTGAATACGTAGATGGACAGACGACAGGAATAGCATCGTTCTCTGGAAAAGTCGGCAAGCGACTGCATGACTGTGCGAAATTACCCCTTGCAAATTGTGAAGCAATTGAAAATCAACGTCAGTAAAACTAATCTTAGTAAAGACCAACAGTAGTTTCTGGATATTGTCAGAGCAGTTCAAATAGGACAATGTACTCCAAGTCTGGTTGTAAGAGATCTTGGACCTCTCAGTTCTTTCCGATGGCTGACATGTGAAAGCTATGTCTTACGGTTGTTTATTTTTCAAACAAGTCCTACAAATGAACTCAAGATGCTGGCAAACTACATTGTTAAGATATATGCCCCTGTTTGGATTGGCACTAAAAAATATTAGTCATATTAAACATTTGCCAGATGACATTAAAAGAATTATCGATCATGTAATATAAAGAAAGGCCTTTTTTTTTCAGAGAACATGTTGTTGGCTGAGATAGTCGATGAGAGACAGCACATATGTACTAAAGGCAAAAACTGAAATTCTAATAGGAAAGTCTGTTAGAACTTTTAATACTCTCTTAATAAATTTTGATGCCACGGACTACACTGAGTTGATAGACTGGACAAAATGTCGCCGCCTCCATTTCTTATTACCAAATTTGTTAAAAAATCTGATATTAAGGTAACTTTATTGCCTAAATCAACTTAATTTACCACATTGGTTGGATGGTTGGCAAAGGTGTGGGGGGGAACTCGAATTACAGCCACCTTCTGGTGGTGAGCTTTGGGTAATTTCATACAAAAATGTGGAATGGGCGAGGAGCTGCGAAGTAATGTAATAGCTTTTGATCTAAAATACCACAGTGCCTGTATTGGTGATGATAGAAACCGTAATTTTTACCTTAAAGAAACCGTAATTTTTACCTTAATTTTAGGCCTTTTTCGCGAACTCAAATGTAAAGCATGGTTTCAAAATGTAATTTTCTGTCATCAAATAACTAAAACAAAGTTCTTTAATGCTATTAGAAGCCAGAAAAGTTTGCCTGTCTATTTTAAGCGTAAAAGTAAAATTTTATGTTGTTCCTCATTTTTCCAAACTTTACGTCCTTTGCGCGAACTGAATATCGAACTTTATTTTACTATTTTTTCATTAATTAGCATGCAAATATGCCACTTTTGAGCTTTATTAGAATGCCATACTCAAAAAAATAATTTTTTTGACCAACCCTACTTAACAACCTCTTAACTGGTATTTGGTTTTAAACGTAAACCATGATTTATCAGCATGACTGAATATCTAGTATTATAAATGTAAAATTTCATGTTTTTTCTTATTTTCCCAAACTTTACGGCCTTTGCGAGAACTGAAGATCCACCGCATGATTTTTTACTATTCTTTCATTAACTAGAATGTAAATACGACCCACCATATTGTTAAATAACAGAAATTTAAAATGATGATGAAAAATCCAATTTATCATTTCACCACCAGCTGTTAGGTTTAGATTGAAGCACAGAACAGTGAACAGAGCTAAGAAGATACAAGATGTATAATGGGTTGTAACAAATTAATAGTAAAATAATATATAAATCAGTCAATGCACGAAGTAAGACATACTCTTATTCAAAAATGTGAGGTATATGAGTTTTTGGTGGATAATACATATGATAAAAAAAGGGTGTCCACTAATAGCTAATGGCACAATGCAAAACCACTACAGATTCCTTATACAACTTTCAAATACGCTTGGAAAAAATAAGACAAATATTGCTAAAAATGTACTTGTGATGCTCTAGGATGAATAATTTCAATTTCTACAAATTTTGATGTAAATTATTGGGAGAGTGCTGTCTCTGGCCTTCTGCTTTTATTTAAAAGGTCACGCAACTTTTGTGTGCTTGGTATATTTACGTGTTGAATAAAAACAATACTTTTATATCTGCATTAAATACGTAGTAGAAGTAGTAGCAGTAGTACTTATAGTAGTACTAATAGTAGTAGCAGTCGTCGATGAAGTAATAGTAGTAGTAGGTGATGGAAGGCAGACGGATCTGGCCAAAGGCGATCCTTCTTAACCCTGAGTATTCCCTCAGCCACTCAACCACCTAGGTTATGGTCAAAACACCACTGCCTCAAAGGCTTGACGTCTGAATCTCCCCTCTCTTTAAGCATCCCGGACAAATCGGGTCCTCCCCTATACCCTAGGTGCTTCCTCAATTTGTATCCGCTTAAAAGTCCTACCTTCTTGGAGAAGTTGACAGCCCACTCCTCTAGGGCTACCTCAATAATATGCTGTTTAGGTATGCCTAAGGCTGGTGCAGGTTATAGGTAGGGGGCCCAGCTTAAGAAGGTAAAGAACGTACCAATATTATGTTAATCTTACCTTTTTGGCCGTTTTCGAGATATTTGCGGATAATTAAAAAAAAATTATGAAAATTTCATATTATTACTTTACTTAGAATAGAACTCAGGATACTTTGATTTTTCAAAAATATCATTATCGCCCTTTAACAAGTTTTTCCATTACTTTTAAAAGCGATGACAATAGATAAATATGTTGGACGCTGGAAGGCTTAGTAGAATCACCTTCTCTAAGTAATGGAATATCCACTGCTCGCTTAAGGCGTGATGGAAATTTCCCCATCTCGAATAATTATTTCATTAATAAAGCAAGGCAGTAGCAGAACACTTATTTTCAGTTTTTTAATAACTTGTTTTATTTTTCATTTAATCCATAGTTAACATGAACATTTGTCAGATATTTAAGAGATGTTTTATTAGAAGGTAACTTTCCACAAATAATTGTACAACAAAAATTAATAAAACATTACCACTATTAAGCTTCCGTATTGTATGTAGCGATATTGAGTCCTTGCAGATATTTTAATAGCAGAACAAGCCAAGGCTTTGTCCCTTAACCGTAACCGTAGTTATCGTAAACGTTTGGATTCATGTTAGCTTGATTAAATACTAATATTTTTATATAAGGAATCTGTAAGTTATACTGTGCAACTATAAACCTATTAAAAATAAAAGTTCCTGCAAACTAAATTGGTAACTATAGCAAGATTCTCATTTTTTTTTTAAGATAAGTGTTGTCTAATGTTGGCTATTGCCCAAGGTATATAAATATCTTAATTGATTTTGAATTGAAAATCTGGAATTTAAAAGCAATTTTTGTTTTAATTAAAACTTGATTACCTGATTGATCGTTGTTTTCTCTGTCGTTTTCAGCTTCTTGAAGCATACGGTATACTGCACTGTTTGATGCATCGTAATCCTTTTCGTTTTTCTTAAAATTAACACTGCAAAAGATAATCAATTATTATTTAGAATAGTCAATTTTTAATTTGAAAATGTAGAGATTGCAGCAATGGATGTTGTTCCAAATATTTAGTTAAGGCCACAGATACCGTAAATATAGGCTTCCCTGCATGCTACTTGGTTGCCTATAATAATTCCCAAAAAATCGAACGCTGTGATATTTAAATCTTATAGCCCTAAAAATTGAAAGAAACATATCATGACTTCTTTGTAACGGTCTTCATGCATACCAATTACCATTAAAATAATTTATCATTAATTTATTTTTACACTATTTAAAGAATTCATTGTTTTAATATCAAATCACAACACCATGATCAGAAACAATAATCGTAGTATCATCATCGTAAAGAACGACGTATTTCACACTAATACGTTCAGGCAAGTCAATGCAAAGTCCCAATATACTGCCCTTCGGGGTTTCCGTATATTGGTCAAATTATTCAAATATTGACCTCTACCTTGACATTTCTATTAAACATAAATAATTATGTTATCCCACTGTTTATATTGTTTCTAATACAAAAATTTGTTTGTTTATTATTGGTGTCAAACACGTAATGTACCTATGTAAAACATTATTTTTAACCATCAAAAAAGTGGAAAAAGTAGAAAAGACAATAATTACAGTTTAAAATATCACCTGTCTATATTTTTGTGAACTAATAATAGTTTGGAGTATATTTAGTCTTTTGGCAAGTATATAATTTTGTGGTTTAGTTCCTGTTTATAATATTATCAAAAATATTTTGTGGGAACTGCGAAGGTGTATGTGAACGTTGACAAAAATAAAATTTATCTGAGATTTGAATTGTCTAGTTTTAAAATATTTTGGCTGCTTTAGATAGTTTAGCAACTTTGAATCTAGCTAACTATTATTAAGCATAAGCATCAGAGGCGTCTAAATGCAAAATCATCTACACACTTGATACTTCATTTGAAGTAAAAGAGAAACAAACATTTCGGCGTTTAAATTTTGCTTAACATGGCAAGAGCTTATATTTTACTTGCTAATACAGCTAATATTATTCGAATAGAACAAAGCAGAACAACAACTTCTTTAGCTATGTTCTAAAAATTCGGCCTCGGTTTTGAAAAAAAAACTTAAGCGGCTCAGTCCCTTTTTCTTGGCGGAACTCTTAAGGTTCATAATAGAAGCGATATACGCGGACCAAAGGAACCAACGGGGTCAGTAAATTGTAAGCAACCCTTGTACTTGAAAAAATAAATAAGTGTTACCTGCTATACGACGTTTTTCGCAATTGATTAGTTATTAAAACTGGTCGTTAATACAAAATTAGTTTTTGGTAGATGATATGAAAAATTTTACTCTAAAATATTCAATAAAATCCATGCAATTATTGCTGAATAATATGGTAAATGATGGTATTAAGCAAATTCAAATGGATATACGGATGATTTTAGACATACTAAGTGTACTATCAAATGATAGCTGATTTAAAGGTGCTTCTTCTAAAATAATACTAGATATTATTAAAATGGGAAAACGTACGATTTGCGCTTGCTTTAACGCCTTGTATAAAAGTAAGAGATTTGGAACCGAAACTAGTATGATTATGAACTACAACATTCAAAGAAAACTTCCGTAGGCACGTCTTTTATTTATTTGTTTTTAGGTCTAACAGGAATGCCATAGAATATAGAACATTTTCCATAAAGAAGACCAAAAAAGCTCATTTTTTCCAAAAACAACCAACTTCTAAAAATTATAATTTAAAACCATAAAATATAGATCGTCCCAATTTTATATCATAAAAACTTTTTGGACCGTCCTGTTTGTTGCAAAATATTTTTAAAACACGTGGCTAGGCCAGTCGATTCATATTACATACAGATATATTGGCAACGTTTTCGTATAGTATTCTACCCAGGCTTCGTTTGACCGGCCTTTTACAACAATTACTTGCGAACGGACGGGATATAAGGAATACCGTATTTACCATTACTTAAAACGGAATGTAGCAACATTGCTCGTGGGAAACGGGAATGGGACTATTCAGCGCAGCCTTTTCAGCACTGCCGTTTCTGCGCCGCCGTTTCACCACCAGGACGTTTCAGCGTTGCCCTTTTTAGCGCCATTCATTTCAGCGCCAAAATTTTTTAATATTTTTAAAGTTTAATAATTTTATGATAATAATTACGGATTATTATTATAATTATTATTACAAAGTTCCCTTTGTTATATTATGAGAGTAACTACATACTTAATAGTCAGTTAAAAAATAAAGAGAAAGAATTTAGTGGATAAACTGTATTATAAATTAATTAATTAATTATTATTGTTACCCTTAATTGTATATATATTAAAAATGTTATTAGTTTGTAGTACCAATATTGTATCTTTTTGTAGTTTTATTTAATAAATTCTATTTATTAAACAAATTTTAGTTATTGCTTTTTTTTTAGTTTGTATTACCAATATTTTATCTATTTTTAATTTTATTTAATAAATTCTATTTAGATCATTTTTATTATAAATATTTAATTATAAAATCTTGAGAAATAATTTAGCGCTGAAATGGGCCGGCGCTGAAATGTCCTAGCGATGAAACGGCGGCGCTGAAACGCCTGCGCTGAATAGTCCTAGACCCTGGGAAACTACATGTAAAAAAGCAACATTCAAATTTCAAAAAGGGAAGCCCCTGTATATAAACAAAAAGTTTGACCGTCGGTTTACATTTCGCGTGGAATGACCCATTAGCAGAAAAATGCCATCTAAATTAATTTAGTTATTTTCTTAACTTCGTGGATATCTGCAAGATCTAAATTTTTAATAGTTTGTATTTGGGGTTAATAAACATAACAAGCTGTCAATTATTTATTAATTTGCAAACAATAACGAAAAACATAAATTAAAATTAACAAATTACACATCACTATAATAAAATGTCATATTTGGCGGCACTCCAATAATATTTGAATTTTATCTTTAAAACGTATTAAATAACTGCTTTGAAAATCAGCAGAAACTGTTTACGAGAGGCAATCTATTTAGATCACGCCTCTGTTGATATTTAGCCTGGTCGGTTTTAAAATAAAATAAATTGGCAGCTAGTTAATGATTCTAGAATAAAAATGTTCGGATGTAAACAGCTGTGTGGAAATAGAAGTATTTTGTACTGTGGAATTAACTCAGTTACAGCTATTCGGTATTCGTGTAAAGTGACTGAAAGTGAGAAATATGACCCTAGAAGAATAACAATGGACCCGAATTAATAGTTGTGGAAGAATCAGATCGCTGGATTGCCTTGGCTTCATCAAATTAATTTAGTGGGCGGCAAAAGTTATGTTTTCGCTATACAGGTGTTTAATAATTAAATGCTGATCCTTGAGAGTCTTAATTCTTGTCTGGTTTTAAGACAAAAGTTTATACCCATAATGGATATACGGTTTCACCAAGAATGTAGCCCAACACAAGGATATTATACCAATAACAGTAACATCTCATATTTTTCTTTTAATTTTTTTAATTTCACCGAAACCAAAGCTGACCAACAAGTTAATTCAATGTCTGTCATCCAAGCTGTGAAATTGGTATCTTTCGTACACTTTGGGGGGGCATTTTAGACCCGTAAAGCCACTTTTTTTTCTCCTATATTTTGGAAACATAAAGAAACAGACTTTTTGTAATGGTTCTTTTTTGCCTAGTGTGATTGCTTGTCTATTTTCAGTATTTCTGTCAAAAGTTTTTTTTTCTACTAGCGTGCGGAAAAACGCATTTTCCGCACATGTTTTAGTGCGGAAAATCCACTTTTCCGCACCGTGCGGCAAAGATTTTTCCGCACTGTTATATTTTGAAATTAAATTTAATTAAATTAAATGCTGTACGATTTGAAGTCACTGTTCATCATATTACCTTTGAAATATCTTAGTTGCTATGGTGTATATAACCAGTTGTTGATTTGTATGTCACTGTCAACAGAATATTATAAATTTAAACTAGTTTATCAGTTTTTCTACTGGAGTTTTGCTGAATTCTTCGGCACGCAAAATGATTTCCGATGAAGAGATGAACGAAAATTTTATAGAAGAAGTACCGGAGGAGATTCTTTTGGCGGCTGAAAATCTCAAAGAAGATTTATTGCCAGAAAAATCAAGAAAACGGTATGAAAAAGAATACACCCTTTTTTGCAAATGGAGTAAGGAGAAGAAAAATGTGAATTTTGAAAGAGAAGAAGTTTTTTTGGCCTACTTTTACGAATTATCGAAATCGTACCAGCCGTCCACACTCTGGTCAAGATACTCAATGTTGAAAACTATGCTCAAGCTGAAAAAAATGTGGATATTGGTATGCATTTTAAGTTAATTTCTTTTCTCAAGAAAAAAATGGTTGGCTTCAAAAAAAAGTCGAAAATTTTAACCACAAGTGACATGGAAAAATTTATAGACAGCGCTCCTGATGACACATACCTCCTAATTAAAGTGGCAACAATTTTTGGCCTAGCAGGGGCGTGCAGACGGGAAGAATTGACAAATTTGTTGTTTGAAAACGTACAGCTGGAAAAATGTTTCGTTTTAGTGAAAATAGCCGACAATAAAACGCACACAAGCCGAAGTTTTGTGGTCACTGGGGAGAAAAACTTGGCGTTGATAAGAAAATATGTATCACTTAGACCAAAAAATACTTCACACCAACGTTTTTTCGTACAATATCGCAAAGGGGAATGTACCATCCAATGCGTTGGCATAAATAAATTTGGAAAAATGCCATCTGAAGTAGCAGCCTATTTACGATTGCCGAATCTAGAAGAGTACACTGGCCACTGTTATAGAAGGTCTTCTGCCACTGCCCTTGCAAATGCCGGAGTGGGCATAACCAACCTGAAGCGTCATGGGGGGTGGCAATCCACAAAAGTCGCCGAAGGTTATCTAAACGAATCCTTGGAAAATAAAAAACTAATAGCAAGTAAAATATTGAAATCAACCCCAGCCAGTGCTTCCACCAGCAGCTGTGTAGCCCTTTCTTACTCCCATCCAGCAACAAGTACACAACATGAACAAACTGATGGGCTTCAGGACTCAGAAAACGAGCTGCAACCTACTGAAATATCAATTATTCCTGCACCCAATCTTTACTGGAGAACCGCAACCAACTGGCTTCTGCTATTAATTTAAATAGTGCTAGTAATTGTACGTTTACAATTAATTACAATATAAATAAGTAAATTAATATTGTAAAATTTTGTTCATTGTAATAAAAATTAAAAAAAAAACTCCGTTTTTTAAATTATTTTCAATTTGTTTCCTCACGCTAGTAGAAAAACTATTGTTCCTAACACGTGCAGAAACCTATTTTTCCGCACTTAAATGCTTGGCACCACTCCGCTACGCGTCGTGCTGTCAACGGCATTTGCGTGCGGAAAAATCGATTTTCTGTACTTGTTAGGAAAATAGCTATTTCGTGCTTGTCTCGAAATTGTTCTAATTTCATCGCCAAACCGAATCAAAGAAGAGATCAATCACAATATTATATCCATCTATTATAACTCTCAGATTTTACGAAATCCGTCCTTCGAAAGTACCTATCTGCTGCAAAATCGACTGTAGGTACTCAAGTTAGCACTGCATACTGCAAGAAGTTTTTAAACATTTACCTAATTTTTCTGTATTTTTGGAAAATCTGGCAATAATATTTTAATATTTTTTGTTGCTTAAATTACAACTTAATTTCTATAGCTACTTGTGATACGATATTCTATGTCCTTTTTAGCCAGTAATAATTTTATCATACGTAAAACCACAAAAGCTTTTTTTTAGCGGATAAACTTTTATTTTTTACGAAAACTAGATTGCTTAGAAATTTAACGAGAACAAACGAAATGATAAAAACGCGACAGCGAAGCTGGAACGTTTTTATCTATTACCGTTTGTTTGAGTTTAGATTGCTAAAAAGTGATCTAGTTTGAGTTTAAAAAATAAAAGTTTATCCGACCTTAAAAAAAAGATCGAGTGATTTTTAGCTAGAGAAATTCACGAATTTTGGCATGAATAGATATACTAAAAAGAAAAGCTACCCGGTTTTGAGCCGGAGAGGTTCTTACCATTTAATTTTTAGCTGAGGAGGGTTTTATCGCGATAAAAAAGGATGCATCTTTTTTTATCGATGTCAAAGTGATAAAAATGCAAATGTCAAATGGACATTGTATTGTAGGAGTGAGTTTATCATATGTAAAACCACAACAGCTTTTTTTTTATCGGATGAAGTTTTGTTTTTTACGAAAACTAGATTGCTTAGAAATTTAACGAGAACAAACGAAATGATTTTTTTATTTTATCTATTACCGTTTGTTCAAGTTTAAATTGCTAAAAAGTGATCTAGTTTGAGTTTAAAAAATAAAAGTTTATCCGACCTTAAAAAAAAGATCGAGTGATTTTTAGCTAGAGAAATTCACGAATTTTGGCATGAATAGATATACTAAAAAGAAAAGCTACCCGGTTTTGAGCCGGAGAGGTTCTTACCATTTAATTTTTAGCTGAGGAGGGTTTTATCGCGATAAAAAAGGATGCATCTTTTTTTATCGATGTCAAAGTGATAAAAATGCAAATGTCAAATGGACATTGTATTGTAGGAGTGAGTTTATCATATGTAAAACCACAACAGCTTTTTTTTTATCGGATGAAGTTTTGTTTTTTACGAAAACTAGATTGCTTAGAAATTTAACGAGAACAAACGAAATGATTTTTTTATTTTATCTATTACCGTTTGTTCAAGTTTAAATTGCTAAAAAGTGATCTAGTTTGAGTTTAAAAAATAAAAGTTTATCCGATCTTAAAAAAAAGATCGAGTGATTTTTAGCTCGAGAAGTTCACGAATTTTAGCATGAATAGATACTAAAAAAATGTTAGACAGCATCAAATTAATTTATAACAATATGTCAGGTTGCCGAACAATGAAAAAGGAAAGCTACTCGATCTTGAGCTGGAGAGGCTTTTTCTATTTAATTTTTAGCTGGAGAGGGTTTTAGCGCGATATAAAAGGATGTACCTTTTTTATCGATGTCAAAGTGATAAAAATGCAAATGTCAAATGAACATTGTATTGTAGGAGTGAATTTATGAATTATTTTTTTATTATCTGCCAACATTATTTTGAATGTTTTGTTGGGGGAATTTGATCTTACTGTACGTCAGTTTCAAAATTGCTGTCATGGCAGGTGATAGAACGGGGTATGTAACCAACGAATGACTTCAATAATTAGTGGAGTGAGTTACTCTTTGATTATAAGTCCCGCGTGCCTTATTTAAAAGTGAAACAATTTAGTGGAATGGGAAACGCTAAGTCCATGTACTATATCATGGTCTAAGGGTTGGTTTCACAATCGGTGGTAGCCAAAACGTCCAGGTTTGTAGTTATAGTTACCATTGATGAATAAGCTATTCATGAATGGAAGTTATGACAATTTACCTGCACTCTTTGGTCACCACAGATTGTGAAACAAGCCCTTAGGGATACACATGGGTAAAACAATGCCTTGTTTCAACCATTAGTTTTTAACGCAAAGTTAAACTGGAGGAAAAACTCCGAACTTAGAAGAAAGAAGGCTGCCAAAGAGCTAAGTTCAATTTACTGCTTGCTTCACAAGAAAATTAAAATTGGTTGTGGAACCAAAGTTAACTTGTACAAAGCCTTGGCCAGGCCGATCCTGACTTATGGTGTACCAACATGGTGCACAATAAGCAGGACAGAGCACAACAAGTTCCAGGTACTGCAGAATAGGGCCTTAAAAATCATTGCGGATGCCCCAAGGTATGCTGTAACTAGGGTACTTTACAGGGACTTTGACATACCAACATTAACTCAATTTTATGACAAAATTATAACGGATTACTACAGACGGACCGACGTCGCTACAAATCCACTAATTCGACAAACTCACGTACAATCCCCGCCAGGCTCAACCTACAAGTTTCCGAAGAATTGGCTGCCCCCAGCTATTGTAGAGAGGCACTAATGCTGGTGGCCTCGACAACCCAGCTCTCCAGGATTGCACGACACAATAAGCAAGTTAGGGCTCTGTCCAAACCAAATAATGATAAGAGGATTGGCCGACACAAGCACCAAAGATTAAAAGAAGTTAAATCACTGCTTGACTTTAGAAGCCAAAGAAGATTCCGAAGAAGACCTCTTAGACTATAATATAGTACATGATTTGAGCGTTCTCTATCTTATTAAATTGTTTTACTTTCAAGTAAAAATGAAAGTACCAAAGGCGGTCGTTTATTTTACTCATTGCTAAAACTGCGACTTTCTCATTCACTGCCTTGTAGCATTACGGGTAGTGAAATGTGCTTTGAAGATCACGAATGATGCTGCAGAAAGAGTTGTAAAAGAAACTAATGGAATACTTTTATAATAAGTTGATGTAAGTGGCTTGAAAGCATACTGGTATCATATTACCGGAACCTAAGTCAATGGTAAGATAATACAAAACATGGAGTAATTTTAACAATTTTCTTCAAGATTTATATTAAAACTTTGGAAACTGAACATTTTGTAGATATTTTGTAGTTAAATCGTGTAAATTATTTCTTCATGCAAGGCTTGTCGTTTGAATGTGTTTTCCTACCCTACTATTGTATAATCAGGTATTACAGGGGCTTACTGTGGTATTATTGCTACCTCCGAATTTATTTTTCCAAAATTGTTTGTTTGACAATTGGCAACTGAGGGTGATGTACCCTCTTCCAGAAAATATTCTATTTTGGTCTTTATTGGACCACGCTACTAACTATGTATCATAATCATACTATTATGGGGTTAAACAAAAAATAAATTTTAAGTTTAATAAAGGCAATTTGCAATTTGCTACACCTAACGGTCCTTAGGTTATGTCACAGATTGAATAATTTTATGGTTTAGATTAGAGCAAATAATATTTTGCGGCAACCGTCCGGGAAGTACCCACTTTCCGGACGCTTTTTCTTTGAGAAAGTAGCATTTCTCCGCCCTAGTCCGGGAAGTACATACTTCCCGGACTAGTCTGGGAAGAATCACATCGTTGTTGTCATTGTGAATATGAAAATCTTGGTAGGTATGATTTTAATAAATGCAGTTGAACATTACCATAGCAACGAAATAACGACTGAGAGCTATCTGAAATTAAATTAGTTGACATTTTAATTTCCGAAAGTTTGCATGGTTTTTGGTCGCAATTGTCGCAATAAACTATGGAAAGCAACAGCGATTGTGAGTTTGAAAATGTGCCTTACGAAATTTCCAATGCAGCAGCTGCTGCTACAGCACAATTATTGCCTAAAAAATCAAAGTCCAGGTACGAAAACGTTTATGCTTTGTTCACGAGATGGATGGATATGAAGAAATGCAAAACTATTACAGAGGATGTAATTTTAGCTTACTTGGTGCAAAAATCTGAAACTGTCAAATCCTCTACCCTGTGGAGCATGTACTCTATGTTGAAAAGTACCATTTTAGTGAAGAAAAATGTAAACATAGCCACTTTCCCAAAGGTAATCGCATTTCTTAAAAGGAAGAATGTTGATTATAAAGCAAAGAAATCAGAAGTCTTCAGCAGCGAGCAAATCAACAAATTCATTAGAGAAGCAGATAATGAAACATATCTAATGCTAAAGGTAATTTTTACAAAATATTACGATTGTAGGATATAAAAGTATCAACTTAATTTGCTTCATTTTCAGGTAGCAACAATTATTGGGTTAGCCGGTGCGTGTAGACGGGAAGAACTAACAAAAATGTCAATTGATCTAATAAACGACAAAAAAGACATGTTGCTTGTGAAAATACCAGATTCTAAAACACATATTGAGAGAAATTTTGTTGTAATTGGGCAAAAAAACCTGCTGTTGTATAGGCAATATTTATCTTTACGGCCATCCCATACTCCACATAACAGATTATTCGTGAAATACAAAAAAGGAGAATGTTCGATTCAGCCCGTTGGTATCCACAGTTTTGGGAATCTCGGATTAAAAATTGCAGAATTTTTAAATTTACCCAATCCTAAAAATTACACAGGCCATAGCATGCGTCAAACTTCAGCGACGATATTTGCTGATAATGGTGGAAACATCACAAATTTGAAGAGACACGGTGGCTGAAGGATATATAGACAATTCACTAACAAACAAAATTAAAATTGCCAAGACCATTCAAAAATTATCAGATGAAAACAATCAATATGAAACGGAAACTTCTAAAACTACAAAAGACATTTAAATTTACCAAGCATTTCAAATAAATTAAATCCTTTCAATATTAGCAATTGCTCAAATTTTAATATAAATATTAATATAAATAAGAATTAGAATGTTTCTGTTACTACCTATCTTCTGTTCGAATTTCAATATTTAATACAAATAAGAATTAAAATGTTCGAAATTTTGTTCTACAAAGAAATAAAATAAAGAAATGTGTCTCTTTGATTTGTTATTCTACATGGTTGCCGAAAAAATAGTGTCCGCAACACGTCCGAAAACAGTTTTTTTGAACTCGCAGACTTCCAGGACTCGCCTACGGCTCGTCCTAGAATTTTGTCAACTCGTCCAAAAAAACAGTATTTTTCGGACTTGTTACGTAAATTACTATATCGACCATTAATATTATATTTTGAACAAAAATTGACATTACTCTTGTAAAAAATATTATTGGATTTTTAACTCACCCTAAAGCACCGGTAGATAAAACTTCAGTTTGAGCGGAAAGAGACTCAGCAATTGCGTCTTCGGAATATAGTTTCAGAGGGCTGTTGTATTGCTTATTAACTAACTGTGGACCACCATTCACAGCACCATTTACCTGTAATATACAAATATAACATATTATATATATAAAAAATATATACTTAATACTTATTAACAGATTTGGTTGTAGTTGAGTAGATATCAATATTGGTTGCAACCTCCTAGATATGTTTTCGAGTTAGAATTGCGCATATTCTAGTTGAGATTATTGCCGTTTATTAAAAATGTAATATTTTATTAGTATTACATATAATGCTGGTTTTTATATTATATATATACAGGGTGCCCCAAAAGTAATGGGACACAGAGCAACAGCAGACTCCTTAAGGCGAAATAATGTGATTTATTCAAACTTATTCCAAAATTGATAACAACCAAGATACAGGGTGTCAAAGTTTTAATTTTGTTTTCGTTTTTTTGCGATTATTTCTTTTAGAAACGACATAGCAGCACACATTTAAGGGTTTTAAGGTTTCTTGAGGTGAGGAATTCAAAATTATTTAAAGTTTTTGTGTAACCAGTAGAGGGCGCTATCTACGGCATGCCCCACTTATTTTAGCTGGCATTACTTTGTTTAGGCTTCTTATATCGATTCGACTAATAGAAAAATAAGTTACTTTACTTCTATTACATCAAAAACGTATAACTATTTAGAGATAATGGCATTTCATATTTTTTCCACTACTAACCTATAACATCGCCATTATTGACCGATTATTAACGTTAGAAATCGTTTTTCTCTACCTTATAAGTTATTATTGACCATGGTCAACAATAAGGCATTGGAATCCATTATTGACCGATCTTCAAGAATATATTTGAACGCAGGTAACTTGATTTTTTGATTCTACAACATGAATTCATAAACATGAATCACCTGAAAGGTGATTCCTTGTGGTTAGGCAACCAAATAATTATCAATATATATTAGATTATTAGAGTTGCTTGATATTGTAAAATATCGATACAATCAATAACAAATATAGGGTATAAGAGCCAATAATTCCCCATATTCAATAGGAGGACAGATTCGGGTTGTAATAAAGCTTAAAATCAGTAATGTCAAAATAAATTATTTAAAAACGGACTTTGTCACTTTAATAAATATTTTAGAAATATATCGACAATCTCAGGATGAAAGAAAAATAAAATGAAAACATTAGTAAAGAACACTATAACAACAAACTCGTGAAATCTGATGACATAAATGAACAAAAATTGACATTAACAAAGCCACCTGACAAAACAACAAAGCGCAGATAGCTTGATTAAAAAATATACTTATACCTACCTATAATTTTTTATAATTATTAATACTATAAAGATAAATGTCTTATAAAAGTTTGTAGTAGTGGAAAAAATATTGTATTAACCACGGTTTAGATAGCTTATAGCGTTCATTCCTTATTTCATCAAATATAAGGGCAACCAAATTTACTTCAATTCGTTTAAGTAAGATCCATCTTATAATTAGAGATAAACACAGAACGACGCTCTACATCACCTTTGTGAATATTTTCACTTCTGCATAAGAGTATAACAAAACTGTAGAATTTGCCATTTTATGTCAGCAAGTTGATTTAATTTCATCCAATAAACCAACAATAAAGTTAACACAAATAAATCGCCTCATAATTGATTCGTATAGTACCTCATATCTTGACCTATATTAAAAGAGATCAGGTTCAAGTTGGCAATTTAAGTTTGAGTTAATTTAAATAAATTGGTTTAAATTTGTCGAGACTGGAATTTTGTATTGATCAATCGTTGGAAAGCTTTATAGTTTAAAAAATTAATGTTTATTGTGCAAATAAAATGCAACATATCGGCCGTAAAATTTAATAATATTAAATTTTGATAGATGTAACTGATATTCTTGTCAGGGTAAGTAAATTTTATAATACGAAAATAATATTATTCAATATTGAAGTTAAACTCGCATCATAAAATCTAAGCTTTAACGAAGAACGGGTCACAAGAAGAGGGCTGGAAATTAATGGTGTTAATATAAACAAACCAATATCGATGCAGATATGATTTTGTAAACATTCTGTTTGGGACTTCACGAACCATTCGGGTGTTGGCTATATTATTTTATGCTGTAGGTAGAATAGGAAATAAAGGCCAAAATCGCTTATAATGTCTTTTTCATACCAGCTCGAGTTACGTTGCGTTGGTCCCCAGTTTCTTTTATAGGGTTATCATTATTAAATAGAACAAAGTCGTGTTAAGTACTCTAACGAAAGTGTTGTGATCTGTTTTGTGGAAGTTAAAGAATAAGATCAGCAATAGTCTAGGTGAGTTTATCTCACGGGGTAACCAATTTATATTATTTGTGGATTTGTTTATTATAACTGTTGTCTTTTATTTTACTCTCTTAACTGGTAAATAGGTTTACACCTATATATATTAAATAACACATAAAACAAATAACATATTTCTGTAGTACGTCGCGAGTTGACCCTTCGTACTAAACTAGTTGAAAGGAGTGGATACTTTGCGAGTTGACCCTTAGTATCTTAGTGAAGGCCTATATATTATACACTGTTATCATGATAATACTCCAGACTAGTAATGTTGCGTTCTTGGAGAGGTATTTTGCGAGTTGACCCTTAATACCAACGACCCAAGAAATGCTTGACTTTTGTTGTAGGTTAATGTGTTGTTTGTACAATTATAAAGTATATCATTTTATTTATTGGGTTTTAAAGATATGTGAACTATGGATTACGCTAGATTGACATATCGTACTTTTGGAGAGGTGAAACATATACCTAGGACCCGAAAGATTGTTTTGATATGTGATTTGGTAGGGTTCATGTGTTTATATAACACTAACTGTCTTGTTTGTGTTGGCAACATGTTATTATCAAAATTCCGTATTATTCTAAACTTATGATTTTAATTTCATAATTTGTAAATTGGTTACTCAGGTATTCTTTTCTATTTATTTCCAGGTGTGTCATCTCGAGCGCTTTTCCTGACAGACGCTAAATTTTTAATTTAATGTTAAAGTAGAAATAGTAAGTTTACTCTCCGTATATTTTTCTTAGATTGTTTTATTTTTATGTTTCTTTTTATTTTCTATTTTTATTTCTTTTATTAATTTTTTTTTATGAGGTTATTGCTCGGAATGTTTATTTTACCTCTTACAATTATTCAGAAGTGGGATTACCACAAGAATTACCACAAGGATTACCACAAAATAATAATAATAGTAATAATAAATATATAAATTCAAGTTATTTAAAGGCATCAAATTTAATTTAAATTCTTTTCCCTCTTAATCGAGATGACACATTTAAATAGAACCGATTGTAATTATTCCTTTATTTTTATTAAGAAACTGTGAACAATGAGTACTCGGCGTGGACGTAAACGACAGCAGGCAAACATAGTCATTTTAAAGGCAATAACAAACATTTTAAAAATGCTGCCACTTAATTTATAATATAATTTGTTTTACGTCAAACCAGTGTCAAGAAAGAAATCGCAACCAGAACAAAAATGCTGAAAAACGTTGTCAGTTTTACAGACATGTTGGACATTTGGAGGAACAATGTTTCCTTAAAAACAGATCTGTAAAAGCAAAGCAAACCATCTGACTATTAACAAATACGCCAAATCAAAAATTTTACAAAAACATTTTTATTAACGGAACGCCGTCTTTAGCATATGTAGATTTAGGAAGTTCTTGCACAACAATTCAATCACAAGAAGCCTTAAGGCTAACCTTAAATGTAGACACTACCAATAATATCACTCTGCATGGTTATGGAAATGGGCGTACTGTTACATTAGAAACAACATCATTTAAAATAAAAGTAGATGAAGTGGAAGCAAATATATCAGCCTATGTGGTTCCGAATGCAGTACAGACAGCACCAATTTTATTAGGTAGAAATTTCACTGAAATGCCGAATATACTTATCATTAAGGATGATGTTACGTTAAAGTTCCTTCACAACAATTCGACAGAACTTAGTAGTATAGAAGTCGAACCAAACAATTGTAAGGTTGTACTACGTATTTTAGAGAACACTACATTGTTGCCAAATCATTGGGGCAATATACCAGTTTACAGTGATTTATATGAAGGTGACCTTTATATTGCCGCTAGTGTACGACTACAAGAAGGTCAAGAATATTGTATTCCCTATACCGTAGTAACAATAAAGAAGAGTGAACCTACCATAGTACCATGTATAGGTTTAGCAGATAAGGACATAGAATTTAGGAAAAATAGGATAGTCGTTAGAGCTTTTAAGTGTATAGAAGAGCGGGATTCGGAAGAATTTGTCAGAAAAATACATGAAGGTGTTGATGAGCCTTTACCTGAAGAGGAAATAATGACTGGGCCTGTCACTACCAAAGACAAACAGAAATTAATCAACATATTAAATAAATATAGAGATTGTCTTGCATTAGCAACTAAAGAACTTGGATGTTCAAAAACTGCCGAAATGGTAATTAGGCTACGTGAAGACAAACCATTTTCATACAGGCCTTATCGTATGGCAAGAGCAGAGCAGAACTTGGTTAAAGGGATCGTCGATGAACTGTTGGAGAGTCAGATTATCCGAGAGTCAGATTCAGAGTATTCATCACCCGTTCTCTTGGTCAAAAAGAAAAATGGCGAGCAAAGATTGTGCATTGATTATCGTAAATTGAACACTCTTTGTATAAAGGATAGCCACCCATTACCACGTATAGATGACCAGATTGACAAATTGCAAGCTGGAAATTACTTTATTAGTCTCGACTTAAAATCAGGCTATCATCAAGTACGTCTAGAAGAAACATCGAAACACTACACTGCTTTTGTCACACCGGAAGGACAATACGAATACAACAGAGTTCCTTTTGGGTTAAGCAATGCGCCAAGGGTTTTCCAGAGATTAATGACACGAATACTCAGACCGATACGAGCAAATTCTGCACTTTATTTAGATGATGTACTTTTGTTTGGACCAACGGTAGATGATGTTTTACAGGTTCTTAAAGAAGCATTAGAAATTCTTAGACAAGAAGGCTTAACATTAAATCTTAAAAAATGTAACTTTTTAAAAACATCCGTCACATACCTTGGTTACGAAATTGAACAAGGAACAGTAAAACCTGGACTTGAAAAGATCAAAGCAGTCGAACAGTTTCCCACACCCAAAACAATCCACCAAATACGACAGTTTATTGGGCTCACTGGCTACTTTCGCCATTTTGTAAAAGACTACGCCATTATTACAAAGCCTTTAACAACTTTAATACGAAAGAATGTGACTTGGGTATGGGGAGAAAAACAAGAAAAAGCTTTCCGACAGTTACAAGAGATTCTAGTCACTCGACCAGTCTTAAGTATATTTAATCCAGAAGCTACAACTGAACTACACACCGACGCAAGCCAAATTGGATTGGCTGGAATATTGTTTCAAAAGCAGAAAGATGAACGTCTACACCCCATAGCGTATTACAGTCGTCAAACATCAGAAGTGGAGCAGAAATACCACTCATTTGAATTGGAGACTCTAGCTGTTGTCGAAAGCCTTAGAAAATTTCGAAGCTATCTACTTGGGATTTCTTTTACTGTTGTCACAGATTGTAATTCCCTTAAAGCTGCAAGCAAGAAAAAGCGAATAGCAAGATGGTGGCTTGAGCTTCAAGAATTTACATTTGAAGTCCAATATCGCCCTGGACAACGTATGAGTCACGTTGACGCACTAAGTCGCAATCCAACAGCCAATATAGATAATAAAGAAGAGTGTGAGGTGATTTTGCATATTGAAGAAGCCGACTGGGTTCTGGCAGGACAACTAACTGACGAAAAGATAAAGGATATTCACAAGATACTCTTAAAAAGTCCAGAGATGGACACTGAAGAGAATGTATACAAAAACTATTGTTTGCGAGATGGGAGAATTTATAGAATTACAGCTCGAGGGATACTTTGGGTTGTTCCACGAGGAATGAGACAACGTATTTTAAAGGCAGCTCACGACGATTTTGGGCATTTCGGAGTAGAGAAAACGCTACACAGATTGTGTCAGAATTATTGGTTTCCACGTATGAAGAAATATGTAGAACACTATATATCTTGTTGTATACCATGTTTATATAATGAAAGAAACCATGGAAAAAAAAGAGGGATTTTTACACCCAATACCGAAAGGAGATGTACCATTAAATATTCTCCATGTGGATCATCTTGGACCTTTTCCAAAATCCAAAAAAAGCAACCAGTATTTAATTGTCGTAATAGATGCATTTACCAAATTTGTATTTCTCCGAGCCGCAAAAAGCACCCAAACCAAATATGTCATCGACTATTTTAAAGATATTTTCGCTACCTTTGGAGTTCCAAAGATCATAGTGTCTGATCAAGGGAACTCATTCACTTCCACAAAGTTCGAATCATTTTGCCGCCAAAACAACATACGACACGTGCTAAACGCTGTAGCTACTCCCAGGGCAAATGGCCAAGTGGAACGTCTAAATAGTACGATCCTTGGTGCGTTACTACGTCAATAGCTGAGGAAGAATTATGGGATGAGCAAATACGTTCAATGCAATTCGCCATAAATAATGTGATAAATAAAAGTACTGGCAAAACACCTAGTCAACTTCTTTTTGGTTTCACTCCACGAAGTAATTCATTGGATACCATTCTTAAAGATGAAATCAGTACCATTGCTACATTATTTGAAGACCTTATTGGAGAGCGAGAACAAGCCGCAAATAAAATTAAGGCTGCACAAGTTGGACAGAAGAAAAATTTTGATAAGAAGAGAAAAAAACCAAAAATTTACAAGGAGGGAGATTTAGTAGTCATTCTAAAACAAGTTACATCCACTGGAACTAGTCGAAAACTGAATGCTCCCTACAGCGGTCCAATGATAGTTAAAGCTGTTTTACCAAACGATCGATACGTTGTCAAAGATATGGAAAAATCTTATCGCACAAGAAAAGCATCGAACTATGAAAGGACTGTAGCCGTCGATCGCATGCGTCCCTGGTGCCCGTCAGGAGGTATTTCAGATACTACCGACAACGAAAGTGGGGAGGACGGAGTCGTACTGACTTCTGACAGTGATTCTACAAGAGCCTAATATATCTCGGGGCGAGATATTTGCAGGATGGCCGAACTGTCAGGGTAAGTAAATTTTATAATACGAAAATAATATTATTCAATATTGAAGTTAAACTCGCATCATAAAATCTAAGCTTTAACGAAGAACGGGTCACAAGAAGAGGGCTGGAAATTAATGGTGTTAATATAAACAAACCAATATCGATGCAGATATGATTTTGTAAACATTCTGTTTGGGACTTCACGAACCATTCGGGTGTTGGCTATATTATTTTATGCTGTAGGTAGAATAGGAAATAAAGGCCAAAATCGCTTATAATGTCTTTTTCATACCAGCTCGAGTTACGTTGCGTTGGTCCCCAGTTTCTTTTATAGGGTTATCATTATTAAATAGAACAAAGTCGTGTTAAGTACTCTAACGAAAGTGTTGTGATCTGTTTTGTGGAAGTTAAAGAATAAGATCAGCAATAGTCTAGGTGAGTTTATCTCACGGGGTAACCAATTTATATTATTTGTGGATTTGTTTATTATAACTGTTGTCTTTTATTTTACTCTCTTAACTGGTAAATAGGTTTACACCTATATATATTAAATAACACATAAAACAAATAACATATTTCTGTAGTACGTCGCGAGTTGACCCTTCGTACTAAACTAGTTGAAAGGAGTGGATACTTTGCGAGTTGACCCTTAGTATCTTAGTGAAGGCCTATATATTATACACTGTTATCATGATAATACTCCAGACTAGTAATGTTGCGTTCTTGGAGAGGTATTTTGCGAGTTGACCCTTAATACCAACGACCCAAGAAATGCTTGACTTTTGTTGTAGGTTAATGTGTTGTTTGTACAATTATAAAGTATATCATTTTATTTATTGGGGTTTAAAGATATGTGAACTATGGATTACGCTAGATTGACATATCGTACTTTTGGAGAGGTGAAACATATACCTAGGACCCGAAAGATTGTTTTGATATGTGATTTGGTAGGGTTCATGTGTTTATATAACACTAACTGTCTTGTTTGTGTTGGCAACATGTTATTATCAAAATTCCGTATTATTCTAAACTTATGATTTTAATTTCATAATTTGTAAATTGGTTACTCAGGTATTCTTTTCTATTTATTTCCAGGTGTGTCATCTCGAGCGCTTTTCCTGACAGACGCTAAATTTTTAATTTAATATTAAAGTAGAAATAGTAAGTTTACTCTCCGTATATTTTTCTTAGATTGTTTTATTTTTATGTTTCTTTTTATTTTCTATTTTTATTTCTTTTATTAATTTTTTTTTATGAGGTTATTGCTCGGAATGTTTATTTTACCTCTTACAATTATTCAGAAGTGGGATTACCACAAGAATTACCACAAGGATTACCACAAAATAATAATAATAGTAATAATAAATATATAAATTCAAGTTATTTAAAGGCATCAAATTTAATTTAAATTCTTTTCCCTCTTAATCGAGATGACACATTTAAATAGAACCGATTGTAATTATTCCTTTATTTTTATTAAGAAACTGTGAACAATGAGTACTCGGCGTGGACGTAAACGACAGCAGGCAAACATAGTCATTTTAAAGGCAATAACAAACATTTTAAAAATGCTGCCACTTAATTTATAATATAATTTGTTTTACGTCAAACCAGTGTCAAGAAAGAAATCGCAACCAGAACAAAAATGCTGAAAAACGTTGTCAGTTTTACAGACATGTTGGACATTTGGAGGAACAATGTTTCCTTAAAAACAGATCTGTAAAAGCAAAGCAAACCATCTGACTATTAACAAATACGCCAAATCAAAAATTTTACAAAAACATTTTTATTAACGGAACGCCGTCTTTAGCATATGTAGATTTAGGAAGTTCTTGCACAACAATTCAATCACAAGAAGCCTTAAGGCTAACCTTAAATGTAGACACTACCAATAATATCACTCTGCATGGTTATGGAAATGGGCGTACTGTTACATTAGAAACAACATCATTTAAAATAAAAGTAGATGAAGTGGAAGCAAATATATCAGCCTATGTGGTTCCGAATGCAGTACAGACAGCACCAATTTTATTAGGTAGAAATTTCACTGAAATGCCGAATATACTTATCATTAAGGATGATGTTACGTTAAAGTTCCTTCACAACAATTCGACAGAACTTAGTAGTACAGAAGTCGAACCAAACAATTGTAAGGTTGTACTACGTATTTTAGAGAACACTACATTGTTGCCAAATCATTGGGGCAATATACCAGTTTACAGTGATTTATATGAAGGTGACCTTTATATTGCCGCTAGTGTACGACTACAAGAAGGTCAAGAATATTGTATTCCCTATACCGTAGTAACAATAAAGAAGAGTGAACCTACCATAGTACCATGTATAGGTTTAGCAGATAAGGACATAGAATTTAGGAAAAATAGGATAGTCGTTAGAGCTTTTAAGTGTATAGAAGAGCGGGATTCGGAAGAATTTGTCAGAAAAATACATGAAGGTGTTGATGAGCCTTTACCTGAAGAGGAAATAATGACTGGGCCTGTCACTACCAAAGACAAACAGAAATTAATCAACATATTAAATAAATATAGAGATTGTCTTGCATTAGCAACTAAAGAACTTGGATGTTCAAAAACTGCCGAAATGGTAATTAGGCTACGTGAAGACAAACCATTTTCATACAGGCCTTATCGTATGGCAAGAGCAGAGCAGAACTTGGTTAAAGGGATCGTCGATGAACTGTTGGAGAGTCAGATTATCCGAGAGTCAGATTCAGAGTATTCATCACCCGTTCTCTTGGTCAAAAAGAAAAATGGCGAGCAAAGATTGTGCATTGATTATCGTAAATTGAACACTCTTTGTATAAAGGATAGCCACCCATTACCACGTATAGATGACCAGATTGACAAATTGCAAGCTGGAAATTACTTTATTAGTCTCGACTTAAAATCAGGCTATCATCAAGTACGTCTAGAAGAAACATCGAAACACTACACTGCTTTTGTCACACCGGAAGGACAATACGAATACAACAGAGTTCCTTTTGGGTTAAGCAATGCGCCAAGGGTTTTCCAGAGATTAATGACACGAATACTCAGACCGATACGGGCAAATTCTGCACTTTATTTAGATGATGTACTTTTGTTTGGACCAACGGTAGATGATGTTTTACAGGTTCTTAAAGAAGCATTAGAAATTCTTAGACAAGAAGGCTTAACATTAAATCTTAAAAAATGTAACTTTTTAAAAACATCCGTCACATACCTTGGTTACTTTGCGAGTTGACCCTTAGTATCTTAGTGAAGGCCTATATATTATACACTGTTATCATGATAATACTCCAGACTAGTAATGTTGCGTTCTTGGAGAGGTATTTTGCGAGTTGACCCTTAATACCAACGACCCAAGAAATGCTTGACTTTTGTTGTAGGTTAATGTGTTGTTTGTACAATTATAAAGTATATCATTTTATTTATTGGGTTTTAAAGATATGTGAACTATGGATTACGCTAGATTGACATATCGTACTTTTGGAGAGGTGAAACATATACCTAGGACCCGAAAGATTGTTTTGATATGTGATTTGGTAGGGTTCATGTGTTTATATAACACTAACTGTCTTGTTTGTGTTGGCAATCATGTTATTATCAAAATTCCGTATTATTCTAAACTTATGATTTTAATTTCATAATTTGTAAATTGGTTACTCAGGTATTCTTTTCTATTTATTTCCAGGTGTGTCATCTCGAGCGCTTTTCCTGACAGACGCTAAATTTTTAATTTAATGTTAAAGTAGAAATAGTAAGTTTACTCTCCGTATATTTTTCTTAGATTGTTTTATTTTTATGTTTCTTTTTATTTTCTATTTTTATTTCTTTTATTAATTTTTTTTTATGAGGTTATTGCTCGAAATGTTTATTTTACCTCTTACATTCTCAATCAGATTTCACGTCATTACTCGACCTTAGTTCTAGATATATAGAGAAAATACAGACAATGGTATATGAAATGCATCTAAAAAGTCATCTAGAATCATTCGTTTCGATAAAATTGAGTTTATAATATTTCCCTCAATATATTCCCTTTATTCTCCAATTTTCGACGGTAATAAAACATACGTGAAAATATTATTGTTATACAGAAGAATGCAAAACATTATTTTTGTTCAATTTCTATAAAACACCCTTGGAACTATTGAGGCAAGACAGTATGTTCATTCTTTTATTTTTAGTTACCCAGAAGACGAATAATAACCAATGCAGTTGAATATCGTTTTCTTTGGCTCCAAGTTCTCCGCCAACGAACAGTTGCTGCCACAGCGTTACCTAAGAGATTCGCAGATACCCATGGTAACATTGCTTCATCCGATAGAATAAAATTTAATATCTCGTGTGCCAGCTACAGGCCCACTCGTGCAACTGTTACACGCAGATCATCAAGGGCAGACATTGCCATTTGCTCGAGCTCATGAAGGTTGGGGAATAGAAAATTGGCGATGCGCTCTCTTCACAAATGAATCACGTTTTAGAAATTAAGTATCTGACTGACGCCAAAGAGTGCATAAAATATGGGGAAAATGAAAATACCCAATATTGCAGTTCTCCTGGTACATCATTTGCCTGTGTAAGGGTAGGTACATAAAGAAATGCTTGGAAGACTATGTTATATGAATGTTGCATAATAATGATCAACCGCACCTAGGCTTTATAAAGAAGTGTTTCGCTATTCTCTTCACCAAATATGAGCGACGTATCGTCAGCATTTAATACAGTGTACTCGTCAGGTACATCAGGTAGTTCGTTCGTATATACGATATATAGAAGAGGCCCCAAGATTGATCCCTGAAGAACTCCCCTAGTGACAACTATCTCCTGTGACTTGTATAAAGCACCGCACTCATCGCATTCCACTACTTGCTGCACTTGATCTTTCGAATATGACTTAATCAAGCGCAGAGTCGCATCACGCACCCCATACATCCCATATACTGTTCGGTTGACACTAATATTCAGTTACTAACCTGGGCTAATGTAGGCAGAGGAGTTAGGCAGCATAATAGTGAGTTCCAAACTCCCACTTACTGTGGGAATTCGGCTGAGCGCGCACTACGATTTTTAATCGCGTGATTTCAGAAAGAACGATTTACGGTGCGTCCAGACATAACAAACGAACACGAGCAAACAGCGAATATGAAACGAGCACCAACGATCACAAAGAAACATTGTAGTGAGAAAAGACCTTTTCAGTTCTATACGTTGTGTGTAAGTATTTTTGGGGCTTGTATTTAAAAACTACAAAACAAGCACTACATATTATGTAGCTGCCAACGATCAAACACTGAGAATTACTCAACCTATGGCACTCACTATTAGGACGCCTATAGATCGTAAATTAATCGTCAGCAACTATTTTAAACCTTCTGTATTCTTCGAGAATCCAACCTAGTAAGACATAATATATACTCACACAGTGGTCGAAAGATGAAAGATTCATATAAAAACGTTAAATAGTAAACCTGCTGATGAAAAATAAGTCTTAGAGATGTGCAGGTTCATTATCAATTATCAACCCTGACGATGTCACTACCCAACCGTAATCTCATGGTTTGATATGCAACCATTCTTTGATAGATAGTCATTGTCCATTATAAGTACATATGTTTTACTAGCATTTAGTTTAAGACCATGATCCCGTGCAATTTTCAGCATTGCCTGTAAATCCTTGCTAATATTGTTAACTGCAGTATTTACTTCCAATAGCGGAAAAGAGAAATACGATTAGGCATCATCGACATACAAATTATATTCACAACAGTAGGGACAATGATAAAAAGTAAAAAATATATACATCGTATACAGTAAGAGTGAACCAGGTATGCTACTCGAAGATACATGTCGTGCCACGTGACACTTGTTGAAATCTACCTAACCAGTATAAACTTAAAAAAAACAGAGATGTAATAGGGAAGTAAGAATCTCATGGTTCAATAGAATAAATGCCTTAACCTGAACTAACCTGAACCCAAACATCATCCGTATCCAAGAATTAAAGAATATCTTTATTAATCAAAGCCAGCGCTGTAGCACATAGATGAATAAAACCACACCCAGATTGTTGAGATAAAACAACTTAAAATTGTTCTGTGTGAGTCTTTGCGAATAGAGCAGATAACATCTTTATTTTATCATACGTAAAACCACAAGAGCTTTTTTTTAATCGGATAAACTTTTATTTTTTATGAAAACTAGATTGCTTAGAAATTTAACGAGAAGAAACGAAATGATAAAAACGCGACAGCGAAGCTGGAGGGTTTTTTATCTATTAGCGTTTGTTCTAGTTAAAATTTCTAAAAAGTGATCTAGTTTGAGTTTAAAAAATAAAAGTTTATCCAATTTAAAAAAAAAGATCGAGTGATTTTAAGCTAGAGAAATTCACGAATTTTGGCATGAATAAATACTAAAAAAAAATAATACTTCACCAAAAAAATGCAAACAGCATCAAATTAATTTGTAATATGTCAGGTTGCCGAGCAATGAAAAAGAAAAGCTACTTGATTTTGAGCTGGAGAGGTTTTTACCATTTAATTTTTAGCTGGAGAGGGTTTTATCGCGATAAAAAAGGATGCACCTTTTTTATCGATGTCAAAGTGATAAAAATGCATATGTCAAATGGACATTTTATTGTAGGAGTGAATTTATCATATAAAAATAATGAAATTCAATCGACAAAACACATTTATTTTTTTCATGTTGAAATTGGTAAGAGACTGGACTGGAGGGCGCATGTGAGGAATGTTGCAGTAAGTGTGTCTAGGTATTCTTAGGCATTGAGAATAATAACTGAGCAGCACTGATGCTGCAATATCCGCCTAGCATGCCTTTATTCTTCATAATTTCAGAGGTGGAGAGAATTTCTATACTGCAGAAGAGGTGTATTAGGTCTATTTATGGTATGAACCGGCTTGAAAGTTGAAGACAGTTATTATTAGTAAGAGATTACTGACGCTAGTTATATTACATTGTTTTTATATTTGTGTAAAATAATGGGGACTTGTTTGAGAATGCTACATTCACAGTTATTTGCCTGGGAATAAAGCAAATTTACTTACAGAAAAATGTAACTTACAAAATATATTTACATACAATACATACAAAAAAGTGTAACGTACTCGGTAATAAAAATATTTAACAGTTTTACAGACAGTCTAAGAAACCTCTCCCATAGCCAAGTCAAGACGGTAGTATTCTAATACTTAACTAAAAATGCATATTGCTATGTGCAGGATTATTTTAAAAACTCTGACAAGTCTGATTTGCTTTAATTCGGATTGTGTTTCTTTTTTGTTCGTATTGGTTAATATCTGTGATATAAGAAAGTGTGATATCTGGTACAAGTATACTTTTGTAAAAATTGATTACAAGATTATTACTGAATGTTGTGGAATAAAATATATTCATAGTTCTAGAGTAATTGTCAACTATTCTCTAAAAGAGACAAAGGATAAAGTATTAGATTGCCTTGATGGAAACACTAACACTTACTTGTGTGTTAAAAGGCCTCGCGGCGACGTTATGCCCGGTTCCAATAGCGCCAATATTTTCCCGTTTGTTTGCGGCCAGCGATGTTTGAGTTACGGGACTTACGTTGTTAATAACTGGAGATGGTTTTGGAAATGTTCCCGTGGGCACAACTGACGGCTTCCACGTTGAACCGCCTCTAAAAAAAAACAGTAAAATATGCACTATATATTTTAACATCACATCACATTGCATTGGGCAAAGGACCAATTTAGAAGGTCAAGGTCGTATTGAACTAGATTAGAGCTATATTTGTTTATTGGCCGTGGATCAAATAGTACCAAAATATACAGGGTGTTATGGAACTTATGTCATGTATTAAATTGGTGGCTTCTGGGGTCAGAAGACTTTATCGGACGCCTCTTTAATTTTGCAAAAAATGCTAAATTCAGACCACCACCACCGCATTTGATATAATGAAGCTTGCTTTACTTAAAAATATCTGTGGAAAAAAAACTACTTTACAAATATATTATTTATCCATCATTTTGGATTTTTATGGTCCGGCAGCAAAATTTCTATTACGTTTGCATAAAGTGGTTCAAAATTAAATAAAAGTTTACTAATTGACAATTATTCAACTCATAGGTACATAATAATAAAGTCTAAGTCAAAATCTGAATAATGCTAATTCCCAAGTAACTTATATGACTTTAGTAAATATTTTAACTTAATTTAAGAACTATTAATTTCATCTGTTTAAGGATTCAGCTGTGTCGATATACTATAAAATGTTCCACCAACATAAGGTCAATAATTTACAAACTATAGAATATCAGTTTTTGCATAATAATATATGGATCTTAATCTAGGTGCACCTTTAGCAAATTATTAGATTTTAATTTAAATGTTTTTAAATATATACTTACAAATGTACAAATTTTAAATAAATCTAAAGACCGCACGGTATTAAGTACTTTAGAAGGCTGCGAGATGTCGCTTTTAGCTTAATTTAACTAATAATTTTCTACAATTCGAATCATATTCGTTGGTATTGTGAATAATGTTATTAAATAAACCTAAACACCACCCGGTAATTAGTACTTTAGAATGCTGTGAGATGTCGTTTCTAGCTTCGTTTCACCGATATAAACTAACCTAAACTATGGAAATAAATGAGCAATGAGTTAATGAGAGTAGTTGTGAGTTGTGATTGCCCACGATAAAATGTTAAGAAGAAGAAATCAAAGTTATGTTTACGAAAAATTGTTCTGATTTAATTACTACATGAAAACTGTAGGGTCGATCCGAATCCCCCGGCAATAGATAAGCAATGTATAAAGGTGCAGTTTGACATATTATTTATTGATTTAATGAAACGAAAAAAATCTAAATACCTAATATAAATTTTTAAATATTACTAACCAGTGGCGGCTCGCGAGTTGGTAGGCTGGGTCGGCAGTTTGATACATAAAATTAAAATAGTATAGAGTTATGTGGTTCATCGCAGAATTTGTTTTTTCAGATTTTTAATTTTTTTTTTTTTTTTTTAATATATATTTTTATTTAAACTACTCGCTAACAAAAAATTAACTATATACTACGAGTAGAATTTGGAGTTTTTTTAAACCTGTCTGTAAATTAATTCTATACGGCGAGTTTTTTATGTGGCAAAATGGGTAATTTATATTTTTTTTCTATTGACAATAATTATCGTGATAAACTTGACAGTCGTTCATGGTTAACTGCATTACTAGAATAGGTTTTATCGCGCTTTAGACACGAATATCCTTATTTGACACAGATGACAATAAATTGAATAGGATATCTTTTTACCTTAGTTATAACTTGGTTTTCCATGTCATTGCGTGTGTTACTCTCAATAGTTTTGGAATGTTCAAACAAGATAATATAATATTTAAATTTTAAAATAATAACCCCAAGCGCAAAAAATCGAAAGTTTTGTTTTTCAACAGATAACACGTACTCTGGCACATTTTATACTAATTAAGCCCATTTCTTTAAATAATAATCACGAAAACTTCCAAAACGACAGGTTGATAAAATATCTTTCCACCTAAATAATGAGTTTGTGTTGCTACCTATCTTAAAGCTATAAATCTATACGGCAGGAACGGCCAGGCGTCTCTGGGTTACAAGGGCGATTTGAAAAGTGGAGCGGGTATTTGCTAACAGTTTGCGAGTTATTAAAAGTGTAAATTGATGTAGATAAATAATATAATAATCCACTGTATGTTGTCTGCTTGACACTAAGTCAGCACTTTCGACCGCGGCGCCCCTAAAAAGCCGCCACTATTACTTTATTTATATGTATAATGTTGTTCTGTATACAGGGTGGTCCAACGAAAACTTAACACCTCGATTTTCCTGCTTTAAAATGAAAATGTGGAAAATCGCTCGGACCCGTCGATTTCTGATTCGAGGGGGAATAACTTTCCCGCTTTTCTTGTCTCCGTAACTTCAACCCCCTAACGGGAGTGAGCACAACCCCCTGATTTTGAATAGGGATGAGAGGTTTTGCGATACCTCATTTTGAAGATCTTATCGAGTACTATCTGATAGTGGAAGACTACTTACTTTTGTGATTAGTTTATTAAATGCTGAAAATGGCCACCATTCACTTGCATGCAGTAAAGAACGCTGGTGTATGAGTAGGGAATGTAGAATTTACCTCGAGGATATTACTCTTATCAGATGCATTTGAATTATTTATTTATTTGTTAATTTTTTTGTTTAAAAAACTAGACGGACCATGTTTTTGATTTAACTTAGTCTATCGCGAATTTTTAAGAACGTTAAAACTGTGTCAAAGCGATTGTAACTTTGTAGTAGAATTAAAATGGTGTATTCCATAGAAGAAAGGGTGGAAATGATAAAATTATTTTTTAGAAATAACGACTCTGCGCGAGTAACAGCGGCTTTATTTAATGAACGACATTCTGCAAAAAATGTATCCGCTGCTTACGTTGTGCAACTGGTTGCCAAATTTGACGCTACTGGTTCAGTCGGAAACAAAAAGAGGGTGTATGAAAGAGACGAAGCGAGGGAAGTGGCTGTCTTAGGTCAAGTAGCAATGGATTCGACCCTTAGTACTAGGAGATTGTCCGATGTATCTGGTGTTTCACGCACAACAATCATGAGAATCCTTAAACAACATAAGTTCCATCCTTCTGGTTCAGGAACTGAATGAGGATGATTTCGATCGCCGACTCCAGTTCTGTGAAGTGGTCAGTGGAATTCTTAACAATAATCCTAACTACATGTTCAATATCTGTTTCTCGGATGAGTGTTCATTTTACCTTAATGGCATTATAAACAGGCATAACTGTCGGTATTGGTCAGATAAAAATCCAAGATTATTTCGTGAAGTGCATACTCAGCATCCCGAAAAGTTAAATGTTTGGGCGGGTATTTATGGAAATCACATAATTGGCCCTTTTTTATACCCGGTATTCTCACTGGCCAAATAAATGTAGAACTATTAGAGAACGCTATTTATCCAGCCCTCGTTTAAGTATTGGAGAATGAAGAAGACCATGTAACGATCATTTTTCAACAAGATGGCGCACCACCTCATTTCCCTCAACCTGTGCGTCAGTTCTTAGATAAAAATTTTGCTCAGGCCTGGATTGGAAGAAGGGGACATATTAAGTGGCCACCCAGATCACCTGATCTGGCTCCACTGGACTTTTTTCTATGGGATCACCTGAAATCTAAGATTTACGCTACCCAACCACTGGATGATTTGCGAATTCGGATCATTAATGAATGCCGTCAAATTACACCAGAAATGTGGAGTAATGTACGTGAACGTTTTGAGCAAAATTTATTTTACTGCATGAAAGTGAATGGTGGCCATTTTCGGCATTTAGTAAACTAATCACAAAAGTAAGTAGTCTTTCACTATTTTAGCTGTCATTTCGTTAAATATAAAAATTTTGAAGCGAAATTTTAGGGTCAGATAGTACTCGATAAGATCTTCGAAATGAGGTATCACAACACCCCTCATCCCGATTCAAAATCAGGGGGTTGTTCTCACCCCCGTTAGGGGGTTGAAGTTACGGAGACAAAAAAAGCGGAAAAGTTATTCCCCCTCGAATCAGAAATCGACGGGTCCGAGCGATTTTCCACATTTTCATTCTAACGCAGGAAAATCGAGGTGTTAAGTTTTCGTTGGACCACCCTGTATAATTCTGTTTCGCTATCACTATCCTTATCTAAATTAATTACAATCGGTTTAGTTATATAACTTAGAGTAGCATAGCATGTTTCCTACCCGGGGGAATATTATCTGAATTAATTTTATTTTAGTAATTCTGCAACACTTCAACCTTAAAGTCGAAGAAGTGTTTTCTAACCTAAGCTTTGATTTTAATTGGTGCCCCATGTACTCTATGGGACTAACAGTACAATTACAGGGTGCATACCATAGCACTGTATGTCTCATTTCTTCTGCCAATGTATCGCAAACATAATATACTTTTGTTCTTAATCAGAATGTCGTTAAAACGTGCCTATGTTTTTTTGTATGCATGTAAAATATTTCCGCATTACAGCAATGCCTACCATCGGTAAATAAATTTATGTTCAAGATTAAAACTATTACTATTTAGGTAAGTTTAGGTTAGTATTTGATATTTTATTCTGTGACTGGCATGTTCGTGCCAGAAACCTGGCTACTCTCTAGTGTACGTTAATTTTGGAAATATTTGCTGGTTATTGTGCAACATTCATAAAGATCATTAAGTGATTACAATTATTTATTTATAGATATAATGTATAACATATTATGTTCATCTATTATACGGAATCCTGCATCTCACCTCCCGCTTTCTATAGGTTAATTATTAATTAAGTTAAGATTTTGATATTTTGCGGACTTTACCTGTATTCCAGGGCGCATTTTAGAAAAATATTTTTTATTTAATCAATGACTTTATCATAATATATTTTTTTAGATTACATGTCATATATTTTATTGCTTATTTGCGCGACTCTTTTAGTTACCTGCATATACCTCGACAATTTTATTGTAATCGGATCAGTGACATCAGCGAAAAAACTAAAAAAACACAAGCTGTTTTACACCACCCGTTATAAAATTAATGAAAACCTATATCCCGTTACTAAATGAATATAAGTATATGACATATTTCATGAAATATGTTTGGAACTTTATGCAGAATCCAAAAAAATATTATAAAATAGGGGTATCCATTTAAAAAAATTAAGTAAACCGTCACAACTTGTTTTTGGGACAACATGTACATAAAGTAAGCTTAAAAAAATGCACAACAAAAATAAAAAATTGATGGATCCGAAAGTTTTTTCGAAAAAATAACACATGAATTTTAAATGAATTTGTTCCAACCTTTACGTTCTCACTGTATATGTCATGCAATATAAAAAAATATATCATCATGATGACACACTTTTTTGGAAAATCCTGTATAATCAAAAATATTTTGCTGGTATGCGCCCTAGGATACAGTTAATGTCAGCAAAATATCAAAATCCTAACAAAATTAATACATAAGCTATAACAGGAAGGTGAGATGCAGAACCCTGTATATTGGGCTCCTTGGAATACTCTCATCTAATTGGGTTTTGTACGGAGTGATCAGTAAGCTTTTTCAGAAATATTTATTATATTATTTAACAGAGTTAAAAAATCTATAAATACTATAATAATAATTATTATTATGTAATAAGCAAATTATATTTTTATTAAATAATTAGGTTCCATCAAAAAAATATTCTTAATAAATAGAGAGATGCCACATATTTCTAAGAAGTAAAAAATTTACTTACCTTTGGATTACCATATCAAAATTAGATCCAGACCGCACTATAACGTCTTGTGCTTCTTTGTGCAATAAATTATATACATCCACATTATTTATTTTAATAACTGCATCGCCAGCAATTAGACCAGCACGTTCTGCGGGTGATCCACCATTTACCTGAAAACAAAAAGAAATAACTGAGTGATCAATTTTTTTTCTAGATAAATATAAATAATTTTTTATTTGGTTCAAATCGCTAACTACAAAAATGAGAGAAAATATTTATTTAATTCAAATGATATCACCTAACTTCTATGAAATATTTTGATAAGTTCAAATATGAATTGAAACAATGTAGGTTTTGTTTTATATTACGTATTTACAGTAAGTACGGCTTTATTTATTTAAGTGATTTGTTTTAAACAATTTTAGTTATTGCTGTTAGGTAAGTTAATTCTTTCGATTATTATTACGATCGTGTAGCTCTCTTTCGTCTCAATTTAAAAATTAAACATTACTGTACAAACAATAATTTTAAATGTAAATCTTATACGTTTTCAAAATACCATTAAAATATTAAAATTTTGGATGAGTTAAATTTTATCATCTGAAATTTCCTAAACCTCACCTAACAAGCAGGCGCACCGGAAGAACTGTTGTGTGTGTTTAAAACTCAACACAGATAAAATTCCATTTTTTGTGGCTTTTCAGGGGCGACCCAGTGTCAAATAGACAACAGACAGTATATATTATTTATCTACATCAATTTTCATTCACCGTTCCACTTTTTAAATCGTCCCTGTACCCAGGACGTCATCGTGGATTACTCGTAAATGCACCACCATCCAATTAATTGTTTTACATTTCAAGTCGCCTTTGTAACCAGAACTAGGTCCGGTAAGCCTACCCTTCCTAGATTTTCAAAATTCCAGGCTTTAGGATAGGCAATCGAAATATTTGAAAATTTTACCTATCGTCAGAAACGGCAATATTGAATTTGTCGGTAAATTTAAAGTTTGTTCAAATCCGACCAAAAACCGTACCAGTTCAGCCCCCCGAATGGTCGCACAACTAATTTACCACTGCAGCAGTCGATTGCCAAGTTCAAAGTTTAATTAACAGACTGGAAAGGACCCTTTATACATAGAATAGCGGGTTGAAACAAACTTTTAAAAAGTTAGGTTAGTTAGTTAGTTATTGTTATTATTGGTTGGTTATTATTAGTGATTAAAGAGTGGTAACGCTACCACGGGACCGGTAATTTTGGTAATTTCACCTATCCTAAAGATATATTTAATATGATTGATATATGCTGATGACCTAAAATTATTTTCAACAATTTCTAGTGATGGTGATTGCTTGGATCTGCAACATAACTTGGATATTTTGAATGATTGGTGTGTAAAGAATAGATTGAACTTAAACGTTTCGAAATGTAATATTATGACCTATACTAATAAAAACACGATCATTCATTTCAACTATAACATAAATGGCGTCAATCTGCAACGACCTGAGGTGTTCAAAGATCTAGGAGTAACTTTTGATAAGGGACTGTCCTTTGTTCCTCATATCGAAGACACTGTGTCTGCCTCGTATAAATTACTTGGTTTTGTCTTGAGGGCCACAAGGGAGTTTCAGAGTGATGTTCCGTTAAAAACTTTATTTTTCTCTTTTGTTGTATCTAAATTGGAATACGCATCGGTGGTTTGGTCTCCCTATTATAAAGCACATATAGATAATATTGAATCCGTTCAGAGACGATTCGCGAAGGCTTTGTGGTTCAGATCGGATGGGGTCTACCCCTTTAGGGGCTTTCCACACGATCAACTGTTGCAGAGGTTTTTGCTCGTCAACCTGTCTGACAGGCGCAGATGTTTCGGCCAGTTGTTTTTATATAAGTTAATTAATAATCGACTAATCTGTGAAGAGCTACTACACAGACTAAACTTTAGAATTCCATCCCTGAACTCGCGGTATGCTGATACATTTTACCTACCTAACTTTCGAACAAATGTATTTAAATATGCGCCTCTCAATAGAATCTGTAGCTTGTACAATGAAAACATCACAACGTATGATATTTTCAACTGCAGCCCGGCCACGATCAAAAATCATTTTTACAGCCACCCTGTGTAGGTCTTCTGCCGCCATTTTTCTTTTTCTTTTTTGTTGATTGTTATTTCTATGTTACCTATTATTAACTTTAATGACATGTATATTGTGTAATGTAAGAATTTAGGTTAAATACATTAGTTATTAAGTTTATAATATTAAATTGTTTTGTACCTGTTTTGTAACTGGGAAACTGTAAAACAGTGTATTAAAATAAATAAATAAATAAATAAATAAATATATCCAGACTTAAGTAGAGTTTCGTATTCCGCCTTGGAGAAAGCACACGGGCTCCTCGCGGCATTTGGCGCGGTTTTAGTGGATTTTATGGTATTCAAGCCACGAAATAGTTGAAATATTCACGATATTGTATCCCGAAGGTGTATCTAATGTCATTGTTACACCTTAACGCTAGTTTCGTTTATCTGTTGTAAAAATCAGTTTCAAGTTCGGAGATACGATAAATTCTTGAAGTTTTAAGAATACAGTAGTATACCCCGATAGTATTGTTTGTTTAGTGATTTAATGTTAGTGATGAAAAATGTATAGCTGTTTTAATGCAGTAGGTAGTTACCATACTAAGTTGTAAAAGTAAAAAGCATTTGCTGTTACGCAGAAAGGATGTGAAGATAAGTAAATGAAATTCCAGAAGTAAATAGATAAAGTCTGTGCGTTTTAAGAAGTCCGCTAAGCCATAAAACCTCTTGAGCATTATGTCGGTGGCTCTCAAACAATAAATTATATTGAAGGTAATTTTGGATGTTGATGAATTACATTTTCTAAATAAAATAATTTAAAGTAAATAAAAAATTAGTTTAGGTAAAGAAAAATAATAATTTTTTAGCTTTTGTAGTATTCAGACAAATTAGTTTTACGAATTCTTTTTTATAAAGTTTTGGTTCTAAAAAGAACCGATTTTGTAGTCTTGCGACAGAACGTACCTACTTGTAGATAGGTACTACTAAAAGTAGTCTTCCTCTGCATTTGAAATTTCACCCATGCTTTTAGACTCATCAGAATCAACATCATCGTCATCATCATCATCATTCGTAATAATTAACGGTCTTACTTCAACACAACTACTTATTTAAATAAAGTAGAACATACCATCCCGCACTTCAGCAAATTTTAATTATTTCTTGGAAAATAGTAATTATTATGAAGATTTAATTATAATAATCCCAAAATAATGTCATTATCGGAAAAGTATATACCTGACAAAATCTTTAACATATTTAACCATCCCGCACTTGAGCAAATTTTAATTGGTTCTTGGAAAATAGCGATTATTATATAGATTTAACTATAATAATAGCAAAAAAATTTAATTATCTATTTAATTATTATTTATGCTCAACGCGTAATTCTAAGATAATTTTGTTTTGAAACCCCTGATTTCGCCCAGTAATAGAATACAGTAAACCAGTGGGATGTTCGGTGTGATCAAGTATAGCGAAGGTGCGAAGATATTGTAACTTAACCGACTTACTGTTTTAAAAGCGATAACATCCCTTGGTGATTTAATCCGATATCGGACTTCTTAAAACGCACAGACTTTAGGTATATTTTGTGCCTTTTATTTCAACAGACATATTTTGAACCACGCAACCTATGAGAAATACAGTAAACAATTTAAGTTTGGCGCAAGCATACAACGGCGGCGTCAACAGATTACGATCAATGAAAATGACATTATTTGCCAGCTTGCACAATACTGTTCTAAGCAAGGATATTGGAAAGTTTTGGAATATGGCAACGTCAAGAACAGTTACTGTTATACAATTGTGGCAAGGCTTGAGTTCTGAAATAAGCCCATCAACAATAGCTGTTGCAATTTTATGTAATAAATAATATAAGGTATTCATCATCATCATCATGCAGCCGTTATTGTCCACTGCTGGACATAGGCCTCCTCTAAATTTCTCCATGTCTGTCGGTTCTGGGCCGTCAGTATCCAATTTCCGGCGATTCTCCTTACATCATCGCTCCATCGTGTCGGTGGCCTGCCTCTGTTACGTTTGTCTTCTCGTGGTCGCCATTCCAATATTCTTTTAGTCCACCTGTTGTTTGATGTTCTCGCCATATGACCTGCCCATCTCCATTTTAATCTAGTCATGTATTCAACTATGTCTTTAACTTTAGTTCTTTGTCTGATAATGTTATTGGGTATTCTGTCTCTCCTAGTGATTCCAAGCATGGCTCTCTCCATGGCTCTTTGGCCTACTCTCAGATTTTCTGCTGACTTTTTTGTTAATGTTAGAGTTTCTGCTCCATATGTTATTACCGGTAACACACATTGGTCATACACTTTTCTCTTTAGACATATAGGTATATTGCTTTTAAATACCTCTCGTAGTTTGCCAAAAGCAGCCCAACCCAAACCTATTCTACGCTGTATTTCGTGCGTTTGATTGTTCTTTCCAATCTGTATTTCGTGCCCGAGGTATTTATACATATGTGTCTCTTTTATCTCAGAGTTCCCTGTTTTGATGTTTTGTGCAAGCACCAAATTTGTCATTATTTGGGTTTTGCTTGCATTTATTTGAAGACCGACTTTTAATGAGGCCTGTACTATTTCATCAATCATCTGTTTTGCCTCGCCGATGTTATCTGTGATAAGAACGATATCATCTGCAAATCTAAGGTGTGTTAGCCTTTCACCATCAATATTGACGCCTCTATTCTCCCAAGGTAGTTGTTTCATTGCATATTCTAGGACAGCTGTAAAAAGTTTAGGCGAAATGGTGTCCCCCTGTCGAACTCCTCTTCCTACTTTAATTTTATCTGTCGTTTCATGAAGTTTTACAGTTGTGGTGGCATTACTGTATATGTATTCTATAAGCCTTGTGTATCTATAATCTATTCGACACTGCTCCATTGCTGATATTATTGACGTTAGTTCTATCGTGTCGAATGCTTTATGAAAATCGATAAACACCAAGACTAACGGTCTATTGTATTCCACAGACTTCTCTATCAGGACTTTAATTGCTTGAAGATGGTCATTGGTCCCGTAACCTTTCCTAAAGCCGGCCTGTTCTCTTGACTGATAAAAATCTAATTTACCCTCCAGACGTTTGGCAATGATTTTGGTAAGTAGCTTATATAAATGGCAAAGAAGGCTTATCGGTCTATAGTTTTCAAGCTCTGTGATATCGCCTTTTTTATGGAGAAGTATCATTATGGCGTTGTTCCACTGAGACGGGATTATTCCATCCTCAAGGCATAGATTAAATAGATCTTTAATCCTTTTTAATAGCGTTTCCCCTCCCATATAAGGTATTATACTTCTTTTATTACTTACAAATCATATTTCCTAATAATTCCAGTACATCCATCATCAGCTGCAACGGAAAGATCTTTTAGTATCTAGAGTTTAGTTCACACAGCCAATAAAGAGGAAAGTGAAGAAAGAAAATAAACCTTATTTTAAAGCCAATTAACGCTTTATTAATATTTAAATATTTCTAATAATGCTTAAACAATAACTATGGTAAGAAAGAGGGTCGAACGTGTCCCAGTGTCCGCTAATAAGTAACTTAAGGCCCTGCCCAACCCAAATAATGGCAGAAAGATTGGCCGATATAAGCATCAAAGATTAAAATAAGATTAAGGCACTACCTGCCTAGAAGTTGTAGTAGTAGTTTTCTAGTATTTTGTTTAGGTTAGCTTTCAGTTTTATTCATGCACCTATCATTTATTTGCGTGCGTTTCTAATTGAGGTTGAATTCTGAAGAATTTTTAAAAGGGACGAATTTCGAATTTGAAAAGAAATGCTTTACATAAATATGTGTCAAATACTTATTTTCAAAAGTTAGGTTGAGTGCTTAAGAAGGAAAGAAAATATGAAAGGCTCTGACAGACGTATAATAAATTACCTATTACAAGGGTTAATGAACTGACGAAACTGTCGCATTCTGATAATTATTCGCTTAATTAAAGAAGGTAATGTCACAGATCACCACTAGGGGAGCCCTAACTTACGCAATCCCTTTACCTGGTCAGAAATGAGTCGAACACGAGCGATACAGCTACAATAAACACAGAGCAAGATACAGAGGATGATCGCAGACACCCCACGGTTAATCAAGAACGTCCACATGAACAAAACAATTTATATTCAACCAAACCAGTCAAACCACTAACTTATTTCAAAAATCCAGGGCCAGTCCAAACCCAATTATTACTAAAGGATGCAACCCAAACCCAAGAATCAGAAGAAGATATCCACTGAGAGGTGACAACCACCCCCAGGCCTTACAAAGAAGCCACAAACGAAATATAATGAAACATATATGTAGTAAGGCCCATATTATCAATATGCTGTTAGTGGTAACAATAAAGAACATTTAATAACTAACTATTGATACTCTTTCTAGTTAATACTAGCACTTGCTGAATTTCAACATTTACCAAAATATAGATGATGAATTAAAAATAATAAATGGAATAAATTTTAGTAACATTTAAATAAAATAATATTAAAATACTCTCAAAAAATATACCGCCTAGTCAAATAATGACAGCTTGTCATGTTGGTTTTAGATGAACAACACTACTGATATGCAAATATTTCAGGGCGTACCAATAAAAATTAGTTCATATGAACGGGTGCTCTAAATATTTTAACTTTGTACCAATATCAACCACCTACAATTCAAACGGCTGCTTCACTCCTGGACGGAAGGAAAGAAAGATTAGTATTTGAGGTAAGCACAATAGAGAAAAACAATACAGCTGGTTATACAAAGTCGACAATGCAGATAAATAAAGTATAAAAAGAAATAAAGAGAATTTCGTAAAAGAGAATCTGAGAAAGATTCTGTCTTAATTTCATAGGAGTATGAAGACTAAATACATAAAATAATACAATTTATTTAAAAAATACACTGTATTACAAAAAAGTTACGTTTTACTTTAAATTGTGTCGAAGCTTTCGTTTCTCCTCCAACAATTTTCTCAACTCAATAAGATCAGGACATTGTTTTATTTCTGATGGGTTAATCGGTTCTAGTTTCGGCTTTGGCATATTATGACGAGCTTGCGCAATAAGTTTCTCTACATTTTCAATCATAATTCGCCGTTTTTCTTTTTCTTTTAAAATATTTTGTTTCTTCTTCTCTAATTCCTTCTGCATATTCATCTTTGTAATAACAAGCCGCTCCTGGAGTTCTGCTAAGGACATTTCACAAAGAAGCCCAAGATTTGGAGCTTCGGTCGGATCAAATTCTTTATTGTTGCATCTAACTTGATGCAATAATCTAATTTCTTCTATTATGTCTGATTTTCTGGCAAGTTCTTTCATTTTTTCTTCATAAGCTTGTTTAAGCATTTGTTTCGTCTCATACTGCTGTATTTTAACCTGCTCTTGCCTCCGTTCCAATAATCTTTTTTCGCTTTCTTTGACTGAAAGTTTAATATGTTGAGATTTCTCCACTAAGATTTTTATTTTTTGTTCTTCTCCTTCTCGCCACCTATCCAATGCTTGTACAATTTTTACTCGTTCTTCTTTAAACTTCTCCATTTTTTCCTTATTGGCATCAAGAAGTTTGCGCCTTGCTATTATCGCATCTTCATACGAGAGCAACCCTTTAAGATGCTTCATTTCTATGGCTTTTAGTTCCGCAATTTCTCTTTCTTGTTTAAGTTCTACTTTTATTTTTTGAATTTTTTCCTCGCTGTACCCTCCTTTCATAAGTTCATCAATTTTTCTAATTTCGTCATCCTGATTTTTTAAAACCCTAGATGCTTCTCGAAGGGTGGTCGTTAAGTTACCTTTTATTTGCACAGTTTTAACAATTGGAGGAGGTGTGGTGTATTTAATCTTAACGTCCTTTATTTGATCCTCAACAAAAACTTTTGCTTTAGTTAGTCTTTCTGGCATTTTTGAAGCTTCTTCTAGCAACTGTAAAGCCTTTATTCTATTCTCCTTTTTTATTTTAGCCAATTTTCTCTCTAGATAAGGTTTCTTGTGAGAATAGAATACAGGTACGTGACCTGCCTTAAACTTATAAGGGCGCAAAGGTGTATTTGACGGCGGAGGTGGTGATTTTTTGGAATGTTTTATAACACCTTTAAACTCTTTAAGTTCCGTTACTGGTTTGTCTATAATCATATATAGTGCATCATACTTTTTAGCCAGCATATAAAGAGTGGGTATTTTATTTAGCAGCGGGTATATGATATGTTCAAGTACATGATCGTCATCAAATAGTTTACAAGCGATTGTACATAAAAGTAGTTGTGCGTTAGAATCGGCTAGCATGGCCAGTAAGTTACATAAATAAAAGCAACCCATACGTCGAAAACTTTCTAATAATATATCCAGGTTTTCGGTGTCGAGCACAAAGATAGTAAAGTACAATATTACTTCAACGTGAATTTGTTTTACGTTGCTTAAAAAGTTTGTGTCGATGAAATGTTTTGCCAGATTCTGAAGAAACGATCTGTGTTTGGTGAGTTTCAAAAAACAATTAATTTCTGACTTACTTAGTGAAACTTTTCTTTTCTCGTTTACTTCATTTATAAATTCTAAGGCAGAAAGGACGTTAACTCTCTTGTAACGAGTATAAAGGTTGACTAGAACCTTTACTAGATTATCTCCAATTTCCATTGAAATTATTTGAAATTAAAATATTATACCTTGTCAGCACTGGCACTTAATAACGAGTGTATTCTTAGGCTATAACGTCAAAGTCTTGTCACTTATAAAGGCGCCCATACACACTGCAGCATACGGCGATGTATGCGTCGACTTCATCGTTTTAAGACTCAGGCTGCGTAGCACGCATCACCAGAATAGAAAACAACTCTGTTTTTGTGCTCCATAGTGTGCGGATTGGAGTTAGTTGCAGCAAGCTGTGCCACGGCATCTAGAGTCTTGTACTAGTCAGCAGAGATGCGGAATCGGTAACGTAGATGCAAGTTTCAGCCTGTGGAGCTTAAATGGATCAGTTCACGTTCATAGCTCCTAGCAATGATATCATACGACCGTAAGTAGCACACATTTCATTTTTCCAAAAAAGGAAACCTGGTCTCTGTGACATGGACTGCAGATTATTTCCGGAGTCATGATTCTTGGGAATCGATACATGCATCGCCGCATGTTTTAGTGTGTATTGGCGACTTTATGATAGTTCGGAGAAAATGGTTCTGTTCATTGGAGCTTCAGAACTTACGTTCATTGGCCAAGTTTGAGGCAGTGTAGCCGCACTGAGTATAAAATCTGCATCCACTCTACACAAAATGTTCCCCGGCCCCATGGTCAATTTTGTTTAATATACGTCCGTAACAACCAAAATCTTACTTTTTAAGGAGTGGAAAACAGGTGCATGATATACTTGTTTTCTACCATACGACGACTCAATGGGTCAGCGATAGTAAGAATGCTTTGACGCCCATTTTTTTTCAAATACTGATCAATGAGAGCCTCGTCGGATGATCGTGCTATCAGAAATCGGACGCATGGTAAATTCTCGACTCAGTCTTAAAGATGGGGGCAGATTTCCTCGATTCATGTCGAAATAGCGGCTACTTTGATTAATGTGGGTTGCACCCATTAGCATGATACTAAGTATATATAAAATAAGGGTCCGAATTAAAAAAAGGTTAGCAAAATAGCTGACTTAGCTAGGTTTAAAGGGGCCTACAAAGACGCGTACAAGTATTAATACATGTACGCGCGGCGATGTTACTCTACACACATAGATACTTTTGCACGAACTTGTGTGTCAGTCTTTTTCCCGGTACGGTTGTATTTTGTCAACATGTCAAGTGAAGATGAGTGATATCAGCAGTGGCGTGCATTTGTAATATAAAGAAGGCAACAACAATGAAATAAAAGGCTTTTGGCACGAAGAAAATGGGCGAAGAATTGGCTTTTAAATATTCTCATATTAACCTATTTCAAGAGCTAAAATTAGAACCTGACGATTGGCGAAACTATCTTCGGATGAATGAAGATATTTATGCAACACTCCTGGCATTAGTAACGCCAATCGAAAAACAGGAAACATGTGTGAGATCCGCTATATCAGCTCATTTATTAATAAACAAAATAAACTAATTAACCTTTGCTTACATTTCTCCTGTCGATTAAAAAAAATATAACGGAATTATCTCGACTAGTTTCGAAGATATCGCGAGGTATGTAAAATATTATGTAAGACACATTAATTTTGTTCTTTATGACATATTTCGTCATAAGAAAAATTGGACCTTCCAAAAAATGTTGTAATTGGTCATTTCAGACTAAGTCCATCCTTCTGTCATGGTCCCACGTAAGTTATACCTAAACAAAATATTTTTAGCAAGGAAGCGACTTTTTCCTCGTTTTTGAGCCGACTATACGTTCTTTTATTGGTTTCGAGTTTTGCTGTTAGGTGTCGTTATAATTTGAAACTAAATTTAAAAAAAATACGGCACCAATCACCACCCCAGAATATTAAGACGGTAGTCAACCTGTTAATACTACAACACTACTGATGCACGACACTGACAAAGTCGTAGAACAAGCAAAATTGTATCTCCACATCTTCATACATGTACGCGCATTTATGTACGTGCGTACTGCGTACATGAATTCAAGCAGGATCAGTAGACATGTACGTCGGTCTTTTAACGGAAAATTTGCCTACACACTGGCGAACATCGACGCGCATACATCACCGCGCGTTAATATATTAATACTTGTACGCTTTCTTGTCTATAGAGCCCCTAAAACTTTATATTTTCAGGATGCTGTGCAATTTCGTTGGATCAGTCAAAACACTATCAAAGTCAGATGTTTATATAATAATAATTCAAAAAATGCAATGTTATGTTAACCGAAGTCAGGCTTCAAAAATTAATCCTGTAAAGTTATTAAAGGATGACATAAAAATGCAATTTATTTTTAGTTGCGATCAGTATTGATCAATTAAATATAATTAGACCAATTTTTTCGTAATAATATATAAATGTAATTTTACTTCTTAAAAATTTAATTAAAATTCCTGACACAAAGGACAAAATAATATCGTTGGTTGCCAACAGAATTTATGAGGACAGCGCAATCTTCACAACAATTAGTCAGAGAAAGCTTATACAGTGTTGGAAAACATAAAATCAGCTTAAAAGATAAACTATTTTAAAATTATTTTTATTTAGTGTAGTTCATAAATACGAACTGGTCAGTGGCTTAAGGTATATCAAATAATAAAGTAATAAATAATTAATTGGTCAAGAATTGGTAACGTAACTAAATGTTTATTTGCCTTATCAAATTTATTAGTGTTTCAATTTTACATGTTATTCATGAGAGAACTACCAAAGATATTTTTATGAAGCTTTGTAGATTTGGATTTGTTCTTATGCTCTCTTCAACTAACATAATATTTACATGCTTCTGTCACTTTCGGTTATACCGGAAGTTGCTGTTTACATTAGTTTTTAAAATACAACATGATGTTTTACATTATATTTTTGGATTTTCCATTAAAAAAAGTTATTATCTTAAAGAATTACTTAAAAAATAATTGCGGGCATGCCAAAAGAATATTAATTTATACGGTGATAATCTAATTAGAATACCTAATGAGTCTAAATACGTTAAATATATATTAGGTATTTGGTGCACACTACAAAAATAATAAGAAGAAGAAAGGCGCCAGTAATTACAAATAAAGAATAAAGATTAGAAATTCTTTTATATTTTCAAGTTAACATAAAATCGTTAATTGTTGCTAGTTAATTAACTAATTTATATTTTATTGTTTCCTTAAAATCCACTAAATTCCATATGGGAAGCCATAGTGGATATAAATGACACAGACATTGAAAATTAAGTCAACGCGACAAAGAAAGAAGGCTTAACTTCTTTAAGAATATTTTAACCAGACTACAACAACATTATTTGCAAAATTATTTTGGATTGATGAACAGAAAAACATTTACATTTTTGGGCAAATGTGAATCCACGCAAAATCCTGGAAATAAATAGATCTCCTGGAAGGCGATTCTTACATGAATGTTGGGCGTATGAAGTAATGGTCCACCATTTCTTGAGAATAATCTGACAGGAGCCATGGATCTTTTAGATGATGTAGAAAATCGTTCAGACGAGTTACCTTCAAATGTAGCTGGCTCTATAATTTGGCAACAAGATGATGCACCTCCGCATAACGTGCTCCAAGTTACCGTTAAAATGTCAATTTTGACATTTCGTTTGGTAGCTATGGTATATCCTGGCCGCCTACCAATCCTGATTTTAAAGAATTTTATAGAACTACAAGCCGGTGTAACTAACGAAATAAACAATTGTATACTAACCATCGGCAATTAACAAAGTGCGTACATTTGTAACACAGATATTCGGGGTTAGAAGATGTTCTGCGAATAAGAAGAACAAAGCTAAAGACAATGAAGCCGATATCATGGCTAAAAAATATTGACATTAAATTTTAACTCTGATTACCCGATTACCTTAAAAGATGTTGTCTACTGGGTGAGTCAAGTTTGGGAATCTGTTCGAGCATCCACAATACAAAAATTCTGGAACAATACTTTGATCCTGGGTTATGACACAGAAGACGATTTGCCTCTAAATCAGCTGACTCTAAGGTTAAGGGACGCTCAAGATAATAGCGATTGTGAAGATGAGATGAGCTTGTTTGATTTAATTAAACAATTAAAAGGATGTGAAGATGTTACAGAACACGATGTAGATTAATGGATTTCTTCTGATAACCATGAGTAAGAACTTTCTATAGAAGTAATTAATGGATGCCTCTGAATGAACTCAAGAAGTAGACCTGCTTAAAAAAGAATTGTTTTAAAATAAGTTCGTGTATAGTGGTTGGCACGAGATGTAGCCACGTGCTGCAATTCTCATTCGTAAACTTGCATTTCTGTGTTAAATCACTTTGAGGTCCCTTACCTTTCCGTCAGACCCGGAGCCTTGCTGAGGAGCCGTAAACGGCGAAACGCGTCCAAGGATTGGGTCTGACGGAAAGGATAAGGGACAACTCTATACACGAACTTATTTTAAGTTTGTGTTTTTTAATAACTGAAGGTGACAGAAATATGTCAATATTTTAGTTGAAGAGTTGAATCGACAAGCCTAAATCTACAAAGGTTCAAAAATATAACTTCAGTAGTTGTTCCAAAGGTTTCAATGTACGCTCGTCGTGAATCACCCTGTATAGTATTTATATTTTCTATAAGAATAATGTTCTACTAAGTTTGCAAAACAAGCTATATTATTCTGGGTAATTAATAACAATCAAACTAATATAAAACCATATTTTGTTTCGCGTAGATGTGCACGATGAAGTTGTTTAATAACTGTCTTTATCCTCAATTTTACGCCAGTGCAAAAAGTAATAAATATAAAGTGAATAATTAAAAAATCTTTTTTATATTACGTTACTAAATTAAATGATAAAGTAATGTATATATACCCATAGTGAACAAATATATAAAGAATTATATCTACCAATACCGACTTATTTGTTAGCTACCATATTTTGCAAGCCAAATTATAATGATTTTTAATTGATACTTAGTTTTATAAAAGAAATAGACCATCTAAATGTTTTCAAAATATTCGAATTAATCGAAAAGTGTTTAAATAGTATTTTTTTAGCTGCATATTTGACTTAAAACAATTTCGTTTTTCGTTAGCAGTAGCAAGGGTGTAAAATCTCTCTTGTTTGATGTGTATTTTTGAACATTTTCTACTAGGAGTCGGTAGAAAACTCTACCTAGAATTTTCTCTTGCTATTTACCAGGAGAAGTTGACTTTCTAGTAGAGAAAAAATTAAGTTGTGTAGAATTCATTATTTAAAAATTCCAAATCGTTTTAAACAATAGACTTTGAAGATGTCTTCCTGGCGCGAGATATGTTTGAAAACTTAAATGAAGCAGAAGTAACCTATAGCAGACCAAGGAGGCAAGTTCTTTCTAGGGAAGATCTCTTCCGTTCAGCCGATAATAAGTTTAAAAACTTACTTACTTATTAAGGATTCAGTAAGGAATATAATTGGGCCTACATCCCTGCTTCTAGGCGGCAGTCGGCTTTAAGTATTGAAACACAAGTAAGTGATTCAGTTTTATTAAATAGGAAACATTTACTTATATATATAGTCACAAGACTAACTTACGTCTTAGTTTTCATACCTTTGCAGCATTAAAATTTGTTGGTTTTGGTAGTTATCAAGAAATAAGAGAAAGTAATATCTATATAGGAATAAGACAATCAACCGACAATAATCAGTAAGCAATAGTTTAAATGATATGTCTAAGGCTTTATCAAAGCCCGAAATTCTAAATGATTGGGTATGGTAAATTTCCTGGGAGCATGCGAGAACTGGAGGACATACGCAACAGCTTAGCGGCTTAAATTACCTGAATGTATCCTCTTTAACTTTATTTTGTAGGTTTTACCAACAAACCTGTCAAACTACGTTAAAGCGGTTTTTAGATTAATAGAAACCAAGCTTAGCTGGCGACCATAGTGCAGTCTGTAAACATTGCCCGAGTTTTAATTGGTCGAAGCCTGTGGTAACCTCGCTTCTACTTTCTCTTAAGCAAATCTGTTCTCCCCTTTCCAATTTGCTTTCTATTGCATTCCCAGATAGGTTATTTAGCAAGAGATAGAAAAACCGGGGTGACATTTTTCTTAGGGAGGTTTCTATTCGAACCAAGCACTTATTAAGGGGGTAAATAAATATTTTATAATTAACAAATAAATCGTAGAACAAACACAGTTAACACAGCATAAGGATCATCTCAATAGAAATCTATTATAATAACCGCCTGCAAGACGCATTGCCTGCGTGTAAAATGATTTCCTGGTTTATGAAGAGATGTAAAATGTAAAAGGTGTGTGAAAGAAATGTGCAGAAACCGATGATATTATGACTTCACTTTAGCTAGGAGCCTCTTATACTAGACTAGATCAGATCTTTGGAGTTTATACTTGTTGGGAAACACAGCCTCAGAGAGGAGTCCTTCTACAGTGAAGACGTTTCCTGCTAAAGGAATGTTTAAAAAATGTTGTTCTAGAAACATTAAGCTGAAAAGGTAAAAGAAGCAAGCCCTAGGTTTTTTACTTACTATAGTAAGCGGAAAATATTTTAATTATTAATTGAGTATGTAGATATATTCTTTTGTATTTCAAAAAATTTACAATAATCACTTAAAAGCAAGGTAAAATTTGTATACGGATATTAAGCATGAAACTCACTGAAGTAAACAGAAAATATCTAATTTGACTTAATGAGCCTATTTTTTCACGTTTCCTTCGATACTGATTATATATACTACTAAGAGATCGTTAAAAATGATTAAGTGCCGAAAATACCACCATCCAAAAATTTTTACATATTGTTATTAGCTACGTTTTTTAAATACAAATCTTATATTAGAATTTTGTGAATGGGTATTGTCAGTGTATTTCACAAAAGACATAATCAGAAATTAAAATTTTTTTAACAAATTTTACGAATGATACAAATTATAAAATATTGTGTTTCTGGGATCTGATAAGCTGTTTCGATGTAACTTGCAGAACTCACCTCCAGCCGGTAATCATTTTTCTCCAGAGTACCCTGGGGGTGATTGAAGTGAAAATCTCTTGACGCTAGTCACGTGATCAGAATAGTGCCCTTACAAGACATATAATACGGCGTGTCCAGAAAAGTTCTAGACTTATGGGAATTTTCTTTATTGTTGATTTTACAAAAAAAAGTTATTCCTTAATAAAAGTTCTGTTTGTTGCGCTAATAATATTGACATATCAAAACTTAAGATATCATGTACAGGGCGGCAAAAAAATATAGAAACACAGAATTACGTTAAGAGGGAAGTACCCTCAATTTTTATTTTAGAGCAAATTGTTATAAAAAAACTTTACTAAGGACAACAGAACGTGGTCAGATACAACTTTTCGTCAAAATATTTTAATTTACGGGGTACCATCAAAAACACGTTGAGCATTCATCACCTCTTGTTGGAAACCAATTACGTAAAAAAATAATGCGAGTTTATTTCATGTTCTAAAATCAACCTATCTACCTATCAGGAATATTAAAAACATATAATTTCCTTAGAGCAAAAATAATTTGTGAATGTGAATAATAAACAATATTTTAGCAATTACATGATAAAAGTGATCTAAAAACAGATAGTCTAATGTGAAAAATTATGTCTCCACATGCCCCCCTTCTTTTTCCATGCACACTATTGTAACTTGTAATTTGTCTTACTGTCGCCCGTATCATATTGGGAGTGATTTCTTGGATACAGTTTGTTATTACTGCTTCAAGATGGTCAATATCCTGAAAAGCTCTATGCCCATACACAATTCCTTTTAATCGGCCCCATAAAAAGAAGTTCAGGGGTGTGATGTCAGGCGACCTGGCTGGCCAAGAAATATTTGAACGTCTGCCTATCCAACGGTGCGGAAATACCTAATTTAAATACCCAGTTAAAGGACTAGGTACTAAAAATGTGTGCTTTTATAAAAAAATTAAAGTTTCAAATTCTTGTGTATGTATAGTGTCATGGACCCCATAGACTTAAACATTTTCATACTCCCACTCAAACCATTAAATACCAAGGAAGGAATTCGATTCATAGTTAGTGTGGTGTCATAAATAATAGAATTTTAAGTCCAATATTTTATTAAGGGTCTTAGATGAATTACCTTTAGAAGAATATCAGAACTTACTTTGGCAATAAAATAGGGCTTCTCCGCATGCCGTGCGTGATGTAGTTGAATTTTTAAACCAACGCCATAATAAATGGATTGGACGTAATGGAACTACTCCTTGGTCACTCAATAGCCCTGACCTTAAAAGATCATGGCATCCAATAAAGAAATCAAAATATTGAAGAGATCATGGAAAAAATTGTTGCTGAAATAAATCGACTTAACGAATAAAATGACATTATAACAGCAAGCTTTGAAAGGCTACAAAGAGGATTCCGATCTTGCTTCGAAAACAACGGTGTTCTTATTGAACACCTAAATTAATGGTTAGTTTTGTTCTATTAGTTTATTGTTATTATTATTAGTATTTGTAAATTTCCTTTTCTGCCATGGAAAGATTTATTTTCTTTTAATAGGTTTTTTATTCTTAAAATGAATTTCTATCAAAGTATGCAAAAATCTTCTTCTTGCTTGCCTTGCGTTTTCTTGACTTTAAGGGCGTTACCAAAAGTGATTATACCTACATCACCTATGAGCCTATTAAATTAAACAGGTTGTGATAAAATTATTAAGGATTATTTTATTATATAAATGTAATAAAAACACCTATTGCAATATTACGAATTTTCACTAAAATAGAAGTAAAAAAATGTGACTTCTTCAAAAGTCAAATAAAAAATGTGGCGCTTGATTTAAAAAAAAAACTGAACTAAATAAGCTCTTGTTCAGTCCTCGTTGGAATACCCTGTAACTACTTCAAAATACTTAATATTAGAAATTAGTATTCCGGGAAATAACTGAAAACACCAAAAAGAGTAGAAACTTAGTAGATACAGGGTTCCATTTTCAATAGGGAGGTCTGAAAATTTTCCCCCAAGTGAGCTTTTGCAAGTTTTTGCAAGCTTGCAAAAAATCAGCAAAGTTATCAAAAAGGGAACCACTTCTCCTAACTAGTAGGAGTTACAAACTGACAAAACACTATAAAATGCTTAGAGATCATTTACCAAGTGGAGTTGTTCACATAATGAACTATTTGAGAAATCTCTGCCCATTTCGGTTTCTAAAAATAACATTTAAATAACAAAAGTTTATTTTTTCTGTTACTGTCGAAATGGTTTTATCGTCCATAACCAGTGGCGGATTAACCGTAGATGCCGCCCGGGGCTAACAATTTTTGCCGCCCCTACCTGTATCTTTTTTAGTTTCACGCGCATATTAGTGTTATTTTATTAATACGGAAATTCGGCCTATGAAGGCCCATTTTAAAGATTAAAACTGGAAATTAAGGCAATTTTAACTATTTATAATTAACGTTTAATAAAATAATATATCTACACATGAAACTACATAATATACTTTTATATTTAAAACATATACGCAACCAATAAAGTCTTTAAAGAAAACAAAAATAGAGATGAATTAACATAAACTATAGAAACAGTTAAGTATAAAAAAATATATAAAATGAAGAAAACTGGCTATCTATAACGTAGGTAAGTATTCAAAAAATCTTATACAACAGTTACTTTTCTTGTTTTACGTCTGGCAAATTCATTAATTATTGAATCAAAATTGAACTCTTCCAAAAGATCATTGTTAATGCATAAAATAGCAAGCGCATTAAGGTTTTCTTGCACTAGGGAATCTCTTTGATAATTTTTTGTTTTCTTCAAAATGAAGAATGATCTTTCTCCAGTTGCGTTCGTGATCATTAAGCACAAGAAGATTCTCAAAATTATTTCTATATTGGGAAATGATGGTGTAATTTTATATTGATGCAATTAGCAATAGTTGCATTACATCAATGGCATTTTTGCAATTTTCTTTTAAGATAGTCGTGATCGATTTTAGAAAGTACTTAAATTTTATATGCACTAATTTCCTAGTGGTTCTTGTAAATCGTTAGGATAAAATTCTAATAGAGATTGACATTTCTCCAAAATATATAGTAGAATGAAAGCGGCGGCACAGCCAATCAGAACGTGTTATTTCTGATATGGTGCCGAAATAGATGACGGAATTATAACATGCTCTCGGGTGCGACGACTATTACGACTAATAATCAAATGAAATAAAATTATCGAATGATTACTAAATATATAATAACTACTGATCTAATGAATTTGCACTAGAGATATAGGTTATCGTTCAGCCCGCCGCGTCGCCCCTCTAGTTTCAACGCCGCGGGGCTTAAAGCCCCTTAGCCCCCCCCCCTTAGTCCGCCACTGTCCATAACCAACTAAACAATTAGCAACAAATGACAACAATTATTCTAAATTGTCATCAAACTATTCGAAGTTTTTTTAGAAATATTTTGGTGTCAAAATTGAAACTGAATATCCCACGTGCTTAAATTAATTTCCGGAAATTTTTCCTGGTTAACGAATATTTTAGGAAAATGATACCTTGCCGACGTTTTAGGATAGTTTAAAAAATATTAGTGACTTCGGAGATACTAACCTGACACGATCAGTCCCGATGGTCTCGATATATTATGCGGCATGTAATAGCGCTTCGCTTGGCAGTCAGTTCAGAACCGGATTTGATTTGGTCAAAATTAAATACTGCTTCTTATGAAAGCAAAGGAAGCTGTTCTTCCATCGTTTTCAGGTACCTACTTACACGCCACTGAACTTAATTTATTTTATTTTATGCATGCTTATTAAATAAAGTCTGACAAACTAACTTACAATATGATTCCTTTACCGTCACGAGTTATATAAGAATCATTTGTCAAATTCGAAACATAAATAAACTACTGTGCTATATTTATTGCGACCCTAAATAGCAACCAAATTAATTACAAATCCATGTAAAGAAAAGCGATACCTTATTCCAAGTGATTTTGTTTGACCATCATTTTCAAGTTCGCTACCTTGAGAGGCCATTGTCGCCGTGAAATGCACATGCTGATTTAGTTATCTTAGAAAATGAGGTGTTACATTTTAAAATTATGTTGATTATATCTGGTTTTAAATTACTTTCCTTGTAAAGAAAACATAATACTTATTTGAATAGCAAAAGCATAAATACATTTTTATGTAAGAATTTGTCTGCGAGTTTTTGGAGGCAGAGGTCTAAATATTATTATATATATTTATTCAAATTCAATACATAGGTACATGTCTTAAAATGGAGATTTTATTGATAACAACTTGCCATACCTTGCCAACTTTTAAAAAATTATACTTCATTTTAATACGAAAATTTAATTTTTATAACTTTGAATTCAAATTTTTGCGCCTGTAACTCTGACAGAAAAGTTTATAGCAGGAATAGGAATGTTGGGCTTACTTTTGATTTTTAGAGTAGTGCATCAATGTTTATTAAATTTTGGCATTCTCTGTTTACAGAAAATCAGTCGAAATATGTGGGATTACTAGTACTGCGTTCGCTTTTGTGTTGGTAAATTGCACAAGGCACAGCAAAAAAGGTTGATCACGTATTTCGGTTCGGGTCTCCATCAAGTCGCAGAACGCCCATTTTTCACTCTTGGCAATTTTATGTGTTGTTTAGAATTATTGTTTTTATTTAATTATTTAATTTATGTTCTGGTAAAGCCCAGCCCCTTGTATCGTTCTAATCTTTTGTAGGGTGTCTCTTGTTTTCTTCTTTTTTTTGGGTTATGTTAAGTTGGCAATACGTCTGAGTGAGCAGTTTGTTTGTAGATAAATTTTCATAGCTTTTGATAAAATTCCCTTCATAAAGAAGGTCGAGCCACCTGTCGTTTAGCAATCTTTATTGAAAAAGACCACGAGATCTGCATTCCACTTTTAGAGGTAAGCTCCTTTTAACTATTTATCATTTGTTGTGTTTTGGGAATTCAGAGGTTAACTTTCATTTTTTTGGTTATTTTTAGGGGTTTGGGTTTTTACGGTTTTCACCGCTTTTACCATTTGATGGTTAAGTTTTGCCACATAGAATTTTATTACCCACATTATAGTCCATGAGCTACCATCCAGGTTCCAGTTGGCCCATTCTGAGCTTATGTTAATGCAAAAGCTAACCTATATGAGCTAAATTCGATCTGGCCAACCACGAGTAGCCCTCAAGAACTACATCGAGTCATGGCAATATAACTGCCGCAGCAGAAGTCGTGAGGGATTTACAGGTTTGTATAAAGTCATCAGGATATAATTTTTCTATAATTTAGTTAACTTTATTTATCTTATGATTTACTATAGTTTAAATACATTTAGCCATTTCGATTCTATTACTATTGTTTTTAGCATTTAAATCACATTGTGAGGCTATCTCGGCAAAGGTCACATTATTTTATAACCGTACATTATAGAAGATAACAAGGTTCTAGAATCTTATACTCAATTTTTTTAGCTCAAATCCTTGCGTCAAGAAAAGCTTAGTTTTTTTAAATCCGTAAACTTCAAGTTTAAACATTCAATAACTTTACTTAAAATATTTTCAATTACCTACGCATAAACTTGCATTAACTTTCTTTCAATAAAGGTGGTAAAATTTTGGTTTTATTTATTGTATAGATTTCCGATAGCTACTGACATTCGGTATATTTTCCTGGCTTGGCTTCCTATCAAACCAGGTGGCATCCAAGGCAGGCCAGCGACGAAGGGAAGCTATAAGTCAGTAACGGACCATAATTTAGTATCTCCACGATAAGAGCTACCTTATTTACTGAGTCCGTGTCCATGACAAAATGTTGCCACAGTCATAAGTTAGAAGTGCAAAATTTCTGAATTAAAGTTAATATATTTTGGGAGAATTAAAGGAAGTTATATATAATTAATATTAGATATTTACATATTTAAACAAAACACAGCAAAGATGTAATAACAATATAAAAAAATGAGTTCACAAAGTAAACAAAAAATGGCTTAAAAACTAAAATAGACAGTATATAGTGAAATTTAGGGAATAACCAGTCAAAAGAATCAGTGTCCTTGAACATGTTTAGAAGGGTTAATGCAGTGAGATTCTGATGCTTATTCAAGCAGCAGTCAATAATGGAGCGAGGACCAGTGCACGGACTAAACCACTTTCTGTATCCAGACTGCTTACTACGTAATACAGCATTGTCTTCCATAAATATATAAAAAGAGATATTTGATGATGAAGAACGACTGGTCAGTCTTGGAACAAAAAGTAAACTTATAGGTCGAAGCTCACTGAATTTATTAATGCTAGCATTGTGCCTTTTTCCTATAGGCTTAATAATTGCGAACGTCCATGCGTGAAGAACTATTCCAGTTTCAAATGATATATTTAATATGCGGGTTAAAGGTTTTAGGATATGAACTAGAGCCATTTAAAGCATTTTAGCCGACATGTTATTATGCCAATGGCATTGATGCCAATATGATCATTATTGTAGTGAAATTTTTCCCAGAAAGAACAATACACAATTTCTCGTCTTTGTGTTTGTCGTGATAACGTTTTAACAAAATTTTAATTGTTTAGAAAATAAAAGTATGAATATTTTCTTAATCTTTTTATAACAATTGTCGAAATATTTCCCATCACATGTAATTTTAATAAACCTTGAAAACTTTTTCGAAAATAATTTAGGCACTAGTCAATCTTCTCTACCGAAGAAATAGTAAGTTTTCATTCACTAACCTTAAATGCACGTCATTCGGGCTATATTTATTAGAATCTAAAAATATTTCAAATTTATATTGGCAATGTTTCAAATTAATTTTAGTAATTTCATAATACACTTCATTCAATCATAAAGTAAATTTGTATTGACCTAGGTACATTACGTGCATATCGTTTGAATTAAATCTATAAGCTATTTAATTTCTTGTATTATTTTAAGGAGTTTAACAGCAAAAAACCGTAACAATAGACATTTTTAAATGTAAGGCGACAACAAATTATTACAGTACATGATTATATTAAAGTTGCTTGATAAATTGGTATTTGCGTTAGAAAGGAGGAACTTTCTTTCCGCGTATACTTTGAGGCCCGACGCGAAGCGAAGGGGATCAAAACCCAAGGTAGGAAATATTAAAGTAAAATGAATATTATGTTCTCTACCAAGCTCACTGAGAAAAGAGAAAACACATTTTATTATTATTAATATGATTTATACTTAACAAGAACCTTATATGATTTTTTATTTCTTAGGAACTAAAGATAATGGATATTAAAGAGACATTTAATTTTACACACCTCTATTAGTTGTAAAACATGCCGATATACCAAGAATATTTTCTGCATTCAAAAAATAATTTCAGATCGCATTTCACCTAGCATAAGGTTATATTTATAAGATGGTAAAACATCGATCGTGTTTCCAAAAAAATCTAAAATATTTCAAGTATAGCTTTTATTTAGGGCGTTTCATGAAAAAAACAAAAATTTAATCGCTTCACCGGGTGCCATCCTGCAGCATGTACGCTACTGATATTTTTAATTTTGTCACTATTTTTTGTAGTCTTCATTTATTACCTGACATAAGATGTCTACTAACATTTTTTAAGCTGCCGATGCCGCTTAGTTTCGGAAAAAATGCTATTTAATTAAAACTTAACGCAAAATTTAGTGTCTCATTTCTTTTAATAAATTATTAGCATGATAGAGCCCAAATGAACAATTTTATTATTAAAATTCTAATACTAAATTAAGTGCTAAAGTTGATTGCCATTGGCTATGATGCAACCTTCTACTTGTCGCTTCATTGATCCTCTAACTCGCCTCAAAAACGTCGGGGCATTACGAATAATATTACAATACTGTATTATTCGATCTTACAGTTTTTGTGTTGTCGCAATTGGAGTAGTATATTATACTAGCTGCTTCAGATGTCCCCAAAAATACGGCAATGGACCGAGGTGGTAAACGTCAATCGATCTGGAAATCAGTATTAATGCACTCCCGAACAATTACAGCAAAGTGAGGTATCTCATCATGCATAATTTATAAGAAACGTCTGAATGATAAAGGCAAATCTTCTAGAAGTTCAACTAGCACATTAATAATAAAATTGTGATTAAAATCATCGTTCAGCAGATTTGGAAGAAAATATGGGCCAATCAAATAGTTGCCAAGAATTCCAGCCCAAACATCAACGGAAAATATTACATGCTGCCTTGCTTCCAATATGAAGTGCGGATTTTCCTGCGCCCAAATATGGTTATTATGAAAGTTTGAAGTAACATCTATCATCAGTTCCTCATCCATAAATAGAATATTATTATACGAGAAATTTGGGACATTTAAGTCTTTCCTCAAGCCACTGGCATCAATTTAGGCGAAGTGGAAAATCAAATAGAAAAGAAGCTTGAACACGCTGTTGGTCCATAGAGCAGACCGGGGTGGTTAACTATAGGGGTACGTAGACTAACTGTCAAACTTACAAATAATACGAGTTGGAGCAGGCTACATTATCCAAGAAATGCAGAAAGCCGGTCTTGCTTAGTCACTCTTTATTTTTCATACATTTTTTATTCCCATGCTTAAAGTACTTCAAATATAAGTAGTTTTTGAGGTCTATAGAAGTCTCTAGTTATTAATTATGATTTGGGAAACAGATTGGTTCGGGTCTATAAATGTGTTTAGGTTAAGTAGAATATTAAAAATAATATCGCCTCTGAAGCTGGTTGATTAACTTCGCTTAGGGTTGGTTGATTAGGTGGTCAACCTACTCCGTCCTTTATATTTAACCATTGATAACATTCAAGCAGGATTCAGTTCTCAATTGAATGAAAATGTTTTTCGAGAATCGGAATTTTCTGGAGCATTTGTAACAGATTGATCAGCTTCAACTAATGACGACAGCACCCGTATTATTCTTAATTCAGTTGTAGTGACCGACAAAAATGATACCCGTCGATCGACTAGTCAACTGAGTACATCTGATCTGGGCGAAACAGCTGCACTATTATCCACTGAAGGGCAGCACATATAATATGCTCGTGATCGACCTGTGACCCCTGAACAATCAATAGAATCCCACACTGATACACAAATAGTTGAAACTCTGAATGATTTTACTTATTTTCAGCTTCGTTTACAGCACTTGAAGACACATGACCATATCCAAAAGCTGGAACACGGCAACAAAACCAAAGAAATATCTGGAAAAAAACTAGTACAATATAACACCTGAAAAGCAAAAACTTATCAACCTTAAACGTGGAGAACAACGTAAACAAACTTTAAAGAAGAAGATAAGGATACAAGGATGATACAAAAAGAAGATATTCAGAAGGGGCCAGAAAAAGGCAAGAGCAATTCGAGCTATTTCTCTGCTCTGATGAAAGTGATAATGTGTGTGGAATCCACGAAACATTAATCTGTCCGTGTTCCTAATGAGGGCTGGTTTCAGTGCACTTTATGTAGAATGTGGGTGCATTCAAAGGGTGCAAAAATAAATACTCTTTCTATGAATGTAAACATTGCACATGAGATATTGATGACTATTTAATTTCCAAACACGTGATTTTTTTTTACCGACCATCAAAGTATTTCCATAACGTATGCCTTACGTCTACTTGCCCCGTATTATTAGTGAATCAACCCATACCATAAGGTTCGTTGACCCCAATACAGGGATATAGAAAAAAAAATGTAACCACAGTAAGATTATTGTATGCATTTTGTTATACAGGGTGTAACAAATTAAGTGCGCACCATTGCTAACTTTTTTATTATTGGAGATACAAAATGTATTTTTTTTAAATTCCACACCCTGTATATTTTTTACCGGAACGTTTGCATATCGTATACGGAATAAAAAAGTCCATATGCAATATTGCCTAAAATTGAAAAAACATCAATATAGCCATGGAAATAAAAAATGGTTTGCCTTTGACGTTTTCATCGAGACTACCAACCATGAAAACAAGAACGAATTTATTTATTTATTTCAGATATTAAAACTCGATTTAATTTTTAACGGAAGAAATAAAAAAAATATATTAAATGTTCAAACACATCACCGTTTTGTTCAATACATTAACGGGCATCGTTTAATACACGTTTTGTAGCTTTTAAAACTGTCCTGCCATCGTTGGATGCTATAATGCGTCTAATATTGTCTTGAAGTTCGACCAGATTCGCATATCTGGTTTTAAAGACTTTGTCCTTGACATACCCCCAGAAGTACAAGTCTAATGGAGTTACGTCAGGAGACCTTGGGGGCCAACGTATCGGACCATTTGTTGCCATCCACCTATCTCTGAAAAGCCTTTCTAACAATATTCTCACTTCTCCATCTGACAAGTAAGGATTTTTAAAGATTTTTAGTTAGTTTTTGTATAGTCCTCTCTCCTGATTGCTTAAAACTTCTAAGAGACGGCGCCACTTGTCGTTCACTGCCTGGGCAGGACGATAAAACTGGTTATAAAGACTTGAGGCCTTTCTGTTGTTAGGTATGTCTGCGCTTACCCTATGCTGACGAGAACCAATAAGTTCGAAACCGGTCCATAGGTAGCAGCATCCTACCAACAGAAAGGTCTTCCTTTCTTGGTAGTTTTAAGCAATCAATTTAGTAATGTAGCGCTAACAGTGTTAGCCAAATACGACCTTATAGTATAAGGTTTTTGCATCAGATGGCTAGGAAATATTTTCCTAATTAGTATATATATTTATTCTACTCCATCTGACAAGTAAGGATTTTTAAAGATTTTTAGTTAGTTTTTGTATAGTCCTCTCTCCTGATTGCTTAAAACTTCTAAGAGACGGCGCCACTTGTCGTTCACTGCCTGGGCAGGACGATAAAACTGGTTATAAAGACTTGAGGCCTTTCTGTTGTTAGGTATGTCTGCGCTTACCCTATGCTGACGAGAACCAATAAGTTCGAAACCGGTCCATAGGTAGCAGCATCCTACCAACAGAAAGGTCTTCCTTTCTTGGTAGTTTTAAGCAATCAATTTAGTATTGTAGCGCTAACAGTGTTAGCCAAATACGACCTTATAGTATAAGGTTTTTGCATCAGATGGCTAGGAAATATTTTCCTAATTAGTATATATATATATTCTCACTTCGTGAAACTGATGAGGAGGAGCTCCATCTTGTTGAAAATAAATTTGATTACGGTCCTCTAAGTTCACATCATCTAAATATTCTTCTAGTAATTCTGACAACATATTAACGTATCCCCTGCCGGGCAGAGTACCTTCATAAAAAATTGGCCCAATAATTTGGCTGCCTGTGAGACCACACCAAACATTTATGCTAAATCTTACTTGCGGATTTCTGGGAACAGCAATAAACAAATTTGATTTAGGCCAATAGTGCATGTTTTTACAATTAAACATACCCCTATTTGCTTCATCGCTCCATAAAATTTTCTTTAAAATGTCAGGATTTTCCATTGACAAAAAAATGAGTATTCTTTTAGTGTCACCAGGTAATAATGTTTGCACTGGTCGGTACTTATAAGATACAAACTTTCGTTACTTCTAAATTTTCTATACAGCCTTAGAAAATACCTTATGTCTGGTTGCTCACGTTCAGGATACATTTGACCGTATTACTCGAGTGCTAGTATACTATTTTTTCTGCAACCAAGATACGCTTCTAACATGTCGCATTGTTCTAAATGCGTGAACGCCATTTTGTAATATTTAAAAGCAAAAACTAGATAAATTAACGCAAAACTACAAAAATTTTGGCTTCGTTAATAATAATGGCTACCCAAAACAAGGCCACTTTAGTTAATTAATTTTTGTTTTCATGGCAGTCTCGATGAAAACGTCAGAGGCAAATCATTTTTTATTTCCCTGGCTGTGTTGATGTTTTTTCAATTTTAGGCCAATATTGCATATGAACTTTTTTATTCCGTATACGATTTGCAAACGTTTCAGTAAAAAATATACGGGTGTGCCATTTAAAAAAAATACATTTTCCTCATTTATTCAGAAACGTTATGTCCAATTGTTTTTTCTGCTTTCACCATTTCAATTAACAGAAAAAATGCTACTACTTTGCTAATTTAACCGACTTTGTATCTCCAATAATAAAAAAGTTAGCAATGGTGCGCACTTGATTTGGTACACCCTGTATAGTCTAATATACCTCCTACCGGAATTACAGCTCATTGAAATTTTATTTCTCACAGTTATTGAACTAAAAATCGAATAGTAAAATATTGGTCAACCAGCCCCGATATTTCCTACTATTTTTGAGCTTACGTAAACACTGATAGCCATTTTTCTTGAACTATTACTGGGTGCGTCTTCTACTACATGACAAATGTGCTTCTCTAGTTCGGGGGTTCTAACAAAAAAGGGCCTACCTACCAGCAATTTTTTTTTCTTGTAACCGATGGAGTTGTGTGAACGTGTCTGAACACGCATGCACCAACACTACAGGACAAATCCTCTGCGAACGGTGCGTGCATGTTAACAGTATATGTCAAGGATTCAATTGACATATTAAATAAAATTTTAAATTGTGACATTTTAAATCCAATTCATGCCATCTAATCCTCTTCAAGAACAAAATACCATTTAAACTGTTCTGTATATCCTGATCAACGTTAAATAGCAAAGGAGAAAATCTTGTATCCCGCTTGAACAATTAGGTACCATTCGGCAATAAAAATATATTATTTATGGAATAAAACACAAAGTCTGCTCCACTAATTTAATAAAATAAAATTATATGCCCATACATGTTTCGAAGGCATAAACCTTCATCCTCAGTGGGTTAATATTAAGATGTAATAATATTATGAAGAGACCAATGACATTGTTAAATTATTAAAACTGAAAGGGGAAGAAAAATGCAATTAGACAATATGACAGCAACACAGGCATCATCATTAAGAGTTTAATCATAGGAAGAAAAGATTTTTTATATCATTTCAAGATTAATATTGAACCGCGATTAAAGTGAAATAAAAACTAGGACTTACCCTGTGTTGCAAAAAATGTCTTTTAAGAATTCATAATATACGTGAATTAACTTAATACTACATTATGACTAATAAATAGTTTTTGTTTAATTAATGAGGTTTAATTTTAATTTTATTTTAAATTTATTATAAAACCCAGATTTTACTGGGAAATTAAAATTGAAGACAAAATGGGGTACGACAATCATGGAGAAGACATACCAAATGGTTGATAATAATTTTGTATAGCCAAAGTGTGAATGGATTTTTTGCTTTTTTTTATATTTTTTATTAAAAAAAAAAACGGTCAGAACCGTCGCATTGCGCCAATGTCAAAGGTTAACTCTATTCAGACTGTTAACAGAGGTCTATGTTATTGTACTTTATATTAGTTCACACCTTTTCTAACATATAGTGTCTATCTTCTCTCTTTATTTAGTTGTTACTCCATTTGTCTGAATAGAGTTAACCTTTGACATTGGCGCAATGCGACGGATCTGACCGTTTTTTTTTTAATAAAAAATATAAAAAAAAGGAAAAAATCCATTCGCACTTTGGCTATACAAAATTATTACCAACCATTTGGTATGACTTCTCCATGATGGTCGTACCCCATTTTGTCTTCAATTTTAATTTCCCAGTAAAATCTGGGTTTTATAATAAATTTAAAATAAAATTAAAATTAAACCTCATTAATTAAACAAAAACTATTTATTAGTCATAATGTAGTATTAAGTTAATTCACGTATATTATGAATTCTTAAAAGAAATTTTTTGCAACACAGGGTAAGTCCTAGTTTTTATTTCACTTTAATCGCGGTTCAATATTAATCTTGAAATTATATAAAAATCTTTTCTTCCTATGATTAAACTCTTAATGATGATGCCTGTGTTGCTGTCATATTGTCTAATTGCATTTTTCTTCCCCTTTCAGTTTTAATAATTTAACAATGTCATTGGTCTCTTCATAATATTCTTACATCCTAATATTAACCCACTGAGGATGAAGGTTTATGCCTTCGAAACATGTATGGTCATATAATTTTATTTTATTAAATTAGTGGAGCAGACTTTGTGTTTTATTCCATAAATAAAATATCACTCAACTGTGAGATGCGACTACTTCCATAAAAATAAAAATATATTTTCAGAATAAAGATTTTGTAATGAAAGCAAGACCTAACGCAAAACTTTTACTCACGCTGTCATGGTATTAAAAATAAAATACCTGCAATAAAAAAAATTACGCTGGACGACTCCAGAAAGACAACGTACTACTATAAGAACGGTTGTAAAAAAAAGATATAAAGGATTTTATTGTCGTTTTTTGAACTGTGTCCAGTATTTTCATAAAAAAAAATTTTTAGAAGTTTTGTCCTAACTTTTAGAAAAACTTCCCTTATAACTTGGTTCATTGTGCTAGAATTTCTAGAAATCGAGGATTAAACAGCTTTTACGCGCTTGATTTTGTAGCGGCGATCGTAAAATAAAAGAAGATTGACCTAAATCGGAAAAATCATAGATACCTAATTGTCCAACCACTAAACCTTGTATTAAATAACATGTTTTGTTTTAATTTACTGTTATTTAGCTAAAAAGACGATATTGGCTAGACCGCGTCCAGATAAGGCTTTAAATGACTAACCTTAAGTTTGCCTTTAAATTTAATGGCTTATCAAATTTATCACCGAAAAGGATTTAATGACTGCGATCTTGAATTCAAAACAAAGCCATTGCAATCTTGTTATGGTGTTATTTATCAAGTGAATCATTATTGGTTTTTTCTTAATTTGGCCTGTGGATGTTTAAAGTCAAGATAAAATAAGTAATGTCTTAAACAACATTGGCACACTAATTTATATTCTGATTTTATTTAAGGCTCTACAACGCGCAAGGAGGAATCTGAAAAGTTATTTAAGATACGTGTCCGGTCAACCTAAACCACAAATACTTATTAGACATTTCTCAAGGTCAATATTTTTTTAGAAAGAGAGGGCTTTTTAGCTTACAGCTCTGAAGTCTTATCTTTACAACCCCAAAAATTCAGACATAGCAATTTCGTAATACGCCGGTAATCTTGCTGCGCGCAAAGCATGTTTTTGTCGAAATATATTTGAAGTTGCCTATCTACAGCTATATTTATTCTCAGTCGACGTGAAACAATCAATACGGCGGCAGGATTTTGGTACACTGAGAAAAAGTTACAAAAATTAGAATTGAAAGGACAGGAATTTTTTTAAATTATTATAATTTTTGTTGTCAATAATTGAATATTTGCGTTAACTATAAATTGGAACAAGGTTACAAAATATGTGTCATATTTATAAGACGGCTAAGAAGCTTCTAAAAATAAATTTGACATCATGCATAGGTATATACCACGCATCAAAGTGATTCTAGTATAAATAATAATGAATCATATTATAGATTATAGATTATCAAAATAAATATAATGAATCCTTATTAGATGTCGTATTTATAAGTGACCTAAAAAGCCACTAAATAGGAATTTGATACTATATTATGGCATGATATAAATTATAAGGCACTCATCTAAAAACATAACAATATCTTTGAGATTGGAGAGCATATTATTACACATTACGTGACGCCGGCCGTCGGCCCGGGATGGGGTAAGACATATTAGTGCGTTTGGAACATAATGGGCGGTTACAACCAAAGGGTAAAACTAAGGTTAACGTGCACAGAATTCATTCAAGTCAAACTTTCTACCTTGTATGTATCTAAATAATTATGTAGTTTGTAAAAATATCACTAGCATCTAAAATCACAATTATGGCAAAAACCGGTAGTAATACTAGGATGAAATATACAGGACCTTGAGGGGGTTTTTATGTCAGGTAAAACCTTTGACATTTATTCTTTCTTCGCTTGCTTATGTAGCAAATTTCATTGGAATCTTGACTTTTTAACTCGGCAAAAGCTCTTGTTGGTCGTGTGTCGTGTGTGTTTCCTTGGATTTTTTAATGGGGCTGCTAGCTTTGGCGGCTTTAACCGTCTTTTTGGTGGTGTTAGATAGTGCCTCTCCACTGTTTTCAGTGCCTCTCTACTGGTAATTGAGCTCTTACATAGGGAGCCAATCTCTAGGTAGTTTGTAGGTCAAGTCTGGTCTGGCTCTTGTATGTGAGTCTGTTATTAGTATGTTCGTCGAAACGTCCGTTCGTCTGTTGATTGAATTCAGCCTCCAGTTCAGTCTTTGATCAAAGATAAGCCCCAGGTATTTTACTTCCTGGCACCAATTCACCTGAACCCCGTTGACTCTGAGCCTAGTCTCAGGTCGTCTTACGTTACTTTTCGAGAAAAAGATGGCCTTCGTCTTGGCGGGATTTAAACGAATTCTCTAAGCTGAAAGCCACTTTTCAAGCTCATTTATGTTCTAGGATGCAATGAGCTTAAAACATCTAAATAGCTGTTTGTCCACCATAATTTAAATTACATTTCTTTTGTACCTACCAGAATTATCTACTGTCCCTGCGGCACAATCAGAAAATGAATGAAATTCGTCATTTTACTTTTATACTAGTATTTAGGGTGTTGATATTGAACCATGTTTTCCAACACAGAATATGTATCCCGTTGTTATTATGTAATCTTAACGGAGCAGAATGAGCGTTCGGAAGAACAAGCAAAAAGCAGATCTCGACAAGAGAGTAAACCGATATATTGGGCGTTTATTAATCTTGTATGCATCTGGCAAAAATGTTACAGTGTCTCAAGGTTAGTTTATAGACTTGCAGAAGGAACAGACAAACTGTTGAATCATGTTGCTGGTTTAAAGTTTTAGGTCAGTTTTATCTCTAGATGTGAGACACTACAAAAAGTTCACTACTTAATCGTTTTTTTTTTCTCTTACAAAAAGAGCGATGACAATGTCACTTACGAAGAATATTCAGATGAACAAAAAAGAAACATGAACGAAGACGAGAATGATACTCTACTATGTGATCATCCAAATAAAATTCAAATTGGACAGTGGGCCTTAGTGAGCTTTGCCTTAAAATGAAAGATATCCCATTTTGTTGGGCAAATATTGAAAATTAATAACGGCGAACCCTTAATAAAATTTCTTCGCAAAAAAAAGTTTAAACAACTTAAATGCTGTATTTGCTTGGTGCGAACTTGACGACATATCACTTGTTCATACTACTGATATTGTTAAAGTATTACCAGAGCCTATCCTTGGGCGTCGAGTGGAGCTACTTTTTCCAGTTTTAGTTAAATCATACGCTGTTCAGTAGTGTTCAGTAGATGATATACCTAAATTTAGTTGCTTTTTATATTATTTTACTTCAGTGAATAAAATGAGGAATTATTTAAAAAAAAATGTTTCTTTCATTTTGCTGTACTCACAGTACTCACCTATAGATACCCACTTAAATACTTGTAACTTGTAAACCTTTTAAGATAGGAAAATTTTAGAACCACCATTGAATTTGTCACACTCTGAACTTTTATTTCACTTACCCCAACTACTCTTGTAACAATGAAAAAGAAAAATGCCTATGGTTGTTTCACTTACCCCGAGTTCTGGGGCAAGTGGAATCATTTGCAATGTTTTTAAAAAATTAAAGCAACTTTTAGATAAGCAAAAATTGATAGTTACTAAATGTTTAATCTTGTAAAGGATATGCTACAGTATATTCGGCCATATTATTATATTTATGCGGGTAGCAAAGTTCCTCATTTATTGGTAATAAAATAAAAGTCATAATATATGTATTTTAGCACATACCCCACTAACTTTAAAATTATTACTTTGTATTTATAATTAATTTGGCTTTGAAATGTATGATCAGAGATCCTTCGCCTGACTGAGGCTGAAATCGCAAAATGTCTGTGATGATTTCGACGCTGCGGCTGCTTCCTAAGCGCAAAAGCGGAAATTATTTTTTTTAATTTTATTTATTGAATTAATAATACTTAATAGGTACCTAGACTACCTAGGTACCTACTAAACAACATATAGATACGTATATTAAATATCTTGGCTCTCTTCCGACATTAAATCAAACTACTGGTAAATAACAACGCGAGCCATGGACAGATTAAAATGTATATCAATTCGCCGAATTCGATCGGCCCGACTTCTCGCACACATTACATCAATACTTTTTACAAATTGTGTACAGATTGAGGGTATCATTAAATATAACTGTACCATGCATTTGTACCAGTTATGCAATTAGGAAAGGATTATATAACAGCAGCTCCACCATTCCTCCAATACCCGGAAAATCTTCATAGCAATTAAACAAGCAAGAGATTTGAGAAGAATAAACAAATTATTTTTGTAGTAATATACTATTAGTTAAACGCCTTTATATAATAAATAAATCATAGTAATTATTATAATAATTATAACAAAGTTGCTATTTCTACCATCTTTTACTACAAGTTTTCGCCTACGGTGCTATATATATACCTATTCTACTTTGAACTAAAGTGTTTCTTTAAATGAATCCGCATCAGCTCCAATTTAGAGAGGTAATAAATATAGGGACCATGTAAAAGCGAGAAAATGAACCTACTTAAATTACAAACTTAAACTAATTTGCCAATAAGTAAGAATATCTTATACCTATCTAATGTAGGCAAGCATTTTAGAAATTTTTCAGCCCAGCATTAGAAAATTTTATATATTTTTTTAACTCGTCACCCCCAGCAATTAATTGCCATTAATATAGAAAATTACATAAAAAGAGCTTTGACCGTTATGAAAAATAAATTGAATTATACGAGAACCTATATAATACACCATAACAACTTTTAAATTCTAGGACTGCAACAACACGTTGGTGATTAAGCCTCTTTTAAAAATATTGTATGGCAACTGTTCAACGGATACTGTCCGTTTGATCCCATCCATGTCAGAAATTCACGATAAACCACTGCCGCTCATTGTTCATTTAAGTTTCCTTGGAACGACACTGTTCAAAAATTCCTTCCTGTGGAGAACGTAATCATTCTGGAACGATCTTCCTGAGGTCGTAATTTCCAATAACGTGAATCTCCAAAGATTCAACCCCAACGTAAATCGCTCTAAACGCTTTAAAATTAATTTTTGTTTAATCCAAAGCCACAATATATCGGTTTGGTAATGTAGCCAGTCACTGTCACCCGGTAAATTATTCGCAAAATCGTGTTTTACCATTTGCCACGATGTTAAAATTACATTTAAAGAATTTCCGACAAGTTAAATGTTTAAACTAATTATTTATTTAAAAAATAAATAACATTCGTGTAAAAGTATTTTGCAACACACTTATAAAATTTATGCGAATTTTTTTGTCGGCTATTGGATAATTAAAATAAACACAAAAATGTATTTTATCTAAATAACTTCAAGGTCATATTCGTAATTATTTAGCAGTACCTATCGCAAAAATACATATAACGTGAGGTTTTCAAATGAACGAATTACGCCGTGTAGATATGACTCCATAGTTATTTTTTTGTCACTATTCAATGTTATGGTAGTGCCTACCCGCGGTTTCGCTTGCACGCACTATTTTAGCAGCCTGTAATGAGTAAACTATACAAAAGAATAGAATATAGTCATTATTATTAAAAAAATGATGCAGTGGTAACTGTTACTCAAATTTCCTGCGATTATAAAAATCTACAATTTGAACCGAAATTTAAAAGTCTTATTTTTAATTTTGTACTGGCTCTAAAAATATTGTTATTAGTGCAATTTTTTAGCCACCATAATTATGGAAATTATGTATTAGTATAAAAATTCGACGATTCATTTTATTGCTTTATTTTTTGCCTACAAATATATCATTATAATTAAATTGAAATTTTTATCCTGTGCGATTCCTGATTTTTAATTAATTCCTCCCTATTCTTGTTCTGCCTAATAAGCACATATTACTTTACCAGTGAACGAAGCTTGGTAACGCTTTTCAAAAAATAAATAAAATATATTAATAAATTGTAGCTATGAGGTAACTATCTACCCTGATATATACTAATAAACACTTCAGAATATTTAATATTAAAGAAACCCAAAAGCTTCAATAAATCAAAAAATCTTTTACGGGATCCTGAAGAAAAATCAGTCTCGAAAATTCCGGGACTAAGCCCGCAAATCCCAGGACTGTAGAGTAATATGAGGCAAAACGGCGCATCTAAGATATAAATATTAACAGAAAGAACAATGTTCACAAAAAAAAATTATATTCTTTGTCACGCGAATACAACCATTCACGCATAAAAATAAAAATATTTTGTTCTTCAAGAGCGAACAACACAAAGAAAACTGAAGAATGTAAAAAAATACAAAATGGAAATTTAAACCCACTTGGTGCAAAAGTCAGAAATATATGGAGCAATAATCCGGTTTACATATTTTTATGTACTTTAGGGATTTAAAGTACCCTTTAAATCCCTATTTTCAGGGAAAAAAGTGGTACTTTAAATCCCTAGGGATTTAAAATGTACTTTAAATCCCTAGGGATTTAAAATGTACTTTAAATCCCTAGGGATTTAAAGCAAATTTCTTTGCAATAAAAGCTAAATTTCGACATTTATTTTCAATAATTTTATTAGAAAATATAACATGACATGGATGCAACAAAAGTGTAACGTGTTTAGAACAATATTAAACTATAAAAAATAACTTAATTTCTTTTAACATTAACAGTTATGTTTACCCCACTGCAATTAGCCAAGTGAAAAAAAGGTAAATTATCATTATTGCAGCTGTTATTTTTATTAATTAAAGTGTTTTTGAAAATTGTAGCCGTTGTCGTCGTCGGTGGCACCGACGATGTCGTTGGTGTTTCATTTTGTACAATAGGAATCGAAATATCTAAAGACGTTTCGGTGGAAGTACCAGTAAAAAGTTGATCTGCCATACTTTTTTTCTGGTATAAGGAATTTTCCACATATCCCTCAGCGACGGTGCTACTCTTCCAGTCGCCATGTCTTTTAAGCTGATCTATCGTTACTCCAGAGTCGGCTAGTAGCGATGCTGACGTCCTTCTAAAACAATGACCAGTGTACAATTTTGCATCTGGAAGCTTTAAATATTCGGCAATCTTGGTTGGCAGTTGTCCAATCGTATTCTTGCCCATTGGCTGAGACGTGCATTTTCCATTTCTGTACCCAACGAAAAATCTTGTATGGCCTTGAATTGATGGAGATCTTAAGGCAATATACTTCTTCACCAATCGTACTACACCTGTGGAAGTTTCCTTTGACCGTTTTATAGCAAAAGATCGGTCTTTTTCTGTCTTGGTATCTCGTAAATTGACCAAAAAGAACGTTTCATAGTCTAGGACATCGGTTTTGTCAAGCTGGCAGAGCTCCTTGCCTCGACAGGCTCCTGACACGCCCATGACTACCTGGAACAAAGTATAAATAAAATAAATAGGTACCTACTTTTTTTTCCAAAAAGCGTCTAAATAACATAGATATAGGTATAGACTGGGACAAAATATCTGTTGAAAAAAAATGTGTATCTTACCTTTTGCCCCAAAAATTCATGGTCGGGTGCTTTTCCCAGGAACTCTTTAATGTTGTCAACATCGAGTGTCTTCGACTTTTTTGGTTTGTAGCCCTCATTTTGTCGTTTCAAAAAAGCGGTTAGTTTGCAGAATTTGCTAATGTCGACGCCCATGTCTGTTGCAATTGTGGCTTTTATCATCGAATATACACTCCACAGTGACGATGCTTTAAGCTTTTTTGACTTTTCTAAGAAATATGCTAATAGTACCTTTTCCTCTGTAAATTCTTCTACGTTCCGTTCTTTGCACCATTTGATATACTCAGATAACTGTTTTTTATATTGTTCTCCAGATTTTCTTGGTAATAATTGGCCTACAGCCTCTTCAGCTGCCTTTTCGATTTGTTCCAGCGCGATAAACGTCTTTTAGTGGATGCAGTGTGTTTGACTAATATTTATCGAGTGACTTTTGTTTTACTTAGTTACTTGTCATAACTTGTCATTTGGTCGTTGATATGGTAACATCATAACATTAGAAATAGAGTACCTACCGTTTAGTGGCATTTAATTTTTTTTTTTTTAACGTTTTACCTATCCTAAAGTACATAAAATAGTATATACACCTCAGGACCAAAGTGTTTTAAATCCCTTGACAAATTATAGCCCTCCCGTTGGTCGGGCTATAAACTTTTTGTCTCGGGATTTAAAATACCACTTTAGTCCCTAGGTATATAATGTACTATTACTTGCATGGGTCGCAAATAGATGTTCCAATAGTTTCGTAGGCAATGCACTGTTCATGTCACCCATTTTGACATTGCTTGTACTGTTAATAGGCGGTTCGCTATATATATCAGATGAACATTGAATTTGCTCTTTGTCATCAATACTTTTGTCGTTAGTGCCGATTTTTCTATTTATCCCTTTTTTGGCAATTCTCTTTTCGACACTTTTCTTCGCGTTTTGCTTTAAGTTTTTTTGTAAACGGGATACTAAATATAACTTCAGATTTTTGGCCGCATTTTTTTCTTCTTTTCTGATCCTCGGGTCTCTTAGGGATCTCATTGATGTAGAGTAAAATTTCTACTGCTGAGCTACTTGCAACCTAACTTTTTGCTGACTGCTTTGACGGGATTAAATTATCTTTGACTATCTTTTCTCGTAAGATGGATAATGGTAAGAATGCATAATGTGAATCCGATTCGTTATCATTTATTTGCTGGATCTTAACAACACTTAAAGGAAGAAAGCTCTTCTGTAAACACATTCTCATTTAACTGATAAATTTAACAGGACTCAAAAGCTTTTGCACCTTTGTACATAGTAGAACATCGTTCGTAGGCACGCCCCAATATCTCCGCCATCTGGAAATTATATTTTTTCCGGGGTTGTTTGTTAAACATCGAGTACAAGTTTGTTAACCATCGAGTACAACACTTGCGTAAAATGTTTTAAGAGGTTTAAAATAACAGCGGTCTAAAGGTTGGATTTGAGGACTGCTGTGTGGTGAGATTGTCAACAAATGTATGAAATATATAATAGTCTCTAAGGATTTATGGGATAAATGGTTGCCTAATATTAACAACACGGGATACTTTGAACTAAAAATATTTAAACCATTCTAAAAAGTGGTGTTCATATATCCCGAGTCTGAGCATATTCTTATAGATTCTGGTGGAGCTCCATCCATAAGTTCATTTTTCATTCACTTTCGTTAAAATATTAAAGCTGGGGTGACAAAATTTCCGGCAGCACTAATGGCATATACATATACAATGGCCATCGTTTCACCGCGTTCACCAGATAATATCTTTGCTGTCAATTTTTTTTTTCTTTATTTGTGACAACCTTGGGCACCATATTTGGCACAGTTCATATTCCACTTTCGTCCATTTTGTATACAAAACTAGGAGAAAACCCATGTGTTTTGTAAAGATTGGTTATGTTTAACAAAAATATGTCTATTTGGGTTTTATTAAAGCATATTACCCTGACTAAACTTGTTGGATTTGATGTTTTTAAGGAATGACTATATTTTCTTTAAATTTGTATATCAGTTAACTTTGTGTCACAAAACATATTATCAATTTCTTGACAGTGCTAAACCAGCATAAGTTCCATATCGTGAGTAAATACTGGTGTATAGTTGCCAAAAGATATTGGACCATGTCCAGACTTCAACCTTTCTCACAAAGTAGACTTATGAATGCCTAAATTATTAGCGACTGCTCGAATTGAGGCATGATCGGCTAAATTCGCTCTAACTATTTGCAGCATTTTTCTCTCAGACTCTCCTTTATAGTTTTCGAAAAAGAAATTAAATAGGCTATGCATCAATATTGTTTGGGGTCAAAGTAGGCCCGTACTTTTGCCTTATAGGAAAATGTGACTTTTGCGCCACATGCCAAACAAAATTTTAAATTTACCGCCGCTTTTACTGACCCACATATTATAGGTTATGTAGGAATTTTGTTTTAAACATACAATTATAAGTAACTGTAAAATACTTTACCAACTAGATTGTAAAAATAACCTGCAAAAGTGTTTTTTTTATTTACCTCATTGCAAACGCAACAGTTTACAAAACATGCTGACAAAACATTGGCAGGCCTTAAAGCTGAATTTATGAACTCGACAAGTTGGCGAGGTTGAGATTCAGTTGGTGTTGGAAATATAAGTTCAATTTAAAGTAAAGGGAACACTCAAGTTCCATTTATACTCTCGTTCATGTTGTTCATGTAAAGCTCGAGAGGTTCGAAAAGTTCGCGGGTAGTTCGAGATAACCAATTTTTATGTTCGGAGTTCGGAATATCGAACCTCACCAACTTGATCATAACTTCAACCTCACCAACTTTTCGAGTTTATAAATCGAGCTTTATGCTGCTGTTGAAGGTTAGTTGACAGGGTTGTCCGATTTATATTTGGTTTCTTTAAAAACCGTATTTCAGACTTTTGCCCCAAATACTCAAATGAAAAAGTTCGTATTTAAATATAAAAAAAGAGTTTAAAAAATAATCCACAAATGCTGCGTATAAACCTTATAAACCTTTACTTTGTGTAGAATTTTTCCTGATTTTTATATTTTCCTTCAAGCAAGTTCATAAACCTTTTAGTATTAATATGAATAAACTTTCGATAATGTCAGGTTCCCCGAGGTTTTTCCCTGTTACTCCTTTATAATAATGCACTATTATTGCCCAAAGGTTTTTGTTATTTTTGAACAGAAGTAATTTTTTCAATATTGCAAAAAATGTAATAGTATACGTATTCTTCTTCAAATTTAATTTCTTATATTCCTATGGGTTATTTACCGAACTTAATTTATTTGTTTGCTGAAGATCACCTTCCCTAAGACCGAAACATGTCCTTATTTAGATGGTTAAAATTATAATTTGAAGTTTGATGATTTTTTTAAATTTAGAGATATAGAAGGAGGAGATGGAATGTTCATTTAATAGACTAAAATCCTTTGTCAAAAGATTGGTTTGTGCACATGTTATGCGCAAACTTACCATGGAACAGTGATTTTTCCGGTAGAAACCATAAAAATTTTTGAAAAATTTCATCATGAACGAAATAACAAGGTTAGATAATGGAAGCAATTCCAAATTCTGAGAATAGCGACGACGAAGATATTTCGCTTGTTGTAATTATCAGGGCAGAAGAACAGGTACCGTTAAAAATGAAAATACAGAGAGTTTTACAAACATGCTACGAACAGCCTCAAACTAGTAAAATAACCAGATTGTCCGATAGCAAGAAATTATTTGCCAATGGTGAAAAACAAAGCCGCAACTTTCAACCGACATACCAATTTTTAAAAACGATTTCCTAACAAGAAGTGTAGAATCCTAGAATCAGAATGCTGCTTCTCGTCAGCAGATCATATTTATTGCAAAAATTACGCTTAGGAAACGACACACTGGAAACACAGATTTTTTTTACGTTCCTTTTTTTAGAAATTTTTGAGTTTTTATTTCTTTATTTTCTTAATGGTAAATATTTAGCGTATTTAGTAAACACAAAGAAACTAATCATTAGCTTTTCATGTTAATTTTTTTTGGGATTATGGTATTATTAGGATTGCCCTTTTTTCCGGGGTTGAAACTAAGCTTTGGAACTGACGCACTTAGATCATGGCCAAGCAGAAAAATAATTTCAATTATTTTATGCGAAAACCGTACGCCGGAAAAAACAAATAAAGAGACAGTAGCTGCTTGGAAATAAACTTAAAATTTTTATTTTTAGAACAAGCAGTGGGGTAGGTACCATTTTTCAACAAAAATTCTGCACGAACGCTACTGGTAAAAATACAAAAAGACTGTATAGGTAGGTAATATTGGCTTTTGTTATTTACACACAAGGTTATTATGCTAAGTATCAATCGGTAAAACAATTCAGGAGTTTGGTAATTTCTGGTAAATGTCATAAAATTTTTATCACTCGTAGCTTTGTTATTAGCAGTTACACAACTCTTATTCTCTCCAAATGTTTATTAACAGTAGTTAATTTGAAATTACAATTGAATTGACCAGAAAAAACTAGAACGGCACTGCACGTATGAAGTACAGTCAACAAGTGTGCCCCCAAAACTTGCCCATGGCTTACCCTAATTCTAAAAGCTATATATATGTTAATATAACGAAATAATTAGATAATACCTAATTTTATTAATGGCCTGAAACTACAAGAAACCGACCATTCCTAGAACTTATAAACTTATAAAACTGCTAACTTATGAAAATTATTGAAAATAAAATCGATTTACTGATATCATGGCACGACCCTATCGTTACCACAACGGCTCCGTAGCTAGAGAGTTTTTGAATTACGTATTTTACACGGACGGGGTTTGCGCAAACGCAGTTTAGAAAATCCTAACAGCTCATGTTAAGAGGTCCGGTCAGTTACGTAGCGGTAAACCCTTCGAAATATATGAGTTAAATAATGAGTCGGTACAGAATTTATAATCATTTTTAAGTAATAATTAGTAAACAAGTTCAGGTCTTTCTATAATTTACTTAATGAAAGTTAAATATATTTTTTTCTTATTCAAATATTATTCTATTCTTAGAATTGGCCAGTGACATCTAACACGTAACATGAAAGTACCGTAAATATTTTGTGTTCGTCATTTATCCCGTGGGAAGAACGGACTATGCGTCTAATTAGATTATAATCAAATGCCACGGACTGCTTTTCTCTTGATTCTATAATAATATACAGGGTGATTCACGACGATGGCGTATTAGACGTTTCTGGCGAACCAGTCACATCCAAAAATATGGTATATTGCATAAAAGGGCATGCTCTACACAGCTAAAATATTTTGGATAATGCGGTGTTGCCGCTTCTACTAGAAAATAGTAGCAACTTTGATATTTTAAAGGAACACCCTGTATATTAACTTATTCTCACAATCGCTAGTAATTGCTTAATATATTTTCTTATCACTTTCCTATACTTACCTATCTCTTGCCGATTTTGAGATATTAATTATTTTCAATTATTTTCTCTTAAAACATGACCTGCAATACATGGTGATATTTTTAAACTGTGAGATGATAAGTCACTGAAATAAGGTTGGTAGTTAGGCAATACCCGGAGGCCTTTTATGCTATGGCCAAAGCTTAGTTGCAATATACAGGGTGGTCTAAAAATTCAATTATTTTGGTTACTTGAAAAAGTGTGTAAATATATATTTTTTCAAATGAAACACCCTGTATATTATTACTGATTTGATAAACTGATAAAATTTTCTATTTATTTATGTATATCATACATATACCCAACTAGTCAAGTTTCTGATTTATAAGCATTTTTATTTGAGAAGGTTGCTTGAAATAGTTATTCATATGAATTTTTTAGTTAGTGTGTCATGCATTCTCATAATAATATGTTTTGTGTCCTGTCATTGTTGTTATGGTTTCGATATTTTAGTCCCTCTAGCCCTTATCAGCGGAACAATAATTAGTTATAAACCATGGAAGAAAATTATTCAAACGCAGTTCTATGAATTTATTTTGGAGAATGTGATAAAATTATAAAGGACATGTAGAAAGTTTAATGAGATGTATCCGAATCTACCGTCAATGAACAACAAAACATTTGTACGATTTCAAAATAATTTCAGTTTTTCTTGGATCATTCCATTGACTGGTTAGCCAAAAACGTCTAACACGCCATCGTCGTGAATCACCCCGTAGAAGACTCCTAATAACTAAAATAAAAGTTAGCGCACAAAACCAAAATGCACCTCTTTGTAATTTCAATTATCTCTTTCCTGTTACGTCAGAGATCGACATATGCAAGGGAAAAGCGTTAGACCGTGAAGGTTAATTCTAAGTTCTCAATGCAAAACAATTTAATAATCTAATTATGTAGTAAGAAGTACTTATAATTTAAATAAACCAATGCATCGTAAAGATACCTTCTTTCATTGGCGTTCCCTTTCTTCAGTTTTTATTAAAATGTTAAGTGATCCGCAGACAATCAATCTGATTGACGAAATTATATTTTTAAGTACAGCGTGGAAGTTGCATCAACTATTCCAAAACTTTTACTAATTACTGATGTTGATTATTAATTTTTGTTGGTCACTTTCCAACGATAGGTATAAATTTGTTTTTTTAATGTACAGTTTACAACCATACCCTGAGACTGCTGGATTTCATCCCAACGAAAGTGTAACGTTCTTACTTTAAGGTATATTCTAATTATTTTTTTCTAAATGTCGTCAAATTCATAATTCTACCTCGCTGCGTGAAACCGCTCCTCGTTATAGGTTGTGTTTGCCCAAATCTTGATTATTCTCTTTGACCTTCGCTCTGGATGTTTGTGTTTGACGGAAAACTTTCATCAATTCAATCAAACTCTGCAGACTAGTCAAACTTCAGCCCTTGTGGAAAAAATAGAAAAATGTTTGCCCATCCTTGGATTTTCCACACTTAATCCTCATTAAACGTAAATTTACAACATATTATTATATTTTCTTAGGTGATTGATATTTTTGAGATTCTGGCCACATAACTGGAAACTTCATTATATTTTTAGCCCAGTCTCCTTTTCGCACTTGCCGTTTGTTGTTGTTTACCGTTAGTTAGGATTTTTCGGGCTAAACCAAAATTTGACCCGTGAGATTCCGATCTGTTTTAATGAGGCATTTGTGAGGCCTATTTAAAGGCCAAATTGTTAGGCAGCAGCAAGGGGTCATCTCTTAAGAGAACCAGCTAACCTATAAGAGGACACTGATAAGTACTCATATTTTTACTATTTTATCTGATTTGGTAAATCAACTGACTACATATATATGAGCTGTTGAATTAATTGTTGTTAATTTGCCCTTTCAAATAAGTTTTGTGTTTTGTTTTGGCACTGTGCGTGGACCCTATTGTGTTACTCACAGGAATTTGGTGTTGTTGTGACAGGTTGGAGATAAAGGTAGATGTGAGTGGTGCTCAATACTCAAATATATATCTTGGCTTGCACAGCAACATCCTTTGGAGTCTATACACGTACAGATTGTTATTTTGCTGGCAAGGACCCTTTACAAAAGAACCACCCCGGTAACAATTGCCACGAGCTTCAGCTAGCTGAGGTAGCTGGTGACCTTAAACTCATTTAATATTTAAAATAGCAACTTTTATATTTTGTTATCACCTTATAATATTATAAGAGTATAATTCGCTTGACCGGCGACAACAAGCTGACTAACAAACTCAATAGCTTAAAACAGCAAAGGCAAGGCAGATGATGTTTTCAGTCCCTTTCACAGATATTTTCATGGCAACTATTCAGCTGACGATATTACTCGTTTAATTTTTTTTTAATATTCTTTATTTAGCTTAGTATAACTCCAACGATACTGCTGAAATTCCTTTATCTAAAGAACATTATCACACGATAACGAACTACCTGAGGTTGTGTTTTCCAACGACTTAAACCTCTAAAAAGACCAAAGTGAATCGCTATATTTGCAGTAGCACCTGGTCTTAAAAAAACGCAGAACCTGCAATTAAGACACACTGATATGTTGTATAGGCCATGAATTTTCAAATATGTAAAGATATAGAATAAAACACCTTATAAACAAGGCTTCGCTAACGTTTACAAATTTTGTAAACCTATATTGTTTTGGGTTCATGGTGCAGCCCCTCCTCTCTGGACTTCCGTTACCACTGTTCAACAGGAAAGTCCTCCCGATGAAATAAATAAGTTAAAACTTTGACCAAAATTAATATAAAATTTACCTGAAAATTACTAAATTTATAGATCAGGAACTGTTGATCCATCTGTTACCTGCTGACAGCTGAGACAATTTATTTTAAATTTCTTGAACATTGCTTCAGTTCTTACTGTGCCGCCATATTTGTATTTTCCGCATTTCATAAATAACGTATTTAATATAACAATCATGTTGTCGCGTGTTTGTGTGAATAGACCCATACCTACCTTTTCTTATATTTGTGGTGAAATTACTGCGAAAGTGCATCAAACACCTCCGCTTGTGAAGAGGGCTTATTAACTGTACTTTGCCTATAGAGTTGGTGATCAAGATAAAGTCATAGACTCCAAAAATGTGTTGCAGTTCGTGCTCGAGAACATTGACAGGGTGGTTGAAAGGTACTAATAAATCTATGCCGTTCGAAGTTCCAATGGTATGGAGAGAACCTCGTAACATCATGGATGACTGCTTTTGTTTGACTTATATCAAACAATTACTAGCAAAAGCAAGCGAAGTATTCATTACCCCAATATTCCCTCTGTAATCGGACTAATGGCAATGCCTCGTGACATATCATTACCAATTCCCAGCGTCCTGAAACCTTAGGAGTCTTTATCAAAAGCTCAACCAAGCTCCATTCCTTTTTTTCTATGATTAGGCACAGCACTGCATTATGTCGCTCCACGAGTAGCGCGTGCATTGGAAACGATTCACGTTGGCCTTGAATCTCGCTCTGGGTGGAAACAAGTGGGAAACCTCAGTCGAGCACTTGCCATGAAAATATTTGTAAAATAGACTCTAGTCGCCAACCTACCTTTCCAGGTTGTTTGCCAGATCGTGGTCACCGATCAAGCGAATGGCTCTTCCTTGAATGGAATCCAGCAATTTCAGGGTATGTTTAGGAGCAAAACACTATATATGCGAACAGTACTCCAGCGATGGTTTTATTCGAGTTTTATAGAAGATCAAAAGTTGTTGGGGTGTATAGAAGTTCTTAGTTCGCAAAAGTATTCCAAGTTTCTGCGAGGCTGCCTTAGCAATAGCCGCAACGTGACTATGCTAAGACATATTACTATCCAAATTGACACCAAATCAATTCATTGATGAAGCAAGGGAATCGAGTGTCCCGCTATAACTATATCCGGTTCTTTAACATTAAGTTTCTTAGAAAAAACTGCCTAGGCTTTCTAACGTTAAATTCTACTTGGTTGCTTTCCCCGCAAGACAAAATTTCTTCCAGGTCTTTGTTGAGATGTGATGTTCGAAGATCCAAAGTGAAAGATAAAACAAGTGTGCGAAGCTATATATTGGATTTTTAGTTCTTTCCAAAAGATTGTTAATGTATAGTAAAAAGAGGGTGGGCGACAATATAGAACTTGAGAGACTCCGGCATTGATGGTAAATGAGTCGGATTGAAATCCGTCCATCGCCACTTGCAGAGAACGATTTTAAGAAAGCTTGAGAGCCATAAACAAAATTGAACCGGCATTCCCTATGCTCTCACTTTATTTAGGAGCCCCTTATACCATACTTGGTCAAAGACCTTGGAAATGTCCAGTGCTACCGCCCTAGACTCCCCATGATGTTCTATTGCGTTGTTTCAAATGTGAGTAACATAAGCGAGACGGTCTCCTGTTGATCTAGCCTATGCTGGCGGTAACTAATTATGTTGGAGCCTTCCAGAGAAAAGTTACGCTAGTAAGTTTGCTTTTTCCTGTGCTTTGGTCGCAATGGTGCCATCAAACCGTGTTAGAGGTGTGGAATGGTTGATCTTGTATAGTTCTGACTGACGGCCTTAGCTACCGACCAAAATGATCTTGTGCCGCTCGAACATTCAAGAAGTTTGTCTTTGATCCTCTGCTTGTGTGCTTCTTTGCTTTGGTTTATCGTTTGCTTGCATTGGTTTTGAGCGTTAATAAAGATGGTACGATTTTCGGCGGTAGGGTTTTGACGCCATTTTCGATAGAAATAATTTTTTGATTTACCTCCATGCCAGTAAGGATAACCTCCGATACCTCTCTAGCACAGATGGATGGAGCATCAGAGGTAAAACAAACGTTCCGCCCAGGAAAGGTTTGAAAATGATCCTTTAGGTCATCCCACTTAGCTGATGTATAATGCCAGATCTTGCGTGGATTAGGAGGCTGTTCGGCACTAATTGGTTTTCAGTGCCGAAATAAGGTTGTGGTCAGACGTTCCTAACGGAGGCTTTACGGTGACAGTGGGGTTTGAAGTTAAGAAAAGATCCAACAAACTAGCATAATCATGAAGGATAATCAATAATTTCAGACTCAATTTTCGATTCTTAGTCCCCTGAGCTAAATTCCAAAAGTACGGGCGTCAGTTTGACCGTGTAGCGTATCAGACATTTTTATTTTGTAAAGTAAAGCAGTATAAAGTAAAAATATGTTGTCTGAAAAACGGCGAATTCCAAAATATAGCTAAAATGTCGCGCTCATGAGTAAACTTCTTGCATACATAATATGCATTTTCAAATTTAAATAATGACCCGTAATTAACTTATTCCCCGCTAATAAATTTTATTATTTCTTGCAGTAGGTATCTATCGACCTTGATATAATTTGAAATTATCTGCCACTTTGCACTGTCTACACGTATTACCTGAATTGCAGAATTGGACAACTCTCGTGAAGTAGACTACCTACTGTATGTTATGTATGCATTTTTTGCTTTATATTAACTGGTTTAATTTCACTCTTTTCTTGATTCTTTCTTTAAAATTCCTGAATTTAAAATAAAAAGAATTGACCGTAGTAGCATCATATTATAAATAGCAAATTCTAAATGTCCTATTTTTCCTTTTTATGGACTTGCACCAGGCAACTCTTTTATCTTCTTTCTGATAAAAGGAATTTATTTGTTCCTTTACAAGATGCAAATGTAACCCAATGGAATGTTCGACTTGGGAGGTCAGTCAAAGAAAAACCACTATACAGTGCCGGCATCGAATTACTTAACTCTCTAAACTATCAAAATATACTGTGTGTTTCAGGATCAGGTATCGCATCTTACTTAACTTTCTAATTTTTGAGGAAAGGTCACTCAAAAATTATAATCAGTGACCAATGATAAAGAATGAGTAAGGTAGGCACCTGGGTACTCTTTTTTTAGTTATCGGAAATATAGATTTAACACAATTATTGTAAATTAAAACCTTACATATTTTTTAAATGATTATTGCTATAAACTCGAACTGTATCCCCATTCAAATTTAATGTGTCAAAAGCTTCCAAAAATTTCCCCTTTAGTTGGTACGTTGGATCATTAAAATCATTGTTGTCAATTAAGCCTAGATAGTTTTCACCTAAAAGGTTTTGGAGACTTTCTGCTTTTTAATGTTTTTCAGGATACTAATGATTACGAGTTTCTACTAAGTGAGAGAGCAGGGGCGGATGGGCTACCTAAGACCGGCCCGGGCAATCACTTGCTAAAACCGGCCCACAAATAACAACAAAAAATAATACCATTCTTTGTTTTGCGATGTTTATTACTAACCTAATAAAATAGTAAACAAAACTAAAGATATTTCTAATATAATTAACTCCTTCTATTGTAACTTTTTTACAACAAAATCTAAATCTAAATTTAACAACTGAGATAAAATAGTATTTGTGTAATAGCAGTCAACATTTGATCAAAATAGACAATTAAAAATAAAGGATATTCTAAATTATAAGATTAACAATCTACCTAAGAAACTAGATGATCCTGCTAGCTCATTAATGACCTCCTCATTGTCGATTTTCCATAAGATTTCTTTTTCAATAATCATTATCATAAATGATTCCAAATGTTCATCGCTTAAAGAATTGCGTAGTCGGTTCTTGATGTATTTTAAAATAGAGAAACTTCTCTCGCATGACACTTGGGTGACAGGCAAAGTTAAAATATATTGGTAGACTACAGATAAGCATGGATAGGCATTCTGATACATATTGCATTTCATTATTGCTAGATAGCAACAATGTACACAGTTTCTACAGAGACGACTAGGACTTTTTTCTTGACATTTATAGGTTGTTTGTGAATCTATAACATCTGGGTCATCTTCGTCAGTTATCTCCTCATAATCTGCCAAAGTATCTTTTTGGAAGGATTCATTTAAAGTCCTCTTATAAATATCCCAATTTAATACAAAATGGCACAATTCTTCCTTAATATTTGACACTTGGGCATCTTCTCTAAATTGTGAAATTTTCTTAAAAATGCTCTGCAAGCTACTTTCAGAAATATTATTATTGGTTTGATTTCATTAAAATTTATAGGATTGAAAATGGCACATAAGTTTATATTTCTGTTATATCGGTTTTCCATTGACATAATGGCGGTATTCATTATAACATTGAACGTTTCTATTTTAAATTTGTCTTTCGAATTACTAACAGCTTTATCACTGCAATTTTCGTCGAGGAACTTCTTGACTTTTCGTATTTTCGTAACTGGAGACTCATCTTCGATGTCAAAACTAATATCTCTTTTCTTCATTTCACTAGTAGCCAAAATTTGTGTTGACTTTTCAAAAGCCTCAAAATCTCGTTAAATTCTTTTTAACTCGGCCGTTGACGTTTTAATCATGGCATTTGCTTTCAATAAATCAAACCTCTAGTCTGTAGATATCTTGAAAGTGGGGCAGTGACAAAAAACAGTTTTAAAAACACCTGGGAAAGAAAGATATTTTCGTATTTAAGGAATTGCTGTTTTAAGTTTTCTGCAGTAGATCGGATATCAGGATTTAGGTCAAGGTTTTGTGAAATACTTGACAATGATTCAAGAACATCTAAGTATAATGGGATATCTTCAAAAATATTTTTCTTTAGACCACCATCTAGTTTGTTCAATTACTCCTAATTTTCTCCTTTTTGGTCACAAGAAATAGATGACCAAACATCCATCCTCTTATACGATTCACGAAAGAAGGTGGCGACTGAATTAAGCAAAGAAAATAGTGATGAGGCTTTCACTGCACTAAACAACATGGTAACGACTATAAACTGAATTTATGCATTTCTCCATTTATATTTTCCAGAACTATCTTTGACTTCTTTTTGAGGAAAAAAATGTCAGTCCTAACATTTAGAGATCGACCGGCCCCACCGGGCATTTGCCCGGTTGCCAGGCGGGCCCATCCGCCCCTGTGAGAGGGAGACTAAGGTGAAATCAATCAAAAGTGGGACATTAAAGATGTATAATGACGTTCATGAAATTAATGTTGAAAATACCTTCTAGAGATTTGAATTACTTCAATGTCTGGACCGTACCTATGGCTTCCTCCAAGTTGTCGCAGGTTAGTTTGTTGAACCTGGTAGAGAACCCGTAGTGTACTATAGTGATTCAGTCGGGGGTAGTGAGGAAATGTTAAATGTGGACTTATATGCAGACGTTTTGTACTTACATGTACCTCAATTTGTTTACCGAAGCTATCTTTTTATCACCCAAGTCGTACAATGTAATAAGAAAACGTTTAGCCGCACTGCCTCTTGATCAGCCACGGGCCTTTAAATACCCCATTACCGTTGCTTACATCAGAATTTCTCTGCAGAGTGCAGAGTATGAAGAACCTTTATCTTGCCCTGATTAAATATAGCTTATGTTGTGTCACATCCACTCATGACGTGGAAAATAGTGTATGTTCGGCACTAATTTTATCAACAGTTGAAGGTTTTGCGACTTCTCCTTTTCTCCGCTTTAACGAAAAGATCTATATATTCAGCGACGACTATGACAGATTTATGTTTGGTGCCAAAGTTAGAGCTGTATTGATAATCAAAATGTCAACATTTTTCTTTACTTGCTTGCAGGTCATAGTGACCTTTGGCGCTAGTATAAGTACCAAGGACTTTTATTCTTCGAGTTGGTAACGAATTTGTCTTGACCGTGGGTGTTGATTGATTAAAAAGTAATTCTACAGAATTATTTAGCGTGTTCTTCTCGAACGCTTCACGTATTTAGTAGATGGGTACTTTTGCCAGCCGCATTTTTGGAGTACCCATCAAAAATGACTACCGCACTTGACTTGTATGCAATGACACAATTATCTTTAAATGGCTGCCCTTGCATCTCGGCATTTCGTGCAAGGTGTAAGATAGTAAACAACGTTAAAATCTGCGTAACAAATAAAGGCATCTAAAGGATAGACGACCGACGATATATTTCTGCACCGGTTGAACCGGTTTTAAAAGTGATATAGACGTAAGGGTGGGAGAGACAGAGAGAGGGGGTAGGAAATTGTGAAAAAAGAATATGTATTGTATTTCTTTATAGTCCTTTTCTCGAAAAGTACATACTTTACAAAAGTAACAAATAAACACGCATTTTTTTTGCAAAGTAAAAATTCGTAATCAGCACCCCGAGAATAATAAAACAACAAAAAATCAAAACTTTCCAGCTAGAGCCCATCTCAATGAACTGAACGATTAGACTTTCAGCTTCAAGAAAACCACATAAAAATAATCAACTGATGTTAGATCACGAATCCTAGAAATTCTATTTTCGTCAAAATTCTAAGAATTTTCGTCTTTTAACTCAATCAAAACAAAACTGCTTTCACATAAAAGTTTTCATAAATATCCTTCCATAAAATAAGGTACAGCTATAGTGATATCGTTGGAGCAAAAATTATCGTCATGAAAGTGTGCTTGCTTAGCGGTAGATCCTTATGCCTGTTGGGTGTCAGTAAATATCAGCATTATCAATAAATAAATAATTATGTCATCTTTAACAGTCGTTACAAGTAAATTGATTCATCGCTAATTAATTCAATTTTTTAAATAATTCACGCAATGGGTTTTACGGAACAGCACAAAAAATTCATGGTTGATACGTATTTTTGAAATGGGGTTAGAGTAAATGGTAAGTGATAACACAATCAGCGTTTGTGCATGGACGATTTTCGCGAAAATTTTTCTAACGTCGCTTTTACTGCTGGGGATTTTTATCATTGCCTGAGAAGAACTGTGGCTCTGTTTAGGGAAACAGGTCTATACAACATAAAAAAGGAACTGGAAGACCATCTTTAAGAATAGAAGAACTTGTTGCAAATGCTCGTGAAATACTGCAAAACACGCCAACAAAATATGTAGGACGCCTGTCTCAAGAAGTGGGAAGATCGTACGGAACATTCAGGACTATTTAAAAAAAAAACACAGTTAAATTTAGTTCCTGATAAAAGTACAAATATAGAAAGATAACAAGAAATACGAGCTGCAGACTGGTGAAGCCTGGTTCCACCTCATTGATTATGTGAATGCTCAGAATACACTCATGTGGAAAAGTGAAAACCCCATTTTTTCTTAGTCCACATTGCACCCTCGAATGATGGAAGTCTGGTTGGTTCTTTCCCGAAGAAGAATAATTGGCGGTCCTATTTCTTTTCCATGACACAGTTACCGCACAGCGGTAAAGGGCGAATATTTTTCGTCCATTTGTGGAGCAATTACTTGACGTTGAACTACGTTTTGGTTATTTTCAACAGGACGGTTCAACTGCCCACATCCGCCAAAACTATTAACTACTTACGTAAACTTTTCGACAAAGTTTAATCAGTTTCCGAACAGATATTAAATTCCTACCCAGATCACCTTGTTTGACGGTTATGAGTTGCTTTATTTTTCTTCCCTTGAAGAACAATATTTTTAAAACACCAGTTGAAGATTTAGAACAGAGATGCTGGTCAACGCTTTTGAAAATGTATAGAGACGTGGGGATATATGCTTGGAGCATGGCGGGGCCAATTTTACCAATTTCTATAATTTTCATTGTCCTTTCAATTTTGGTTTGGACGCCAGAATATGGTTGCTGACCGAAATCCTTTTAATAATGGGATCTACCATTTTCATGTCCCAGATTTATCTGCCTTTTTCGTTTAAATACTAATATTAAAGCTTCTCAGAAATATGGGTTGATATAATACTATATAGAAAATTAGGATGACATTTTTTTAAAAATTATGTAATTAAATTAACTTTAAGGTAAAATGATTGATTGCCATGTGCCTTATTGAAAATTTAGCTTACCAATTATCTAATTTGAAAAAGAAATCCCTACGGCTAACTTTAGCAGCAACAATAGTTCTTATGTCGGGACTCAAAGCTCTTTATTTCTACATAAATTATCGTAATGTTTATTTGGTAACCTAAGCTGAATTAACCAAAATCATAATAATATTCCTTACGATCGATCGCGATCCCCTGAATATTTTGATATTGAACTCATAAAGTTTTTTATAGAAATCAAATAAGACATTTAAATTCACTTTCAGCGAATTTAAAAAAATATAAAGTACTCAAGGAATTTTTTGCAAAGATCTTGAATATGTCCGTAACTGACAGGGTGTGTAGTGGAGATGGTGCGAGAATGATTTTTGTTTTGGGTATGGGTTTGTTTCTCGGCTCTTCTGCAGTTGCAACATTATTCCAAAAACGCAAATTCTAACAGCAATTATTTTATTTTATTTCAAATATTTAAAAAATTTCGCTATGTGAAAATGAATTTAAATCGGAGAAAACAACAAATTATTAAAATCTTTTCAATAAATAAATTCCGTTACAAATACTTAGTAATTAAATAATTCTTCATTAAGCTTTCTCTCGTGCATTTCTATGTTTCTGCGGAGTTATAAACAAAAATTATTTTAGATAATCAAATCAAAACTTGCCCACAAGAAGATTTATAAATATTATAATTTTATTAATAGAGACAATTTAAAGAATACAAGAATAAAATTATAAAAGTAAATTTACAGGGGTAATTAAAAAGTAAATGTTTCCAATAACTTTTACAATGTATTTTTAAGCACTGTACTACGACTTATACAGTGATGGGCTATCATTTAAAAATCAGGTATTAATTTTTTAAAAAAACGCTCAGACACGTCGATTCTAATTTTCTCTTCCGAATTTTTTGCCTCAAAAAGAAATTATACAGTTTGTGTCAAAAAGTAGATGTAGCAAAAATTTTTTGTATTTTAAATAGAACCCTATTTTTTTCAGTCGAATTTTGAATTCTGCGTCGAATTCTGCGCATAATTCATGTAGCATACCCTATCCTTATCTCTAACGGTTTTAGAGAAAAATTACATCCTAAAACGAAAATTATTTTATTAAGTGTTAAAAATGCCAACCATTAACTTCTTGACAATATGCCAATCTACTTAAAAAACCCTTCTAAAACATTATTTACAGTATTTTCATTAATTTGCCTAATTTCATATCTAATTTTAAAATTTAAGTCTTCCAAATTTTGTGGTTTATCCTTATACACTTTTGATTTCAAATAACCCCAAAGAAAGAAATCCATTGGTGTAAGATCGGGAGATCTTGCAGGCCATTTTATGGGTCCTCTTCTACCTATCCATCGTTCGGGAAATACAGTATTCAAATACTCTCGTACTTGTCGAGAAAAATGAGGCGGAGCACCATCCTGCTGAAACCAAATAGACGCTTCTGGTAGATTAGGCTGATTCGGATTTGGAAAATCCGCTGCTAGTGTGGGAATTAATTCATTTTGAAGAAATTGTAAATACCGGTCTCCTGTAAGATTTACATCGAAGAAAAAAGGTCCAATAATTCTATCATTTAATATCCCTGCCCAAACTTTTACTTTTTGTGGGTATTGCGTGTGCTGTTCTCTCATCCAACGGGGATTATTTGTACTCCAAAACCGAAAATCTTGTCTGTTTTCCATCATAGTTTCACAAAACTGTAGTCGGCGGTCGGGATCATCTTCGTTTAGCTCGTGCAGCAACCTAATTTTGTACGGATGGTACTTTTCTTGTTTCAATACCCGCAAAACAGATCGTCGGCTCACATCATTATTAAGGGCTATTTCAGTGGATGCACTATGGGGATTATCTTCAACTGCTAACAAAATGTTCATATTTGTGTTTTCACGAATTTTTGGACGACCTGGCCGTAGACGATCCTTTACATTCTCTGTTACCCTGAATTTATCCTCAATTTTACTCACTGTAGATCTTGTAATCGGTCGTTCTGGATACTTAGCGCTAAACAAGTTACAAACTTTTTCTTGATTTCTTGTTTTGTCTCCACATCCAATTAAAATTAAAATTTCGATTCTTTGAGTTTCATTTAAATGCACTATGATCACCGTTTTTCAAAATTATACCTAAAATTATTCTTGATTGGCACATGACTTTTTCTCTAAAACCGTTAGAGATAAGGATAGGGTATGCTACATGAATTATACGCAGAATTTAACGTAGAATTCAAAATTCGACTGAAAAAAATAGGGGTCTATTTAAATTACAAAAAATTTTTGCTACATCTACTTTTTGACACACCCTGTATAATTTCTTTTTGAAGCAAAAAATTCGGAAGAAAAAATTATAATCGACGCGTCCGAGCGTTTTTTCAAAAAATTAATACCTGATTTTTAAATGAATTTGTTGCATATTTTAGCCCATCACTGTATATTGTATATAGATCATTAGTAAAAATGGATAAAATAAATAAAAGAATATTAATAATAATTATAAATATTTTGTTATTGCACAGTTGCTGTCGATGACGGCTTGTAGACGCCGTGGCTTCTTGTATGTTTTATTGTCAGATATTTCATTCCATGCTTCAAGTACATTTTGTCATTTCTTATTAAACGTTCCCAATATAATTCAGTTCTGAATTCTTCTTGAACTCCAAGACGTAAACGTGGTTTACTCGGGTGAATTCTTAAACGATTCTTACCATCTGGATTGGTGTCCTCTCCAATCGATGGCATCATGACTCAAAGAAGAAGTTCTCGATAAACAGCAGCCGTCAGTTAGTTATGTTGTTAGCAGCACATCGATTATTTGGTTAATTCAATGAGTATGTAAGGTTTTATAATAAACTGCCTACAACTATAGAACAGGAAAAAGACCTTATAACTTTCACAGAAATGGTTTTTCTTGTGGCTCTGGTTGAAACCAAATAAGTTTTCTTACATAGCGAACATGGAGCTGTACACTATTACCGAGTATCTAGACTATTTGCCTCCTTGAACACAGTAGGGGATCTGCATTTTTGTACACTTTGTACCCACTTTTTTTTTTTCATTTTTTTAATCACTTCTGTAAAAAAAAGGTTTGTAGCGTGGTTCTAAATTTTAAATCCTTAAACTTTAAGTTTTTATTTTAATTTTGTGTATTATATTGTCTTCCCTTTTTGATTACTTTTCAGTCAGCTCTTCTCTTTGTTTATGATGTTAATCTTAAATCTGACGCTCCTAGTCGACGTCTTGCTGTTCTGGAGGATCCGGAGAAATTGGTTTTCTCTCTCGTGTTTAAGGCTGCTTTGAAAGGATGTTGTCTTAGAAAGTTGGCCAGCTCGGTATCTTCATCCTCCATCAAGATCTTTTTCCTACCGGAACCTAGCTTTTTCATAATTTCTTAAGTTTTCTCTTGCATGATGTCACTGTATTCTTGCTTACAGGTAGATTAAAGCAAATTTGTTTGTCTCAGTATTTTTTAGCTGCAATAGCACATAATTTTTGGAATCGCCCATTACGTTTTCTCAATAGCTTAAATCTATTTCCAAATCCCCTTGTAGAACTTGTTTATTATTGACTGCGAAATTGCCAGATCGTGATTATTTTCTTCAAATTGTCGGAACTTTTTAAATTCTAATATCCTTAAGTTTATATTGGTAGTCTGAATTATTGCAATGTATTGAATTTTATTAGTATTATAACGTCCGTACTGTAGAACACAAGGAATATAAAATACATACAAATTTTATTAGTTTTTCTTTATTAGTTTAATGTCCATATCTTAATGATAAAAACGCAAATTGGGAGAAAATAATTACAGCCAAATTTTACCTATAAGGTTCTAAAATTACAAAAAAAAAATCGAGTGACTTTATGAAATTCGAAAGTTAAATTAGACCATTCAAAATAAATATTACTTCCAAATTTTGCCTTAAAGAGAAAATAGTAGTGGCTTACCAGATATCAAAGAACTACACACGAGATGACCACCCTGGATAAAGATCATAAAAGGCGGCAACAGATGGGCTTCGGTTTATACGACAAAGAGATTACCTTATTAAGTAAAATAGGACTTTCCCTTTCGATTGTTATACAGATATCAATTAATAGAATTTTTTAAATAAAATCATATTTAGATTGCCAAGGAGTATTAACGATGGTTCTCATATTGAAAATTAAATAAGTGTTCTCCAAGCGACTGACTATGCCAGAAGATAAATGTAAATCTTCTAAATTAATTTTTAAATATTAGCATTCTCGAATAATTTAAAATTCGTATTATTACATTATTATTTTTTATTCCTTACCGGAAAAGAAGTTAGTGCAAGATTTTATCCTATATTAGAAAAACAAATAAAAATCCTGTAATTAGTATATCAAAATTCGAGTAAAAATGACTTTTTTATACAATTATTATCACCTGAAAAATAGTATGAGGTTGAGATTTTTTACTTTGGCAGCCAAAGATAACAACATATCCTATAATTTTTAAATGCCTTTGTTTGAAAGACTTACTTCTTGACCGATATTCCAATAAGAAATTTAAAATGTATATTTTTTTAGATTTAGTGGCAAGTATTATTTTTGGCTGATTTGCGAGTTTTAATTTTAAACAAGTTGGAAAAGAAAAGAATGTAAAAATTCAAAATTTTCAACCAAACAAATTGTTAATCCTGGAACGTTTTTACAGTAAGTTTAATGAGGTTAAAAATATGTACTAACAAAAAAGTGTTTTTTTAATAATTCACTGTGTACGAAATTGTTGTCGACAAAAGGTATTGCGATCCCGAGATGTTAAGAGATAAAGAGTTTTAGGCAGTTATATAGGTTATTAACGCTTGTGGAGCGATTCTGCTCTTCTTGACTTTTGAAATATTTTGAAAAAAAAACAAAATTCTACAATTTCTAAGATCGGTTGTAACTTTTCTATATCTTAATATTTTTAAATCAGTCAGTCAGTTATTTTTTATAATCGCCATATTTAATTGTTGAAATCATCCAAAAGTACATAATTTTTCCTATAATACAATATCAAACACTAATACAAAATAAAAAAAAAAAAAACTCAAAATTACTGCGGTTACAGAGTGAATTAGCTTTTCATAATTTATCTGTTAGTTTCATATCATTTTTTGTTTTATTTTAAAGTATTTTCACTAAAAAGTCGTGGTATGCATAGTATTGTTCTTTACTTAGCTTTGTTCTTAAATAAAGAAATTAGCTGATATTATGTCGGTGTTGTCAAAAAGTATGTTCGAATTTCATGTCATCCTAGTTTCCTAGAAGTATTTTTCGATGAGTAAACATCAAATATGGTGGTCATAGGAAAAAACAAAGTCGATGATAGTGCCAGAAACCCATTACGTTTTAGCCAAAATGTCACCTTCGCTAATTGTATGTGGGAAGTGGCTAGAAAAACGTCTTTAGAAATTTAAAAAGTATTAAGAAATAAAAAAGTTCTAACAATATGACAGAATATAACCTTTTAGTTTTTTAAAAGAAGAAAGACAAAAATCAAAATCGACCCACAAGCGTCAATTAACTATACAACTGTCTAAAGCTTTCCCCGTTTAATCGCATTTATATCTCCTAAATTTTTCGAGATCGCAATGCGGTCAGCGCCAATTTTCGACAAACTGTATAATAAGTAAAATGTCTATAAAAAAATGGCCGGCTCTTAACTTTTCCGATGTTGTGTATTATTATTTAGCTTGATTTTTAAATAAATTTGAGTGCCTACCTGTAGAAAATACTAAATTAGTTTAAAACAAATAAATTAGGAAGAAAATAATTATTTACTGGGCAGCAAGTACCTAAATAATATTGTTTACTAAAATAATAATTACTATAAATATGGGTTAATAATCTGCTAATGTATGTTAAGTATATTAAAATTAGTCGCATTTATTTATTGCTGATTTGCAATAATTATGTTCCATTCATTCTATGTGTCTATAAGAGGGTATTACCTAATGTCACGTAATTACTAGTTTTAATGGATGATTTCAAGACCAAGATCCTAAATAAACAAATTGACAATTAAAACAAGACTTCAGGTTTCGTAATTTAACTGAAAAAAAAATTAAATAAAAGAAGAAGAAGAAAGAAAGAAAAAGTACTTTTGCAAAAAAAAATATTTTTACTTAAACCATCTAAAAGATGGTCAAAAATTCAAAGGCACAACCGAAACTAGCGCGTGTTACTTGTTGTGTATTTAGTCTAAAGGGCGATTTATAGAAAAATTTTAAGTCGAAGTTCATATAAATTTATCGGGTTAGTAGGATTTTTTCATTTTTCGCAAAAATCTCGAAAACAGTTTAAGATACACTTATTAAAATAATTTTTTTCATAAAACTAATGCTCCTGTAAAAACACACCATTATGTTAGTTTAATTTTTTTCTTCAACCAGTAGCGTACGTTTTTATTAATTTTTATTTATTTCTGGGTAACAACATACAGCAGTAAAAAGACTTGTGGGTGCGAAGTACAAAACAATTAGGACACTTAAAACATTATCTGTAGAGACATTTACAACAATATATCAAATAGATATAAGTAAGCACATTGCGCAGTGTAATAAATTTTTAGCAATTCTCAAACGCCTCTTAAAAGTTTGCAGTAGGCATTGTTCTGTCTAGAATGTTCAAATAATTCCATAGGTCAACACCCAATCCCAATGTCGAGAAAAGACCCACATCAGTTCACCAGAAAGGTTTTCTAATTTTAAATTAATGGTCCCCTCTAGAGTGGTAGTTGGGTTTAGCGAGTGTATCAGAAAGTTCTAAATTTTATATATAAGAACCTTCAAGAAATATTCTCTGCGTTGTTATAACGATGGCCACCCAAGTTCCCTTAATGCAGCAGTGGGACTAAAGAAGTGAGAAAAATTCAGTATGAAAGAACAATTTTAACCAATAAAATATTACGCCACTATTTTTTTAAAACTACCATTCTACTAGTACTTATTACAGAAGTACAGTACTGTTATTTACTATTTCATTCTAAATAAAAAAAAACGCTTTAATTTTTGTCGTAAAATATACGGTTTGGACGAAAACAATAATTATTGTGGAAACTCTTTTGATATTTGCAACTTGACATTATCTTTTACATAAAGTTAAGCTGGATATGTTGACCGTTGCCACCAAGACGATAGGAGCAACATTTACGAAGTACATCGTTTTGACATAATAAGTAATATTTTTATTTAAAAAGTGCATACACTAGGCGCAAAATAGTTTTCACTTTTCTACATATCATGTAGGCAAAGTGTGAAAGACAGCGCCTTCTACAATATTTCAAGTAAGTATAGGTATCTCTGAAACTATAATAGATACAAAGTCGATTAAATGGGGGCAAAGTTTCGAAGTATAGAGCTCATCAAAACGCCGCTGAAAAAAATTTGAAAGTTGCGGAATCTTAGGAGATATAAAAAAATAACGGAAATTAGCAAAGTCGTTTTTATTTTTTAGTGATTAGATTTGTTAAAATAATTTCAAACAAATTTATTATTTCCATTGCCACTTTTCTCCCCGACAAGTTGACGCAATTAGTTTTTAATTCCGACGTTTCGTTTTTCGGGCCACCATCATCAACTTTTTCTGAATGCTGACCTGGAATTTAAATGGCATGTTTTTGATTCTCATACCCCTAACATAGAATATTTGATGTCTCTTGAATACCTTTCGGACGTTTCGATTCTTAAAAGTACATCAGCAAGGTTTTTGGATTTTTTTTTAAATACTCCCAAGTAACAATTTAAATGCGAACAAGTATTTATAGGGTTTTATCACAGGTTTAAGAAGGTAAATAAACCGAAGTGGGTTTTATTATATTTTTTGTGCATACCAATTTATCTGCAAATAATATTATGTACTTTAAAAAATCCCTTCAAGTTATCTTTAAAGCAAGTTGTTAAATCTTTTTCCTCTTTAAGACCTATTGGTTATATAGCCACTTAATTGCTGCATTAATCAAAACCACAATAAAATCATTAAGGTTTATAGAGGATTTTAAATCTTTTAAGTGTTGTGGTAGACATCTATAAATCTTTGGGGTTTATGGGAGTTTTAAAATATGGTTTTAAGAAGTAATCCTTACGATCAAGCAATAAAACGAATAACTCTTAAGTAGTCTTACCCTTAATATATGTTATTATAAATACTATTTTCTTTGGACGATAATTGGTAAAGGCTCCTTGAAACCTAATAGTTTTTTGGTAGCTTTAGTAAGCTAAGTTAAAACCTTTTGCTTTATAAAAATATTTCACAAACCCGCAACCCGCATTCTATTAAAATAAACGGTTTTACGAGCGGTTTTATTAATTTTCCAGCAATGTTTTTTTCCGTTAACTACGGCAGACACGTTTAAACAAAGTTAGGGCAACAGTGTTTGGTTATATTTTTATTTATTCTAACTGTTTACATTTAGCCTGCAATTATCAAAAATATGTAAATATGTTATATAAACCCCTAAATAGCAGTAGTAATAATTGGGGGATTCACCATCATAGGGCCCTCCAATGTTAATTTTCGGAGGGATTTTTGACCTACGCTGATTCTTCAAACAGGTTTCGCTGTGTTGTGTTGACGTTGTGATCCTGTTGTGATCCTGTTGTGTTCAACGGACCCTGTTGACCTGAACAGACCCTGTTCAACGGACCCTGTTGACCTAAACAGACCCTGTTCAACGGACCCTGTTGACCTGAACAGACCCTGTTCAACGGACCCTGTTGACCTGAACAGCCCTGTTTAACAGACGTCAACAGGGTCCGTTGAACAGGGTCTGTTCAGGTCAACAGGGTCCGTTGAACACAACAGGATCACAACGTCAACACAACACAGCGAAACCTGTTTGAAGAATCAGCGTAGGTCAAAAATCCCTCCGAAAATTAACATTGGAGGGCCCTATGATGGTGAATCCCCCAATTATTACTACTAATAGCCCAAAATCATACTGATTAAGCTAAAACCAGTTTTTTTTATTAATTGTAAATAATAATTAATAAGCTAACAAATGAAAGGCGCGTGATTTTTTTAAAAGTTTTTTATATACTTTATCAATAAAGTGGCTGGGGTTGACAATTTTTTATTAGTAGGTTGTTTATTAATATCAAATGATAAAATGTTAGCACATGCAGATATTTCAATCGAGGCAGACATATTTAACTATACTCGGTGACATTTTTTGATATTGACAATTTAAGTGCAACAAGTCTTTGACAAAAAATTTTTAAAGACACAATAATAATAAAATTATTTATGATGGTTTCAAATGAAGCATAAAATTTGATTGTAAGTACTAAAGGGTTTAAGAAGTATAAAATGTTTTGTGGTAGACTTAAAAACATCTTGCAGATTTGAGTTCAAAAGTAGGTACTGTTGGTTTTATTGACAATTTTAAGGAAGACATTTATAACATAACCTTTACAAAAGGTCCTTTTTGGTTTTATGCCGGGTTTATTGGAGCTTTGAAGAGGTTACCTACACTCATAAAACTATGCTCTCTTAATCATATAATCTGATTTATTTGGTGAATAATTATTGGTAATAAATAAATGTGATTTTAATTAACTAAATTTGATTTAACTGAAATAAATGAGAGTATTTCGTTTTATTTGCAAAGTTATTTGACTGTTGGTTGATTTGTGTCAAATCATAGAACCCTTCAAACAAATATCTTACCAAAAAACCACTAAAATAACAAAATCTAAATAACTAATTATTTAATCGAACTAATTTTTATTTAGAAACTAAATCCCGTTAATCGCTAGTTAAATCACCCAATAGAGAACTATTTAAATGTCTAGGTCATTTAAACTAAATAATTATGTATTTACATTAAATCCTTAATATAAAACAACCAAATATTTACAAATAACTAATTATTTAATCGAAGTACATTTCAAGTTAAGAACTAAATACCTTTAACTTTAATTTAAATCATTCATTGCCGAACTTTTCAAATAATTTGGTCATCCAAACTAACAATTAAGTATTTAAATGAACTCCTGTCGCCTACTTTGGGCTTTGAGTAATTTGATTGGTTATACAAAAGTAGCCTGATCATCGCGTTTTGGTCATTGGTGTTCGATTTTGTCTTGTAGAAATTTATGAGTGAGAGTGAAATCTTCTTTGTTAGTGGCACAGAAAATAGTGGTTCCATCAAAAATTAAAACGAAGATATGGGGAATAAACGTAATATGAATAATTATTTAGAAGATTGGGGTACCTATATCGAGGGGTATATCCCATATGTTAGATACTTCTCAAGGTAGGAAACTATATTTGAATATTTTAGTTACGCATGAAACGAGTTAAAAAAGTAAGATAAGAGGCAAAGAAAAGATATTTGTAATACCTAATTTGAAATTTCGAACACAAAATCTTTTTAGAAAAATGTAGCCAGGTATTTATAAATCATGGCTACCTAGGTTACAAATAAGACAGTTTTTCTCAATTTTCACCATAATTCAATACCTATCAAACCTCCTAACGTAAAAAATATAATATAATTAATATAATATTAATAATTATTGTACCTAATATTTGCAAATTTGACTTTATTTAATTTTTTATCAAAGTTATTAACTTTTCTATACTGTTTTATTCACGTATATTTTAAGGGGAACAACAACTAATGGTCGGTTTATACAGCAAGATAACATAACATAAAAATAAAATAAGAGTTGAATCTACAGATCTGCCATAAGACGTTTATAGAAACACATAACATAACATAAAAATAAGAAATAAAATAAGAGATGGTTATCTTTAAAATTTTATGTTATTTTTATGTAAAAATAGTTTTGCGCGTGCGCGTAATTTGTCATAACCTTTATTTTCGGCAAAAATGTGTTTTTTTCTGTTGGTTTGCCTTATTATTTGAACACTATAAACAATTTGATAAGGTTTGTGATTATTATGGTACTTATAGGTACTGATTAAACCATATTCAATTGCAACATTTCAATATTTCTTATTTTTATGTGACGTCTGTATAAACACGTACTTGGATAAAATAACTAACCTGAACTAATTTGAATGAACATTCTGATCTATTGAAAATTAAAAAAAGGTATTTAAATCAAATAAATTTATATTTGATCTAAATAAATATAAAAGACAAGTTAAACAATTATGTACTTGAATAAAAAAACAATCACTTTGATGGAAATTACCGGTTTATTTAAATCAAATCACTTAAATTGTTTAATTAAATAACGTTGTTGTTACGGCAAATACATGTAAAACAAAAGTAAAATAAATATGTACTTGATAAAATATATATAAATATCAATCAAATAAACATTTTGTTAACTTAACTTTTAACCTATTTACCTTAAGTCATTGAAACGGCTTATTTAAGTTAGGTTAGTGTTAAGGAAATAAATATTTGCTTGAATTTTGTATTTAGTGATTAATTCCAAATAAAAAGTAATTTGTATCAAATCAGATGATACTAATTGAGGCAAATAATCCCTTGGTATTTTTCAAATACATATTTAAAGAAAGATGTTTGTCCCTTTTCTTTTCGTCGGTGGTGGATAGCTCGATTGCTACGAGATGTCGCCACGTGTAACATCTCGCATATGTAAATACATATTTGTTTGGCTAATAGGAAACAAATATTTATTTGAGTCAACGGTAAATTTTTTTAACTCAAATAATTAATTTTATCAGTGTAGTATAAACAGTTTTACGATCAGTTTTATTATATAGACTTAATAACCTCTTGTAGATTGTGATAAAATTTAAAATGTTACTTGGGCTACCCTTGTGAAAATTAGAACAAAAATACATACTAAATAAGCTTACAATAATTAACTATTAAAATCAAGTAATTTCAAGCTCTCCAAACTTCATATTTCTCGAGCGTTACATCCTGGGCATGCAGAGAGAAGAGCTACTTTTTGCCAATGGATAAGGAATGAAGCCACAATCAATCTAAATTTTATACATTATCTGGACGAATGAATCAAATTTCACAAACTGTGTTACTGTGATTTATTTAACAAAAATAACGAACATGTTTGTGCCATACGGTGGGGAACCCCAGAGAAAATAGATCAGGTTTTCCATTAAAATGTTTGGGCAGGATTGTGTGGATACAAATTTTTGTGTCCATTCTTGCTGCTGTTTAGAGGTATTTGCGTAAATAACTACAGTAACGAAAATAAGGGCTTAGTTTTAATTTCGAAAACAAACAAAAATTTGGCATGAACTGTTATGACTGAAATTCTTAAATTCATGCTACCGATTTAATAGACAGGATAAGCTAGAAAAATATTTAATGAAATTAAGTTATTTTCCAAAATAATCTTGTTTGTACGCCACTATTTTTTTTTTTTTTTTTTGAAAATAAGTTTGTTTTTTAATTGGCAGTTATTTGTTTGTTAAGAGAAAAATAATCTTTAAGTTTTTTTTAAAGGACACACCGTATTTAAATATTATTTACAATACTTTTTCTTTACAAACCTTTTCGAAAATAACTAGTTTAAATTCAGGCAAAAGAGAATTTAAACGCCAATAGCTCGTAAGTGGCAGTGGGTGGCACACATAGCAAGGCAAAATACAGAAAAATGGTCATACAGGGTAACATTTTGGAGACCCCGAGAAACGAAAAGAAGCGTAGGAAGACCCAGAAAGAGATGGATAGATGATATCGTAACCATAGCGGGAAAACAGTGGATGAGAACAGCCAGAAATAAAAAAGCATGGAAGCAACTAGAAGAGGCCTATATCCAACACTGGATGAATGATGGCTGAAAGAAGAAGAAGAAGAAGAGCTCGTAAATTGTAAGCAAAAAATTGTGCTTTTTTTGTTTTCTTATAGAATCACCAGGTATAATTTTTGCTATTTAAAAAATTATGTTTTTCTGAAATAACTTCCAAACTGGCAACACTGGCAAAAATATACTTACTTATTTTTCTTTCTGGACTATTTTCTAAAATTTCGCTCCTGGGATTATAGGTTATTAAATAAATAAGGTGACCTATGACATCAGGGTTGATAAATATAAAAAAAATAAAGTTTGCCGCTGCTTCTCTACCCATTACATTCGATAGGTCCCCGTTTTTAAAAGAACATATTTACTAAATTTTTATCAAATTTATGCAATACATTTTTCGCTCCCTGTAGGTAGGAATTTAAACTCCGTGCATTACCGTCATAAAAATATTACAGGATTCTGTCAGAAATGTCGGTTAATTAATAATAAATTAAAGAAAAACAAAAATCTCAAGAGCATATCATATTACAAAGGCACGGACGTCTAAAATTAGCTTTTATATGTCAGGATGAAACACTATTTAAAAATTCGCAATAGCGCTGAGGGTTTGATACTTCTAAAAATAATATTTTCTAATTTTACACCGCGCGGCATAATTATGTAATGTAATATTTTAGTCGTTTCACTCGTTTCGACGCAATCCAGAGCTGTACGTTTTCATCTACATTGCGCCCAAATACTATAAACAAATTTGTTTGCCACAATTTTTCGCTTTTCTATTTTTAAATACGAGCGCTCGATGCACCGAACAATTCCCAACTCAACAAATCATTTTTAATTCAATTAAGTATGTACCTATTATTAGGTAAGAGAAAAATAATTTATCGACAAGTATATTTTTATAATAATAAAAAGCTGGTTGTTGGGTACTTACTTTTTGGATGACCAAAGGGGTGCCGAAATCTTTCCCACCTTGCAACCGGAAGCCCCAATTGGCAAAGTCACCCCTATTCAGACGCACCGTGGTAAGGGATGCCATATCGCACTTAGTAAGCCGTTAAACTCGCACACTTTCGCACAGACTTTACCGGGACTTTATTTACAAGGCAGAGTAAAATGATGTTATTCAATTTTAAAAGTGAGTCGGCGCCTCGATTTTAAGCGTCTCTTTACGAATTGACCACACGAAGCCGGCGCGAGTGGGGAGGGGAACCGTATACCGCGTGTATTAATAGAGTATCGAATAAATAAATTTGGAATTTCGGAATAAGCCTTGTTTATTTGCGAATTTTCTACACGATAATATGTGCGTTGACGAAGAAGACTTTGAAGACTTGAACTCGTTTTATTCTATCGTTACTTAATTTATAGCAAACAGTAGGGGGGATATGAGCCCCCCCCCCTCGTAGCTTTAAAAAAACTGCATTAGGAACAAGTTTTCAAGAGTTTAATTTTTTTTTTTTTTTTATGATAAGGCACAGCACTACAGGATAAATCCTTTATGGCGCTCTAGGAGCGATGCGTGTGCGCAGGAAACGATTCACGTTGGTCTTGAATCTTTGGAGGCTATACTCGTTGGGAAGACGATCTCAGGGAGGTCGTTCCAGAGTGATGACGTTCTCCAGATGAAAGAATTTTGAAACAGTGTCGTTCGAGGGACACTAAGCTGAACCACGTACTGGTGGGCTGCAGTGGCTCGTCGTGTATTTCTACCATGCACCGCTCTGGGTGGTATTAAGCGGGCAACCTCAGTTGAACACTTGCCATGAAAATATTTGTAAAATAGACTCAAGTCGCCAACCTGCCTTCGATGTTCAAGGCTTTCCAGGTTGTTTGTCAGACTATGGTCACCGATCAAGCGAATGGCTCTTCTTTGAATGAAATCTAGCAATCTCAGGGTATGTTTAGGAGCAGAGCCCCAAATATGCGAACAGTACTCCAGTGATGGTCGAATTTGGGCTTTATAGAGCATCAAAAGTTGTTGGGGTGTATAGAGGTTCTTTGTTCGGAAAAGTACTCCAAGCTTCTGCGAGGCTGCCTTAGCAATGGCCGCAACGTGGCTATGCCAAGACATATGACTATCCAATTAAATGATGTGTTCAGATTTTGGGATCAAAAGGAAACCGAAAAATATAATATGTAATATTTAAATAAGAACAAAAAATGCTCTCTCTAGGCCAGGGGTTCTCAAACTTATTTCGCCCACTTTGAGAATTTTTTTTTTCTAGAGGTCCCTAATTTTTTTTTACTTACCATCTGTCACGCATCTATTACAAATATATTTTTTTTAACGTGCATTATATATGATAGGATATCGGTCATATCGCCCCTATCCTATTTCTGAGTTTAAAGAACAACGTTTCAATGAGTGCAATTAAAACGCATACTTAATCATATTCAGAAGTATTTTTATTAACATTAAAAATATATTGAATTTAAAACTTATCTAATGTGAAGGTTGAAATCTTCATCATTGCCAATGCAAAGTTGACTAAATAATCTGTCATTCAGTTAGTTACTTCTGATTTTAATTTTATTAACTGCTCTGATAACAGCGAGCAGGTCAGAAACTTTATATTTTAAGCGCGCTATAAAGCGCTTGTGATGCTCTATCATAGCCGAAGCGCCGTCCGTAGCAGCTGATATAATATTATTATATAAAGTGTGATTTGAGTTCTGTGATTTCTATATTCTCCGAGAATGCACCCTGATGTCGTCAAGATACTCGTCACCTGCCCTGCACTGTCTGCCGGGTGTGAACCGGAATGCTCCCTTAATGACAACGATGCAAATAAACAGTAGGTACCACCAACCTCACTTAGTTTTTCAGATTTTCTGTAAACAAAAGAACTAAATCGATCCAAACTAGGTAAATAAATAGTAGGTAAAAAGTAAATTAACAAAGTGCACTCTGGGCAAATATGACTCAAAAAACAAAATGGGTACATAAATGTAATATTTCTCTAAAAATCGCTAGTAGAAATTTTTAAATTGCTACAATGCTATTCACTTCAAATCCAAGTAACTTTATTGCATGGAAATAATACTTTTAGACTTATTCTCTTATTCAGATAATTTGTTGTATAGGGTATCCCAGTTAGTGTTGTTTTATAATAATAATATTTTATAAACCCTGTTATTATCATTTACTGGGGAAATATTGAAACTACCGGCAACCCGGTACTACTTTTAATGGCGACCATTGACTAACTGAAATTAGCTCTGACATCAGGTGGTTGTCGTTTTGTCCGGCAGTCTAAATTCATTCAAAATCCAGGGGTGTGTTTTTTGGTAAAACGCTGGGACCCGTCAATTTTTATTTATTAATGTGCTTTTTTATAATAAATTAATGTATACAGGGTGACCCAACAATAAGTTACGGCCATCAACTTCATTTTTATAAAGAAAAACATCTATTTTTTAGTTCATTTTTGAATTTATGTTTCATGTACCTACCATGTCCTATACCCAAACTCAACAGTTATCGAAATAATTACGATTTAACATATTAATAATATTTAAAACCGTTTTTTTGAGGATTTATTTGTAAATCTAGCAGAACATTCCATTGTGTGTTCATTTTTTTTTATCTAGTATTTCTGAATGTTGACTTTTACTCCCATAGAAACTGTGTGGTATGGTGATGGAATGGAAACAGAGAAACACTTAACAATAAGCTTATTTATTTTATCGTATCATTGAAGATTAAGTCATTTTTATATGATATCTTTATTAATAATTATTAACATCATAAACGTACTAAAACCTACATAAAACCTTAGTTACTCATAATACATTAGTTACCATAATTTAATACGTTAGTTACGAAATCATAATACGTTAGATACCAAATAATATTAGAACTATTTTTCATGAACATGTAAAACAATATTTTGACAGTTTTCAAATTTGATGGATCCACCTTTGTCTTTAACGTCCACGATCTTAGGTATGCCCTCTGAAGACTGATTAATGACCGAGAAAGCACTCCTTTCGATTTCGTGCGGTTCCCATTGCCTAATCCACTGCCGGAAACATCGCCGATTTGAATTTTGCGAGCAATGGAAACTTTCTTGGTCACACTTTCTTCTAAATACCCTTTAGCAACCTTCGCCGATTCCCATCCACCAAGTTCTTGTAGGTCTAATATATCACCTCCAGCATTAACAAGAAAATTTGCCGAAGATCTTCTAACGCAGTGACCAGTATACAAATTAGGATTTTCAAGTGAGAGATACTCAGCTATTTTTTGAGGTATTTTAGAGAAGAAATGAATGCCGCAGGGCTGTACCGTACATTTCCCTCTTCTATATGATACAAACAATCTTTGGTGAGTGACATGGTCTGGCCTTAACATTGCGTACTTTTTAAATAAAAGCACAGGATTGACTTCGCCGTCAAATATCACAGCGAAAATACGTTTCTTGTGGGTTTTTGAGTCGGGAATAGTAACAATCAGCTTGTCCTCTAAAACGTCAACATCTTCCGTGGTCATCTTCGCTAATTCATTAGTTCGACAGGCTCCTCCAATTCCAATTAAGAAAGCCACTTTCATCATTAAAAACTTCTCGTCTGAGGCAGAACACACAAATTCGTTGACTTGTTCTCTTGTAAATACTTTTGATTTTGCTCTATTTCCAACATTTTTCTTCTTGATGAAACGTATTAAGGCGCCGTATTTGTCGATTTCCACTCTTTCCTTCAGTTCTAAAGTCGCTCGTAACATGGAATATTTCGGCCATAAGGATGAAGCAGAGTATTCTTCAGAGAGTTTTGCGAAATACGCCAGCAATACCGTTTCTTCTGCACCTTGAACATGTACTCTGTTTCGCCACTCACAAAACTGCCGATATTCTTTTTCATAATGGATTTTAGATTTGTCCGGAAGCAAGTTCAACCTTATAATGTTGGCTGCAGCTAATATATCGTCAGGAATATCAAAATCTCGCATGATTTTAATGATGACTTTTTGAAATGCCAAAATGAAATGACAAAACACCTTGTTTTTATTTTCGCATCGCCGTTGTCAATGATACGATAAAGCTTTGAATATAACTCGATTATTAGCGATTTAACACCGTCTCGGACATTGCGGGTGACTCGGCTGTCGCCTCGTCACCTAGCAATGTCCGCGACTATTATAAATCGCATAATAATATCGTTATATTGATAGCTACAAACTCTAATGAATCGTAAAAACTGAACAAAATTAAGTACATTTTTAGGAACGTCAATCACTTTTTCCCGATCGTCAGAACACTGCCGAAAACGTCACTCCTGATCGTTTCTATCCGCACCTTGGCCAGTGTTACCACAAACTGTATGACAATTTTACTTCGAATAGTGATTGTCAAGCGTAGTTTATAATGGTGAAGTTAACGGAACAAGAAAAAATTGAAATTCTATGCATGGCTGAGTTTGGTGATAGAACACGTACTCAAATAGAAACAGCTCAGTTATTCAATGAAATCCATCCTGATCGTCCTCCCACATGTCAAAAGATGGTGAGTAAAATTGAGGCTAAATTTAAAGAATTCGGTCATGTTTGAGATTTGCTTAGATCTGGTCGTCCTGCTCGAGATGAAAATGAACAACTTGACGTCTTGCTTTCCATGGAAGAAAATCCATGTACTCCTCCGTCGCACATTGGGGCCTATTTAAGCTTGATTTATAAACTCGAAAAGTTGGTGAGGTTGAAGTTATGATCTAGTTTGTGAGGTTGGATATTCCGAACTCCGAGCATAAAAATTGGTTATCTCGAATTACCCGGGAAGTTTTTGAACCTTACATGAGCTTTACATGAACAACATGAACGAGTGTATAAATGGAACTGAGTGTTCCCTTTAGTTTAAATTGAACTCCTATTTCCAACACCAACTGAACCTCAACCTCGCCAACTTTTCGAGTTTATAAATCCAGCTTAACACATGCGGAAATCTGTTGTTAATCGAATAGTTCAAAAGCACAAATATCACCCATACAAGGTAATTCAAGTGCATCAGTTATTTGAAGATGATTTCGATAGGCGACATGAGTTTTGTGATAGGTAATATTAATATTATCAGAACCAAAAACTTCAAATTGGTTTGTCGAGCTAAAATCTAAATATTCCGAGGTATTTTCTTTAAAGTTAGTATTATTAAACCGCAATATTTCACCATTAGGATTAGCCAAACTTACCATAGAATCAACAAGGTAGTTAAAGAAAACAAGGTCTGTCTATACCACCAAACTAAAATATATTTGTCCCTTTAGGGTGAAAAAAGGATTAAATAGTGTACATAATTTAATGTGACTTTAGGTTGTACTAGTTTCGACTTTAGTCAAAGTCATCTTCAGCAACCATATAATTAAGAACTATGTTTTTTAGGATGTACCTAAATAAACAAACTAACACAAATTAAAAGGGGGAACGAAGTGGTTCAACAATACATGGTCATAACGTGTACCTTATGCAGCCAATGGACTCGACAGAAGATAATCACTAACATGATGCTACTTTTAGCAATGAAGGAAATTAGATGTGAAAATTGTAATAGAGGACAAAATTCCAAATCATCATCATCATCATTTATAGTTATGATATGATGTATAGCTGTCTATAATGAAAATTCAATAAAATCAACGTTTCATGAGTCAACTCCGAGAGGGAACATGATTTATATTTGGTGGGTCAGAATTTTTAATAAGAATAATAATAAAGTAAAAGGGGGGGGGGGGGAGGGAAATTAAAATGTGTTAAAACAATTTACGTCATTGAGTAAGTTGGGGTCATCAAATTCTCCATATTAATAAATTGTTTTAACACACTTCGTTCCCCCTTTTAATTTGTTTTAGTTTGTTTATTTAGGTACATCCTAAAAAACATAATTCTTAATTATATGGTTGCTGAAGATGACTTTGACTAAAGTCGAAACTAGTACAACCTAAAGTCACATTAAATTATGTACACTCTTTAATCCTTTTTTCACCCTAAAGGGACAAATATATTTTAGTTTGGTGGTATAGACAGACCTTGTTTTCTTTAATAATCTCGCCACAGAAAATGGACTACTTCTTGGAACAAGGTAGTTGTTTAAATTATTTTTTTTATGGTAAGGCACAGCACAGCAGCATTAACCTTTTATGGCGCTCTACGAGCGGTGCGTCTGCGCAGGAAATGATTCATGTTGGTCTTGAATCCTTGGAGATTATACTCGTTGGGAAAAACCGCCTCAGGGAAGTCGTTACAGAGTGATGACGTTCTCCAGATGGAAAATTTTTTAAACAGTGTTGTTCGAGGGGCACTAAGCTGGGCCACGTACGGGTGAGCTGCAGTGGCTCGTCGTGTATTTCTACCATGCACCGGTCTGGGTGAAATCAAACGGGCAACCTCAATTGAGCACTTGCCATGAAAATATTTGTAAAATAGACTCATTTGCCAACCTGCTTTTGAAATTCAAGGCTTTCCAGGTTGTTTGTCGGAGCATGGTCGCCTATCAAGTGAATGGCTCTTCTTTGAAAGGAATCTAGCAATGTATGTTAAGGAGCAGAGCCCCAAATATGCCAGCAGTACTCCAGCGATGGTCGAATTTGGGTTTTATAGAGCATCAAAAGTTGTTGGGGTGTATAGAGGTTCTTAGTTTGTATAAGTATTCCAAGATTCTGCGAGACTGCCCTAGCAATGGTCGCAACGTGACTATGCCAAAGCATATCCAGTATCCAAAGTAAAAGATGAAGCAAGTGTGCTGTCATCAGCGAAGCTATTCATAGGATTTTTAGTTTTTTTGAAAGCATCGTTAGTGTATAGTAGAAAGAGGGTGGGCGACAATATCGAACCTTATTATCAACATTGCTTAGTGAATTGCGTAACTCTTTTAGTTTTTTTTTTTGGCAGAAACCTAAACTAACCTGAACTAACCTAAACTAACCTGAACTACGGCAAAAACATTAAAATTTTTAAGTTCCTTTCAGCATTCCTTTGAGTCTCTGTTATTTAATTTTTGTGAGAGATCAACCGCCTTCTCTAGACGAGCCACAGAAGATGTTAAATTTACTCCTTATAAATGAATGGGTATATAAACGAAAATTAATGAGAGTTCTCAATAAAAAGCTATATTTATATTGTAGACTTATCAATCTGTAGGTACATATAATAGGAAATATGTTTCATATATCTATCACATAAAGATCACAACAAATTTAAAAATAAGGATATAATAGTAAAAAGTAGATTTTAAAAAGCTTGATTTTTTTTTCCTTTGAATAAAACTTTTTTTCTGTTCCCATCTAGTAACATTATTTATTGTCGGTAGTTCAAAGCACGTACAGTGTTTAATTTTTAACTTTAAGACGAATTTACACGTGTAAAGTAGCTTTAGCGAGTAGGTATTTAGTAACTGAAACAAATTTGTATTGTGTTCTTACTGTCTACACATCTTCTATTATATGTACACCTAGTTGTTTATTTGTATCATCGAGTATCAGTTTAGAAATGTATTTTTGTATAATTAGAATGCTACGTGTAGAATAATTGTCGCAGATAAGATTGATTTTCGTGATCCCACAAGCATGATCTTTAACGATACTCTTGGAGAGATCTCATATTCCAATAAAATATACTATTTAAAAACGGTTATATTATATGGCAACAAGCCACTTGCTCAAAAATATTAAATAAAGTTTTCTATACGGCATAAGTAACTAAATTTGGTTAGATATTTGATTTAGTAACTCGCTTTAGCTACTTTACATATTGTATAAATTCGCCTTTACCGCTGTTGTGGTAAGATGTTTACGTGTTTTGGCTTTTAGTGGAAGATCCTTAAAAAATGTGTATGTTATACTGTTTAACTTGTTTGAAGTGTTTCAACCTTGCTTCACTGGTCACTTTCCCCCAGCTTTTTAATTAAATTAGCGTTAAATTTCTTTACGAATCTGCATGATAATATAACTCTAATAGCCGAGCGCACCAAAGTTTTTAATCCAGGATAAACTTAACATTTTTAGTGCTCCGTGTTTTAAAGTTTGGGTTGAAATTTATTTTATTTATTTTAACTAGTCAGTGCAGCATTCTGGTAATGTTTAGCGGGCTGCATATCCTTGTACTTTAAGTATACTTAAACAAATATCGAAAATTCAAAGTATTCAAATTATATGCTGCAAATCGAAGAGGAAGTGTACATTTTTGAAACTTATGTCTCGAAGATAAGACAGGTAAGTATTAATTTTCAGAAATAACAGCGTTAGTTTGATAAACTGGTAATTATTAGATTTTTTATAACTATTTTACTTGTTCAACTGATTTAAACAAAGTGGAAAGCAGATTTTTTTTAGAACGGTTGTAATGTAGGTTAGGTACGGGCACGGATCACCCAAATAAAAGTAAATCCCTGAGAACGGGCAACAAAGTATTCCCACTACATTAAACTAGAAATTCCCCTAAATTTTGCGACGTTGCCAATGTCATGATAAAATTATATTAATCTCAGATTAGGTGACCAATAATTTTGAGCGTTGCAGTGAATTAAAAAATAATCCAGAAATAAGTTTAAATCTTGGATAAGGTATTACTAGAGCTACATACCCCATACGACTGAGTATTTATCGTTTTTACTTTGAATATAATTTATATAGCGTGTTCTTATACAAATAATAAAACTAAATGGTATTAATTTATTTAACTTGATATACAATTTAAACATAATTATGTCAATACGGTCAATATTTAATAAATTGGCACAAGGTTTTAACAATCACTTAGAGTAAATATTAATTTATTTAAATATTTCATAACAGCCTAAATTTGAAGGTACTATAATACTTGTTTTCTAAATATATTAGGTACTAATAGAGACTAGGTAGGTACTTGTACTATTCTATTTTAGTATATTATTGTCACATTAAAACACTGACACAAATTGGCTAAATATTGGGTAGGTAGGTACCACATATTATGTAGGTACCTACTACTAATACTACAATATTGTAACATTTTGAACGCTGAAATATGTATTTTCGCTTTGCTACTGAAGCAACAACTTCAACCAAAAGTTTTATATTTTTATACAGGGTGTCCGGGGAAATGTGGGAAATCTCTCGGATTCAGATAGAACATGAAAAAATAAGATGACAATTTCCTATAAGTAATTTTTTTCTTACATGCCCTCCCTACCGGAGATATGTAACCCTAAGGGACGCCGCTGGAAATCTTGAATAACTTTTAATAATAAAAATTTAATGTGATGGACACTACTTAGGACTTCTTAAAATAGTATCCTTCAAACATATTTAGCTTCTTTAGTACCAAAAGTAATAAATACAAAAAAAATGTACTGAAATGAGGCCGATAAATTTATTATGGGATATTAAAAAACTTTTAGAGAAGACAGTTTATGAACAAATATTAAATTTTATTGAAGAAAACAACATTTTAGTAAATATTCAAGCAGGTTTTAGAAAAATATATTCAACAGCAACAGCAGCACAATATATTATTGAAAATTGGAAGAGAAGTGTTGACAAAAATTAAATCATTCTGGCAGTATTTTTGGATTTTAAACGTGCTTTTGAGACTATTGATAGAAATAAATTATTAAATAAATTAAATCAGTATGGTTTAAGGGGTACTGTATATAAATGGTTTAAAAATTATTTCAATTTTCGACAACAAATAACTAAAATAAATGAAACATTTTCAAAAAGGGAATCTAATAATATCGGTGTAACACAAGGAAGTATTTTAGGTCCTTTATTATTTATTTTATATATAAATATTTTGTCAAATACTAATATTCAAATGTTTGCTGATGATACTTTAATATACGTAAAAGGTAAAAATATTTTAAGTTGCATAGATAGTCTAAATTCTGAATTGAAATTGGTATCAAACTGGCTAAAAGTAAATAAATTAAAATTAAATATTTCTAAAACGAAATTTATGGCAATAGGAAATAATATAAATTATGAAAATATAAATAATTTTTATAGATGACCAAAAATTAGAAATGGTTCAGTCTTTTAAATATTTAGGGATAATAATAGATTCTAAATTAAAATTTGATGCTCATTTTGAAAACACTATATCTAAAATTGGGAAAATTTTCAAATTTCAAAAGAGTAAGTAAACATTTAAGTATATTTTCGAGAAAACAATATATAACACAATAATTTTACCTCATTATTTGTATTGCTCTACAATTTTATATACTGCAAATGGAGGAATTTTTAGTAGACTTTAAATTTTGCAAAATAAGGCAATGAGAATGATATTAAATGTTGATAAATACACAAGGATAAATTATATGTTAAATAAACTTAAATGGTTGAATATAAGAAATTTAATATTTTTCCTAGTTTGTATTTATAAAATTCAAAATAATTTATTACCATCTCATTTAGAAGACTTTATAACGCAAAACGAAAATCATAACTATCAAACCAGAAACAATCAAAATTTTTGTTTAGGGAAAGTGACAAAAAATTTGACATATAAATCAATCTTTTTTAAAGGACTTCACGAATATAATAATTTAGATTATTTAATTAAGAAACAAAATTCCTTAAGTAAATTTAAAAAATCCTTAAAAATATCATTACTTAGAAAACAATCTGACAAAATTTATTTAAAAATATTTTTGGTGCATAAAATTGTAATTTTAAATGCTTTAATTATTGTTAAAAAAACTAGAATTTATAATATTGTAGCAGTATTGCTAAGATAAATCTTGTTACTACTACTACTACTACCAGGGGCGGACTATGCTTTACAACTTAATACTTAAATTTTTAACACCCTGCATGATAAAGACTAAAAAGAATAAATCTGTGTAGCTTGCACCTTAGACTAAAAAAAGGTATTCTTGTTTACTCTCGATAAAATGAACAGTATTCGAGAAAAAGAATAATAAACGAATAGTTGTAGAAGACCTATGTTCGCAAAAAATGTGCGTTTTATTTATTTATCGGCACCAAAATCACCAGTATTGTTGTTACAAACGCTGCTATGGTACGAAATAAATAAAATATCCTGCATTTTAGAACTTATCATCTTTCACATCGCTGACATAGTGATCCTTTACTCATTGCAGCGTTGGTGTGCGGGAGCACCTGAATAACGTCTATCCAAACCGTTGGATAGGTAGAGCAGGACTTATTGCCTGGTCTCCTCGATCTCCTGACCTTACGCTTTACGCCCTTGAATTTTTACCTGTGGGGACACCAGAAAAACTTGGTATATTCCACTCCGCTCGGCACTAAGGAGGAACTTCTACATTGAATCACGTTTCATTGTGATGTGGTAAAGATCAAGGCTGGGTTATTGTGGCGGGTACAGCAGCTTTTAGGTCCTCGTGTCCGCGAGTGTATCAGACTTCACGAAGCCCATGTTGAACCCTTTTATGAAGTATTTCAATAATTTTGTTGTTCGTATATTATATCAGGGTGTTTTTCTAAATTTTTGAATTTTTTCGGATTAAACAACCTAAAATGAAACTTTTCTATTGTTTGAATGACTTTCGTATCACACTTTGTTGTCAAGAAACAAAATAGAAATCATGGTCCTTTTTATTAAAAATAAGCCATGAATTCGTTTGTTATTCCTTTTCTCGAAAACGGTTCATTTTATCGACAATAAACACATTTTTTTTAGTCTAAGATGTAAGCTATCCAGATTTAATTTTTTAAAGTCTTTATCATACATTAAAAATGTAAGCATTAAGTTGTAAAGCTTAATGCTCCCCTGGTAGACTAGAAAAGCTAAATATGTTTCAAGAACACTATTTTAAGAGGTTCTCACTAATGTCCATTACATTAAACTTTTACTAAATTATATGAAATAAAAAGCTCTTAGTCTTCCTCCACAAATATTGTATTAAATTATCAGGTGTTAATCCCTACATGTTTCGGACGTTTAAACATCCATCATCAGGGGAAAACAAAATCGAGTAAAAATATTGAAACTAGTTACCCCAAATTAATGGGCATAACTGTATTGTTCTATGAAATGTAGAAGAGTTCCGATATATTAGGTGGATTTAGAAGCTAGTTACATGTTTTAGGAGGAGAAAAGATTAGTTATTTAAGTAAGATCATTAATTTAATTTATTATAATTTATAGGGCGAGGATGAAGAGATATTAATTGTTTAAAATATAAAAGATTTTTTGGGCTTACGCCCGAGAAGACTAACTGGGACATCGTCCTATTATTAATTATTAAGTTAAATTAGGAAATATTTGAGTTTAATAACGTGTAGTTGATTGAAAGAATCTATGTTAAAGTGTGGAGAACTTCTATTAAACTGAAATATTTCCTAATTTAACTTAATAATTAATAATAAGACGATTCCCCAGTTAGTCTTCTCGGGCGTAAGCCCAAAAAATCTTTTATATTTTAAACAATTAATATCTCTTCATCCTCGCCCTATAAATGATAATAAATTTAATTAATGATCTTACTTAAATAACTAATTTTTTCTCTTCCTAAAACATGTAACTAGCTTCTAAATCCACCTAATATATCGGAACTCTTTTACATTTCATAAAACAATACAGTTATGCCCATTAATTTGGGGTAACTTGTTTCAATATTTTTACTCGATTTTATTTTCCCCTGATGATGGATGTTTAAACGTCCGAAACATGTAGGGATTAACACCTGATAATTCAATGCAATATTTGTGGAGGAAGACTAAGAGCTTTTTATTTCATATCATTTCAACTCCACTGCAAGAATGGACAACTTCTTCAATTTTATTAAGTACTTTGAGGGTTATTCAAGAAGAACCGATTTCCAGCGGCGTCCTTCAGGGGCACATATCTCCATAGGGATGGCCTGTAAGAAAAATGTTTATAGGAACTTGTCATCTTACTTTTTCATGCTCTATCTAGATCCGAGAGATTTCCCATACTTTCCCGGACACCCTGTATTTTATACTTCTTTCGTTAACTCTAAAATGAATCTTAATTTGATAAAGGGTAACATCAGTAGGTACTACATATGCCTAAACTTGCATTGTTTTCATATTACAACAATGATTGGTATTCTGGCCAGAATATAGTTGAACCGAACCACTGAACGTCCAGTTAGTAAAGCTCTAGTAAAGTGAAGTTCGCTTATATATAAGTGGATTATAATATTATACCATGTTTGAAAGGTCGTATTGCATATTAAAACTTATTCTCAAAAAGTGTGTGCCATTGTGAATTTTGAACATTTAAAAATATATCCATCTATAAGTAAGAGCGAAAAATGTGTTGTTATTGATGTCCCAACCCAAAGTCATCTTTAAAAAAAACAACTTATCGAAATAATTAGTTTTGCATTTAAAAATCTAGGATACACAGAGAGGTAATTAATGGAGAACAATGAGATTTCTTTACAAGAAAAGTACCATTATTTATTACTTTAAACAAAATGTTTATAAACCAACAACATAGAAAAATGAAGATACCAGTTTTATAAGACACGCGTCTAATTTAAAGATCGAGCGGCGAGGACAAATGCTCTAAATGCTCTATATTTTATAATACTTTTTCGTTTAGGTCTTTAATGTCTGAAAACGTAAAAAAAATTGAAAGAGATTGAAAGTGATTAAAAAAAATACGCGCCATAATATAACTTCTTAATTTAAAAAATGTCGGCGTCCTCCTCTAAATTTTAATTTTCGAAAATGAGGACCAATAGGTGATAGCCGATTCAAATGGTAGACCTTTCTCCATTTCAACACTATGTAGACATGATACGGAAAATTGATCATTTCCTGATAATAAGGCAAGAACAAATTCCTTCAATCGGTATTTTTGAAATACGTGAAAAGGAGTTTGAAAGTTGTAACAGGAATCTTTAATAATTTCGCCAAATTTCGGCATTTTGTAAATTATGCCGACCATCGGCGTTTTAAGGAGATTCAAGCGTTAATCAGAATGGTCAATAAAAGGGTCACATATTTTTTAAAAAATACCGTCGCATGTTGCAAAAGTAATGAATTTATATTTGTTTAAGATATAGAAATCCATTTTAGATAGATTAATATAAATGTATTTACTCGTTGTAAAATTTGTTGTGGGCAAACATCTTCATTCTATGCTGCAAATTCACCAACATTACCTTTGTCCCACCGCAATTGGAACGTTCGCTACGCCTTTATCCTCATCTTGTATTCTTATCTATTGGCCTTCCCCGTACGTATCTACGTACCATGATACTATCGTTTTAGTATCATGTCTACGTACTTAGCCAGACTCAATATTTTGTCGTATTTGGGTCGACCTCTAATAGGCGTCTGGATGACTACATTACCCATGACTTCAAGCTTTTCTTAATATCTTGATGTGGCTTCACTTGTACTTACAAGACAGTTAGTTATATAGACAGCACAAACATAGCCCTGTCCTGATAATATAAAGAATCTATGATATTCTTCGCTTACTTTAAATTAATAATACTATCTTGGAATCAGTAGCTACCTTATTCAACATTGGGTGTTGACTAGACGATAGAAAAATTTAAAGAATGCGAAAAGTACTGAAGGGCGAAGTAGTAATGTAGAATAAATTAAGAAACTAAATTTTAGGATCTTTGTGGATTATAAGCAAATTGTTTTTGTAGGTACAGTGCTTTCATTTTAATTTGTCTCACTTTTACATGGCTGTAAAATACTTATTTTTTGAGCTAGGAGGTTGAATAAAGAAATAAATTGAATGATTTCGCCTAAAGTTTGGCAAAAATTTCATGAAATGTATGCCAATAAATATTTAAGAAGAGATTTTTTTCTGAATACGAATATATGCCACACACGTCCTTATTAGTCCTACCTAGATTAATCTAAATCATTAAAATTAGAATTTCACATTAAGATACCTAAGTTTTTTTTTTTTTATTTCCAATAATTGTTAATAGTTTTACTCGAATTATTACAATTGTCATATATGTGTCTGTTGTTCTCTTGTTGGATTTGCTCGGTTTTCTGGTAAAATATAGAGAAACGAAATGAGATATTTCGCAGAAGAAAAATGTTTCACGTTAGATATTTATCGACAAAGTATAGTTCATCGAAAACATCGATACATTGGGTCAAAATATCGATGGATTTTAACTTGATGTTTTATGACATGGATACTAGGCTAGATCGGTGTATAGAAATATTGATGTTTTTGAAAATACATCGATTTTTTTAAAAATTAATAAACTAGTCAGATTAGATTTTTCGCTTAAAACAGTGTTTATTTTGTTTATAAACCTTTAAATATTTGATGTTATGATGCAAACGTCAAACACGTCTGAGTACAGGTCTCTGTTTTTTACTTGATTATTGGCATACCACATAGAAGACTAGAAGGTGAACGGCGTATTTGAAAATAACCGTAAAGAGTTATATTTCACCCTTATGAGCTAAAACGGGTTCAAAAGTTGACACTAGGGCAAAAGGAAATATACTCCAGTTTAAAGGGATGCCGCATTTGTTGACAAAATATCTTATTGATATTTATATCTATTTAGGCTAAATTAATGAGAAAGTAAGGCATGCGTGGCATATATTCGTATTCAGAAAAAGAATCTCTTTTTAAATATTGAATCGTTGTATAAATACTAAGGACACGAGATCAGAGAACACAATAAAACCCATAAACTCCAAAGAAAGGTGGACCCTGCATGAGTGGCGTTTGACAGGCTCAAAGATGTTCTTAAATCCGACAATCTGATTTGTGATTAGAAGGGTCTTCGATTAGTTCATGTTGCCTATGCTGACGTAAAAAGACCATACGCAATATCTAAGTGGCACAAAGGGTAATAGAATGATCTATGTTAGACTTAACGTTTCGAAACAGAGCCACAAACGGCATTGTCCGAGGAAGTCCAAAGGTCACAGATGCAGTGCACAGAATACTATGTCTAAAATGGAATTGAGCAATTATTGGCAAAAATGGTTGATAATAGGTGGACAGAACGTCTTGTGGAATGGCGACCTCGACAAGACGCCTATAGAAACCGTGAAGGACCACCCACGAGGTAGACGGATGATGTAAAAAGGGTATGTGGCAACTGGATTCCAACCGCTCAAAACCATGACAGATGGAAAATATTAACGGAGGCCTATATCCACCAGTGGATGCAAACGGCTGCATAATGAGTAAACGATGAAAACATATCTACATAACGCCTGATGTAGGTACTTATACCCGATTCTTGTAAACTAGACTTTTCTCTCTCAGCACAATTTTGAATAAAAAATGGTAATGAAATTCGTCATAAATCCCATTAAACAGTTCTTTTCTCCATCCGTGGATACACTAATGGTTAGAACATTATCCATAAAGTAATGCTTGAGAAATCGCCATTATTTACTCCATTTCTCCAATGAGTAATAAAATTTCCACTAAAAAATCTACCCAGGTAAATAACGATAACAAATAATCACCTAGGTCAATAATGAAAAACTTTCTGTGTAATGAAGTTAAGTTACACACGATTTTAGTATTCTTACTCGCCGTTTCTTTAACATGTTATTGAGTTTCAGCCTTGACTAACCATTTTAAATGAAAAAATTCCGGAAAATTATATCAATTTTTTAATAAAACAGGATTTTTCGTCATCAAGCAGAATGGCTAATATCCTAAACGAACTAAGTATTTAATAATTTGGTATTAGTAGGAGAAAAAAATCTATATATGCGTAAAGAAACCTTCGCACCTTAGGATATAAAAGCGCTCGCTATATATCAACTCACTTCTCAACCTAGGTATATAATGTGCAATTATTATTATTATTTTACACTTATATTAAGCCTCCTAATTATTTTAACATATTCCGTATTAATGCCATCCTGACGTGCAGGTCAACTAGCTTCTTATTCTGACCAAATCACCAACAAAATTATTTTTGTTTTCGGTATATATATTTATTATAATATATGTACTCCTCTTACCAAGATTAAAAATAGTTTATTGTCAGTTTTACAGCACCATAGTTTTAAATCATGATATACCTACTGGTTGCTTCCTATAAAAGGTAATTATTAGTGATATGTTTACGCTAATCGTTACACGCTTAGACCGTAAGGTTGCCATCTCTTGAGGTTAACACCCAATAAGTAAAGTATTTACAAACTAACTAGGGAGCCTTCTTTACTACCGAAAAGAAGTGTCAAGTAATAACTACCGCTTCTGAGCAAAATGTAGGATAATATTTATTCATAAGCGGGATCTGCACAATCTGCAGAGCCCTTATTCAAAGAGTACAACGGATCCGAAAGGCTTCGCCAGCGCTTAAATCATGGTGATGCGAGTTCTCGTACATCTAGGCTTATAGGTGGAACAGGTTAAAATACAAATATTAAAATAATATACAGTGATCGGCAGAAAATACGCACCAAAGAAATTTTTTTTGTTTCAAAACTTACCAAATTTTTTTGATTTAAACAAAAAAGAGCATAAACAAAACTAGTAAATATTGCGTCGTATACGAGGGAGAGGTGAAAACGTTAAATTTACTTAAGAATAAAATGCCCTTATTTTTCACCGTAAAAAAAAATTGTTAGGAAATGTTGTTTGCACTTAAAGTTATCCGTAAATACCAAATTTCAGCTCGGTAGCACAAAAAAAAAGGTTTTTACTTTTTTTCATCGATAGAAGATTCCAGATAGTTTTTTAACAGCTCGTGGGCAATTAGACACATAACTTACTTAAATTTGTTTAAATACGCGAAAACTGGACGTTTAATAAAATAACGTCAAAAATAATCTCGTTTTTCTGGTGCATGTACATTACTCTATGGACAAGCGAAATAACTTTATGTAAAAAAAATGAGTGTTTACTTCCTACATTTAACAATATTTTGCCGTCCCAAATTTTTCAAGAACTCTTAAGCCCATTGGTTCATGAATTAAAGTTCAAACCCTTACATATTAAGATTCGTTTTCATTGGAGGTTGGAGTCTAGTTAGCAATGATAAAATATTTAGGATTCAAGCTGACATTAAGCGTCAGTTGTTGTTTTAGTTGTAAAAAATGACAGTAACTAACCTGAACTAAAATTGCCTTTAGAAGAAAAAAATGAAATTGTGTTCATTTTTGGGGAAAATCACAATTCTTCTCGCGAAACGGCAGATATTCTTGATCAGAGACATCCCCATAGAAATATAGTTCATTGAACCGTTTTAAGAATTGTCATTAAATTTAAACAAACAGGATCAGTCGAAAATAAATTCAAACAGCCGCACAAGAAAAACGTAACTAATGAAGACACAATTTTAAATGTGTTTCTGTCTGCAGCCGAAGCTCCAACGATGCCATTGTCTCAGAGACAAGATGATGTAAGTGTCTCTGAAAGGTCAATACGAAGAATTGTTAAGAAACATAATTACAGAGCCTATAAGCCAAAATATGTACAATCCCTTCAGGCACGAGATTTTGATGCTCGTCTCGACTTCTGTTTATGGTTTCAAGGTATGATAGAAGATAACCCGTACCTTGGTGGGCATGTTTTCTTTACCGACGAAACAACTTTTTCTAGTAAGTTCGCAAAATTGCCGCTGGTGGTCAAACGAGAACCCCCACTTTGTGATCGAATGTAGGAATCAATATTCGTTCAAGACAAATATTTGGTGCGGGATAATGGACAATCGTATTTTAGGTCCATTTTTTTTCCGTGGAAATCTAAGTGCTGCAATGTACTTGGACATTTTGAAAGTGATTTCATTGAGAATCTGCCACTTATTGTCCGCCTGAAATTTTATTTTCAATAAGATGGCGCGTCAATCCATAGCACTATTGCAGTAAGGGAATGATTAGAGAACTACTTCCCTTATCGGTGGATTGGGCGCTTTTCTGAAAACCCTTGGCCCGCAAGGTCGCCCGATATCACACCAATGGACTCCTTTTTTGGGGGTACCTTAAAAATAAAGTTTTTAAGCATCGACCATTTCGACATCAAGATCACTTAGAAGAAGTCATTAGGCAATGCGTTAGACAAATTAATCCTATCATTCTATGAAATGTTACTAAGGAGCTTATTCATAGAACCATAAAGTGTATCGAAAACGGCGGAGGGCATGTAGAACGGCAAATTAATGTGTTCTTTTATGTTATTTTTACTTGTTCGCCGTTTTTCTTACTTATTATACATTACTATAAGACATTTTTCTACGGTGAAAAATAAGGGCATTTTATTCTTTAGTGAATTTAACGTTTTCACCTCTCCCTTGTATACGACGCAATATTTACTAGTTTTGTTTATTTAAGAACATGCAGAACATTTCCACCATCAAAAAATTTGGTAAGTTCTGAAATAAAAAAAAACCCTTTGGTGTGCACTTTCTGCCGGTCACTGTATAAGATTGTATAGGATGAATGATTACGAATGAGAATTGCAGCACGTGGCCACATCTCGTGGCAACCACACGTATCAACCCAACCAGGACAGCGAGAATCCATATAGGTTCAAACGCTGGCAAGGCGGCCCATTGCGGGAAAACTACGTTGGGTGTCGCTGAAAGCCAGTGTATCGGTTCAGCCTACCGAAAGCATGTAAATTAAAAAACACAAACTTAAAATAAGTTCGTGTATAGAGTTGTCCCTTATCCTTTCCGTCAGACCCAATCCTTAATCCTTGGACGCGTTTCGCCGTTTACGGCTCCCGCGGAAACGCGTCCAAGGATTGGGTCTGACGAAAAGGATAAGAGACAACTCTATACAGGAACTTATTTTAAGTTTGTGTTTTTAATTAGGATGAATGAGATTATTGACGAGAAACAGTCAAGTAATTAACAGTTGAATGCAATGCATTTTACCTATCGCTCGTCCCAACAGGCTTGTCTCAAAACTTAGCCTTTAAATAGGACCTACAGATTGCCGATTGTGGCACCACAAGGTCGTCCGTCCAGTTCCGATTTAAGGAAGCAATCGGTAGATATGTTAAATTTAATTAAATTATCAATTAGCAGACTTCGAATCTTGCTGTTTAGAAAAGTAAGATTTTTTAAATCGAATGTTCACCGATGGCACTCTTGTCTTACAATATAATGCTATTTAACCTCCGTCAGTATCCATCTGACTTCGTCAAACTGATTGATCACAAGGAAACAGGGGCGTGCGTAGAAGCTATTACCGTCATAGAAAACTAACATTTCAAATATTAACCTGCCTGTGGAAAACCGATTTTCTTTATTTCGATCCAGATATAGCAGCTTGTCGTCTAAGATTAGAGCTAACGCTAGATACCATAAACAACCCGACAGCCAGTGCTATACACATGGCAATATTTGCCCAAGTGTCGCTGACTTGATAGAATAGAGGTGAATAAAGGTTGGTAAAGGCAATGCCAAAAACTTGCGAGGCAGCGTTCAAGAGACCAGCTTGTGTGCCTTCTGGCTCGGGGTAGGTGAGTTCTGATCCTAGCTCGAATCCCACTGGAAGTAGTCCTGTCATGAAAAATCTGAAAAAAGAGCAGCAAATATTAATCAGTAATTTATTAATTCAGGGTGTATATTTAGTATATTTAATATAATTTTTTCATTCACCAAATCTAAATAAATCTGAAAAATGTGTGCTATTAAGATTTGATTTTTAAATAAGACCGTATACTTTGTGATGCTTTTATTAACTTTGACGCAAAGACGAACAAGTCAGAATAAAACTCACGTCCGAAGGGTCTCGTACTGTTATATTTACTACGTTTATATCGATGGCTTCAAGCTGGATTGAGTCAAAGCGGCTTGTATAAGGGACTCGAAAAAACTGAAATAAACGAGCATCAGTCCGACTTCAAATATTCAAGTCAAGCCTAAAAATAATTGGGGTTGACTTTATTCAAGTGGTTTTAAAACATGATATAAACGGTTCAAGCCGCTTTACTGCTGCCTAACTTCAGATCACTACGTCATCGCCATATGATTTTGAAATGGTTAAAATCTTTTTTTCTTTTAAAACATTTAAAAACACTTTTACTTCCTCATTGGACCATACATTTCGTTCACCTTTTTGGTCCATGGCAAGTTTTTTCAGCAAGTTAAAAGAAAAATTGCACAGTTACCTCGACCTGACCTGGACACACCGGAAAGTGAGGTTATTAAAGGCAACAGTTATTTTATTTAATTGAAGTTAGCTTCAAAGCACATGCGTGTTGTTATAAAATTGAGCTTGAAGTCAAATTTCAATCCAAATTCAAGTCGCCGAGATAAACGTGAGAGCTTAACCTTGAACTCTAAGCCGCTTTAATTTCAAAGCAGCTTGAGGCCATCGATATAAACGTAGTAATTATGTTTATCAAGTAAGAATGTCACATCCAACTAATCCCATATTGAGAATCCTTTTAATGTATCGATACAGATAAAACTTGAAGCAGATAAAGTTTAGAGTCTTGAGTATAGAAAACAAATTTTGTTCCAGCTACACAATCCCAAGAAATATCTTTAAATACACTGACAAGAATGGATTTACCGATGTCGTGGGTTGCAGAATTAGAGCTACTTTACGAATAATCACAAATCATTTAAAACGCTACAATAACTCAGCTTCTTTTGGTTCAGGTTAGTTAGGATTACCACAATCCTTCATTTTGTAATCATTTTATGAGTTACCTGAACTCAGTTTTTGGATTGGGAAAACTTACTAACTGATTTTAAAGGTCCATTTTGGCCCAGACGTGCATTATTTCAACTCCTCATTACTAGGTATGTGTACCATGTGTAAATTATTTTGAGTTGAAATAGGTCATAAACAGTGCACTAAAAACCCATGTCGAGGGTAAATCCCCGATCGAAAGGTCACGGAAAGTTCCGAATTCGCGCTCGTGCCGATTTGGCGCGGTAACTTCATTCCATTGTTATTAGTACCTCGTGCACGTTGCGTCGTCATGGACCGCATAACTGGACTTGCTATCCGCGCAATCGTTGATCGGAGGGATCTTTTTTTTTACTTTTTTTCAGAGTTTGTTCTCATACAGGTGCGTGAAAATGAGGATACTTCAACTTTAGGACAGATTAAATCTATAGTCGTTAAGTAAGCTAGAACAACTGAAAGTCCAGTTTTGATAGTCCGAATCATGAGTTAATCTAGCCCGAGTAATAACGCATCACATCATATTGGTCTCTGGCAGCTTAAACAATGAATTGCTGCAGCCCAAGTCGCATGTGTTCGTCAAAGCCAGTTATAATTAGCTAAGCTAGCTAGCTAAAACAACCCATCTTCAGGGCTATTAAAACTTATGAACAGTGATTTGATTCAACTTCTTCGATTTAGTTTCCGTAATTCAGAGGTCTGAGCTGTCCCCTATTAGCAACACGCGTCGGTCTATAGGATAACTCATATATGAGTTATATCAACTCTATATTTCGCTCAGTGTACATTTCTGCGATAAAGAAAATTCTACTTTTTATGCACCTCGTTACCCTTGTCTCTCCATTTCAGAGCAGGTAGAGGTTATGTTATGTTACTTTCACAAAATAATTTATAAATTTGTCCTTGGTAAATGACCAAACTCTCTTTAAAATTACAATTTACAGTAAAGAGGAACGTATTTAGCTGGTCTTAAATTTAATCACAGAAATAAAGGCACAATAAACAGTCAATACCTTTGTTGCTTATAATACTGAGCTTCATCCAGAACTCGCTTCTGCGCGTGCAGAAGAAGACAACAGAATAACCAATGTTTTAAGAAATCAGTGATTTAAAATTCCGCCGATAATATGATGATAGTTTGGAAGAAATATCTCTATTTATCGAAAAATGTTATATTATCTATAAAAAGCTACCTAGGTTCTAGAAACCTATGAAACAAAGTGACACGTCTCTGTTAAAATAAATTTAAAAAACGAGATAACTTTTTGCGGTCCGTAAAGATCATCAAGATAATCTTTCCTCTATATCGGATAAAGTCTTTAATATTTTTTCTGTTGGTAAGCTTTTATAGAAATTATGAAAGTCTTCGTCAAAGAAGGATAGCAGTTCAATTAAGTTTTTTTCTTTTCCTCGGATATATTGTTTGAATATTTACAGTTAGGGATCTCTCGTGGAGCAGAATTTTGGCCTCGTCTTAAGAAACTCAAAATTTTAAATGGCTCTTGTTAATCATGGGTATTTTTATCAAATATTTTTTCGATTATGTCTTATCATAGCGTGTCCACGCTACGTCCTGTAATAGGATTTTTTTTCTAATTTCGTTGACTTTCTTTATTTGAAAGGACGTATTTAAAAGACTAGTAATCTTTTACTTTGTTTCATGATCCTCTGAATCTTTCTTGTCAGCACAGTAACAAGCACTGTTGAGTGAATTACATTGTGAAAACCCAGGTATTAATTTCACGTAAGCGTTATTATTTTTTAATAATTTTAATTTGCTCCAGGATACGAATTTCCAATAATTCGCAGATCTTACAGTTCGTCGACGACCTAAACCTGAATATACACATTACAGGGCACATTGAAGAATATCTTTTTATCAAAATTATTAGCATTTTTCAGAGATCTCCGAAGATATTTTAGGATACTAAGCTGACCTGATTTGATAACCCTAAACTCGATCTATTTATAGTATCAACTGTATTGATACAGTAGAAGAGGTCCCAACATGGGATTGAAAGTGCAAAGCAATGTTGTTTAAAAGTTTATTTGGACTTGGAATCTTAAATGATTTTTAAACAAATTTTCATGTCAATCCTGAAAATTAGAACTTGAAAAAAAGTGTACGATGGAAAATTTCAACTAATGCATATTTTGCCCTAAATCACATTGAGGCGGAAATAATTGACCACAGTAAAAAGTTCTGGCATTTTATATCTGCAACGATAAGGCTGATAACAGCAAAGATATTTGTAATTTTTTTGCTCAATATTTTAAAAGTGTTTTCAGCCAAAATCAAAAAAACCCACAAAAACTGACGCTGATGATGACGCCTGTGCCCAACTATCCAATCTTTATTTCAATCCTCATCAAATAAGTACAGAAAATTCTAGAAAGTCTAGATACAAGAACATGCTCTAGCACAGACAACATTCCAGCATTATTTGTTGCCAATTGCGCTGACAGTCTAGCACTCCCTTTGTCCCTGTTATATACCCAATCATTATGTACAGGATCGTTTCCCAATCAATGGAAAAAAATCTTTAATTGTACCAATTTTTAAGTCAGCCGATAGAAACGACATCAACAACTAACGGCCTATAACCAAGCTCTGTATGTTTGCTAAAATTTACGAAAAAGCCATATACTTATATCAACACTTACTATTTTTAATCGAAAATAAAATCAGTATCTATAAACATGGATTCTACACCAAGAGGTCAATCAAATCAGATCTTATATGCTACTCGGAGTTCATTATAGAGAGTATGGATAACCGAATCCAGGTTGACTCTATCTATACGGACTCTAGTAAAGCGTTTGACAAAATTGACCATCTTTTACTCCTGAAAAAGTTATGTCAGATCGGGGTGAGTGGCGTTGTTCTGGATTAGTTCAAGTCCTATTTAACTTATAGAGAGCAGCTTGTCTTAGTTGCCGGTTGTTACTCAGACATCTTTATCTCTACATATATATAATAATATATCAATGACATCCAGCTTTGTTTTCGATATTGTAAATTTCTATTTTATGCAGATGATCTCAAAATTTATAAACAAGGAACTGAAACTAACGACTGTGATAAACCTTGATAGGTTTCATGATTACTGTACTAAATATTACCTATTTGTTAATCTAAAAAAGTGTTTCTCCATTACCTTAATATATAATCGCAATAAAATAATAAACAATTATAAACTTGGTGTCAGCTTCCTGAAAAGGGTATGCCAGGCTCGAGAGTTATATTTGATGAAAAGCTAAAGTTTGACCTTCATATAGAAAACATGGTGGCAAATGCATGCAGAATGCTTGGATTTGTAAATAGACGAGGAAAACATTAATTACACTTTACTATGCCTATGTTTTTGGCCGGCTCAACTTTACCCCGACCGTTTGGAACCCCCTGTACAATATCTATAAATCGCGTATAGAATCTATTCAAAATAGATTTCTTAAGTGTTTGGCATTTAGGGATAATATATAACAGTTGCGTTTTAAGTACAAAATTAGATCTTTGGAGTGCAGAAGATCGTACAGAGATGTAGTTACATACTCCATTTAAAATAATTAACTTAAAAGTCGACCCTCCGAAACTCCCGAAACGGGTTAGTTTTTATATATCTTGTTCAGATCGCATTCTCAAGAATGTTTAAATATTCCAACTCAATAAGTAATGAAGTGGACTTCTTCTGTAATTCAGTAGATATATTCAAAGCAAAAATTAGAAACCTTCCCTTAACTTTCACTTAATGCTTATTAATCATAAGTTGTGCTACTATTTGTGGAAGTGTGTAGATAGATGTATATCATTTTAATGTCAAGAAATAAATTGGTTTACTGTTTTATTATTGTAGATCAGTACTACATAACTATTACGTAAATATTATCAATGCAACGTATATTATAAATAACTCGTAATAATTGTAAATTGTAAATAGTGGTTGCTCTATTAGGAACATATCCTGTCTACAACCCAAAGATAACAATAAATAAATAAATATTTTAATTAAGCTTATAGTTGATCAATACTACATACATACTACACTGTTTTGGTCCCCTCCACGTATAGTGTGTTGCTTTGTATATTATACATTAAGTAAATTTAAAAGTTAATTATGGATGTTTTTTTCAGTGCAGGGTGTAGCCGGTATGTATTTCTCTTAGGCGTTTATGTTTGAAAGACTCGGCGGAAGTAAAGTCTGTGCGTTTTAAGAAGTCCGATATCGGATTAAATCACCAAGGGATGTTATCGCTTTTAAAACAGTAAGTCGGTTAAGTTACAATATCTTCGCACCTTCGCTATACTTGATCACACCGAACATCCCACTGGTTTACTGTATTCTGTTACTGGGCGAAATCAGAGGTTTCAAAACAAAATTATCTTAGAATTACGCGTTGAGCATAAATAATAATTAAATAGATAATTTAATTATTTTGCTATTATTATAGTTAAATCTATATAATAATCGCTATTTTCCAAGAACCAATTAAAATTTGCTCAAGTGCGGGATGGTTAAATATGTTAAAGATTTTGTCAGGTATATACTTTTCCGATAATGACATTATTTTGGGATTATTATAATTAAATCTTCATAATAATTAGGTACTATTTTCCAAGAAATAATTAAAATTTGCGGAAGTGCGGGATGGTATGTTCTACTTTATTTTAAATAAGTAGTTGTGCTTTTCACTTTTAGTTTGTTTCTCATTGTGTGTGAATTAAAATCAGTTATTAAGCAAAGTTATGAATAATGTTCAGCAAGGTGGCACATCGCCTAGAAGGCATTTATCTCCAGGTGAACGCCGTTTGGTATTACAAGTGGAACGTTATTTTACTTTAGAAGAAGATAACTCGGGCCCGTTAGAGTCTGTTTTGGCAGTGCAAAAACGAACGTCTGATGCTTGCGGCATTTCAGAGAAGACCTTAAGAAGACTTCGAAAAAAGAGTGAAGAGGATTTGGACAGACCATATAAAAGGGTTCGACTCCATTCAAAAACCTTGGATTTATCCCAAGGGATAAAACTCTCTATTAGGAATATTGTTTATGATATGTATAAAGCCAAGGAATATGTTACCCTCAAAGCTATTCTTGAAAAGATAAAGCAGAAAAAACTTTGCGATATTGGAACTAACAGTTTGTGCATCATCTTAAAACATATGGGTTTCAAATATAAAAAAACGAACAACAGAAAACTGCTTTGCGAGCTGTCCAATGTTGTTTCGAAAAGATGGCAATTTTTAAGGGATTATTTAAACAACAAAAAATCGGAATTGTCAAGACAAGTTGTTTTTCTTGACGAAACATGGGTATTTGCAAACGGAACTTCAACAAAAACGTCTTGGCAGGATGACTCAAAGCATTGTTATTCAAGTACCCGTGCAAGTAATGGAAAAAGGTATATTATATTACATGTTGGTAATGAAGAAGGTTTTATTTTAAATGCCAGTTTGATATTTTCATCAACAACAAAAACTGATGATTATCACGGCAATATGGATGCTGAAATTTTTGAGCATTGGTTCGAGGAAAAACTTTTAAAAAGTTTAGAAAAACCTTCCTTAATTGTTTTAGACAATGCCTCTTACCATACGAGACTCGAAGAGAAATTCCCTACGATGATGTTGATTCTGATGAGTCTGAAAGCATGGGTGAAATTTCAAATGCAGAGGAAGACTACTTTTAGTAGTACCTATCTACAAGTAGGTACGTTCTGTCGCAAGACTACAAAATCGGTTCTTTTTAGAACCAAAACTTTATAAAAAAGAATTCGTAAAACTAATTTGTCTGAATACTACAAAAGCTAAAAAATTATTATTTTTCTTTACCTAAACTAATTTTTTATTTACTTTAAATTATTTTATTTAGAAAATGTAATTCATCAACATCCAAAATTACCTTCAATATAATTTATTGTTTGAGAGCCACCGACATAATGCTCAAGAGGTTTTATGGGTTAGCGGACTTCTTAAAACGCACACACTTTATCAGAAATAGTGGCTGTCCAAGTATCTGAATTTATGAAAAGTGTACTTACCCAAGCAATCCAGAAACTACATAGACAACATATAGTCCTTTACTAATTGTAAATGTAAAAACTATCATTCCAATCAATGAAAAGGCATAAACAACAATTGTGGTTTCCCTGAAACAAAATCATAAATATTAAATTACATAATAAATAAATAGATAAAAACCAAAACTTCTGTCTTCCTCCACAAATGATATATTTCAAAAATTAAATTTTTACATAGCGATTGTCCCTACATGTTTCAACTGTACAAACAGTCATCTTCAGGGGAACTAAATCGAGTTTGGTCTCGGTTTTAGTAGTTGCCTCAAATAAATGAGTACAACTCTTTTAAGATTATTAGGCAATTGAAATTTTGTTAGTTGAAGACTTGTTTGGCTGAACGTGATGGATAAATAGATGAGCACAGTTTAGAAAATATTCATTTTATTATCCATCACGTTCAGCCAAACAAGTCTTCAACTAACAAAATTTCAATTGCCTAATAATCTTAAAAGAGTTGTACTCATTTATTTGAGGCAACTACTAAAACCGAGACCAAACTCGATTTAGTTCCCCTGAAGATGACTGTTTGTACAGTTGAAACATGTAGGGACAATCGCTATGTAAAATTTTAATTTTTGAAATATATCATTTGTGGAGGAAGACAGAAGTTTTGGTTTTTATCTATATTACCTACTCCACTGTAAGTATGGACTACTTCTTCTAATAAATAAATATTATGGGTATCTTTACATGTTAATTGCTTATAATATTAAAAATTAAATATGGTTCAAAATTGGAGATGTCGTTAACACAGGTAAGGATAGGCCTCTTTTTGCATTAGTAATTTCCAGCATTTATTGTAAATCTAACTTTTAGCATGGCATTCATGAATAGTGTTTAAATTTTTAGGTACTGAGAACTGATGCCTTGACTCCTCCAATAAATGGTATGCAAACGCTGATTTCGTATTAGTTATATCAGTGTTTTGGTATTTGTCCACAAAACTATGTTCTCGAACTCTTGTTGACATTTTTCGTCCAGAGTATCCAACATATACAGTCGAGCAATCACCACAATGCAAAGAGTAAACACCCGACTTAGAAAGGAATGCCTACTGTTTAAAAGTGTTGGTATATTTAAACGCTTTTATTAACATTTTTTGTTTCTTTCTATAGGAAATATAAACGCATACGTATTTAGGTCCGACCATGCCTTTACAAGGGCGTAACATGTAACCCTTAAGTTTATGAGTTAAATAAACAAGGAATTTTATGAGACGCCAATTTTGTGCTTTGTTAATTTTAATTATTGAAATCAGGTCTCTTATAGAAATTGAGTAGGTACTTCTTTAAAACAACTGTTATATTATAATTTAAAAAAATATTTTAAGAATTTGATATTTAATATTTACTTAATTTTTTGGTCACAACTTCATGGGATTTTTGAAAATAAAATTAGAAAAAAATATTTTTATTATGAGAAAAAATTATACCTCTTTTGTAACTTCTCCAGAGCTTATCACAATATAAAAAACGACACAGACTACCACGTACAATAAATCGGCATCAAATCTGATGTAATGTTTAACATAGTTGGATTATTGATGCTAATAGTAACTTGAACATCCAATTTATGAACTTAGTGCTACAGTGTTACTTACTTGAATTTACGGTATCTGTCCAGAATATATCCACAGCATACGGAGCCTACCATACCGGCTACTGTAATAACAAGCCCAATGCGTCCAGCATCTTTATCAGCACCCTAAAAATAAAAATAAATGTTATTTCAAGGGTGTATGGTCAAAGGAGACTGTGGAAAATGGTCAAAGATATCAAAACCTTTATTAGATAAGGATTAAAAACCTGTGAAGTAATACCGTCAAACATTACCATGTTAAGAACCCCGATTCAGATAATGTACTCTTTGAAATGCCTCAGACGCTGGAGCGGTTGTGGCAAATTCCGTAAAAGAAAGTATTACATTGATTATTTACCTCATCCATTATAAAAGCGGGTTGATTTTCACCTGATTATTCAGCAATAATCTCCCGCTCTCCGGTGAAAATCACCCTTGTCAAAAGTGAAAATCTCACCCGTCAGAAATCGTTAGTTTTTTATTTGGTAAATAATCTTCAAAATACATTTCGGGATTGGGAAATAATCAGAAAATCATTCTCAGATTTTTTGCCATTAGGAAATCGCTCTCGGGCAAGCCCTCGAGCGATTTCCACAGCAAAAAATCTTCGGAATGATTTTCGATAATTTCCCTATCCCTTAATATATTACTACAGAAAATTGAACGTGGCAGACAATGGAGTTACTACTCGATAAATGATTGGTGTTGTGGAAGTTTTTCATCTGAGCTCACATAAACGGGGCAAGATGAGGCCGAGTGAATGCCTCGCTTGTCATAACTAACGCCGAGGTAACGAACAAAGCACCAATCCATCCAGTCGTCAGCATATATACGTTCTCATAGTTATTGCAACTGAAGCTATTTTCCGTCTTCGTGATCCACCAAGCCAAATTCAAATGGGTAGAGCCGTTTGTGCGGCGATGCGCGAAAGTGCGACGAATGATAACCGTAGGAGGTAACTGACTAATTTTTAAAAAGAAAATTTTAAAATCTATTTTCTGATAAGGTCCAATAGATAATAAATTAGCTGGAGTATAAATTGAACCTGGGAAAAATAGTTTTAACTTTTGATGTGTGTCAAAGTTCGATTTATTATCATGCATGGGCTAATCTTTTTCATTTAATATAACATTTGCTTTAATTCGTTTTTAAAGCTTCTACCCATTTAACAGACATATTCAGAGGAACAAAAACCACATTGTAGTTTTTATACCCAACTTTTATTTTCATCGCTTACTTTTTCTTTTAGGTGTGAAAAGAGAGAAAAGATGGGATGTTGAACTTGAAACCAAATATCTGTGTTTAACTCCTTAAGGATTCTAGCACATATTATGGATAGATGGCAGGGTGCCAAAGGATGTACAATCGAGTTTCTCTCTTTTATCAAGCTTCTTACGTATATGGGACTTCGCTATTAATCTTAGTCTATTTTGTTTTTGTTAAAAATATTCTTAATTATAAGTGGGGGAAACCCATTTCATGGCAATTTAATAAACTTTTTTTTTAATAAGAAGTAAGTGACCTTTATATTGAAAAGTCTATGCAATTCCTAAGTAAAGTTGCAAGTTTATGGGAAATATGATGACTTGAATCCCTAGAGATTATGTGATCGGTTTGACCCAGGTTAAATTTCGAAGTTCTACAAACTCACAATTAAGTGAACATTAGAATACACAGTTGCATACCCTTTGTAACAATCTTTTTGTGCTTGTTACAACGTTAGTAGATAGCCCGAGTTTTTATCAAATTTTGACCAATTTAGATAATTAAATTTTTTTTTAAATTTTTGAATACGCCCCTGTCTAAAAGGTTCTGGGTCCAGGCAGGTTTTCTTAATACTATAACCTACGTATAGGCAACCCATAAAATGACGATATGTATGACCAGCTGTCGGAATATCACTTGCACACCCAGATGGTGTTATGAGATCTTTTACATTTCTGGGATGACAGCCGTTTTTTTTTTGACGTTACCTAACCTAGTATTTTGATGCAATTAGTTTCGGGTCAAACTTGCATCTATTTTCCTGGCTTCTTTTGGTTAAAATGAGTAGATTCCCGTTTTCAAAGTTCAAAGTGCCCTGCAGTTTTGCTTGTCAATTGCCGGAAGTCACATGGGTTTTCGAAGCAGTACGAGTCACGAGTAGGAAGTTGTTTTTTTTGATAGAGAGGCTATTTAAGGACTTTACGGCGATGTGCTTCGATCTGTTCTTTCTATATACCGGTCCAGAAGACTTGAACAGCAGGTGATGAAGATATAAAATGGCGGTTTTGTGTTAATAATTTGCATTTTAAATGTGTCGGCAAGGCCGGATCGGAATTTAACATAGAAGCTGTTCTTTTAAACCTTAAATGGGATTGTTCGTCACCTAGACCGATGAAAGCCCGACCATCTGGTGAGTAATATTTTTCGGTATCACAAAATGGCGTCCTAATGTTCACGTTTTATTTTAGGCTCTTTTATCTTCTGGCTCTTTTATCTTCTAGCTCTTTTATCTTCTACCTTTATTATCTTCTACCTTTATTATCTTTTACCTTTATCATATTTTCTACATGGATTTATCCATGTGTTGGAAGTGCTTTAGTTAGTACTCGTAAGCTGGAGTCTTCCTCTTAATTCTTTACTCTGCTATGGATCCCTTGTCTGGAATGGAGGAGCTATGTTTTTGAGAGGCCAAGGCGAGTGGGGGTGTCAGTTTGGAAAAAGTTCCTGTTTCGGTGCATGTGCCGGTCACCCCGACGTGCTGTATGGTCAACCGTCCACATTGATCTGATGCTGGAGTTGACGCATAATCCGCCATGCCTGTCTGCTAGAGTTCCTGCCTTACATGAGCTAAGTAGCACCTTTTTTCTCCTTGGTTACTGTACTAATACCACCTCCGACTAATTTTTTATTAAATTTCATAAAATATAGTACCAAAAAACCCTTCTTTTGAATTTGAATAAGTAAATTTCATGTGTCTAATAATTCAGGATAATTTCACCTCCATACTTCAGTTGAATCACTCGTAATGTACTACTAATGGGTCAAGAGCCACCTTTTTAGGTAATATTGCTAAAATACCTCTTTTTTAATCACTTGTAATGTTTTCACTGGCACAATGCCACACTTACCGGACTTAACTTTTTTTAATTTGATCACTGATAGCCACTAAAAGTCAATTTGTTACCCCTTAACTTAATTTCCTACGTTATAAACTTTTTATGTGGTGATTTGGTAGACTGTATTATATCTGTATATTCTTCCCTCTGTATATTTTTATGTATAGTTGTATAATTACCCTAGCTTCGCTTAAGACTGTTGTAAATTCCTGCAGATTTCGCTTAAAGTGGATGGGTCACTCCAGTAATGTATATATTACCTAAACTGCTTATCTAGTATCATACGAAAAATTAGTTTTCAATTAAAAACCGAAACCTCCCTCGTCAAGGAATGCTTGAGTGGATGGTCTATTTTTTGTAAATTCATTTGTATATTAATCCCTAGCAGGTTTTATGATTATCTAGCTGGAACATGCTAGTTTTGATTTATAAAACTAAATTTTACTCGTCAAGCAGTATAAGATGGTTATTTTAATTATCATAAATTGAGTTTAACATTAAACAATAAACGTAAGTCTTACTTCCTAACAGAAGTAGCAGTTAAAGGTTTAATACTCATCTAGTTGGAGAATGCTGATTTTTTAAGTATAAATCTAGAACTTCCTCAGGAAGTATGCATTTTCGCTCTAATTAATTTTGGGTAATGCATTTTAAATCTTTCCTAAGCTATATTGGAGTTATTATCTCCTGTAAAGTTATTGAGATATTTCTATAGCTGTAATTTTCTCTATTTTGACTTAATTTTATTAAGATAAACCTTGTAATAGATATATCTATATCTGTTTTGAGCGGGTTAATAAGGGACTGATAATCCCGGCCTTGAATACATTCCTTACTGACCCAGAAATTTTAGCTACCATCAACATGTATTTTTGTCATTCTAGGTTTTGGCTATATCTATTAGTTGGACTTAGCTAGATAATCTTTATCTTCACCCCTAAGCTATTTAGTTGGGAACATAACTAAAGTTTTAAGCTTCTCAATTCTATTTTGGAATAGGGCAGGGTAAATGCCTTTATTAATATAACCTGGAAGTGATATTACAATTGATAAATTTGATTCTAAATTCTATCTCATTTTGAATTCTGGCGTAGTGAATGCTATAATGGACTTTATATTAACTTTACCCTAAATGCTGTTTTACTTTGAATTTTGGCAAAAGGGTAAATGCCTTTAATTATATAACCTTGAAGTTACCATAAATTTCTCAAGGGATTTTAACCAAATTTTGGGCATCGTAAGTGCTTCAATTGACCTTGCATTGACTTTACTATAAATAATATTTTATTTTCAATTTTCGCATAATGAGTGCTATAATTTGATTTAGCTTAACTTAAATTTAAATTCTGTTTTATTTTGGTCACTACCTTTAAAGTAATTACACTTTAATTATGTTCAAAGCTTTTAGTTAGTATTTGACTTCTTTTATATTGGGTGTTTAGAAAGAATCCTCACTTCTTAATCTTTTTAATTTCCTACGATCTAATATATCTTTTAGTGGAGCTGACTAGCTCATTTCATAACTTTTTCTATGTTATTTTTTATACCTTCTTTCTCTAATTTAGTTGCTTAGCCTTTTATTCAAATCCTTTTTCCATGTTATGTTTATTTCTTCCTGTATGAATAAAATGGGTGTTTGTTGGAAAATATTATTCTTTTATTAATAAAATAGGAATTGATTAAAATAATTGTTTTATTCATACTGCTTTCTCTTTCAGGGCTAGGGAACTAAATATTCTATTTACTCTTTTCTTTATAATATTTTTCAACCCCTTTGGTTGATGGCGCCCAAAAATCTTATCTGAATTAAATCTACGACCTTAGCTCTCAAGCGAATTAAAAAACTGAGTGGCTGTGGTGACCCAAGTAATTAATTAATAAAAATATTAACAAGAACAACATTTTGAGATCAAGAGAAATAAGTTGAATAATATAAAGTAAGAATCTTTTTTTTTTATAATTTTTTATTTTTTATTAATTATTACACCTTATATCGCTAAAATTTAAATGTTTTTTTTTTGTATTATGTATACTATATATTTGTTTTAAAGTGTGACTTTTAAAATCATCTTAATATGGTAAAATTTGTTGTGTTGATTCTTGATTGTTATTTTAATTTATGTCGCATTGACTGCCCCTTCAGTTGCTTCATTTTCTTCTGCAAGCAGTTTTAACCGCAGTTTTTTTGCTTTACACTAACTAGGTAGTTTATTTATTTACTGCAGGCTAGCCCTGATGATGGGCTATTGAGATCGGAATACGTTGGCTATTTTATCATTAAAGAATGCTGAAGGACACCTCCCCTCTCCGAGTTTTATTGTAGTTAAGTAGGGGTTAATTACATGAAAGGTATAAGAAGAGAAATACCTACCTATAGGTACACCTTAATACATTATTGTCGGTTTGAGAAGACTCCTAGGAGAGTAGCAGTATTGCTTTGGAAAATCATACCTGCAATATATCTATCCAGATTTAAAATCAAATAAATGTCATTCATCAGAAGTTTAATTGTTTCACGAACTTATTGAAGTTGTTTTAGAGAAAATGGTCCAAACAATAAGTGTAAATAAATAAATCGGACAATTCGGCCATATTTGAATGTCACCCCAATATCCTCAGATGTTTTCCAAGGAACCGCCCCACCTACTCTTGTAAACAAAAAACCACTAATTGTGAAAGTTTTTGAATTCCCCTCCAAAATACTATAAACTTAAATATTATACAAAAACAAACGAGCAAATGGAAAAAGAGGCCGAGAATTTTATCAGACTTGTACAGAAAGCTGCGATCAATAATACCAAAGAAGTCGCCCATATAATTAAAGGACTAACTACCCAGTTAAAATCAGGAGACTAGTCAACGAAAAGAGAAAAGCTAGGAGAAGATGGCAACAGACGAGAGACCGGACAGGACTATTTTCAATCAAAAAATCCAGACGCTCAGAAGGGAGATCAAAAAGCTCAAGGAAGAAACATAAGCTCTTATTTACAATATTTGTGTACAGACAAGGATACTAACTATTCTTTCTCGAAATCAACTAGAAAGTTCAAGATACCAGTAACTTCTATACTTTCTATCAGAAAGGGTGTAGATGTATTAGCCAGGAGTAATGTAGACAATATCTTGGCAGAGATTGACAACCAAAAATCAGAAAATATTGATCATGTTACCCCAAAGGAAGTAGAAGAGGAAATTAAAACAAACTTAAATCTGAGGAAAGCACCAAGAGTCGACTTAATCACTGGCGAAATTTTGAAACAGCTACCTAGAAAAGGTATGATCATGATCAGATACCTTGAAAATGCAGTCTTTAGATTGAATCATGTACTTATTTTTACTTTTTCTATATCTCGTCTAAAATTCAGAATATCTTCCGCCCACGCACTAAGTAATGTACTTTGTACCTATAGTACCTAACTGTGAGGTATAGTCATATACATAATTATTATATTTAATCCTAAATTTAATAAAAAAAAAGTGCTTTACTGCGATTTTTGAGAGGTTCCTTAAAATTATTTAAAAATGGCTTACCTCATAGAATCTAAGCACGATTTCACTCAGCAAAGTTGAAATGGCATAAAATACGCCAACGTTGATACCATAAGCTACCAAAAGAAACATGAAGCTCCGATTTTTGAAAAGGTTCTTTAACGATTGAATAAAATTAACTTCCTCGTCACCTTGTTGCTGAGCTGCATAAGATGGTGGAGTTGGTGGAGCATTCTTAAAGACTAAAAAAAAATTAAAAGTGTTCAAATAAAGCAGATACACCAGCAAAATGTTTATAAATACACAAAACAAGCACTTCATTTCTTTCAATACCAACAAAAGAATAATTGCAAGTTATGAAAAATGTCTCAATGCAAAATTAGATTATTTTATTTTGTATTAATTCATTTTACTTTACAAGAAAGCAAGTTCATATCTTAAAAAAAAATAAAACGTTTCTAATTATTTAAATACGCCGATTATTTTCCGAATATGAATTCGGTATATTATGTGACGTAAGTTGATTCGATATAAAAGACGATAAACTCAGTTTTGCTTGCTACTTTCTTTTTTGGATTTTAGCTTTCCGTTTCTTTCCCCAGACAACACTTTTTGGTAATTCCAGAAGTTTTCTCTTCGCTAGCAGCTTCTGTTCAAAAGGGTTGCACACTCGACATGCGTTTCATCAACTGAATTGGGGATGGCGTCACTTTTTTAGGATGCCAGGAGAAATTTTTTGATTCACTACCTTAAGAGAAACATCATTATACCTACGGCAGTGATGATGTTTCTCTTAAGGTAGTAAATCAAAAGATTTCTCCTGGCATCCTGAAAAAGTGACGCCATCCCCATTTAAGTTGATGAAACGCATGTCGCCTTTTTCGAAGCCGGTTCTCCATTGTTTCGATTGCTGTGTTTTCTCTGGCACATTATAGTTCAAGAGCCCGGCCGATTTTTATACCTTGAACCCCGGACGATTCTAAAGTTTTCTACATGGCTCGTCATGAAAACATATCTATCAAATCGCAGTTCTGCAGGCGCAAATCGTAATTAATTACCTATACTAATAATTAATTAATAACCAGACGCGTTTTTTTAACATCTACCTTTTTTTCCCGGACATATAGAAGAATCACGAGATTGTTTGTTTCAATGAGAACTACCAGGACTGCACTGTGCCGCGTCCCATCGTACCGCAATCCTCGGCAAAACAGCGGTAAATGGATGGAAAAAGAAGCAGTTAACTATCTTTTCATCCCAGGCAAAAGAAAAACTTGACAAAAATTACAGGTAAGGATTAGATGTACCTAAAAACTGTGCTGGCTTTCATGTTGCCGCAAACCCCCGGCACAGTGTGGCAAATCAGCAAGTGCTCGGGTCAATCTTTCGTATCACCGTAGTTATGTACTAAAGTAAACCGACATTTTTTGATAGGACACTAATCACTTATTAACTAACGTAATAATCCGATACAATCGCAACCACAAAAAACGTTAATAAGCAATTTCTGCACCTTCTCTTTCTCTGAGGCTGGCCTATTCTGTCATTTGTCATGTCAAAGACCAAGTTATTTCGAAACAATGCACCTCATTTCATTCACTCTTTCTAGAATCTGACATAAGGGAGGCAAAATTGTGTAAAGTGTAAACAATTGTTTTTACGCCTTTTCCAGAAAGGCACACTGTGATTAACTAACCCATTTTGCAATAATAAACTTAAATTACCGGAAATTTATCGAAAAATGACAGAATAGGCCATATTGATAGGTTGCCGAAATTGCTTATTAACATTGTTTATAGTTGTGATTGTATCGTATTATTACGTAAGTTAATAAATGATTCGTTTCCTGTCAAAAAATTTCGGTTTACTCGAGTACATAAGCGCGGTGATGCAAAAAATTGACCCGAGCACTTGCTGATTTGACCCACTGTGCCAGGGGTTGCCGGCAACATAAAAGTCGACACAGTTATTTTTTAGGTACATCTAATCCATACCCATAATCTTTGTTAAGTTTCTTTTTGTCCAGAACGAAAAGGTAGTTAACTGCCTTTTTCCACCCCTTTACCATCGCTGTGCCGAGGGTTGCGGCACGATGGGACGCGGCACAGTGAGTTTTCCTGGTAGTACTCATTAAAAGTTCTGCGCAGTTTTTTCATTGTGTTTGGAAGTATATTACTTTGAAGTTTTACGGCTCAAAAATATGGATCAACGTCAAATTTCCCTCTGAATACAGTGAGAAACAATATCACTGTGTTCGGACGGAATATTGACGTTCTGAATTTTATTTTTTATGTTGCGCTAGCTAATGATTAGATAAAGTCGGCGCCCGTGCGTCATTACTTGCAGGTGTTAATCACCCATATGAATCTAATCAAAATTACGAGAATAAAAAGAAAAGTCAAAACAAAGTCTAAATTATTCATAATCGTCAAACTATTCAGAAAATTAAAAGTAGCATTGGCTTTGTTTCGATGAAAATGCATTAGGTGTTTTTGTTTGTACTGATTCGCTTGTCACTAATGACAGGGTCATTTTTCGATTTTGCTCGCTTAAAGCTGGATTTATAAACTCAAAAAGTTGGCGAGGTTGAGGTTCACTTGGTGTTGGAAATAGGAGTTCAATTTAAACTAAAGGGAACACTCAGTTCCATTTATACACTCGTTCATGTGGTTCATGTAAAGGTCATGTCAGGTTCGAAAACTTCCCGGGAGTTCGAGATAATCAATTTTTATGCTCGGAGTTCGGAATATCTAACCTCACAAACTTGGTCATAACTTCAACCTTACCAACTTTTCGAGTTTATAAATCCAGCTTTATTCTAAATTAAAATCAAAATGAGTCATTTTGGCACAAATAAAATTGAAGACGTTACTAATGTACCTACTCATGAAAAACATTGTCGTTAACATTAATTAAAAATATCATGTAAAATGTGTTATATTTTGTTGTTGAAAATTATTTTTCTTGTTTTGTAATAAAATTTTATTTCCTTCGATAAGTACGATTATTTTACTAATTTTTTTGTTGCTAATAAACCGTGAAAACTTATACAAATTTGAAGGCAAAACAGAATTGTTCAGTAAATTATCCAATAAAATATAAGTACCTAGAATCGTGGCCTTATCTTCATACCTCTGTTATTCACTAGAAACTCGATTTTGGCGTGAAAATTCCTTTATTCAATAATATTTTAATTTATGGTCTAATATGACCCAGAGAGCTTTAGCTCTAATTCGTAGTAATTTTCGCTAAAATCGCTTTCACATGAATAACGGAGGTATTATTATCGATAAGACGCCTCGTCTGTCGGTATATTGCGACAATGACGTTCTTATCTATTATTTCTGGTTTTCCTTATTATTATCAGAAAGCAAATTGAAGTATTTTAGTGGAAATTACATTATAGTTATCTAATAATCTAAATCAAAACTACTTGACAAGATTGATAAATAATGACTTAAAGGATTAATGTTGGTATTGTTGATAATTCAGGTTTATGCGACAATAATTATTACATTCTAACAATCTTAATCCATCCGAGTATTAAGAAACGCATATTAATGTGTTTTCTTTAATTATTAAACGACTTGTATAGGTAAAATTATACAAGTCTGATATATAGTGCATTCGAATTATTTTAGATGATATTTTAGAAGCAAAAAATCTTCTGTAATATCTGTGAAATTTTAGCCTACTATGAAGGATATTTATTACAAATTTTTAGCGACCTATTCGAAAAACTGATAAAAGTGATAAAGCTATAGAAATTTCATTTCATTATAAGTGTTAGTACTTCACTTTTGTCCAATAGTCTAGGTATTTATTATATACTTATATATCACTTACAAATTATAATAAGGACCAATAAAACTGCCGTTAAAGATGCCACTCCAATAAAAAGAATATAAAGTTGCTTAGTCACTTCTTCAGTTGTCCCACCAGTCACAATCATTGGCGGTATTACAAATCCTGCAGCGATTCCTATCTGAAACATAATATATTAATAATCATTATTTGTATACACAATTATGGATAAATGATAATGTCACCCGAAATAAATTAAATATTCTTTTGGGTATGTTTTTTATTATATTAGAAATTAAAATCAGTTCATGAAATATGGCCACATCAAAAAAAAAGAAAAAGGTTATAACATTTGAAAATTATTACAGGCATTAGAGATCACAAATCATATCCTATACAGCGTTTCCATAAATTGGCTCGCGCTAAAATATGTCAGGGACAAGTCCATCCACCGCTAACACTGATGTCAACCATTGTCGACTTACTGAGGACGTGCAGGTGACATGACGAGACCAATGCGGTCAGGTAGGTACTTTATTTCAAAATGTGTTTAGGCTTAGTTCTTGATAATGCCTGCAAAAAAGTATTGTGAACCAGGATGTACTGATTCTAGTTTATGAAATAAACAATAATAGTTAGCCAATGAGTGACTAATATAAGCAATGAAATACTTCTAGGCATTTATCTTAAAGTAAGTTATTCAACGCACGGACATGCGTTGGTTAAAAGGATTCATGTCGATTTTTGTGGATTTTTACAGCTGACTCGAATGCTTTTAACAACCGATTCATTTCATTTTTGGTTTCTCTTCATTAGTAACTAGAAAATGACACATGTCATAAAACTCTCTAACCTCAACGTTTCTTATCTGAAAAATAGAACTGAAACTAGATATTATCATAGTATTAAAATACTCTATTTTATACAACTAGTTATTGTAACATAAAGTAAAGATTTTTATTTTTTGTTCTCTTCAATTGCAAAATTTGCGTCCAAGTGCACACCAGTGTCGAATTCACGTATGTTGCCAGTTCGGTAAAATCAGGATAATGAAACACATTGATATTTTGAGACTTGTGTGTTCTTGGCCTAACTCGACACAAAATTAGTACTTTAGATTAATATAAATCGCCCACCTCAAAAATTTAGTTCTTAGTCTATTCACCGCTGGCGCTAACAATTGTTTAACGAAAGTAGTATGTGTTAAGGTATGGGGTATTATAGTAAGGGTGCACAGTAAAAAATTGAGTGTTAAATTTAACACTCAATGGTGGTAGATATACACTGCGTCCATTAATTATGGAATAGGTAAAAAAGTACTCAAATTTTAAACATCCATATCTCCATCAAAATTATATCAATCCACTCAATTTTTGATTTACTAGGTAGGCCGTCCCTTGGACTACTTAGCACAAAGTATTTCACCTTACTTTATGTCTTTTTTATACAGGATGATGGCTAAGATACCAAGCCATGTAAAATGTGCTGATTTTAAAATTAATGTTTGGAAAATACGAAGCAATGGAAATTGAATTTTATTAGTGTACTGGTTACAGCTTTATGTTAGGTACTTACTGTACAAATTACAGCGCAGTGCCGTTCGTGCCAATTAAAAAAAAATAAAAAAATAAAAAATGGAATAGGTAAAAAAGTACTCGAATTTTAAAATCAATATCTTCATCAATCCATTCAATTTTCAGTTTATTAGGTAGGCTGTCCCTTGAACTACTTAGAACAATGTGTTTGACCTCACTTTATGTCTTTTTTATACAGGATCATGGATAAGATACCAAGCCGTGTAAAATGTGCTGATTTTAAAATTAATGTTTGGAAAATACGAAGCAATGAAAATGGAATTTTATTAGTGTACTGGTTACAGCTTTATGTTAGGTACTTACTGTACAAATTACAGCGCAGTGCCGTTTGTGTTAATTAAAAAAAATTAAAAAATCGTGATATAACACTAACTTAACAATAGTAATAACAATTTAAAGAAACAACTTAATTATAAGAATAAAAATTAATAACGCGTATTTCCTCCACGGGCATTAACGACAGCTTGACAACGACTTGGCATACTGAGAATCAGATTTCTTATAAAAACCTGATCTATATTTTCCCATACTCTTTGTAGCGTCAATCTCAGCTGAGCCAAAGTTTCTGGTGGGTTAGCTTCTGCACGAACCTCTCTACTCATTCGATCCCATAAATGCTCTATAGGGTTAAGATCTGGCCTTCGAGCTTTCCAATTCATTACGGTAATTCCCGTTTCTGCTAGATATTCCGTTACTATTCTCGCCGTATGTGGACGTGCGTTATCTTGTATAAAAATGAAGTTTTCTCCAATAAAGGGAGCAAAAGGCACAACATGCTCCTGAAGAATTTCCGTAATGTACCTGTCACTAGTTAATCGCTCTGCAAATACCAATTCCGTTTTTGCCTCTAGAGATATACTTCCCCAAACCATAATTGATCCACCGCCATAACTAACCCGCGACGTTGTAAATCGCTCCCGAACACATTGCATTGTTAAAAACCGATCCTGCTTAGCAGTTGTTTTCCTTGGTCGGCCTTGCCCTGCTCTTCTTTGATTCGATCCATATTCTCGATACCGTTTTAAAATTTTTGATATAGCCCCTTGCGTTTTATTCATGATTCTGGCAATATCAGACTGAGACCGGCCCTGCTGAAACAGTCCTCTTGCATAGGAACATTCTTCTAGAGATATGAATCGGATATTGGCATTCATTTAAAAAAATAAACTAAACAAAAGGCCTTGTCAAGAACTGCCAACAAATTTATAATCTTGATAAATTGACAAGGGCAATTGGTTGACTAGCAACGTAAATCCAAATAGAAGTAAAACGTTTTCAGTCAATATAACTTGCAATATACAGATTTTTTAATTTACACGAACGGCACTGCACTGTAATTTGTACAGTTAGTACCTAACATAAAGTTATAACCAGTACACTAATAAAATTCCATTTTCATTGCTTCGTATTTTCCAAACATTAATTTTAAAATCAGCACATTTTACACGGCTTGGTATCTTATCCATGATCCTGTATAAAAAAGACATAAAGTGAGGTCAAACACATTGTTCTAAGTAGTTCAAGGGACAGCCTACCTAATAAACTGAAAATTGAATGGATTGATGAAGATATTAATTTTAAAATTCGAGTACTTTTTTACCTATTCCATTTTTTATTTTTTTATATTTTTTTTAATTGACACGAACGGCACTGCGCTGTAATTTGTACAGTAAGTACCTAACATAAAGCTGTAACCAGTACACTAATAAAATTCAATTTCCATTGCTTCGTATTTTCCAAACATTAATTTTAAAATCAGCACATTTTACATGGCTTGGTATCTTAGCCATCATCCTGTATAAAAAAGACACAAAGTAATGGTGAAATACTTTGTGCTAAGTAGTCCAAGGGACGGCCTACCTAATAAATCTAAAATTGAGTGGATCGATATAATTTTGATGGAGATATGGATGTTTAAAATTTGAGTACTTTTTTGCCTATTCCATAATTAATGGACGCAGTGTAGGACCACACTCAATAGGGTATATTAACCAATCAGTATATCTGCACTGATAAAACTGTGCTCCCTTAATCAAATAATCTGATTTATGTGGGGAATAATTATTGGTAATAAATAAATGTGATTTTAATTAACTAAATTTGATTTAACTGAAATAAATTAGAGTATTTCGTTTTATTTGCAAAGTTATTTGACTGCTGGTTGATTTGTGTCAAATCATAGAACCCTTCAAACAAATATCTTACCAAAAAACCACTAAAATAAGAAAATCTAAATAAATAATTATTTAATCGAACTAATTTTTATTTAGGAACTAAATTCCGTTAATCGCTAGTTGAATCACCCAATAGAGAATTATTTAAATGTCTAGGTCATTTAAACTAAATAATTACGTATTTACATTAAATCCTTAATATAAAACAACCAAATATTTACAAATAACTAATTATTTAATCGAAGTACATTTCAAGTTAAGAACTAAATACCTTTAACTTTAATTTAAATCATTAATTACCGAACTTTTCAAATAATTTGGTCATCCAAACTAATAATTAAGCATTTAAATGAACTCCTGTCGCCTACTTTGGGCTTTGAGTAATTTGATTGGTTATACAAAAGTGGCCTGATCATCGCGTTATGGTCATTGGTGTTCGATTTTGTCTTGTAGAAATTTATGAGTGAGAGTAAATTCTTCTTTGTTAGTGGCACAGAAGTTAGTGGTTCCATCAAAAATTAAAACGAAGATATGGGGAATAAACGTAATATGAATAATTATTTAGAAGATTGGGGTATATCCCATATGTTAGATACTTTTCAAGGTAGGAAACTATATTTGAATATTTTAGTTACGCATGAAACGAGTTAAAAAAATAAGATAAGAGGCAAAGAAAAGATACTTGTAATACCTAATTTGAAATTTCGAACACAAAATCTTTTTAGAAAAATGTAGCCAGGTATTTATAAATCATTGCTACCTAGGTTACAAATAAGATAGTTTTTCTCAATTTTCACCATAATTCAATACCTATCAAACCTCCTAACGTAAAAAATATAATATAATTAATATAATATTAATAATTATTGTACCTAATATTTGCAAATTTGACTTCATTTAATTTTTTATCAAAGTTATTAACTTCTCAATAATGTTTTATTGACGTATATTTTAAGGGGAACAACAACTAATGGTCGGTTTATACAGCAAGATAACATAACATAAAAATAAAATAAGAGTTGAATCTACAGATCTGCCATAAGACGTTTATAGAAACACATAAAAATAAGAAATAAAATAAGAGATGGTTATCTTTTAAATTTTATGTTATTTTTACGTAAAAATAGTTGTGCGCGTGCGCGTAATTTGTCATAACCTTTATTTTCCGCAAAAATGTGTTTTTTTTCTGTTGGTTTGCCTTATTATTAGAACACTATAAACAATTTGATAAGGTTTGTGATTATTATGGTATAGGTACTTAAACTATATTCAATAGCAACATTTCAATATTTCTTATTTTTATGTAACGTCTGTATAAACACGTACTTGGATAAAATAAGAACTGATTTGAATGAACATTCTGATCTATTGAAAATTAAAAAAAGGTATTTAAACCAAATAAATTTATATTTGATCTAAATAAATATAAAAGATAAGTTAAACAATTATGTACTTGAATAAACAAACAATCACTTTGATGGAAATTACCGGTTTATTTAAATCAAATCACTTAAATTGCTTAATTAAATAACGTTGTTGTTACGGCAAATACATGTAAAACAAAAGTAAAATAAATATGTACTTGATAAAATATATATAAATATCAATCAAATAAACATTTTGTTAACTTAACTTTTAACCTATTTACCTTAAGTCATTGAAACGGCTTATTTAAGTTAGGTTAGTGTTAAGGAAATAAATATTTGCTTGAATTTTGTATTTAGTGATTAATTCCAAATAAAAAGTAATTTGTATCAAATCAGATGATACTAATTGAGGCAAATAATCCCTTGGTATTTTTCAAATACATATTTGTTTGGCTAATAGGAAACAAATATTTATTTGAGTCAATGGTAAATTTTTTTGACTCAAATAATTAATTTTAACAGTGTGGTAAAAAAGATATTTTTGAATGGTTTTTTTACTTTTTGACTAGTCTTAATGCTTCTTACTTATGGGTAGGTACATTTACACTATCAAGTGTAAATTAAACTCAGAGATTGTAAACCTATCCTTCTAGGGTGTAAAAGAAATATTGAGAGGTTTAAGTAAACCATTTTTTAATGGTACTTTGTGATAAATTAGTGTAAATATTATATTATTGTAGTGTAAATTTTATTTTATTTGGGTGTGACTTTACTATAGTGAGTGTAATAAAATAATCTACGCAGGGCTAGAATACTTTCCACTTTGTTAAGGTCATTTAGTCCCGTATCAAACTAACCGGGGTTTATAATTAAAATGTAAAAAATTATGCATTCAAGATGTTTTACATTATTAATCTCTGCTTAGTTTGATACATGATTGAATGACTTAATCAAAGCCGAAAGTAGTAGCCCCTAATATATATAAGTCTTCAGATCGCTTGGAAAAGGTTTGTTAAATGAATGAAAATATTGAGTATTATTTATCGTTTATTTGAAACAAAATGATGGTTACAACAGAACTGGATAACCCTGTAATTTCTTTTACATTTATTATTATAAGTAGTTGAACAAAATGACACACCTATTATATAGTTTACTATTTAGTAAATTAAACGTATATATATATCTATACGTTTAATGTACCTCATTGTTAAGCTACAAATAACATAATAAATATATGTATACTTAGAACACTAAACAACTAAATAAAAGTATGCTTTGGAACAATATAAAAGAAGGAAAATGACGCGTATTATATTAATCGTATATTTATTTAGAGATCTATAAAGTAAAATATGTAGGTAGGTACTTAAGTCTTTATATAAAAAAATAATACATTTATATTATAAGCTTATATCAGAATAATTTAATAGCTAAACGGAAAACTGTAACAATGTAAATACCTACTTAGTTTCTTAAAATTGTCGTACTTATTAGTATAAGGTTTCTATTAAATTTCGTTAATATGCTTACCCAATTTAACAAGATCCTCATAAGGCACTCTTATTTGGCACTTTACAGAACTTTGCTTCGTTTCTATATTTCAAATTAGATATAACATCATTCTATATCACGTTCAAAGACGTACACCACTTGTTGCCGCCTGTCTTTTCGGTAACACGAGTTTAAGTATTTTTACCCGGCGCCGTGTAGAAAAACGATTAAAGAATAAGTTTTACACTCAATGTGTTAAAATAACCTTCTAGCGGGGTTTATTTACACGCTAATATGGTGTTAGTAATTGCCATTGTATTTAATTTTCCTGATAGAGTGTAAAATGAAATAAATAACACCCATTCAACAAAATTAACTTTTTAGAGAGTTAAATTCATAGGCAAATTTAATACAACAACTTTGGTCCCATATGAGTGTAAAAATGTGGTAAATTATGTTGATCCGGGTGTTAACATTAACACTAATTTTTTTACCATTCCTGAAATGATTTTTACCAGGTGGATATTTTTTACTGTGTGTGCTTTGTGTATGCTTGGTGTTACAGATTTTCTTTTACTGACTTCAGAAATATTCATTATTGACTGCTTTTTACAGGAAAACTTGTTTCTTTTCTTCGTTTTACAAAAGTATCTAATAATAAATCGAGTATTAACATGGGTGAATAATGAAGACAATTATTGAACGGCAACGATAGACAAAATATATAAAAAAAAGTGCCGCTTATTTTTTTATGACATTTCAAGTAGAAAAAGTCTTTTTTGAGAAGCTTTTGGCAAAACGAAATCCGGATGAACCTTCGAGGAAACGTATTTGAGCTCTATGTATTGCCGGAGTTTATTTACTTTGAGAATTTACACATGAGCGAGTAAATTCGAAGAAAATTGGGGTGACAGATAGTGGCGCAACTTAAGTGATTGGCTTTTATTGTAGGAAGGCCACAACCTGGTAGATGTAAATAATACGTATCTTCAATCTTGGTTTGTCGTTCAAGACATGCCAAACTAATCCCAGAAATTATTGCGATAAAGAAAACGCTAGTGGTTAATAACACTATATTACCCTAATTGAAATAAAAATAACGCAGTTTGATGATGGAAATATCTTTAACTGTGAAGATTGACATATTATGAATTGTTTTTGAATTTATTTTTAGCCCCTTTACGAACCATTTGGCGTGTTAGATCTACAATCTACAAATAGAAAGAAAAATAGAGATAATATTATTTTCCTTTTGTTAGATATATACAAAAGAAGAAGCTAGTACTGCGATTATAATACCCCTACTTTTTTTTATTCACTGCTGTAAGTTGTTCTTAGCGAGTTAATTTTTCTTTTCATGCCCTATATTGCCTTCAGAAACGCTTTCTTTAAATAAATGTCCGTCAACTGTCTAAACATAACACTCCCCTTTATGGAAACCTATATAACAAATCTATAAAATCTTTATTTCAGAAGGAAATTCATGTCCATCCATCATTATAAATTAACAATTAACTGTGTTGTCATCCAACATGTCTATCCATGTTAAAAATTGCATGATCTTAATTTGTACGAAACATTGCCGCCAAAAATCAACTAAGTTAGATTCTCCTAATGCATAATGCAGATTTGTCAAACAACCGCATGTCACACTATTCACAATAATTTTGTTTAATCATGCCTGATAGTGACTGGTGTTTTAATACGTAGCAAATTCGCCTATGGCGCCAGTGACTGAGACCGGCCCTACTACACGAGGCAAAATCTACATGGCGATGACGTTGGCTTCCAGACTAAAACACTCTAAGAGTCAGAGTAAAGTTTGAAACCTATTGATAAAAAAAACACTTAAATTCGATGATGAAATAACTTGTTCTGGATACCAGGATATGTAAGGTAATTGATATGTATTGTCTGAATACTAAACGTGAATTAAAAACACTTCAAAGAGCATAAAACAACAAATAAATTGACTTTCTTTCAAGTCAAAGACTAAGACTAAATTTCAAAAAGTTTTACTGATTTTCCTTTTTCTTGTATACAACGTTCCTGATTTTAGGTAGTGGTTTGCCGTTTTAAGTTTGGAGTAATTGCAAATACGAATATTTTGTTTGATACTAGCTATATTATGTATATTTCATTAAATATAGGATTTTCTAAAATAGTGATAGGTATATAAATTTAGAGTAGATTGATCTACCCAAGTCATTAAAATATGGGTCCACAAATGAACCATAAGTGAGCTAGGTGGTTTTGAAGATGTTTTAAAAAAAAATGTTTTCGTTTAACTTTTAATTACGTTTAAGTGGTCAACAGTGAACTAAACACGGGCTTACTTTTAACTTTGAAAAAATCCAAAATAACCAATCAATGTATTTTTTCCAGTAGAATTCTTATCAAAAAAACATTTGAACCAAAAACAAAAGACTTTCCATTTCACTTTGTCTATTTGGTAAAAAATTTCAATATCGCAATACCTAGCTGTTTTTATTATATTTTAATATCTTATTCCTAATAATTTTACTGATATCTGTTTAAATTAATAGGTTCATAGGGGATAATCACCTTTAGCAATTCGCGTCCAATGAAATTTGATAAGATTCTTGAATTATAATGGAAAAATATATCGATTGAGTATTTTGGATATTTTCAACAGTACAGGGAAAGTCAAAAATAAGCCCTCTTCAGTTTTCGAGGGAACACCTTGAACCTTTGATAAAATATATCTTACTACGAGGGTGATTCAATAAGTAACTCGGTATGACATGAAAGACAACAATAATCCCTTATAAGTTCAACAAGCTTGGTCCAATTTGTCCTCAGATTCCCGATTTCTTGAGTTTGAGTTTCAGGAACAGACCCTATATATTTTTGTGAAGCGTGGTACGCATCTCCTATGCATCAAGAGGCATTTTCTGCTGTACAACATGAGTTTCTATTCTTGCCAGTGGCGTTTGTGCGGGATTTGCACCGAATCATTTTAAAAAGAAAAGTGATACGCCACTGCTTTTTCTTAAAGTAAAAATTATTATTGAAATCCTTATTCTTTTCTGAGCAAATCTGGTTTCTTCATTTTGTTTCGTTTGACGTATGGTTTCCGCATAATAAAATTAAATTCATTTATTTACACGTTGTTATGAAATTGGGTAATATCAAGGATTAAAAACGTATCTAGTAGGTAAGAAGCAGATTTAGTTGTCTACCTAGTCTAGTTGTTAAGTATTTAAGTCATTAAAATAATAATAATATTATTAAAAAAACATGGTCCATTTCACGAATTCTGACTTTGCAGATATGCTTTACATGTATGGGCTTGCTGATAGTAACTAACGCACTGGAAGCCAGGCGGTTGTACGAAAACCGCTTTCCAAATAGAAATATTCCGGATGCACGAACATTTTCAAACATTCATAGAAGGTTGTGCGAAAAGGGAAGTTTTGAACTAGACAATCATCTAAAAGTAGTACAACGTACTGTAAGAACACCAAAAATTGAAGTAGCGGTTTTGAATTCAGTCGAGGAAGATCCCGAATTAAGTACACGAAAAATTGAAAACAATTTGAATATCTCACATATTCTTATTTGGAAAATTCTGAATGACTTTTTATTATATCCCTACCATATCCAACGTGTAAAGGGCTCTACTCCCACGCGACTTTCCATTACGGATGAACCAATCGTTTCTTCAAAAAGTAATTAACAATCCATTATTTGATACTGAAATTTTATTCAGTGATGAAACCAATTTTTCTAGAAACGCCATCCAAAACTTTCACAATAATCATTTTTTGGCTAAAGAAACCCCACATTCAACATTCAACATTGGTTTACAGCACACCAATTCTAACTAAACAGCTGTTGATAAATCGTATCATAGTTTCTTACGAAACTATTAAAAACAGTCCCTGAATTTTCCAAAGAGTATGTGAGTCCATGAGAAAAGAGCATGAGACATGCATACTTGCAGGGGGTGGACATTTTTAACATCTGATTTAATTTATTTCTTTGTGCGTTCAGGGTAATTTTGTGTTAGCATTCCAAAATTTATGTAAATTACTATAATTTCATAATTTTTTACCCTTTAACAATTACTCTCTTAAATAGATTATTGGTTGAAGTTACATAAATTGTTTTTTTCTCTTGTCTAATCCTGCACGAGCGCCACTGGCAAGAATAGAAACTCATGCTGTACAGCAGAAAATGCCTTTTGATGCATAGGAGATGCGTACCACGTGTCACAAAAATATATAGGGTCATACCAAAGTTATAAGAAAAGATTTTTTTTCTTAAAACTTTAGCACCCTGTAGTTCAACAGTTAAGACTTTTAGGACTTATGTCCATATGAGGTTTTTTTCTCAAAATGGGCCCAAAGATAACCTACTGTATTTTGCGCGAAGTTTTTTCATGTAGAGTTCATCATGCAATAAATTGAGATACCTTTGACATCATGGACTTTGTCATGGTCTCTTTTCACTCGCTTAAATTATGCGACCCAAATTCTCATTGAGAAGACATGAGTCTTGCAATGTAGACGCAATCATTTAATGGCTTTCCTTCACTTTCTCATTTCAGAAAAAAAAAATTAATCATACGAATATCACGAAATACAATAATTTTATTATTTCTTCACTTGCACTCGAAACGCTTATGTTCAAGCGAAAGCCAAATAATAAACTACTGTCAGAATGACTTCAACCTTTACAGTTTTCATCCATTGGAAAGAAGCTTAGCTTGAAAAATTACATAATATCTCTGTTGTCGTCTCTCAATATGCAAACCTAGTTACTTATCAAACAACTCTCGTATCTAGGCAATGTTTCTTAAATAAGTACCTGATTTCCAAAAACTCCAATACTGCATGCCGATGATACTTGATCGGGTCCAAACCATATTGCAGCCAATCTTGCAGGTACTGATAACACAAATACTTGAGATAACGCCACGCAACTCTGTCCCAGAAATCCAATGTAAAATCTATCAGGGTCCACCGATGCTACTTTTATCCAGGCACCAACGCAGGTTCCAAGGATTCCTATTGTAACTGCTAATCGAAGACCCTAAAATAAATAATTGCTTATAATAAGTTAGTGCTTGCGAAGCCTATTGAGGCACGATTTACTAATATTGCTTTTTGAATATTATTATTTGCTATATAGAATTTATTTATATTATAGAGTATTCCAAACCTGGTGGCATGGTAGAAGTATCTAGAAAATGAATAGAAATATAAGATTTTTGAAACTAGCTGTTAACATCTCAAGCACCACAGTGGAGAATTAGTGGGTGGATGGAGGATATCTCTAAATCTTAAAGTTGATATTAGGTGCAAGTAATTGCATGCAAGTTCATGCGTTGCAGTTAAGTGCATTGCATGGTAGTTTACATTAGAAGGAAGTACTTTTATTCATTATCAGCAAATATTGGCAACCTTACAAAACAATTCAATATCAGCTGATAAAAGAAGGTCTGTCTTCTGTTTTCGTTATGGTAATTAGCTGATTTTACTTCATATGGATATTTATAATTTTATATTATAAAGCAGGATTTCTTGACGGTTAGTGCAGAATAAAGTTGAAAAAGTTATGTTCACTTTTTTTTGTCAAGTTGGTGTTGAAAATATTATTAACAGTTAATCCTAATTTGGTGCAATTGAAGTAAAATTGCATCAGCACAAACGCGGATGGTTTCAGGCAATTTTTCTTGACCTTGCATCGACTTGCGCCTGATGTAAGCAGGCTTTTAGGCAACATACAGAAAAGATATTTTACAAAACTTGTGTGGATTATTAAGGGGAATAAAAGAAAATGTTTCTAAAAAAAGCCGAGACTCATTTTCTCATTTTAAGATAATTTATTGAATTTCACCCCTAACCTATGCAGGGTGGTCACATTTGTGAAATGTAATTTTTCTCAAAGAATTTAAATAGAACACTCTCTATATTATGATAAAAATGAAAAACTCTTTTAATATACCTTGTAAGACACAAAACTAGAAGTTACTTTTAACACCTTTTTGACAAATAAGAAATTCTGACGCATTAGCTGATCCAGTTATTAGCGAACATGAGAAGTATTTGCAATGGACCAGAAGATGGGAGCGGCGCACGTATAAACGTTAAACAATTCTTTATATTTATCTTATTTACCTTTTCCGATTCCCATACTTGCCACAGTTTTACCTTTTTCGCGTCGAAATGATTAGATGAGGTTATAATTTTTTTTGTGCTTGCACACTGTCCAAATTTCTATTATGCAATTTGTTTATAAATACAGGGTTATCCAACCAAGACTAGACAAGGCGATTTTTTGACTTTTCCTGTACTTTTATAAAAAAACTGAAATAGCCATCTTAAGTCATTTTCTCCCGCGAATTCGAATATCTTCAGCAAAAAACAATTGAACATCAAACAAAAGTACTAGGGATCACTTTTATATTTTTTTAAATGGGATGACGTATTTTTAATGAGCTTATCCGATTTCTCATATAAATTTTGATCTTAAATGTTGGATTTTTAATTCAAAAACGCCTTTTTTCTTCAGTTTTAAATTCGGAAAATGTTCGTCTACCGTAAGATTAATACCTGATAGATGGATCCCCGTTTCACCTGTTCACCCTTTAACCTGCTTTAAAGCGTCCGTCAGTTAGACAAAATAATCAAGTTTCAAATTTCTATATATTTTTCACGAATTAATTACAAATTTAGTAGTTTTTGCAAATCTATTATTGCTTACTTATAAAAAAAGTATGACATATTAGAAAAAACTATAAACTAAAGTGAATAACTTTAATCTCAATAATATAATTGTTCTTTGTGTCCTCCATTATTTTCAAAACATGACCGATGCCCCCTTTTCAATCTCTCCAAAGAATCTCTTACAATATTTTGGTCCTGGTTAAGTCTATTAATTTCATTTATAATTTTTTGCTGAATGTCCTCCAAACTTCTGTTGGGTCGTTGATAAACTACATTTTTTAAATGACCTCATAAAAATGTATCCATTGGCGTGATATCGGGGCTATTTGGTGGCCAATGAATTGTTCCGTTACGGCCAATCCACTGATTGTAACGCTCGTTTAGGTATGTTACCACTTCTCGAACTGCATGAGGCGGAGCACCATCCTGCAAATGATATTGTTGTAGGCTTGCAATGGCAACCTTTCCAAGAAATCCTCGATATCGTTATAAAGAAAATGGAGGTATCTTTGGCCTGTTAAAGAGCCACGATAAAATAGTGGTCCAATAATTCGATTTTCTAACATCCCACACCAAACATTAAGTGAGCTCCAACCTTGAAACTTTATCATTTCATATCTATGAGGGTTAACTCCTGACCAGTATCTTGTATTTTTCCGATTGTATACCCCCCATGTTGTAAATGACGCTTCGTCACTCCATAGAATTTTATTATATAAATTATAATCTTCGTCTTGCTCTCTCATCAGCATTGAAGCAACAAATCGAAATCGCAGTTCTTTTTGAAGCTGTGTTAAGTATTGAACGGGAAGGATGCAATATGGTTTTAGACCACATTTTTTTAAAGTTCTGTGAACTGTTCCATAGCTTACTCTCCGGAGCCCTGGACCATACCTTACTTCTCGTACCGCTTGCGGAATAGAACTCTTCGGATTTATAGTAAAATATTGAACAATAGCTCGATCCCTTATATTCCGTCTTTTCATCTTTCTTGGCTTATCTTTCAATGTCTTACTTTCTTCAAATAGGGTCTTAATTCTGAGAATTGTATCCACTGAAATGTGTCTCTGGAAACTCTCAAAAAATGTTCTTTGTGTTTGTCGAGCATTCTCTCCACTTTTGTAATATAATTTTATTACATTTAGCCGTTCTTCTAAAGAATATTTCATTATTTGTAATTAATTCGTGAAAAATATATAGAAATTTGAAACTTGATTATTTTGTCTAACTGACGGACGCTTTAAAGCAGGTTAAAGGGTGAACAGGTGAAACGGGTATCCATCTATCAGGTATTAATCTTACGGTAGATGAACATTTTCCGAATTTAAAACTGAAGAAAAAAGGCGTTTTTGAATTAAAAATCCAACATTTTAGATCAAAATTTATATGAGAAATCGGATAAGCTCATTAAAAATACGGCATCCCATTTAAAAAAATATCAAAGTGACCCCTAGTACTTTTGTTTGATGTTCAATTGTTTTTTGCTGAAGATATTCGAATTCGCGGGAGAAAATGACTTAAGATGGCTATTTCAGTTTTTTTATAAAAGTACAGGAAAAGTCAAAAAATTGCCTTGTCCAGTCTTGGTTGGATAACCCTGTACTTGCCATGCATCAATTTTTTATGTTTTAGAATAACACTCTGGGTTGGTTCATTGGTGGAATGTCAGGGATTTCATAAAACAGGCAGCTTTTTATATTCTTGTAAAAGCACCAAAGCTGGATCATTGCTCCGCACTTGAGGACTATATTAAATATTCTAGAAATAGCGCGCACAATGTGGTACCCTAAGCCGACAATAAGCAGATGACGCTTACAATTGAGCGTTCCCACAAATCAGTACATGCGTGCTCAAGTCTGAACGCAACTTAAGAAGGATAAAATTGGTTTAATGATTACATTAATCGTGACCGTTAAACCTAAACCTTAAACTAAAATTAATGTCAGTTTAGGTTCTAAATTGTATCAGAAATTCCTGTGTCCAAGGACACGAGGCCACGAGTTCTAAGGGCTTTTCAAGATGAAGAAAAACAAGCTGCTATTACTAGAAGGTTTTTACTAAGTCCTAAAACAATTTCACGATACTCTTAATGATCTTAATGGATAGCGTCATTTGGATAGTATTTGCGAATCAGGTGCATCATGCACAGACGGGCTGATGAAGTGCATTTCTCAAAATGACTATGAAACTCGGATATTTAGATTAAAGCCGGATAAAACATTTCTTGTCACATTATTATTGAAACTAATTACATACTAAATACATTTACTAATAGGTCACCTGCAGGTCCTCACTTTAAGGTGACTTACGTTGAGGACAATTTTCTTCACACACACGCCGGCTGACAACAGTTTGAGACCTTCAGTCGTACGAAACCATACTGTGTGTGACGACGTGATCTTTCATGATGTTTAAAAATTTGTACGCGGGTTAACATTTTTTCCTGTAAGTAATAATTTTAAACATAAGCCCTTAATCGGCCACTGTCCGTCGACATGGACGTCAGCCACGGTCTGCAGGCGATCTGTTAGGGAATGGACGCCATAAGCCAGTGCAGGTACGGTTATAAATAAATCTGACAACTCTGAACCGCTAATTGGAGAAAGGTCCTTTTATTGATGAAGCTTGTTACAAATACATACAATATCTTAAATGTAATAAAATCAAAATTAGAATTTTAAACTGGCTTCCGCAATCTTCCTACTTCCAATAGAAAACCAATGAGAAAACGTAGAGAGAAATCGGAACTATTGGCAAACATGCCAGCTCTGATAGATAAAATTATATGAGTTTGAAGAAACATGCCATTGTGAAATTTAAAGATTGCTGGTTGCTTCCCTTCGTCGGATTCATCCCCAGACGCGTTTTGCCGTATAACGGCTCGTCAGTGAGGTTATAGAATACGATCTGACGAAAGAAAGCAACACTGAGAGCCTACTTGACCCTAAAAAGTCGATGTAGAATGGTAGATGTAGTTTTCGAGCGACACCTCTGGGCAATCAAATGTATCACCTGACCCGCTCAAGAGCTACATCTAACATTCTATGCCATTGTGTGTCTTAGGCCTGTTATATCAACATGTGATGACAATGTTATTCTTGGAAGGTATTGATAAAATTCAGGCCAGTTGGCCTGGCCAAGTAGCAGAGTTTTCGAGTTTCAATTGCCTTCCCAATCTAATTTCGATAATTCCTATAGATACGATAGAAGTAGATATACTTAATACATAAATTTGCGAGTGCTATGAAGTTAAACAACTTTATGGCAGGCTGAAAAACCAAGTCAAAAAAATACAAAGAGACATTTCGATCGTGTAACAAACAGGATGCAGCCGATTTTAGAAATAAATGTTGTAGAGCTACATCAAAGAATACTGTCACTACTAATAAATTAGTAAATCAAGTTGGTTTAAGAAAGGTAGAAACTCAATATATTGTAAATCCACATCTAGAAGACTGTCGCCACCAGGAAATCAATCGATCAGAAAACTCTGTATACTTATCTAAGAACAACACAGTTAAAAACAGTTTACACGCATATTTTCAAACAAAATAGGCAGTCGTTACTCCAACATTACTGCTATTTTTGAGAACTTTCACTTTTATGTTTAGGATGGATTGTGTTTTCATTGTTCAATAAATAATATAAGTTGATCTTCAAAAAGCATAATTTAATTACCTTTAAAAAAATTGAATGGTTACGTTTTGAACTTTTAAATTGAATTTACTCGCACATTTGTCGCATTTTTTGTATTGACGGAATTTTGAGTCTCGGTTTTGTACACTTTCAGTATACATCTGCGGTCAAGAAATAGGTTAGTCCAAATTACGTTCTCAGTAGTTAAGTATTTATAGAAAAAAGAAAAATCCTTTTCAGTTAAACAAACACAATTTAAATTAACAACCTCTTCAAAAAAAATATGTTCGGCCACAGTCCTCTAAATACCTAATTGTAATTATTGCGAGCAATTACAGCCACTAAATCATTTACGATACTTGAATATGTCAAATTGAAATAATATCTACAATCGGTAATTATTATTTGCGGTAAGTATTAAATAGGTTACTCGAAGTAAGTTTAAGTGTGCCAATGATGGGATAATGCTAGGAACATCAGACGCGGTAATAACAATCATTGTTACGAATCGGATGATAAATAATCGTTAAACATACATTTTCTGGTAAAAACCAGATACAAACCATGTCAATTAAAAAAAAGTAGAGTGTATTAGTTTAAGCTAAAATTTTAAATCTACGAATGCTGTCAAATTATTGTTTTTGTAGGAAGAGTTGCTCTTATTATTAACACTTCAGTGTTATGAGGTTTTGGAATATACGACTGATTTTACTCATATTTATAAATATTTAAATTTTTTGCGCAGTTAAATACGTACATCGTTTGTCACTAATTTTTTGTACCTACCTAATAGAATATTAAACTAAAATCTATTTTAGAGTGGTAATGTTAATAATACCACAATTTTTAGATGTGAAAAATATAAGTAGATGCAAAATAATTATTTTGGGTCATATTATCTTAAGTTTAAGCATTGCTTTTGAGGCTTATGTTCGTAGCACCTGTTTAACTCTGAGGGCAATCTGAAGATGGTTGGAAATAACTTTTTCGGTGGCCCAAATTTGAACCATTCCATCAATGTTTATTCATGAAACTGCCTGCGTGATACTTAGCTCACCATTTCCAGTTAATGCAGGCAACTGATAAGTAAAAACCATATTATGACATATAAATATGTACAGTGTATCCCCGGATCGACGCTAGCGCATGAAAAAAGTCTAAAGTTTTTTGAGGTAAAACAAAGAACTTTTTATACGACAATTCCTAGTATATTTATGAGTTTTGTCGTGAATTAATAAGAGTTTATGGTTTCAACTTTGTTCAGTTTATATGCTTTATATGAGTTTTTATGCGACACTAATATGCTTAATACGCATCAAAACTTGTAGGTTTGTATTGTATAAGTCTTGAAGAGGTATAACGACGAAATCCAATTTAGGTATTTGTGTATCTAATTGTTATAGAATACTTTTACAGTCATTTATAGTTTTTAGGTTTCGACAAGAATAAAAATCAAAGGGGGCCTAGAAAAATCTAGGATCCAGGTGAAGTTTGCAAAATATCAAAATCCAAACCTCATTCATGACTGAGCTATAGAAGAGGGATGGTGAGATGCAGGATCCTGTATAAGACCAGTGCTTTAGAAAACAAAACCTTTCTGGGCATGAAAATACTTGCCGTTTTTGACTCATCGTTCTATTAAGAATAACATGGTACTTTCTTTTCCGAGTGGGCGATTTACTATCGGTAAAGGGTTCCCCTGAACTCTAAGTTAATGACTTGGAAAATGGCAATAATTATGTATTGCGATTCCAATACTTAATAATTGTTGTCTTCTGATGAAGCCTGATTTTACTTTACCGGTTATGTGAATTCTCAAAATACATGCATGTGGAGTAGTGAAAATCCCTATTTTTATTTGTAGAGTCCACATTGAACCCTCAAAACATTGGTGTTTGGATGACTGTTTCTCGAAGAAGAATTATTGGTCGTATTCTTTTCCCTGACGCAGTTACAGCACAGCGGTATAGGAACAATATTTTGAATCCATTTGTGGAGCAATTGAGGGGGTTAGAAGTAAAAGGGTTAGGTGCACATTTTATAAAATAGGACATATTCCTATAGTTAAAAGCTATTTTTATTTGGTAGTATAAAGATTCAAGTGCATTTCATCAATCTACTGACATCTGTTAGCCGGTAGCAAAACGTAATCAAAAATTCTTTCTCCACGTGTGGAAGTAAACGGATTCAGGTGCACTTGAACCGTTTTACCGCCAACCTAACCTAAACAGATACTGCTATTGTTTGGTGACGCTTGTACAGTGATTATTGTGGTGTCTTTAAAATTATTATTATTAGTTTATGGCAATATTGTTTTCTTTTGCTTAACTTTTTAATGGATAGTGACCGAGAAAGTGACGGTAAGTAACCTAAACCTAAATATGATAAAAATGGTAAAATACGTTATTAAAAATTTAATGCAAACAAAAAGCTAGGTACCAATATAGTCACAGCCAAAAAAATTGAGATCGCCGGTCCCGTATATGACGTTAATTTATATTATTTTCTCTTTTTTGCAGAAATATCAGATCCGTATCAAACTGACGAGGACTCAAATTATGTTCCCGAAGAAAACAACCCAAATCAACTCCTAACTCCACATGATAGCCACGCAGATCGACAAGATAGCGTGTCAAGTGAAAATTAATTTTTACACATTACTCCTTCAAAAACAAGAAAACAGAAACGCAGACCTTGTACCTGGAAAGACAATGTCGCCAAAAAGCTGCGCGTTGAAGGTAAGGAGTATGTAGGCCGTAAAAATAAACTCCAAAAAGGTAGAGAATTAAAAGTATATAATCATAACTGCCGCTTTCATTGCAATCAAAATATTAATGAAGAAGAACGACGCCAGTTGTTTAAGAAATTTTATGAAATACAACTTACGACCTACAAACTGCGTTTTTGTCTTCTTGCATTAAGAAGGTTCAACCAAAAAGATGCAAAGCAGACGCAGCTAAAGAAAAACATTATAGCACTTTTGACATAAGTGTGCGCCGATTTCAAGTGGTTTGTTCAAAAACAGTGGATCTGGGAATTGTTGAATATGATAAACGGGGAACGAAAAAGGCCCCAAACAAAATGGAGTCATCCAAAAAGAAGACTGTACTTACCCATATTACGATGTTTCCTAAATATGCCAGTCATTATTCGAGAAAGGATAATCCAAATGCAAGATATTTATCAGGTGATTTATCTATAAGTAAGATGTACAAAATGTATCAAGAGTTTTGTAATGAGCGACACGAGGAGCTTGTGAAAGAGTTATATTACAGGTTTGTCTTCAACACAGAGTTCAACTTAAAATTTCACAAGCCCTACAGCGATACGTGTAGCCGTTGTGACAATTTTCATAACATAATAAAACATTCCAAAGACGAAGTACTTGTGAACAATACCAAGCGTGATTTAGAGCTACATCAGAGGAAAGAAAAAAAAACCGAATGACGCTAAGAAATCTGATACAGAAGCAAATAAAAATTCCGAGGAAATTGTTGTTATTTGTTTCGATTTACAGCAAACGTTGCCAACACCACACTTAAGTACTTCTAAAGTATTTTACCTTCGGTAGTTGTGGACATACAATTTTTGTTACTATCGGGAGAAAGCCACATGTTTGTTTGGGATGAAACTATCGCCTCCAGAGGCTCACAGGAAATAGGTTCATGTCTAGTACAGTTCATTAAAAATCTGCCACCCAACATTACAAAAATTATTGCCTACAGTGATTCCTGCGGGGGTCAAAATAAAAACAAAAACATCTGCAAACTATTCACCTTTTTAGTACAACTCAGTTAACCGAGATTCACCATAAGTTCCTTAAACCTGGCCATACATAATATGGAGTGCGATAGAAGTTATGATTTAATTGAGAAAAAGAAGCGCTTGTTTCCCCAGGTATTTATCCCCGCACACTGGCAGGAGGTAATAAAAAACTCCTTTAAAAAAATTCCATGTTTATAATATGGCCACAGAAGATTTTTATTCTTTTTCGACCCTCAGTCAAATAATGAATCTAGAAAGTCCACCGATGGTCAAGTTCTGAAATGGAGAAGTATTACTTGGTTTGCATACTTCAAATCTAAAAAACTTGTATTTAAGTACAAACATACATTAGACAATGACTACTTTTTTTCGACGTGTTTAATAGGAGTGTCAAAAGTTGGCCGCCGTCCGTCATTCCAGCTCGATTCCAGCTATTATCCTTAAAACCTCTTAATGTAACTACATTCAAAATTAAAACGGCTAAGTATAGAAATCTTATAAACCTATTAGACTACATTCCCCCTTTATATCATTCGTTCTACAGAAATTTAAAGCATGACGCCCCGTCTACAACTTCAAGTAGTAATTCTACACAACAGGTATCGGCCCCAGATACTGCGAACGACGAAGTTGAAGAAGAGAGTATGGTACTGGAATCGGACTATGAATGACATAAATACCTAGGTTAAGCTATATGTTTTATTAATAAAGTTGGTTTACTGATTATAAAAGGTGTTTTTTTTTTGTAACCTATAAATAAATGCCCTTAAACCATTTTACCAGAAAAAAAAATTAAGTGCTATTTGGGTTCAAGTACATTTTTGCAAAATAAACAATATCTAAAAAAGGTTTACAAAATATCGATTTGCCAATATTATTTCAGAAATATAAGTTAACTGATTCACTAAAAACATTTTTTATATATATTAACTGGAATTTTGACTTTAAAGCTAATTTTCTCAGAACAATGAAAAATGCACATGAACCCTTTTACTTCTTACCCCCTCAATTACTTGACGATAAACTACGTTTTGGTTATTTTCAACAGTACTGTGCAACCACCGCCGAAACTATTAACTACTTACGCAAACAGATTGATCAGTTTTCGAACAGACATTGAATTCCCACCCAGATCACCTTGCTTGGCGATTATAGATTACCTAATTTTTCCTCATTTGAAGAGCAATGTTTTTAAAACACCAGTTGAAAACTTAGAACAGTTACAAGAAAAGATTAACCAAGAACGCTTTCGAAAATATGAAGAGACGTGTGGTTTATGCTTGGAGCATGGCGGTTGTATTTTTCTTTCCCTTCATTATTTCTTTGTTAATTTTGTAAACAACAAAATTAAAATTGCATTTGCTTACTTATTTTAATATTCATCAGTTTGGCATATCATGTCATAATATGAATTTGACACAATTTTATCACAGATTTGGTTAGATATATCATATTGTTGTAATTGTGATCTAAACCAAGCCCTACGTTTCTAAGTCCAGACCGTCTTTGATAAAAATAATTTTTGCTTTTACGGTACAAAAAATACACATTTTTATCCTGCATTTTAGAGTTTACAAAAAAACTAAAAGAATTTTAAATTCTGACATTTCTACTAAGAAACATTTTAAAATCAATTATTAAAAATGTTACAAAACTACCAGGTAACCAAAGAGTAGTTATTACTACTTTCTAGTAGGCAAGCGTCAATTGACAAAGAAATTCGTCTTTGACAAACTATGTTTTGGAAATATTCGTGGCTTAATAATCAACAGAACCAGGCTAACGATTTCAGAAAACCGTTAAATTAGGTTTAGTTTAAAAAATAAACCACCAATACTAAGTTCGCTTCTAGGAATTATTCATTTCTCCAGATAAAAAGGCACAATATTCTAAAGTAAATCTACTAATAACTTCAAATCCTTTATTGGATATTATTATATACTAATGAGGTTCTTTGAAAGGTGCCGAAGCACCGCAATAAATATAATTAATATAATAATAAATAATATATTCTCGTATAAGTTGTCTTAATTTCTGATTGGGTGTGTATAAACCTGGCGGCGATGGTACTCACGACGACGGACTTCCTGAGCTGGTATTTCAGATGTTTAATCGTTTTTAATTGGTGCTTCACGCGTCAATGTCAAAGAAGGTAAATAGGTGACTCGATAACACTTAACAACATCTTGACGAGAGAAGTTCGTTTTACGACCGGGTTCCACGGTACCGATTCTATTTTGAAGGCACAAAAAAATGTGTTATTCGGTGAGTAAGCCCTCCTCCCAAGTAGTAGCAAAATTGTCGCGTATGTTATGTTTCTCTAGGGCTTCTCTAAAAAAGTAAAGTATTCTTTTTTGCGGCTTACAACAATTAGTCTTGTTTTATAATGCTTGTGTGTTTTTCGTCGTGATAAACGTCCAGAAACGAAAAGTAAATAGCACATTTTTTTAACGGATTAAATGCAGTGGAACCAGAGAATAACAAGACTGGTTATCCTATGCTGCCTTCATCCCATCCAAAATTCCTAACCTACGCACGGAAGAAGATACCGGCGGCGAGAAAGGCCCCAAGTGGTATTGCAGGAGCAAAATAATAAATTACCTAAGTATAATAATAAAGAGCAGGGTATATTTATAGTAATAATTGAAATCATAACATGGGTAGCATTCATCCCGTAGCGTTAGGCCATTCAGATACAGGAGATAACAAAACAAGTGTCCGAACAATTACATAAGGAAAAACTCAAAGCATATACTTAATATATATTCCAACAGGTTTGGCCTAATGCAACCGAATAGTATATGGGATAGAAACAGAAACAAACATGGATGAGTTTATCAAAGGGGCAGAGTCAACAACTGCTGTAGTAGAAGCCAACAAAATAAAAAAGAAATTCAGCTATAAGTTTATTCCAGTGTTATTGAGATAGGAAACAATATTTTCTGCCTAAAGTACGGATATACCGACAAATACTAAAGAAAAACAGGATATACGCAGCGAAGAACACAAAAAACAAGAATGTAACTTTACTCAAAAAGAAATCAAATGCATATATTACGGTAATAACCATAAAATTGGATGGTTCAGTTGTCTCATCAGGCACAAAATCACTATTGTTGAAATTATTTCAAAAATATCTCTACTGGATCCTGCGATATTTCTTATTCAATCTCATCCTTCGGGCTATCTGAGGATATATCATTATTTTCCTCATTATTGAGGCTAATCAAAACCTCTATTTCTACATTTTCTGTGATCATAACATCTCTACTTGTGACTTGGTCAGTGTGAGTTGTAGAGACCTTCAGTGCTTAACCACATTCTGCTAAAATATTTTTTTCTTAATCTTATCAACGTAGCTTATGACAGTAGAATCAGGAATCTCTCTAACATTTTAGGATTATTCGAGTGAATTAGGTAAATCCTCTTCTTTTTACGAACGTAACCTTGAAATCAATTTCAATTAATGGTAATTTCAATATTTTTAAATTAAGTGCTGTGATGCATACTGCATATACCAATCTTGTTCAACATTGATCTGCATCGTGATGCCTCCTTGTCTGACTAATTCTTGTTAAATTGAATCAAGTGATACATTAGATCGCCTAAGCTACATCTGTCATCAAAATTATGTAGCTACAAATCTACAAATAACTTAGTATGCAAAAATCGACGTTATCTGCTTATTTTCAAAGCTCTCCATATGTATAAATTTTTCAAGTATTATTGTCAATTAACTTATTATTATTTGCTCAGCGTTTCATATTAATTTTGTTCACGAAGAGTGCTTTACTTGTAAAATATTAAAAAAGAAAAAATTAAGGTATCTAATTATTCTTTAAATGGAACTTACCAGTTTTCCTATTAAAAAGCTGCCCGGAAAAACAAACAGAACATAGAAAGTCATATAAATCAAAGAAGTCCACATGATCCAGGTAAACGACATCCTGTAGTATATTTTTATAACATCCGAGATAATAACATATTGAGTCCAGTGTAGAGAATTTAGACCAGAAACTACCGTAAATAAAGTTAACATGAGCCATCGGACAGAATATATTTTAAACTTCAATGTATTTGACATTGAAGTTCGTTTTTAGTTTAGCAAATGTGGTGGAAATATGGCATTTTTATATACAGTACCTATATCTAAGGATGGTGTAGACAAGAGGACAAATAGACCAAAAAGTGAAAAATAAAAATAAATGTAATTCTTCATAAAAGTGCTTGTAATAACTATTTATGTAACAAATTCCAAAAGTGCTAATTTAGCAGGTCCTGCATACTCCAAAATCATTTAATAGTTATTTATGTACCAAGGGCGTTAAGTAGGCGAAAACTATCCCTAGGGCCAAAGGTCCTCGGGCTAGTTGCTTTCGCCTTCCGGGCATTATAGTCTAGTAACGCCTGTGGTGTATACAATATTTTATTTTTCATTCATTTTAAAATATAAATAGTTAAACTTCTGCATTTTTTTAAACTATTTTCGCCAATTTTTAGTATTTAGTGAGCTTTGGTTATCATAGAATAAGTTTGACGGTTGCTAAAGGTATGGTTTCGCTGGAGCAGTCAGCGGCTGCGGCTGGCGTTAGCGATCGAGCGTAGCAATCGGCCGTCGCCACAGGGTGGTTTGGCTGGCGCGGCTGGAGCAACGCGCTTCAGTTCATATTCGTATTTTGTAGTGAAAGCGCTTATGTATGGTTTTTAATATTATAAGGAATCACCCCCTTAAGTTACGTACCGTACTTCTGAAACACCCTGTATACATTCGAATACGACGGTCAAAAACACAAATATTTATATCAAAATATCGATAACAAACAATAACACCAAACGATACAATGCAATAATGCAAAAATCCCCGGTAAACTGAATACAACCCTGTCGCCAGGGCCTTTAGTTTTATTGCCGATTGACCACTCGAAATAGAGTTACGGTTGTCATTACCTACTGATCAATATTTACTTCGTATGCATCTTGGATTTGAATATGGTATAATTATAAGCTTTGTAATGTATATGCTGAAAAATAAACAGAATGGTTTTGTACACTTTACCGTTCTTCCCTACACTTGCTGCCACTTTTTTCCATGCAATTCCTTTCATTACAACATTTTTGTAATTTTTGTTCTCCCATAGTTGTATAAAGGGGTGTACTTTTGCACCTCCTCTATAAAACACTCGTCATCAATTGCTGAAAACGGTGGCATTCTGCTGGGCGATCGCGGCTGGACTGGTCTCTATAAAGCAGTCCGATGTTGTGACGCTCGACACGTGGAAATCGGCTATAAGATGCGCGATTTCGAAGGGAATAATCAGTCCGTACAGAACCATAGAGCGACAAGCACCTATTTCCATAGTTGAGCATTTGTTCCGGCTTTAAAATCTGTATAAGTCTTTTTCTTTGGACGACCATCACCAAGTAAAATTGCCAGTCGAACTTGGAACTGCCGAGCACCTGGATATGTCAAGGAGGCATACGTGAACCCGAAGATTAAAGCAGAGCGTAGCTGAAGAAGCACCGGTGGAAGGACGCCGTAGTCGAGCCCGATACTGTAAGGAAACAGTGGTTCCTAGCTGATCCGCGGCGTTGGTACCAAGGTACCAGCAGGACCGAAACTTAATCTTAAGAATACTCATACGCCCCGGCCATCGCCGACTTTGCCGACGTTGGACTAACTGTGCCACAACCGTAGCAGCCGACGCCATCGCCGAGGAGGCGTATACAATAATTTACCACCTGGGCATAACCTGCACCAGGTCGGCGAAGAAGAAAAACCCTACGGCAAACTCCATTCAAGCCGAAGAAATACGGAACCGGTCATCGCCGACGTTGCCGACGTTGGACTAACTGTGCCACAACCGTAGCAGCCGACGCCATCGCCGAGGAGGCGTATCCAGTAGTAAACCACCTGGGCATCACCTGCACCAGGTCGGCGAAGAAGTAAAAACATACGGCAACCTAATTTTAAGAAGAAATATACGGAACCCGGTCATCGCCGACGTTGCCGACGTTGGACTAACTGTGCCACAACCGTAGCAGCCGACGCCATCGCCGAGGAGGCGTATCCAGTAGTAAACCACCTGGGCATCACCTGCACCAGGTCGGCGAAGAAGTAAAAATATACGGCAACCTAATTTTAAGAAGAAATATACGGAACCCGGTCATCGCCGACGTTGCCGACGTTGGACTAACTGTGCCACAACCGTAGCAGCCGACGCCATCGCCGAGGAGGCGTATCCAGTAGTAAACCACCTGGGCATCACCTGCACCAGGTCGGCGAAGAAGTAAAAATACACGGCAACCTAATTTTAAGAAGAAAAGTACGGAACCCGGTCATCGCCGACGTTGCCGACGTTGGACTAACTGTGCCACAACCGTAGCAGCCGACGCCATCGCCGAGGAGGCGTATACAATAGTATACCGCCTGGGCATAACCTGCACCAGGTCGGCAAGACGCGAAACTTACGCGGCAAACTAATTTAATAAAGAAATACGGCGAGAATCCGACATAGCCGGCGTTGCCAGCGTTGGACAAACAGTGCCATACCTGCAACAGTCGACGCCATCGCCAGGAAGGCAAATACAAGAGGATACCACCTGGGCATAACCAGCACCAGGTCGGCAGAACGTGAAAACCACGTGGCAGAAACTGTAATGGCCGAGAATATGGCATTACACAATGAAACCCCTCCAGCCCGGATGGCCGAGGATGAAGAAACCTACGACATGCTCTCCACCACCGAGGCCGACCCCAAACCAGTACCTGGGGCGGTCTCAAACTGCCCTGCACAGATCGCCGCCCCTGAGACAACGACTGACGCTAGCCGCGCAACTTCCAGGGATAAGCCCCTTGAAGAAGGAAGCGAAGGCGAATTGTGCCAGGACATGGCGCCCAACTCGTTGACTTACTCGAAACACAAGAGTAACAAAGAACCCTGTGACGACGTTAGGCCCGCTGGCCGAAGCGATCGTAAATTATTTGAATACCTGCCCATGGAGTGCCCAGCTTTCAATACAAGAGCGAAGCGCCGATTATGGGAGAAGAAGTACAGTGTAGACATGGAGATTCATAACAAGTCTAAAGAAGACTTGGCGGATGGATCTATAAATATGATAATAGAAGAAGAGATGCCACCATGGGAATGGCGAATGCCACCTCGATGGGAGGGAGAAGATGAAATGCCAAGCTATGAGGACGAACCTAGAGGTCCGGCGCTGCCACCGTTAAGTCGGCAAATTCCGCCAACTCAAAGGGGAGTCCGGCAGAAGCTAAAGAAGAGGAGGAAAGTTAAACAAATGTGGATGCCACCCTTGGAGGAGGGGTATCGGCGATACATTTGCGATGACAACCAACCCAGGCAATGGATAAAACTAAGGACTAGGAGGAAGAGGAAAAAAGGAAATAGAAAGCGAGGAATAGCAAATACGTTACTAAATTTAAATTCTGCGACCTTGCCAAGGATTGATGTAATAGTAGAAGGTATCCCAGTAAGAGCATTGCTCGATACTGGGGCTAGCCGAAATATAATCAATAGTACGCTGCTACCCCAGTCGATTAGGAATAGAGAGCTAAGAGGCGAAATGAGGCTAGCCTGCGGCGAAACCCATCACGCAACGAGAGGAGATATACAACAGCGGGTGAAAATTAAAAACTTGACAATGCTAACTAAATTTACGGTCATGGACGAATTAAATGAAGACATCATTTTGGGAATGCCATGGTTCAAAAATAATGAAGTGGTAATGGATGTAAACCGTTGTTGTATATACCTGGGGAACACCACCAGGGATATCGTATACTGGGGGAAGCGAGACGTGGACGAAGAAGAAGAGGATAGTATTACTATTCCGTATGTACCAGAAATAGACAAAGAAGAATACACTCAGATTTTGATAGACTTTGCAGAATTGTTTAAAGAAAGTGTACAACAAAACACAACAAAGGCTACCCAACACCGGATCCGATTAACTAATACAAAACCAGTTCGAGTGAGACCATATGCGTTATCAGAAATTAAGAGAGTAGCGGTTCAAGAACAGGTAGCAGAGATGCTTCGGTCAGGAGTAATCTCGCCGAGCACCTCTGAGTATTGTGCGCCGGTGGTAGCAGTAACGAAAAAAGATGGAACGATGAGATTCTGTTTGGACTATCGGAAGTTGAATGAAGTAACCCAAGAAGAAGTGGCAGCACTACCGGTAATCCCGAACACATTAAAAGAAATTGGAGAAGCCCGAGTTTTCTCGACGCTGGACCTCAAAGCCGGTTATTGGCAAATACCAGTAGCAGAGGCAGATAGACACCTAACGGCATTTGGTTTATTGGATGGAAGCACTTACGAATTTAATGTAATGCCTTTTGGCCTCAGGAATGCGCCAGCTACGTTCCAGAAACTAATGTCGGAGGTTCTAAGTGGAGAACTGCAGCAGTTTACGAGAGTATACTTGGATGACGTGATCATTTTTTCACCAGATCACAGAACACACCGACAACACCTCCAAAAGGTGTTGGAAAGACTCTCGATTTACCAACTGAGATGCGGAGCAGAGAAATGTGTAATTGGGGTGAACGAGTTAGAATACTTAGGTTTTAAAGTCAAAGAAGACTGTAATACTCCACAACGGAAACATTTAAACGATGTGGAGAAATTCCCTCCACCAACATGTAAAAAACAATTGCAGTCGTTTTTGGGCCTAGTAAACTGGCTGAGAGAATATATTCCCCAGGCAGCGGAGCGTTTGGAACCGTTGACGCTACTGTTGCAGAAAGAGAAGCCTTTCCGTTGGCGTAACAAACAACAGGAAGCGTTCGACGACGTAAAGAAATTTATGGCACAGCCGATGCAACTATGGAGACCGCATCCAGGGAAGCAATTCTATTTACAAACAGACGCCTCGAAAATAGGAATAGGCGCAGTGCTCTACCAGATAAGTGACCAGGAGGAACGACGCATTATTGCATATGCATCGCACAAACTCACTAAAGCAGAACAAGCATACCACGCAAATGAGCAAGAGTGTATGGCCGTGGTCTGGGCAATTAAACATTTCCGACAATATTTAGAGGATGCCCCATTTATTTTAAAGACCGACTCTCAAGCATTGACGTGGTTGCATCGTTTAAAGGACACTAAATCGAAATTGACAAGATGGGCATTACTGCTTCAAGAATACTCGTTTCGGGTTATCCACTGTCCGGGGAAAGAAAATGCGTTGCCAGATTACCTATCACGGAACCCAGAAGATACAGTGAGAGACCCTGAGACGTTTAATGAAGAAAGGATGGTCCCACCGACAAAGGAAGGAAAACCTAAGAATCTGATAGCGATGTTCCAGCCCCAGGAGATTCAGAGCCTGGAAGAGCGAGTAAAAGAGGGACAGGATGAAGACGACGAAACGAGAGGAACTAAGAAACAATGGTTACGAGAAGCTAAGAAACCTCCAGAGCAGCGACCATCATGGTGGAATTACTATATCGTGCAGAATGAATATCTATTTAGACTGTATTTGAACAGATTGTGTCTAGTAGTGGGTAAATTCGACAAACAGGATGTATTTGAAGCCTACCATTCATATAGTGAAGCTCTTCATCCTGGAGCGCAAGAAACTAGTAGAGCTATTCGCCGTTACTACTACTGGGCCAATCTAGAAAAGGAAGTCCGGAAATTGACGAAGAGATGCGATGTGTGTAAACAAATCAAAGCAGGACCACCTCAAAAGAAAGCTGCGCTGGGGAGTATTCCAGCAGAGGCACCATTCCAAGTGATAGCATGCGATATAATGGGTCCATATGAGGAGACCAACAGGAAAAATCGATTTTTGATAGTAGCAATGGATGTATTTACCAAATGGACAGAAGCTATTCCGGTAGCTAGAGTAACCGCATCAAAGGTTATTAAGTTTTTGAAAGATGAGGTATTTAGTAGATACGGATATCCAAAGGAGATAAGATCAGACGATGGTGCTCAGTTTAGAGGAGCAGTGTTTGAACAATTCTGTAGGTCAAATCACATTAAATGGACATCCTCCCCCATTTATCATCAGCAAGCGAATCCAGCAGAACGAAGATGGCAGGAGATGAAGAAAGCTCTAAGCGCCGCCATCTTAGAACGACCTACTACAGTGTGGGATACACAAATTCCGCAGGTCCTCTATGCATTACGGACTCGGAAAAATGAAGCTACCCAAAGTACTCCAGGAGAACTACTACTAGGGTACGAGTTGAAGAGACCAGGGGAATGGGCTATTGTACGAGATGAAGTTGAAGCAATACCACGCCCTGAAGAAATAATTCAAATTAGACAGGAAGCAAATCGAAACCAAAAGGCCTATCAGCAAAAATATGCCCCTACCCCAAGAATACCAACTATTAAATTTAAAGTTGGAGAAAGAGTGTGGGTTAAGAATTTCGCCCCGAAAACCCCATTTGCACCAAAGTGGATAGGACCATTTGAAGTTTTAGAAGTCCTGGGATCTTCAACCTACCAAATCGACAAAGATGGAGCTTCATCGAAAATACATATTAACGATCTAAGACGCACCACAGTCCTGAGCGTCAGCGAAAGCAGCAGCTCAAGTGCTGAAGAAAATGATAGTACAAGTGAAGAGGAACAGCTCCATGGCCAAAACCGTGAAATCCCTGAAATTCCGGCCCCTCAGCCCGAGGTCGCCGAGGTACCATTGAGGCAGCCCAAGAAGAAACCACCAGACGTGGAAGAAACTACGGCCCCTCAATCCGAGGTCGCCGTCCCAGTCTTGAGGCAGCCAAGAGAGAAGCCACCTGAAGCCTCCAAGGAGTCCCCCAGGTCACCAGAAAGCTACCCACAGGAGGCCTATACCAGGTCACCTGGAGGAGAGCCACCTATTGACGACATCGCTATGGAGGTTGAGAAATCGCCTCGAACCAGGGAAAAAGAAAAATCGTCCTAAAAGAAGAGAGTGATTTTAAATATGTTTATTGTTGTTTTTGGACTTAGTTCTTAATTTTTATTGTTGTTTTTGGACTTAGTATTAGTTTTATTATTGTTTTGGATTTAAATAGTTTTAAGTTTGATATTATAAATATAGAATAATCGTACCAGATGGGTACGGTTAAAATAAACATACCATAACAACTGCTCTTAAGGGGGGGGGGGGGTGTTGTGACGCTCGACACGTGGAAATCGGCTATAAGAAGCGCGATTTCGAAGGGAATAATCAGTCCGTACAGAACCATAGAGCGACAAGCACCTATTTCCATAGTTGAGCATTTGTTCCGGCTTTAAAATCTGTATAAGTCTTTTTCTTTGGACGACCATCACCAAGTAAAATTGCCAGTCGAACTTGGAACTGCCGAGCACCTGGGTATGTCAAGGAGGCATACGTGAACCCGAAGATTAAAGCAGAGCGTAGCTGAAGAAGCACCGGTGGAAGGACGCCGTAGTCGAGCCCGATACTGTGAGGAAACAGTGGTTCCTAGCTGATCCGCGGCGTTGGTACCAAGGTACCAGCAGGACCGAAACTTAATCTTAAGAATACTCATACGCCCCGGCCATCGCCGACTTTGCCGACGTTGGACTAACTGTGCCACAACCGTAGCAGCCGACGCCATCGCCGAGGAGGCGTATACAATAATTTACCACCTGGGCATAACCTGCACCAGGTCGGCGAAGAAGAAAAACCCTACGGCAAACTCCATTCAAGCCGAAGAAATACGGAACCGGTCATCGCCGACGTTGCCGACGTTGGACTAACTGTGCCACAACCGTAGCAGCCGACGCCATCGCCGAGGAGGCGTATACAATAATTTACCACCTGGGCATAACCTGCACCAGGTCGGCGAAGAAGAAAAACCCTACGGCAAACTCCATTCAAGCCGAAGAAATACGGAACCGGTCATCGCCGACGTTGCCGACGTTGGACTAACTGTGCCACAACCGTAGCAGCCGACGCCATCGCCGAGGAGGCGTATCCAGTAGTAAACCACCTGGGCATCACCTGCACCAGGTCGGCGAAGAAGTAAAAACATACGGCAACCTAATTTTAAGAAGAAATATACGGAACCCGGTCATCGCCGACGTTGCCGACGTTGGACTAACTGTGCCACAACCGTAGCAGCCGACGCCATCGCCGAGGAGGCGTATCCAGTAGTAAACCACCTGGGCATCACCTGCACCAGGTCGGCGAAGAAGTAAAAATATACGGCAACCTAATTTTAAGAAGAAATATACGGAACCCGGTCATCGCCGACGTTGCCGACGTTGGACTAACTGTGCCACAACCGTAGCAGCCGACGCCATCGCCGAGGAGGCGTATCCAGTAGTAAACCACCTGGGCATCACCTGCACCAGGTCGGCGAAGAAGTAAAAATACACGGCAACCTAATTTTAAGAAGAAAAGTACGGAACCCGGTCATCGCCGACGTTGCCGACGTTGGACTAACTGTGCCACAACCGTAGCAGCCGACGCCATCGCCGAGGAGGCGTATCCAGTAGTAAACCACCTGGGCATCACCTGCACCAGGTCGGCGAAGAAGTAAAAACATACGGCAACCTAATTTTAAGAAGAAATATACGGAACCCGGTCATCGCCGACGTTGCCGACGTTGGACTAACTGTGCCACAACCGTAGCAGCCGACGCCATCGCCGAGGAGGCGTATCCAGTAGTAAACCACCTGGGCATCACCTGCACCAGGTCGGCGAAGAAGTAAAAATATACGGCAACCTAATTTTAAGAAGAAATATACGGAACCCGGTCATCGCCGACGTTGCCGACGTTGGACTAACTGTGCCACAACCGTAGCAGCCGACGCCATCGCCGAGGAGGCGTATCCAGTAGTAAACCACCTGGGCATCACCTGCACCAGGTCGGCGAAGAAGTAAAAATACACGGCAACCTAATTTTAAGAAGAAAAGTACGGAACCCGGTCATCGCCGACGTTGCCGACGTTGGACTAACTGTGCCACAACCGTAGCAGCCGACGCCATCGCCGAGGAGGCGTATACAATAATTTACCACCTGGGCATAACCTGCACCAGGTCGGCGAAGAAGAAAAACCCTACGGCAAACTCCATTCAAGCCGAAGAAATACGGAACCGGTCATCGCCGACGTTGCCGACGTTGGACTAACTGTGCCACAACCGTAGCAGCCGACGCCATCGCCGAGGAGGCGTATCCAGTAGTAAACCACCTGGGCATCACCTGCACCAGGTCGGCGAAGAAGTAAAAACATACGGCAACCTAATTTTAAGAAGAAATATACGGAACCCGGTCATCGCCGACGTTGCCGACGTTGGACTAACTGTGCCACAACCGTAGCAGCCGACGCCATCGCCGAGGAGGCGTATCCAGTAGTAAACCACCTGGGCATCACCTGCACCAGGTCGGCGAAGAAGTAAAAATATACGGCAACCTAATTTTAAGAAGAAATATACGGAACCCGGTCATCGCCGACGTTGCCGACGTTGGACTAACTGTGCCACAACCGTAGCAGCCGACGCCATCGCCGAGGAGGCGTATCCAGTAGTAAACCACCTGGGCATCACCTGCACCAGGTCGGCGAAGAAGTAAAAATACACGGCAACCTAATTTTAAGAAGAAAAGTACGGAACCCGGTCATCGCCGACGTTGCCGACGTTGGACTAACTGTGCCACAACCGTAGCAGCCGACGCCATCGCCGAGGAGGCGTATACAATAGTATACCGCCTGGGCATAACCTGCACCAGGTCGGCAAGACGCGAAACTTACGCGGCAAACTAATTTAATAAAGAAATACGGCGAGAATCCGACATAGCCGGCGTTGCCAGCGTTGGACAAACAGTGCCATACCTGCAACAGTCGACGCCATCGCCAGGAAGGCAAATACAAGAGGATACCACCTGGGCATAACCAGCACCAGGTCGGCAGAACGTGAAAACCACGTGGCAGAAACTGTAATGGCCGAGAATATGGCATTACACAATGAAACCCCTCCAGCCCGGATGGCCGAGGATGAAGAAACCTACGACATGCTCTCCACCACCGAGGCCGACCCCAAACCAGTACCTGGGGCGGTCTCAAACTGCCCTGCACAGATCGCCGCCCCTGAGACAACGACTGACGCTAGCCGCGCAACTTCCAGGGATAAGCCCCTTGAAGAAGGAAGCGAAGGCGAATTGTGCCAGGACACCGAAAGCAGCCGCTGCAATCGACGGCGGACGCTGCGTCGCCGAGCTGCGGCAGTGAAACCGTGTAGGTACTCAGTGTTGCCAGGTCTACCGTTTTAGCGGTAGATCTACCGTTTTGATGTATGAGCTACCGTGCTACCGTTTTTGATATAATTTTCTACCGCTAAATATTATACGACATGATTAAATGTATTTCGTCACACAAGTGATATTGTAGAGGAACGTTAACTTTAATTCTCAATCTCGAAAAAACTAATTGAAATAATTTCATTATTACTTTGAAACTATAACAAAACGAATGGCGATTGTCGATATTGAGAAGACATTACTATTGCAGTTGGTAGCGCGGTACTCGACATCGACAGGACGCCCACGGTAGCAACGGATTTGTGCGATTGCGTTTGCTTCGGTAGGGTAAATCGGTAAATCCCTCAATTCGAGACGAACGAAAGAACTACATAGTGGTTGCCTGCTTATATATAACTATTAAAATATTTTGTTAAACCTATATACCTAGTGTTTTGTGTTCATTTTAATTTGTTTTTAATTATATATTTTATGTACCGTTCAACTTATAACTAAACATTTTTAGCGTATTTTTAGCCCAAAGGGAGTAAGGGCATATCCACTGTTTTATTTTTAAATCTACCGCTTTTTTCATGTCGTGCCTACCACTTTCCTTATTTTCAACCTGGCAACACTGAGGTACATACAAATCGCATTAAAGCAGTACCGAACTACCAATCGCGAACGCCAGCCGCGGCCGCCGACTGCTCCAGCGAAACCATACCTTTAGGGTTGTTTATTTTAAGCGTCTTTTGCGTTTTATAAACAAAATATGGAAATTCCACAAATTATTTTAGAAAATGCTGCAAAAGCTAAGAAAAACTTATTACCGGCAAAGTCTAAAGCCCTATACGACAAAGAGTATGAATGAACATTTTCTACAATGGAAAGCAAAAAACCAAATAACGGTGATTACTGAAACGGTAATGATGGCTTACTTTCAGGAATTGGTATTTAACCCTTTTGCTCATTGGTAATAACAATTTTTAATTATTTTTACTTGATTTTAGTCGGAAAAATATGCCCCAAATAGCCTTTGGACAAAATATTCCCAGGTGAAGTCTGAACTTATAGTAAAGGAAAACATTAATAGTTCGAGATATTGTCAATTAATAGCATTATTAAAAGTTAAATCAAAGTGATATCTTCCTAAAAAGTCAAAAGTTTTGGAAGGTGAACAAGTTTTAACTTTTATCAAAATGCGCCGAATGATACCTTCCTGCTGCATAAAGTGGTACTCGTAATGGGAGTTTTTGGGGTTGAAGATAAGGGGCCTGTTATGCTTGTCAAGGTATACCAGAAACTAAAACTGCTACGCTAAAAAGTTTTACTATAATCAATGAAGACCAAACAGATGCCTTCAAATTGGTTAGACGGTACCTTGCATTAAGGCCAAAAGGAATTAAGGAAAGCAGATATTTTCTTACATACCGAAATGGTAAATGCATAGCCATGCCTGTGGGTAAAAATCTACTATGACGTGTTCCTTTAATCATAGCAAAATTTCTTAATTTAGAAACCGCCAAGGAATATACAGGACATTGCCTACGTCGAACCTTCTCCACACTTCTTATCGAGGGTGGTGCTTCCCTTGCAACCCTTAAGCTACACGGAAAGTGGAAGAGTACTAGCGTAGCGGAGGGTTATATAGAGGAAAGCATCACGTCGAATAACCTAATAGCGAAAATGATAGCTGGCTCTGTTACCGAAAAAGAAAATATGGTAATTAATGTTGAAATGGAGCAGGAATCCGCATTGGCATCGAGAAACTCAGCAATCGAGTCCCAAAATTTCATAGTTGGTCCAGCTTCTTTCTCAGGAAAATTCAAAAATTGTACATTTAACATAGAAAAAACAGAATTTTATTATGTAAAAAAATTGTTAAAAATAAATACAAATTTTGTTCAATACTTTCTTTAATAATAATTACCGGGCATTGCGAAAATCACCGGGCATTATGAACTTTATCGCCCACTAATATTTCCTATGATATTATGATGATGTTTATGGCAACCGTTTCTAAGGTATTATAAGTAAATAATTGATAGATGAAAAATAAATTACTTTAGGGCAGTGATGAGTCAAGAATTTTTCCTATAACCGTCATTTACCAACTTTGTACGATTTTAAATTTTGGTATTTTTTATGCGTTTTGATTAAAACCACCTTAGAGTCAAAAATGGCATATTCAATTCCAGACGAAATAGCAAATATAAAGGCAAATTACTAAACTTCTTACGCGCGTGCTGGCAGTTTAGGTTCGCGTTCAACAGAGTTGAAATATTTAAATCAAATTTTTTGACCATGAGATTAGCATAAGCAGTACCTTCGGTACCAATGCATCTTGCATTGTTTTGAGAATCACCTTAATTTGGATGATATTTGTAGTATTATTAGAACTATTATTATTATGTCAACAAAATATTGTCATATTTTCTAAATAAAAGATTGTTAATAAATAATAAATAGCACCATCTATAAAACTGTCGCTGTCATTAACGTTGTTTTTAATATTTTACCGCAAACTTGAACTGCCAACGCGGGCGTAAGGAGTTTAGAATTCGGCCTTAATAACTTCATATAATTTCCAATTCAGGTATCGATTACGGAAAATTGTACCGAAAGTATCTTGATGACGAATAAAAAAAAAGATCTTCTTTGTTTAGACAAATCCATCATATTATTCATAGTTATCAAAAATTCTAAAGAAATAAATAAAGTGTAGAATTTTAAAACCGTAATTAAGAAATTTTAATTTTTTTCATAAAAATAAAAATACAATTTTTGGCAAAGTGGATGGATCTGCTTTTTTAAAGCAAGCATACACTTCAGTAAAGAATGACCTTTTGTCGTATCTTCCACTTTTTGGCCCATTCGGTCTAGAAGCAAAATGAGGTACGAACCAGAGATTTTCCACAAGAGTTAGTATTGGGCCCAACTTTGTGAAACATACTTTATGAAGAAGTGCTTCACCTCAAAATGCCAGAAGAAATTACCTGAATAGGTTTTGCTGATAATATTGCCATGGTAATGACAGCAAGAAGTGAAGGACTCGCTATGGACGTGGCCAACACAGGACTACTACATGTAGCAAACTGGATGGACAGGAAATAACTAAGACTGGCACCAGAAAATACTAAAGCAGTGCTATTAACAAGAAAACAGATAGAACCGATAAGCTTCATGGCGCGGGGCTAAATAATTCATCATCTTACTAGTATCACGTATGATTTGCCAATCTGGCATTCAGCAACTGAAAGCAAAAAATTAAAAACTCAACTTGCTCAACTTCAACGATGTCCATGAAAATACGCCGTGCTTAAAGAACCCTATCTACAGAAGTGGTAGGGGATATTGCACAAATCCCTCGCATCGAGCTGCAGATTAAAGTCAACAGAGTACATTGGTGTAGAACAGCAAGCGGCAAGAGCAAACCTTATGAACAGGTGGCAAGAAACATAGGAAAATAGAACATATGAATGCTTTAAAAGAATGACCATACGGCACGGATGCTTTAAAAATTCTTGTAAGACCGGAAAAAAGCGGACTCTCTCGCGGAAGATTAGGGGATTTTAGTCGGTAAGAATCTGACCCTACCTGTCGCCCACCACTAGCCAGGTGTCTTGTGTAAGATTTTCCCCTTCTCTAAAGAAAAAAAGTTGTTTTATCGAAATCGGATGTAAGTGATTAATATAGTAAAACCTCTGTTTGCGACCGCCTCTATAAACCACCTGCATAAACGACCGGATACGAATTCCCCATATTTATAAAAGGAAATCCCATTATTTTATACTCATCTTTACCGACTCATCTGTTAAACGACCGCGAGCACTCATCATCGGAATTCTTAGTAAACATGAATGCTAAAAACATCCTCCATTAGGGACAGTAAAACCCGACCCGAGAATTAGTAAGAAATATAGGTACATGCACTAATTAGTTTATTGCGGGCGGATTCATTCAATTTGCTTTAAAGGCTGATAAGTCAGTTCTTAATATTAGTTTTGTTTTAAACAGTTTTTTTCTGTTTTGGAACTAACGTGAATATGTGAAGATGACGGGAAAAAGGAAATGTCTGTAAGCGAGAAAATTAAAATAATCGAGGAAAGTGAAAAACCCGGTTTAAGTACCAGGAAATGAGCTGAAAAATTTAAAGTGGGTAAGACCCAAGTGACTATGTTGCGTCAAAATAAAGCAGAAGTTAGAAATTTCTTTCAAAAAGGTGGCAACAAAAAAGAAAATTTCCCAAAACTAAAGGTTTTGTAAGGCGTGAGACAAGCACCATTATTCAAGCAAAAGCCCTCGAATCTGCTCATTGTCTAGGACTAGATAACTTCAAGGCACCAAATAGATGGTTAGAAAAATTCCGTCGTCGGCACGATATTATCTTCAAGAATATATGTGGCAAATCAGCCGATATCGATATCGAAGACATAACTGCTTGGAAAGAAAGGCTATTGACCATTTTAAAGAATTATGCCCCAAGGGACGTATTTAATGCAGATCAGATAGGTCTCTACTATAGTGCATTGCCAACAAAAACATATGCATTGAAAGATGACAAGTATACTGAAAATAAACAGCAAGCGATTTACAATTCTGTTTTATGCAAATATGGAAGGTGAGAAGGTAGAACCACTTATAATAGGCAAAAGTAAAAATCCTTGATATTTTAAAGGCGTGCATATCGATAAGTTGCCTCTCCAATTATAGGTCTCGAATAAAGAAGCGTAGGTGACAGCAGACACTATGAGAACATGGCTTCACAAATTTGATGCTAAGACGAAGGAGCAAAATAGAGTAGTGATATTGTTTCTGGATAATGCAACGTCTCATCCTAAAATTACACTGAATAATGTCCAACTTATGTTTCTTCCACGCAATACTACCTCGCATTGCCAGCCTTCGGACAAAGGCATTATTTAGAATTGTAAAATGCTGTACAGAAGCTACCATATTAAGAGGCCTTTAACATATATATAGACAGTGGTTGTCCTCTTCAAGATATCGAAAATAACGTTACCATAACCAACGCCTTAATATGGGTTTCGGTGACCTGGCGCAATTTGTCCTCAGTCGCCATAAAAAAATGCTTTATGAAAGCCGGATTTATGTGCAATACAGATAATATTCCGCTCGGACAACAACTTAATTATTTTACTAGTAATATTCTAGGCGGCCACAAGCATGCAAAAAATAAAATTCCTTTACTTAGGACTCGCTAAATGTTCCCGGAAACGTTTGATGTCGAGCCGACTGGCTGCGGCGACTCTTTCACAATGCAGTGATTTTTGATAGAATGTTGGCCAACATTTTAAAAATCTTACTTTTACAATATATTATTATTTGATTTTAAGATAAAATATTTTTATTTGTCGTAGTTCCACGTAGGTTTCCATAAAGAGTAGAGTTCGACCAACTTCAAATTGGTTGGCTGAATGTTGAGAAACAAGTGGCCATCGAAACCAGAAGAGAGAGAGAACTTCAAATTGATACAGCAAAGTGTGTGCCGATGCACGTAGGTGTGACGTCAAAATCAGTAGCGGCCAATCAGGAGCTTTAGAAGACGTTGCCTCGTGGCCGTCGCTAGGTAGCAAGCTTAAATAAACCACTGCGCAACTTAAGTGGAGGCCATTTAATGTACCATTTTTAAACTGTGTCGAATTCTACATCGACACGCTTTGCGGTGGAAACGTGCGTACAAGTCGCCTGCCTGTAGTGGCGGCTCGTGATCTATTCTACAGGAGGGTTTTCGTAGGCTATTTCTGTGATGTCGATAAAAATAGGCATATTAAATTTTTTAACACTTATTCAAGCATTTTTGTAATAATTAGGTATATTTCAACTTGATAATGAAAAATGCCATATTTGCTCATTGTGTTAATTTCGGTTGCTTCTTTTCTTATTTTTAAATGGTTCAAACTAGCACAGTTTTTTAAAACTATTATGAGGACTCACCAAAGTAATCAAAACAAAAATAAATTATTCTATATTTATACATAAAAAATACAAATTCTTATCTTAGTAAGTAGGTACCTAACTACGTAACTCAGGAGTACTTACTTATTTTTTACATTATGTAAAGTTTCCTATTTTTTACCAAAACAAAATATTCAATAACCTTTTCATCAAAGTTAACAATATTATGAACAAACGTTTTATTAATTGACATCGTCGCTAATGCCATAAGCCGCTCTTCGTTCATGGTGTTTCTTAAAAATGCCTTTATTCGATTATTATTGTTTGCCATTATTGTTAACCTATGCTACCATTATCATAGGTAAATAGCGCGAAACAAATGACCAGCACACAGCTCTCATCTTTTCAAGCATTTCAGCCGACTGCCGACAGAAATTTCCATAGACATTGTAACTATTAGACCGAACAATAACAAATAAACGTGTTGTCATCAATGTATTCCAGTGTAAAGTAAATCAACATGCAAGCTGCTCCCCTCCACTTGATTCGCCAGACTTACTCTGTTAAAAGTATTAGCTTCTATGATTAACTAGAAAAACATGATGTGGGAAATATATAACATTGCCTAAAACCTTGTAAAAAATCTGCAGTATGGCAACGCAGCAATAAAGAATCCGCCCAGATTCCATCATTTTCGTGGCCATCCGCATTGACTCGGCAATACTCGGCATAGCGAATGTTGTTTTCCTGGAGTTTTATCGCATGCATATGTAAAGGCAGCGTAATCCCCACTCCCGGCCCCACCTAGCTCCTCACAGCATCTCGCCACCAAACGATTTTGGCATCACAATTTTATAGCATTTATAAATGGCGTGTCGGATCTATAGTTACGATGCCTATGGAAATTTCCGCAGTCTTCAGCAGCATTCAAATTGCATCTGCTGCAATTTTGGTGCTCCTGGGCAAATTGAAGACGCTGCCTTCTATGGTTTACGGTTAGGAGGGGACCAGTTGCGGCTCGACTGCTTTCTGCCAACCGTCTACGTACTGTATCTTGACTAATACGGTAATTATATCGACGGGAAAATTCCTGCTGCAGTGCAGTGCTTGTAACAAACCGACTTCGCAAAAAGCGATCTTGGTCCTTCGTTGTCACCCTTGCTCGTCGTTGTCCAGGTCTTCTTTGATTAGCACCAGTCTCCCGAAATCGTGCCAATGCTCTGGATATAGCAGATTTCGTGACTTTATATCGTTGGGCAATTGTGCAAGCCTTCTTCCACAAGTGCTATGGCTCCAGCACATTCCTTAGGCGAAATATGTCTTCTTACACGTGCGTTTTGGGCCATTTTGTTTTTAATTACACATAATAAAATTAGAAATTGCCAATACAAGTATGCAAAGCAAACTAAAAAGTGATAAAGTGAAGAATCAAACCTGATAACACTTTTGTTACATTTCACTTTATGACGTTTCTGTGTAATCTTTCATTTTCATAGCCTGCTACTTTTCCGATAAATGCATTTTAGGTCAACAAAAACCCGTTGAACTAAAAATAGTATGTTTTATGAAAAAACATAGATAAACAAATGAATAAAAAAAAAATGTAAAGGAAACAGGAGACCTTCATTTCAGCGAGCCTGCCCGACGCCGCACGATCTTGTGATAGTTACGTGTAAATTAATGGCTAACATAAGTTGAGCCCTCATAAGGCTTCATTCATTTACTACTTTATTATCTTCCACTTTTAAAACCCGTGATCACGAACCTTATTTAGGTACATTATCAATTATCCCGTATTTCTAACAAAATAATTTATTTACGTCCCGGCGCCTATGGTTTGCGAACCCTATCAAAAAAATATTTAACTGGTACTTGCATTAAATTATGACACTATCATCTGTTTTTAATTTATACATACTAACTACCTAATTTTAGTAATACTGTTAAGTCCAAAAAATAGTGTATAAACCAAGGGACTAAAGTGCCTTAATCCCTTCAGAATGGTCCTCCATTCGCGGGTTTAAATGAGTCACTTTAGGTCCCTTGGTTCATAATATACTTTTAAGAATTAATTTTCATAAAATTAAGATTTATTGTTTTGAAATCCGGGTAAGTATTTGCATTTAAAAAAAACCTTGACAGTTCAGCTTTTTAAAACAATTATTTGCACTAAAGATTAAGCAAAATAATCGAAAGTGCGAAAATAAACACTTAAAATCAGTAAGTACATAATTTGCAAGATATACCCACTCAAAAAACGAACGACTTGGCTGCACAATAAGTTTTTGATAAAATTAGCACCTACAATTTAATTATTTTTATTTTTTATAAAGAAACAAAAGTTCCGAATATTTTACGTAATCAGCTTTATGTAGAAGGCAAAATAACACATTTTCTCTACTACTAGCTTGAGAAATCACCATGACTTACCTCATTTCAATAAAGAGAAGTAAAATTTCTCTACCCAGGAAAATAAGGAAATAACCACCTAGGTAAATAATGACTAACCATTTTAAATGATATTCAGCAATGCCAACACGACAACAAATTTTCTACAAACTGACATTTAAAATCTATTTTTCTATAGTTCTATTTCTATAGTTTTATTTTTCTCAGGCTACTTGATTTTCAAAATGATTTTTAAAAATGAAACAGAAATGGCCAATATAAAGATCTAAACGAATTAAATAGGTAATATTTTAGTGTTATAGTAGTAGAAAAAAAATCTATATACATATACCTCAGCTGAGAGCTATGATATCCCTCACATATAATATCCTTTGGTTGCGCCTCAAGATATAAAAGCGCTTGCTATGTAATAGCTCACTTCTTAACCTCAGTATATAATGTACTATTAATTCTGACCTTTTTCCACCGGTCGGTGATCACACAAATACTGATAACGGATAATACATTCGGATCCAAAGGATCCCGCACCAACGTTATGGGAATTTGCTCAAGTTAAATTTGACTGATGTTTTGGGAAATTGTGGTTTATATGATGTTGATGATGAAGTTCTCATTGCCATAACGTGGTCCTATAGCCGGTTTGATAGCTAGAGACGGGGAAAGTTAAACTACTTAAACTCCTATCCTATAATACCTTATGCTAAAGTTTAAATCATTTACAAAAGAAGCCAATTAAGCTATGTGATTCATACCCCACTTATGAAGGTTCTATTCCATAACCATCAAATTATTTAAAATTGTGTTCTTTAGCACCAAAATGATTGAAACTTTTATTGCAATTTAAAATTATTTATTAGTTACGGAGTTGGTTCTGTTATAGTATGACGTTCATTCATCATTAGGGTTTTCTCAAGTATAGTCAATAACTTAAATTTTTTTTTGTTTTTATTATTGCTTCATCAGCGGGTCTTCTATGGGGGTGTTGGGGAAACGATCATCCAAATGTATTAAAAATAATATAAATAAATGCAACAAATGTTTTAGAATCAATACTACTGTAAAATATCTGATTTCAATATATATTATTTTTATAAAGGAGCAAAATGTATCAATGTTTGCGGAACGAATAGTGTTATCGCCGGGTTAAACATAAAACTTGTAAATATCATCTTTTAAAATACATATTAATAAGCGGCTAGTCGACCGTTATTCCAGGAAACAGCATGGTACATTTGTTGATTACCGTCCAATGGGTTAAAAGGAAACATGGCGGCTGTGTAGCATATCAGAGTGCATTGTTGGTTGGTCGTCGTGACAGCGGGGGCGTAACCTTGCTGTCAGAATATATAGTTTTCCATTTTATATACAACTACACTTTTGGCTTCGATAAAGCAAGGTTGTATGTCAACAAACGCACGTGGTTTCTTTCCGTCGGATTGAAACAAATAGCATTGCCTAAAAAAAGGCACCCAGCAAATGTACTAAACAAATGTAATGACTAGTTAAGTCAGTAGGGAATATTTATGTTATAGTATATTCCTGTAAAAATATGTACTTAAGAAGTTTTGTGTGATTTGGAGAAATAAACGCCAAATTACCACAGTAAAAAGCTCGTTTAAATCCTTCACTCAGTAAATAAAGGAATCAGTGAAATTAACCTACAATCGAGGAACATAAAAGCCTCATGAACTGTTGACGCAAGTTAAATAACAACACTTGGCTTGCTTAACAGGGGGGTTTATTATTGAATACTTTATTTTTATTAAGCTGAGCAGGTAGAATGCAGACGAGAAGTATTCACTTTTGGGTCATTTCATTCTATTTATTCGGAAACAATTAAACGTGCTGGCGGAGGGAGGAAATGAGGAATGAGACAGTCTCTCAGTAATCTTGTTTTGAATGTATGTGTGAGTGTGCTATTAAGGGGTTCAGAGAAATGTCAGTCCGCTTGTGGTAGTTCACTATAATTTTGTCCATGTACTCAGTTATTGTCGGTATCTATAAGTCATCGTATAGCGGGGATCCCCGTCATGATTCTTGAAGATTTATTTTGACACCTTTGAATTTAAGGAGAGTTTGCCTTGATACTCCAGGTGATTGTACCACAAAGAAGTGCAGGCCGAGCGATAGTCTTGTAAAGCAAGGTTTTAATACGGTGATCCAAACTAGTTTTGCTGTTTATCAGAGCATAAATGGCACTCAGTTGACCGTTCGCTTTTCTCAAACGAAAAACTGTGTTGTGGTTTAACGCTTTGCTGACATCGAAAAAGATCGCTCCAATATTCCAACGAAGATTGATTATATTTTAAGCCAATCTATCTGATTTTCTCCTTTTTCTTATTTTGTTATCTTCCTGTTAGGACGCGTCCTCTTAAAGTTATTATTATTTATTTATTGTTATTTGCTTTTTTTGGTATGTTCTCTTGAGTGTGACCTTTTACTGTCAGTCCAGTGGCGGTTGTTGCAGACTGCTGGGCCGCTTGTAAATTAATCTTCTTTGATGTAGGTTTCTACTTAGGATGGATGTGACAATTGGGTTTGACCGAGCCTGACTGTTGACGAATTTCTTCAATTCGTCAACAGTTCGTACGTTGATTCTTGCTTCTCGATGTAGATGGTTATTTCTGATGTACCATGGCGCTTCATGATTTTTTTTAGATCAATGTTTTGTATTGCTTGCAGCTTTCTTCTGTGTGATTTGGTCATCTGTGCCCAGGCCGGACAGGCGCAAGTGATTGTGAGCCTAATGATCTGTTTGAGAAGTATAGTTTTGATTTTTTGAGCCATTTTCTTTGATTCTAGTAATAGACTGAGATTTTTGAATTATCTTTTGGCTTTAGCATCTGTTTTATTCGTGTGTTCTATCCATGTCCGTCTCTTCTCGTATGTTAGGCCAAGGTGCTTTAATTTGGTCCTCCACTCTATCTGTATGTCTATGTTGATCTTCTACGTTGGTAGCTTTCTCGTTCTGGTGATCATTATCGCCTGTGTTTCTTCTGCATTTAATTTGGTCTTTTATTTTTTTAGCCACGGCTGTAGGGTGTTCATTGCCTCTGGGTATTTCTGGTGAGTATGACTGGATTTCTGCCAGTTGCTATAATTGCCGTGTTGTCTGCTTGATGTAGGTTTCTGCTTAGGATGGATGTAACAATTGAGTTTGACCGAGCCTGACTTTGATGAAGAAATTCGTCAACAGTTCATACGTTGATTCTTTCTTCGCGATGCAGATGGTTATTTCTGATGTACCATGGCGCCTTCATGATTTTTCTTAGAGCAATGTTTTGTATTGCTTGCAACTTTCTTCTGTGTGATTTGGTCATCTGTGCCCAGGCCGGACAGGCGTATGTGATTGCGAGCCTAATGATCTGTTTGAGAAGTATGGTTTTGGTTTTTTGATCCATTTTCTTTGATTCTAGTAATAGACTGAGTTTTTTGAATTATCTTTTGGCTTTAGCATCTGTTTTATTCGTGTGTTCTATCCATGTCAGTCTCTTCTCGTATGTTAGGCCAAGGTGCTTCAATTTGGTCCTCCACTCTATCTGTAAGATGTCTATGTTGATCTTCTACGTTGGTAGCTTTCTCGTCTTGGTGATCATTATCGCCTGTGTTTCTTCTGCATTTAATTTGATCTTTTATTTTTCTAGCCATGGCTGTAGGGTGTTCATTGCCTCTGAATATTTCTGGTGAGTATGTCTGGATTTCTGCCAGTTGCTATGATTGCCGTGTTGTCTGCATATAGGTCTAATCTTTGACCACGAACTCGAGGAATCCAGGCGCCTACCGGGGACAGCACCCTTCTCCTAGGGGTTGTTTGTGTTTTTCGTATTTAGTTTGTCTTTTTTAAAAGTTATGGTTAAACCATCGCAGTGTCCGTAAGTCTTCACAGGGCTAGCATTCACAAAACGGAAAAGGGTGGTTCTATATATACTATTTTATGACTTTTGATTCCTTAATTAATAAGTCTGCAGGCCGTTCATAAAAATTATGCAAAATACGCCAACAAACTGTGTAAGACGCCGGTCTCAAGAAGTGGGAAGATCTTATGGAACATGCAAGACTATTATTAAAAAACAGTTAAATTTGTTTACTAATAAACTGCAAGTATTTCAAGAAATACGAGCTACAGATTTTGAAAGACGTAGGAATTACTGTCTGTCGTTTACTCAATATGTATTAGAAATAAATAATTTATTAGATTTGACATTTTTTCTTGATGAAGCCTGGTTCCACGTAACTGGTTATGTGAATTAGAGTAGTGAAAAAAACAATTTTCTTACAGATCACCTTGTTTGACGGTTATAAATAACTTAATTTCTCCTCATTTGAAGAACAACATTTTAAAACACCAGTTAACAAGAACAGTTACAAGAAACGAATATCCAAGACTTACTTTAGATTTTCGAGTTGCAACATGAAATTTTACTTTAAATTTTCGAGTTAGAAGTCAAAATTTTCAAAACACAAAATTTTACTTTAAAATTTCGAGTTATAAGTCGAAATTTTAAAGATGTCATGTTATAAGTCGAGATTTTAGGAAATTTTAATTCTATTATTTTATGGGGCCCTTCTACGACTTCGTAGAAATAAAATCGATCTGAAAAATTTGCAATAATGTTGCAAATTAATTGTCATTTAGTTTTCTCTACTATCGAGCCCACGAGGAGAGGAGTCCGGACCCCCCCTAAATACTCCACTGTGTTCCCTCATAATTGTGATCTAACCCAACCCCTACGTTATTCAGTCCAAATCCTCTTGGTTGTAGAATTATAGAATCATAAATACTACAATCAATATTTCGAACTCGGTGTTTTAATTGCGCTGCATGGGTACTGTTCTATTGGACCTGACAATATTCCTGTGCAAAGCCTTTTTTGATCGCAATAGTGGGTGCATATTATAATGTTAATATGAAACTTGAGATTCAGGAAAACAGCTATAGAGACCGAAATTCGATTTTTATATTACATATTTATATCGGGTTTATCTTTAATAAAAACTCATTTCATTTGTTTTAACTTACTAATTTTTCCAGTAAATAACTTCCAGGAAAGATAAACGGAATGTATAAACACATGTATATGAGCGATGTCCAGTTAACCCACTCAGTTGATATTCCATAATACTCTCTTATCACAGGACTAACAATGGAATATTGTATCCATTGCATTGAATTCGACGCAGAAAACAAAACAAACAGAACAAGAATTAACCATCGTATTGGATATACTTTTGGCTTCTGTATATCTGGCAGTGTACCGGTGCTCCCGCCTTTTGATTCTAATTCTTCAGTAGAGGAATTATTCATGGTGTGGTAATTTATTTGAGAACCTGAAACCAATATATTTTTTTAAATAAAATAGTTACTAATTGGAAAACTAATATGGGGTGCACCAAATGAGGTCGCCTAGTAGAAGTATCTCAACAACTAAATGAGATTATATTTAAGAGATGGTTTTTTTCATGTTTAAAACATTTTGGATGATGCGTTGTTGTATCATACCTATCGATAGTGACAGCAACTTCGGAATTAAATATCTACATTATTTTATTTTTAAAATCTCTAATAGTCTCATATCCTAATTGTTTTCCTATACCTCTGTGTTACCTTTCTCGAGATATTAACTAATTTTTTTTTTCTAATATCGTGATATCAGATGCTGATATTTTTTAACTCTGCGGTACTAAGGCACTGAAATTTGATTAAGAATCAGGCAATACCTAGAGGCTTGTTGCGCACTGGCTAAATCTTAGTTTCAATATACAGAGTGGTCTAAAAATACAGGTATTTTGTTACATAAAAAAATGTCCAAAAGTTGTTTTCTTCAAACGAAATATTTGATTACTGTTTTGGAACACTGCTGAAATTAGTTCTATATTTATTTCTATACCGTACCCATACATAGCTTGTAAATTTTCTGACTTGTAAGTACTTATTTGGAAAAGTTCCTTGAAAAGTTATTCCAGTTCGTTACTATTGCTATCGAAATTGGCCTCCAAGATCAGGTGATCTAAATCCATTTGATTTTTGCCTATGGGTACCTATTATTAAAGAAACAATTTAGACATCGCCAGTAACTTCAAGAAATGAGTGTCTGCGAGATCTAGATCCAAATGAAATTAGATCTATCATGATAAGTTCAGTCAACAAGCGCAATTTAAAGTATTTGGAGGTTAATGGTCAGGGTTTTGAGTATCTAATTGTGTTTAGTTGTTCTAGCTGATTTAATTATTATAGTTACTTAGCGCTATTAATGTCGAATAAAACCCAACGCAATACACTGGTTGCACTGGTCGTGACAGATCTAATTTCATGTGGATCTAGAGATCTCGAAATGCTTTGTTAACCCGATGTAACAACTATTCTCTTGTGTTTACTGCCGATTTATTAAATAATTTAAACATACCCCCATATGTCAAAAAAGCTAATTTATTAGGGAAATTAAAAAATTACCTACCTTTCGACTTACTTTTTAAGAAACCAAAATACTTGTATTTTGGACCACGCTGTATATTGGAACTAACATTTGGCCAAAATCATCCGAGTACTACGTTATTTTCAACAAAATTTCAGTGCCTTAGTACGTCAGAGTTCAAAATATCAATGTTTTTCAAAACAAAAATGGAGATCAATTATTATCTCGAAAATGGTAATAGATAGGTAAAAAACTTACAGAGATTCTAAAAATAAAATAATATAGAAGAGGTAATTAATTTCAATAAGTAGCATTTGAATACTACTTGGCAAGTGGTAATCATAATATGACATATAAATATGTATATATCTATGTGAGAAACTTTGTTCTCTAGCCACTTGCTGAGACCTTATACAATAAAGATTAACCAAATTATGCTAAAACAGCTATTCTCTAGGCTATGCCCCAACAAGCGCTGAATTATAAAGCAAAATATGGCGTATTTTGACTAACACTGTTGGTACTAAAATCCAAACTCAGATTGCAGAAACTACCGGAAAGAAAGGAATGGATCTTTATTTCCAATGATAGGATGCTACACTGCTGCTACCTGTAGACCCGGTTCGAACTCTAATCCTTATTGTATAAGATCTCAGCAAGTGGCTAGAGACAAAGTTTCGTACATATATACATATTTAGACTAGCGAGTATTGGGGAGTGCAGCAAATGAAAGAAGACTCTTTAAAGTTATTCCAAGCTTTAAGAAATCTTTATTTCATTTCCATCATCAGGGAGAAACTTTCTTGAGACTGTTTATAAAGATGTTCGTATAAAATAAGAGACATGTTAGAAGAAAACTTGTTGAAATCCAAAGTCAATTGCAAATAAAGTTAAGGTCTGGAGGTACCATTAAAACCATTGTATAGGGACGAAGAAACACAATTTAAAATGAAAAAAATCGAAATTAACTGGTTACATTTTAGAATAATATTATATAATTCAAATTTTATGGAATTTCTAAGTGGGAAAACATGTCCCGCATGGAACTATTTTATGAGACTTATGGACTGGTGGCTCCATAAAATTTGAATTATATAATATTATTCTAAAATGTAACCAGTTAAATTCGATTTTTTCATTTTAATTTGTGTGTTTCTTCGTCCCTATACAATGGTTTTAATAGTACCTCCAGACGTTAAGTTTATTTGCCATTGACTTTGGATTTCAACAAGTTTTCTTCTTACATGTCTCTTATCTTATACGAACATCTTTATGAACAATCTCAAGAAAGTTTCTCCCTGATGATGGAAATGAAATGAAGATTTCCGAAAGCTTGGAATATATTTAAAGAGGATTCTTTCATTTGCTGCACTCCCCAATAATGACTAATTTCCTGCGCACACGCACCGCTCCCAGAGCGCCATAAAGGATTTATCCTGCAGTGCTGTGCCTTGTCATAAAAAGAAAGTCTATTTCTCAACTAGTCAACAACGACTACCCTCTCGTTATATACATATTAATATGTCATATATTAATTAATGGCTACATCCAACGATATCAGAACTTCGAAATACTGCTAGAGACTGTCTGATCTTTCAGATTCTTCAAGAGTGCTTTTGCCACTATGATTACCACTTGCCAAGAAGTATTAATTTGCTATTGTGTTTATAGTACGGTATTTTTTACGTCAGATTGCTATAAACTGCTAAAGGATGGCGCTATGTACCTATATTGTGCTGCCTACGCAGAACAATATTGCGGCTATAGAGTGTTTCGATTTTCCAATGGTAGGTATGCTCACTTGTCATGCTTGCCCTGTACTGACGAGAACCAAAGAGTTCGAAACCGGTCTACAGGTAGCAGCAGTGTAGCATCCTATCATTGGAAATAAAGATCCATTCCTTTCTCTCCGGTAGTTTCTGCAATCTGAGTTTGTATTTTAGTACTAACAGTATTAGTTAAAATATGCAAATTTTGCTATATAATTCAGCGCTCGTTAGGGCATATGGCCCAGAAAAAAAGTTGTTTTAGCATAATTTAGTTAATCCTTATTGTATAAGGTCTCAGTAAGTGGCTGGAGAACAAAGTTTCTCACATATATACATATTTATATGTCATATTATTGTAATCAATTTAAAATTGCGAAGTTGTTTAGGGATGATCCGGCAACACAGCATCATAAAAAATATTTTGAAAGTGTAGAAACCCATCTATTACAGTCACAGCCAAATTTTCAAAATAAAATCTGATTTAGCCCTCCAGATACTTCAAATAGGTCACTTTATTAATTTAGTCCACCCTGTATAGTAGGATATAATATGTACATACAGGGCACAGGGTGATTTGCGGTAAGAACAACGAATTTGGCATTGGTATTTTAAATGGGATGCCCTAATACAGGATTATTCAAAAGTCGCGCAACGTTATAATAGTTGTAAATTTGTTACCCGGAAGTTTCTAATTATGCCCGAGTTAACGTTGATTTAGATAATGGTGCCAAGCTTGTTTTTTCCCTGGATATCTGAATATATTATTGCATTTTTTAATTCGTCGTTAAACTCTAGATGATTTATATATAACATGTCCTATACCTATGAGTGGCGGCTTGTCAGGGGGGCAGTGCCTTCCCTCTGTGCTCTGCTACAAAATGAATTAATAATACTATATTTTATATAAATTATGTACTAATACAATTAATATTAATTCAGTTTTGAAACATATTTTTTTATATAAACTCAACAACAGTACTCGTGTATAAATATATTTCACTGTCTCCAAGTCTCTAATATTCAATAATTAATTCATTATTGATTAAAATCGCATCTTGTAGTCGGTCTTCTCCGGCCTCGCTCCTTCCGTAGCAGCTGCCGAAATCACCGGTAGACGAGATGTTTATACGAACGTAGGCAGAGACGCATGCGTTCGTGGCTGAGACAATTTGTGAGCTTGGCTCCACCGCGCCTGACGTTTTGTGAATAAAGCGACAAAATAACCATGTCTTTTAAGGAAACGTGGTAAGATTTTGCATGTGTAAAAATCGCGTCAAGAGGCACACACGCCCACTTCAGAGATAGGTTGGTTTTCTGGGCCCATTATTTTATACGAATAGCGTTGATTGACATTAAACTTAGTAATTTTAGGTTCTAGATCATTATAGAAGGACAACAACCCGTATTTCTTGTGTGGTACACTCGTTTTACGTTAGTGTATTAGTGTGTAGACTATGTTCCAGCTGGAACGACTGTGTCATGGATTTATAATTTATTGGGAAGATATAGAGAGTTTTAAAGTTCTTTAGTGTAGTGCGTAAATTGAGGGCGAGGGGCTATGAATTTACTAAATCTACCCTCGTTTTACGTTAGTATATTATAGATAGTGTATGTACGTTAATTGAGTTAAGAACTAGGGGCTTTAAGTTTATTTCGTTATTTGATTAAAAAACAAAGAAGATTTATTGACGATTTTTCAAATCAGAGATCCGTAGAATACGATTTAAGTATCAGCAATATTAACGTCTTACTGGAGTTAATTTCTTGGTGTTTTCTGCTTTTTTGTGCCTACTTAGGCACCTAGGTACTCGGGTAGGTAGTAAGAAGAAGATAATATTATATTATTGTTGAGCTAATTTTAAGCGTAAAAACATATCCGATAATGCTTAGTTTTTAAGATACAGGATGTTAATGTTTAAAATTTATCTTATGTGTTTATCATAGTACATTACGTATCAAGTTTAGAAAAGTGGAACTTTACATGACGAGTATATTTAGTTTGAATCCGAGCGAAGCGAGGATTTAATTTCCATACGAGTCAAGTAAAATCACTTTTCTGACGAGGTGCGTATACTATTTTTTCGCATTTTGTAAGTAATTAATTATTTTGCATTTCATATTAAAATCTAAAAAGATAATTAAGTCAATATTGGTACACCTAACAATTTTTGCAGTTCCCATAAATCATTCTCATTACTATGTGAAATAATCTACACACTGATACTTTTTTCGGGTCATGTAACTAGTTATCCTCTCAACAGTATCGGACTTGAATACTTAAAATGAGCTGAACATCAGTAACTCCTCACAACTATGATAAAAATATTACTCATGATTTTTTTCGAACAATAGCCTATTCTGCCGCATCTTTTCTATAGCATAATATATCAAATATTTTATTGACCAAGTAGAAATTCTTTTGAAGTGATTTATTGTAGGAACATCTCTTTGCCTGCCACTCAATGGCGGATCCACGGGTCCAGCCCCCTGGCAGCATTAAACATTTGGGCGTGGTTCCAAAAAAATGTTTGCTTTCTATTATTTTTGCCTCCTTATTACAGCCAGAAACCGCCAATGATACCTATCATAATCATTCATGGTTAGAGGTCGGATGATATTAGCTATATATCTCGCGGTTGGTTGGTCACAACAAACACCTTAAAGCCGCACGAAATCAAGGGTTAATAGCCCTTGGGGGTTGCAGGCCGGGATGGTTGTCGTGACCGAGGACAGGGGTTCGGAGCCCATAGATAACCAGGCTGACCGGATGTCGGTAGAGTACAAGAGGCCATCGTAACCTAGTAGAACTAGAAGTAGATTATTTTAGTTCTGTTATGATATTAGGCGTTTTAAAAAGTTTTAAAAAGGATCTACTGCAACTAAATAAGAACCTGCTACCTAATTCATAAAAATGAACGTCGATCCTTTCGCATGGTCCACGAGGAATTAAATTATTCATCTTATATATCTCTTTTAGTTATTGACGTTTAAAAAATAAGATATTTCTGGAAAGCATGCTTTCATTTTAATAGCAAACCCAGTTTATGTAATTATATTTTTAATATATTTTTTTTTATAAAAACCAACTTTTGATAGTATTTATCTCAGAAACGGGTAGCTGGGAATAATTAAGAAATATGATACCTACTAGAATATTTACAGGTAATCCAAATAGGGAAAAAAATTAGGGTATCCTGTTGGAAAACTGATTTTGAATGGTTAAATAGTTATGTACAGGACTACTTTATTTAAATTTTTTATTCCTTACATTGTTTAAAAATATAATTCGTGCAATAAAAGTTATCGATAATTTTTGACAAATATTTGCTCCTAAAACTTTCCTTTATATATCCAGCACACACGTGTACATACTGGTTTTGCAATATAATTTAGTCATATATGCGGAAAAATGGTAGCGGTAAATTATATCACCATTAAATTTAGGATTGTATGTCATTTTCTTGGGGCGACTTTTTCAATGTGAAGATAACTATTATAAATGATGGATTTTACAACCTCTGGTTACCATCAAATTGTCTAAACCTCAGTTTAACCCTAACCTGTGGAAACCACAATCAATCATTTAGTCTAGAAAATATTGTAATTTTGTCGAATTATTGTGTAGAAATGGATTTATTCTTCAACGTCATTCGCGATATATTGGAGAAAATAGTTAGAGAGGAAGACTGCATGGAAGAGGCAGACTTCTTCAACACATGAAACAAGACCAAAGATTGGGAATAAATCTGTGGCAATGACAACGTAAATATCGCCAATACATATGTATGTGAGTAACGGAATATTGCAGAATGAACTTTTTGGAAAAAGGTTGAAGATAAGCTGGTGGTTTAAACCACAAAATAAACTACAAATTAACTACTTACATATTAAAAAAAGGCCACCCTTAGAACTGCTCAACTGCTGAATCAGCATCGACGGTTATAGCAGAGATAAAACGCAGGTTCTCCACTCAATGAAGATCTTCAGCACAATCAGCAGACATCAAGCTTTTTATTGGGCGTACGCTACCCTGGGCAAGAGGGGGATGCACAGAAGCGTAGTTCACGCTGTCATACCGTATGCAACCCAACATAAATACCTATTGTATCTATAATCTATTGATAAGTTTAGTCCAATGGCGTTTGTGTTTATTTTTTCAAGACGACGTAAGTTCAGAGTAGCACAGGACTGCGAAAGAATATTATAGCTATAATTAACTTAGTCCGTATATTCAGTTAGTAGTCTGCGACTAGATAATCATGCTCATTTTGTAAAGCCGTTTCTTTCTAATACGAAATATTATCTAGAAATTGTGTTCGTCTTAATTACTCAGAAATCTGAATAGGGAAGTGGCACTGGGTTAAGCGAATACTCAGTTATCGGTTTTTGCTTAAATTTTAGATGCGTAAAGATGACAATGGAATTGTTGTCTTTTGTCTTTGTAGACACTCGCCAGTCGCCAAAGTTGCCACTCACCATGTCATTTGTGTTAATATTGTTTATAATTTATACCATTCTCTTTGTTAAAACGTTGAAAGCAAAGGCAAATATTTCCGTAAAGCAATCTCTCTTGTTTTCTGTATTTTTTCCTTTGATGCCTTGAGGTTGGAGGACTGAATGACCTTTTTAATTTAAACTATTAATTTAGTAAGTACTCCACTACTACTTTACGCACACCTAAATATCTGCTTTCATATTAATCATACTTTTCTTTTAAAATTCTGCTGCATTCCTCCTTAAGTACTTGCAACTACTAGGAAATCTGCATGCTAAATAAGAAGAAGCAAAAATTCATTGCTTTTCGCTGTGTTCATCTATTTAATTGACATCAATATGAAGAAGGGCAAAGCTACATGTTTATTTGTTTATCTTTGCTTTAGTTTTTTTACAGTTAGATAAAGAGAACTAGTTTACTAGTACCTATATGTTTTATTATTGTATGTTCTACCCGTATTTTTATATCGGACAAAAAGCACGGAGCAAAGGGGAAGAGAGCACTCTTCCAAGATGGCTCGGTGAAGCAAGTGTTGTTACGTGCGCTTCACGATTTGTAGGCCTTTTAGGGCAATTGAGAGAGTCTTTCAAGATGACTCAGTGAAGCAAATGCTTTAACGTACGTTCCACGATATTAAAGCCTTTTTGGGCAAGTGCGAGAGTCTTCCAAGATGGCTCGGTGAAGCAGGTACTCTTACGCAAGTTTTACGTTTTTAAAGCTTTTTTGGGCAATTATTGGTTTCTTTTTAGGTAAAGATAAGCAGCTAGCGACTCTGCGTTATCTGACGTACGAAATTGAACTCCCTACGATATCGGGGCGTTTCTTTCATGTACTTTCAAGTTAGAGTTAGGGAACCAATGTAAAAAATTAGTTAGTAATGTGAACGTTAAGTATCGATCACTGCATTTGTCGTGAATACTTGTAAAATGCCACCATGACCTGTATTAAGGAATAAGAACACAAGTGTTTAAGTAAACAATTGTTTTAATCAAAGGTTGCAGAGAATTAACGAACCAGTGAGCAACCCTATTGGCCACGCAGTAAAAATTATTTTAACCACTAAGAAATTAACCCAGTGCAGTTTTAGTAGAATTAATACAGGGTGGTCCAACGAAAACTTAACACCTCGATTTTCCTGCTTTAAAATAAAAATGTGGAAAATCGCTCGGACCCGTCGATTTCTGAATCGAGGGGGAATAACTTTTCCGCTTTTTTCGTCTCCGTAACTTCAACCCCCTGATGGGGGTGAGCACAACCCCCTGATTTTGAATAGGGATGAGGGGTGTTGCGATACCTCATTTTGAAGATCTTATCGAGTACTATCTGATCCTAAAATTTCGCTACAAAATTTTCATTTTTAACGAAATGACAGCTAAAATAGTGGAAGACTACTTACTTTTGTGATTAGTTTATAAAATGCTGAAAATGGCCACCATTCACTTCCATGCAGTAAACTAAATTTTGCTCAAAACGTTTTCGTACATTACTCAACATTTCTGGTGTAATTTGACGGCATTCATTAATGATCCGAATTCGCAAATCATCCAGTGACTCAGGCTGGATAGCGTGAATCTTAGATTTCAGGTGACCCCATAGAAAAAAGTCCAGTGGAGCCAGATCAGGTGATCTGGGTGGCCACACAATATGTCCGCTTCTTCCAATCCAGGCCTGAGGAAAATTTTCATCTAAGAACTGACGCACAGGTTCAGCGAAATGAGGTGGTGCGCCATCTTATTGAAAAATGATCGTTACATGGTCTTCTTCATTCTCCAATACTTGAACGAGGGCTAAATAAATAGCGTTCTCTAATAGTTCTAAATAAATTTGGCCAGTGAGATTACCGGGTATAAAAAAAAGGGCCGATTATGTGATTTCCATAAATACCCGCCCAAACATTTAACTTTTGGGGATGCTAAGTATGCACTTCACGAAATAATCTTGGATTTTCACTGACCAATACCGACAGTTATGCCTCAACAGATATTGAACATGTAGTTAGGATTATTGTTAATAATTCCACTGACCACTTCACAGAACTGGAGTCGACGATCGAAATCATCCTCATTCAGTTCCTGAACCAGTCGTATCTTAAAAGGATGGAACTTATGTTGTTTAAGGATTCTCATGATTATTGTGCGTGAAACACCAGATACATCGGACAATTTTCTAGTACTAAGGGTCGGATCCATTGCTACTTGACCTAAGACAGCCACTTCCCTCGCTTCGTCTCTTTTATACACCCTCTTTTTGTTTCCGACTGAACCAGTAGCATCAAATTTGGCAACCAGTTGCACAACGTAAGCAGCGGATACATTTTTTTCAGGATGTCGTTCATTAAATAAAGCCGCTGTTACTCGCGCAGAGTCGTTATTTCTACAAAATAATTTTATCATTTCCACCCTTTCTTCTACGGAATACACCATTTTAATTCTACTACAAAGTTACAATCGCTTTGACACAGTTTTAACGTTCTTAAAAATTCACGATAAACTAAGTTCAAATCAAAAAGAAACTACTTTTTTGGACAAACAAATTAACAAATAAATAAATAATTCAAATGCGTCTAATAAGAGTAATATCCTCGAGGTAAATTCCACATTCTCTACTCATACATCAGCGTTCTTTACTACATGCAAGGGAATGGTGGCAATTTTCAGCATTTAATAAACTAATCACAAAAGTAAGTAGTCTTCCACTATTTTAGCTGTCATTTCGTTAAAGATGAAAATCTTGAAGCGAAATTTTAGTGTCAGATAGTACTCGATAAGATCTTCAAAATGAGGTATTGCAACACCCCTCATCCCTATTCAAAATCAGGGGGTTGTGCTCACCCCCGTTAGGAAGTTGAAGTTACGGAGATGAAAAAAGCGGAAAAGTTATTCCCACTCGAATCAGAAATCGACGGGTCCGAGCGATTTTCCACATTTTCATTTTAAAGCAGGAAAATTGAGGCGTTAAGTTTTCGTTGGACCACCCTGTATAACTTTTATTCATTTCAGGTTTGTTGGTCAATCTGAGTAAACCCAAGTGACTAGCACCTACGTTTACTCCAAGGATCGCACAAGGACCTAAAATCATGCACACCTTACTGGAAATATTGGTATTAAATGATACTGAAACTTTGGGTTTTTGTTAAAAACATGTTACGTGCAAGAATCTAAAGACTTGTATCTACTATATCGTCATATTGAACAATCCTGAATCGTGCTGAAGCCAAAATATACATTTTACTGATATTTGTAGCCCTTGGTGTGCACTATGCCATCGAATGTTAGCGAACGCAATTCAACGCTTTCCAAGGCAAAGATTTAATGCGGAAGAGATTTGAATTATATATTTTCAGTCGTTGGGAAGCATTCATTGTTTGTTTCTTAACAAATAATTTGGCAATCTCGACATTTGTAAAATGGAGCGGAAATATGATTTGTGCCTTAAACTTATTGAACTATACTGGAATAATACTATATTATGGGATCCTAGCAATATAACTTATAAATTCCTTAAATAGAACATAAGTACTTAACTAATTATTGGCAGAAATATTCACGTGATGATATTTTAAAATAAATAGCGTCCCTCAGAAAATGACCGCACCACATCTAATGCTATCCAATTCGAAACTAAAACACGGTGTTGACCACAATGAAAAATTCGTTCCAACATAATGTATGGCGTGTCATGTCAAAATTTAAAGTTCTCAGTCGATTTTTTAAAATCATTTTGGAACGAAAAGTTCACTAGTTTTCCGCGCCTTAGTGCGTTCACGTTTCGAACGAAAGCATATCTTCTCCTATCTTTATTTTGTTAATTTTTGGAATCCTTTGTAAATGTCGCTCCGTTTATGAGATATTTGCGCGCATTCTTTTGGAATGTCTTTAATCAAAAAATTACTTTAAACATTTTTATTGTGGCGACGTCTTATGGCAATCAACCGTCTTCATCCAATCAAACTAACGAGAACCTATAAAGCAATTCCGATTTATACGAGATGTCGCCGCATAGTTACATTTCACAATATTCATTTGCATTTTGTGTTGACATATCTCTGAGGTCCCTTCTTTTTCGTCAGATCCTACGTCCTTACTGATGAGCCGCTATACGGCGAAACCTGTCCGATAATTGGGTCTAAAGGAAAGGAAAAGGAACGAACGAAGTTTGTGAAACATTTGTTATCACCGACATATTTCTTTATTCATTTTGTTCTGCTGTTTTTGCGATTTTTTTGAAATGTGTAGGGTAAAGTCGGTAAAGATTACCCAGTGGTAGAAATGGCCAACCTGTATTGGTACTACATAAGTTGCGTTTGATATGATCGTGCAATTGGTCTGTGACTAATGAGTTACTCATATTATGTCGCATGCAGAGATTCTGCTGCTGCTTGCAATATAAATAATTTTTTTAGTGAAATTGTGAAAATCTACATTTGAGGTAGGCCAAAACTTTTTTAAATGGATACTCCCTTGCTTGTAATATTAGTTGGAGTTGGATTTTCTATCACTAGAAGGACACCATTTGAACAGAAGAAGATAGAGCGCATAAGTTAAGATATTCAAACGTCACGTATTTCTTTTAGATTTATACAAAATACCCAAATTGAAGGGAATCTTTCCCTACTGTCTGGTAGAGATGCCTATGATGATGGTGAATAGAGATGATTTATTGTCATTTTTAGTACAATGCCATCCATATACAAAGAGATTGTCCTGCCAGAGGGAAATGGACTGAAGCCGACTTATTAATATTATGGAGACAGTTCAGCAGATATGGGATCGTTGTTGAAACTTAGTTGCAAAGAGAAAATGTTACAATTTTTTTACATGCTAAAATGCTTAGACCCAGAGTGGTCTCTTCCATCACTCAGGGAGAAATTGCCAAGTGCTACCTTTGTTCCTCATATTATTATTATTATAGAAGAAAGGAGTTTTTTTGTTGCGTTAAGTGCATTTTTTAATCAGTAAACAAGGTCTATAAAGCTAAAAACTATGTTTATTTTATTCTAAATCATAAAAAATCTCTTTCTATTAAGCTTCATAAATAAAAAATTCAAGAACTACAATTTCTTGAATCACGTTTTTAAGACAGAACCACAAGCCGCCCATATGAGTGGTTTTTTCAAAAATGTAATGATCGAAATTATAAGAACAAATTTAAATAAAAACCAGGGAACCATTTTGCCAGACACTACATTACAAGAAAAACGAACAAGAGACACCAAAACATAATATTTATTTTTATCAACATATTTAATTTGGCAGTGCTTGATTAACTAACCCAACACAATATTATCAGCTATAATATCCCTAGGACATTGAGAATGTACGAGAATATTTCCCTCATATATAAAAAATCTCATAAGAAGTGTGGTCTTTCGCAAGAATTACAGCGATTATTTACCTCATCCATTATAAAAGCGGGTTGATTTTCACCTGATTATTCAGCAATAATCTCCCGCTCTCCGGTGAAAATCACCCTTGTCAAAAGTGAAAATCTCACCCGTCAGAAATCCAGCGATAATCTCCCGCTCTCCGGTGAAAATCACCCTTGTCAAAAGTGAAAATCTCACCCGTCAGAAATCGTTAGTTTTTTATTTGGTAAATAATCTTCAAAATACATTTCGGGATTGGGAAATAATCAGAAAATCATTCTCAGATTTTTTGCCATTTCCACGGCAAAAAATCTTCGGAATGATTTTCGATAATTTCCCTATCCCTTAATATATTACTACAGATAATTCCACAGTAGAAGCGATAATTCCACAGTAGAAGCGATAATCCCCCAGTAGGTAGCTATCAATCATAATTTATTGTACAATAATGTTTTTTTTTTTAATATGAAATACAATTTTTCGGGAAATATTCCACCGAATACCACTCGTGCATCAAAAATAACCAGATAATGCTGCTTTCAAGCGTGTTGTAGTATTGTAACTGCATTCGGTTATTTTCATTTTTGATTAAATCTCGGATTTAATCAAAAATGAAAATAAACTCATTCAGTTACAATACAACACGCTTTCAATCAGAATTATCGGTAATTTTGATGCACTAGTGGTATTATACCCGATAATTTAATAACGCTGCTTTAGTAATAGCCCGACGCTGAAGGCTACTAACCTAACTAACCCTGTATTTCGGATATTGTGAACTTATATACTAAGGTTAGTTTGGTTAGATACTCATATTTTTAATTAAGGATTCTGTGATTTTGCTGTTGCCATTACTTAGTGGACACCCTGAATAATTTTTACCTAACAAGAATTATTCTTGTTTTTATTTTATGATTATTTTTAAGTATTTAAAACCCAGTTGTGAATACGATAATTCGTTTTTTTGTCGTAAAGTAAAATAAAATAAAATTACTTACTGGTTTAGTTTCCGACTCGGATCTAAATCTCAGCTAAATACTTTTTCACAAATATTGCAAAAACCCGAATCAATTTCGATTAAAATGCAAATCTAGATAAGTGCCTTGAATGGACGCCACGAAAATAATAAATCTGATTGAACTTGTAAAGCACAGTTTAGAAAGAAATATAGTTAGAAATCACTAGATTCACCACCAGCTAAAAAATAAAACTGAATCATTTTCCCACATTTCGGATTAACAATGGACGTAGAAATGGTTTAATGATTGCTAATTGTTTTCGAAAATATAAAAAAAAAGTTTTAATTAAATTAACGAATTGTATCTAAGGAAAAATCAACATGCGCACATTTTGCGTAAAAATTATAGCTATTATTATTACAGTTTATACAACTAAATTCAAATTAAATGTTACTTTTTTATTATCGACATAATGTGTTAATTTATTATTTTCGGCTATTCACTAGGTAGGTACGTAATTTCAAATGTAAATTCGGTAGTACCGTGATATATTTAGAAAACACCACACTATGTTAGTTCCTTATCATTAAAGTTACTAAACATAGTATTTTCATTCCTTATTATGAGACTATCATGAGAGTTACTAAAAGGTTTAGTAAGATTTTAATTGCCATGAAATTTAAAACACTATAAGCCGATTAACAATGAGACATTTAATTTACAACCCGGGTTATGACTTTTTTATAAACTATTTTAATAAGTATAAGCAAATTAATAAAAAGCTGACCAGAAAGGCTAAGGATCTCCATTACAAGAGAAACTTTGAAAATGCAAAGAACAAAACTAGAAACACCTAGGAAATAATTAATAATTTAATGGGCAAAAAGAAGATAATACGGAAAAACATCGAAATAGATCCTAATATTTTAAATGATTTTTATTTGGGGAAAAATTAATTCGAATTTAAAACCTAGAAAAGCGCATCTTGAGTATCTTAGCGGTTGTCATATTAGTGATGGATTATTAAGTAATATTACTTATGCAAATAAAGTAAAGAAAGTTTTTAAAGTTCTGCAAGTTATGATGAAATTTCTATAAACATGTTTGCCTGAGACGGCATGCGTTTGCACACTCCATCAATGAACCATTCGGGACGGGCGAGTTTCCATCATGTCTTAAGCGAGCGGTGGTTATTCCATTGATCAAAGTACGTGATTCCACTGATACTTCCGACCGATGTCTCTCTTGTCAACACTTTCAAAAATAGTTGAAGAACTTATCAATAAGAGATTTTTGAAGGATCAGGACATTCTGAGCTCTGTTCAATTTAGTTTTGTATCAGGTAAAAGTACAGCTGACGCTATATTTTCCTTGCTCCACGATATTTAACTTAACATAAATAGTAGTGACGAGGTTGCGGCTATATTTGTGATTTTTCGAAAGCTTTCGATTGTGTGGACCATGAAATATTGCTGCAAAAGCTACATCACTATGGTTTTGATCAGCTGACAGTTGAGTGGTTTTCTTCCTATCTCCATGAAATAAGACAAGTAGTAAAGGCAGGCTCAGTATGCTCTGATACCTCCATCGTTACGAGAAAAGTACCTCAAGGACCAGTTTTGTTCCTTGAACGATTTAGCATTTTTGGATATCCAGGGCGCGTTAACAATATTTACAGATGACACTAGTCTCCTGTGACGTAAAGTTGGTTATTGACAGTAATTTACGTGAGGTTAGAAAGCAGTGTGATACAAACATAACATGTTTCAATATTAACAAAACAAATATAACAACTTTTGATTTTAGTTTCCGTGATTTAAATCTTGATGATCAACAAATTCAAAATAAAGCACTTACAAAGTTTTTAGGTATAACGTTATATAATAAACTAACATTTGAGGAACATATAAATATGTTAAGTAAATAATTGGCAGCTGGCTGTTATGGAATAAGGATAGTCTATAATAAACTTAGTAAGTCGACCGCCAAAATGGTATATCATTCCTTGTTTGAATAGCACGTGCGTTACGGGATTGTCTTTTGGGGATTTGCAAACAGGCAGTTGCTCAACTCCATACTTGTGGTGCAGAAAAAAACAATTTGATATTTATGCAGAGGAAATAACCGTGAACACTGTCAACTTTTATTTAGAGCAGAAATAATTTTAACTGTGCCGTCTTTATTCATTTTGGAAACTGTTTGTCGTTTGCATATAAGATGTTCTAGATCAGATGCTGAGGAATATAACTACAGTACCAGAACCAGCATAGTAAATTTTCGACTACCTATTCCTAAGACTACTCTTGTAAGACAGTCGATCTTTTATGAGAGTAAAAAGATTGTCAGTCATTTAGTAATGAGTTGAAATCAATTGTAAACTCCATTCAGTTTGGGAAAAATGTCAAAGACTTCTTATTGCAGAAAGCCACTATAGTTTGGATGAGTATTACAGTGACGTTTTATAGTTGGTTTGTGTCACTTTTATTATTACTGACATTGCATTTTGTATTAAATTATTACATTATGTTTACTCATCTTTTAAGGACTTAATTTACACTCGCTTTGTTAATAGGAATTAAGTTTTCTTGAACAATAAAGCATATAATGATTGATTGATATTTTGTAAGCATAAGAAAGCTAAATATTGAATTTTAAAACAAATATTTCATTGTTTTTTAGTAATGCCTCTTTCAAACGATACGCCTTTTAGTTTAATATGACAACAAATAATCGTTGTAAAACGGATACGGAGTTAATGTAGGAATGTTTAGATGAAGTGCCCCAAAATTTATATTTTATTATACTTAGGTATCTGAAAACGCCTCGTTTTCATCTGTTAAGGTGACATTTCCAGAACAGTGCACGGAATTTTTTTTCGATCTCTTTTCGTGCGCCAAATATGAATAAGTTACGTTCAGATTATAATAACCTAAATGCTTATAATTCACTTCCTATTTTTTGTTTATGTTATTATAAAAAAAGTATCGTTCATTATACATCCAGAAACGGATTCTTCGGTTTGTCACGTGCGCACGGGAAAATTCTTATTTCCGGACTGGTAATTCTTAATATTTTTAAGGTAAGACCGGTGTGCTGAATTTAGACAAAGACTTTATATCTTATTACGAGAATTAGATACTCTTTTATTATAAGCCTGATAGGCTCCAAAGATAATGATATTAAAAACATGTAATAATGTCCGTTAAAAGCTACAAATATGTGTTTCGTAATTTTAGCCACTGTATAAGACAAATCTATCTTAAAAACGGACCTGTAATTATTATCAGATCATAGGCGTGCCCATGCAAGATATTATATTATATTTTATTTTATTATGTAACTTTTGAATAGTGTCGTTCGAGGGACACTAAGCTGTACCACTTACGGGACTGCAGTGGCTCGTCGTGTAGTTTTACCATACACCGCTCCGGGTGGAATCAAGCGGGCAACCTAAAAGAGTTACCAACCTTGTTTGTCAGATTATGGTCACCGATCAAGCGAATGGCTCTTCTTTAAATAAAGTTCAGCAATGTCAGGGTATGTTTAGGAGTAAAGCCCCAAATGTGTAAGATTTATTCCAGCGATGGTCGAAGTTGGCTTAATAGAGCGTTAGAAGCTGTTGGGGTGTATAGAGGTACTTAGTCCGGAAAAGTATCTCAAGCTTCTGCGAGGCTGTCTTAGTTATAGTCGCAACGTGACAATGCCAAGAAAGACATCCAAATTGATGCACAATAAATGATTTCATATAGCAAATGGATACAACTGTCCCCCCATGTATCTGGTTATTTAACATTAACGTTCCTAGAGAAAACTTCAGCTTGGGTTTTTTAGCGTTAAATTTCACTTGGTTAGGTACTGTAATCCCAAGACATAATTTTTTCCTGTTTTTTTTTTCTTCAAATTATGCAAAATATCTTGCTTTAAATTTCTTTTCTTTTGGTTATTAAATACACAAACTTTTCATTTCTCCCTGTCGCTACCGTAAGTAAGTAAAAGGGATGCGTAATATACGCTAGGCATGGTTTTTCCCATTTCGAGGTGGTATATTCGAAGAACCCCCTTCCCATTCCAAAAGACTGACGCCATTAACTTTCCAGATAATGAACTTTTTTTTTTTAAATGGATTCATGTAATGCAATAAGCAAAAATATTTGGTAATTAATATTGAGTCACGATAGAACTTACAAGTGGATTATGTTACTCAAATCATAAGGGGTTTACTGTAGTGTGTTTCGCTTGCAACAGGATATTATTGATGAATATCATTTAAGAACATTGCACTTCGCATTGGTTTAGTCTTACTTTACTTATGGTTTGATTGCATGTGCTGGAGTCCTAAATACATAATATCTAACAAAATTAAATAATATTCAGAAATGAATATTTAAAATAATTGACAAGAAAGACATACTCCGACAATAATTGATAATTATAACAGGCAGCTCTTCTTTGAACAGATAACGTTACAAATATTTTATAGCTTACAGCCCACATAACATGAACATTATACCAGAAACAGGGGTGAATCTGTAAGAACGCCAAAGGCTAGCAAACGTATGGGACATAGGTATTTCGCCTACCTTATTGTTAAAGTATATAATGCAATTTCTGATATTGTAAGGACAGTACGCTCTAGACTCTAGGCCATAGGGGATTTTTAAAAAACAAATAAAGAATGGGACAAACATCTTTCATTAAATAAAGAATTACTTAATGAACCTGGCACCGAGAAATTTTGTAAATTAATTGTTGGATGAAATAAATACTTACCAAGTTATTGTTTTCTTATATACAGTATGTCCACGGATGGGGTTTACAAGAGGACAAATGGACTAAAAATTGAAAGATACGAAAAAAAGTCACTCCTAATAAACGCTTTTGCTTGTCTAGAAAATACGATTCATCATAAGAAACTTCAATTTTTTTATACAGGGTGGGTAAAAACTGCAAAAATGTTATTTTGCTTAAGAGTAAACATACTTTATTTTGAAAGATACGAAAAAAAGTCACTCTTAATAAACGTTTTTGATTGTCTAGAAAATACGATTCATCATAAGAAACTTTGATTTTTTTATAATGGGTGGGTAAGAACTGCAAAAATAATATTTTGCTTAAGAGTAAACATACTTTATTTTGAAAGATACGAAAAAAATCCACCCTTAATGAATGTGTATTCTACACAACAAACCGAAGTAGAACAATTCATTAAAAGGTTTACCTATGTAAAAATTATTTCCCAAAAAGTATTCGCTGGCACACCTCTGACTGGTGAACCTAGTTAAAATAATAATGACACTTAAGGTGATGGGTGGTTGTTGTCAATGTCTTTATTTAATGAAGTTATTATTTAAGTAGAAATGGTATCTACTGAACAAAGAGTTTTTATAATACTATGTTATGGGGATGGTCAAGTTTCATACCGCTACGTCATGGAACAATTTACCGATAAATTTGTAGGAATCCCAATAACTAGGATGACAATCTGCAAGTTAATAAAAAAGTTCCAGAGAACTGGTCCGGTTTTGGATCTCAAAAAAAAAAGAAGAAATACGACCATGATGATGCTCCTACAGTCTTAGTTCTTCAATCTGTTGAAGAAAATCCTATGACGTCCCTTAGAAATCGTGTTACTCAGTTGGAAGTTGTGAAAAAAAGTCAAATTCGGAAGATCCTTAAAGCAAATAAATTATATCCGTATAAACCGCACTTTAATCAAAGATTGGAAGAGGGAGATGACGCGAAACGACTTGATTTTTGCTTGTGGATAGGAGACAAAATTTTAAGTGGAAATGTTGATTTTTATAAATGTATCATATTTTCTGATGAAAGTACATTTTCTACCAATGGAACCGTTGCAACCCAGCACATTAGGTACTGGTCTTAGAAAATCCCGAATTCAGAATTATGACGAGAAGACAATATTTCACAAAAGTGAACGTGTGGTGCGCGATATCCATCCATGGCATCATAGGGCCATATTTTTTTGATAACACGTGCAATAGATTATCATATTTAGAAATGCTCGATACATTTTTCAATGATGAACTCGAAAATCTACCATTAAATTCTCGACAAAATATGTATTTTTAGCAAGATGATTGTCCAGCCCATTTCGCTCGTGAGGTTACAGAATGGCTTGACCGCAGATTTGGTCCAAGGTGGATTGGCAGGAATGGCCCAGTTTTGTGGCCCCCAAGAAGCCTCGACTTAACCTTGGCGAATATGTTTTTATGGGGCCGTTTAAAACAAATTGTTTTTGCTACCGCAGTACCAAATGATATTGAAGTGCTGAAGGGCAGAATTATCCAGGCTGTCCAATCGATAACTCAGGAAGAAATCAGAAATTCTTTCACTTATTTGAGAAAGCAATTAGAAAAATGTGTCGAGTATGGGGGTGGAGCTTTTGAATTATGGAATCGTTATTGTATTCTTTTGATGTTAATAAAAATGTTCGTAATATTATTATTATTATAATTACTTCATTAAATAAAGACATTGACAACAAGTATCACCTATTCATTATTCAAGTAAAAACGTTTATTACGAGTGACTTTTTTTCGTATCTTTCAAAATAAAGTATGTTTACTCTTAAGCAAAATAACATTTTTGTAGTTTTTACCCACCCTGTATAAAAAAATTGAAGTTTCTTATGATGAATCGTATTTTCTAGATAAGCAAAAACGTTTATTAAGAGTGACTTTTTTTCGTATCTTTCAATTTTTAGTCCATTTGTCCTCTTGTAAACCCCATCCGTGGACATACTGTATACTTCCTTTTTTTTATTTGTCCTATACAATACGATTTACATAGAGTACATTTTAAATTCACGCACGAGTTCTCTCTATTGTTAAAATCATGCGCTTTCCATAAAAAATAAGTTTGTACTGACTTTTTTTCTACAATAAAAGCTTTTTGTTATTATTAGCATTATTATTATATTCATTACCTATTATTGTTATTATTATTATTGTTTTGTTTATAGCGTATATAGTAATGAATGCAAGTCCATTATTACAAAACAGGTCAAGAAAATCCGCTGTAGATTCTTCTGGAACAGGTGACAACATTCGGCAGATGTTCGCACGCGAACAGTTTATTTATTTTACTCTGCGATTTATTATACAAAATTAGAATTATTGGATGAATTGAGAGTCCTGTGGCTAATTTACGTACTCTCACTCGCAACGATAAAATGAACTTCAATGCGCGTCCTAGCAGATCTTGGAGCCTCAGGACGTGGTAAGTCTTCTACGCTTGCCCTGCCTCACTTATTTGACGGAGACACCGAAAAGGTATGGGTCACCCAATGTAGACAATGAGTTTGCTTCTTTTTGTTCCTTTCCAAAAAGAAAATTTGATTCAGACGAGTCCCAATGTTATTTATTTTTACCTTTCACTGGCTTCTCTTGTTTTCAAACCAATAAGGCATTGCCAGAATGACTTGTAACTATACAGTTTTTATCCACATCAGGAAAGCTTCAAAATCACACATGTACAGATAATGTATCCCTGCCGTCCTCCCTTAGTCTGCGAACCAACCTATTGAACTACCCTCGTATATACTTGTATAAACTTTAGATGAAAAAACAATTTGTTCTTGGTGTTAACAGAAATTTTAAACAAACGAGAATTCGTATGTTATCCTATTGGTATTTAGTATTATCAAGATTAATAAGAAATGTCAATAGATTAATGGACCCATGAATGCTGCAAAAATATAAAATTGAATAAATTCAGTTATGTTTATCATACCCCTTGTTAACTTCATGATGCTGGATACGCAGAGATTGTTTTGACGGCTGCTTTACACTAAAGATAACAACACACTATTGACCGAATCCAGTAAAGGCAGATTACAATAATTAATTGTTAAGTATCTTATTACATTTTAATACTCGGTATAGGAATATTTATTCATAATAACAAAACACACAATTTTTGGTCGCTGTTAATAAGAAAAACGGTCGCTATGTAATTTCCCAAAGAGAGCTAGCGATAAATCTTGAGCATAAAAGTTCAGTTCAAAATATTAAGTTATATTAAAAAAAAAAGAATTTATCAAAAAGTAATGGCGACGCAAAGTTGCGTTTCCTATATTTTATTAATCCCCAATAGACAGCTTGTTTATGTTTTCCTGCATAGTACAACATTGACATTTATAGGTTTTCCCCATTATTTCTAAAACCGCTTTGTTCTTTTTTCATTTTTTTCAATATACGCATAAAAACACATTTTTTCCAGGTTTTTTAAATTTTTATCAGTGGCGTCTTCCCTGTTAAAATGCCCTGGAATATTTTTAGTCAAGAAAATGATACGCCGCTGTTTCTATTTTAATAAATATTATTTTGTTACTTGCCCTTCATCTTCTGATAAAAATCGTCTTGTGACTTTTTCGTCCGGTTTGCGATTTAAAAAATAAAATAAATTAATTTGCTTGTCGCTATGCGATTTCAGCCGCCAAAGAGTAATATTATTTAGTAGGCTAGAAACATCAAACATCTAGCCTACCGCCAGAAGGAAAGATACCGTAAGTTAGTTGTTTTCGATTTTCGGTTCTTGGCCTTAATCGATTAATTATTACGTGTATATTTTGTACCCTCAAAAAAATTCTTACCCCAAATAATATCATAAATAAATTGTCAAAAATTGCTATACGTCATCACTTTAAGAAGTAAAAAGGCCACATTCAACAAGCTGGAAGGAAAAAGACCGCAATTTTGTATTTTCTGCCTTCTTACTACTGCCAATTTTTTAAAAATAAATGTTCTAATACAAGAAGTAAGAAGACCGTAACAGTTCGTTGCGCGATCAAACATCATAATTTTAAATATTACGTAATCAATCACGAAAGAAAAAGGCCGTAACTAATAAGAGCATGAATAAACTTCTCTTATTTTGGCTATTACTCTTATACATAATTAAATGCTGATCCATAAGTTCCTATAAACATTCAACTATGAGTATATAAACTTTTACCTGTATGGTATTACTTACTTTTAAACGTGGTTTAAATAGAATATTGTATATGATATCCGAAGATTTTTTTTAAGTTTGTCAGTTTTTAAAATGGTATGCGGTGGAGTAGATACCTGGAAATCTAGTAGGTAATATTTCTTTATCTTTTTTGGTAGAAAAGCAACTTTCAGCCTTTATTATCTGAATATTTTGAAGATCATCATATTTTTAGATAGTTCATAATACTTTCAACAACTCGTAATATCGAGGAATTCATATTATGTCACCAAGGAAAAATTAATAAAAAATTCAAGTCTGTCACTTAAATAGAAAGGGAGTTTGAGAATCCTCTGATTTTAATAGATAATTGATATCTTCTAAGGACTTGGGGAAATCCTAATTATATTTTGATTTAGAAAATAGATATTTTCGCGTTTTTTTTTAAATAAACAATAATTAATTTATTTTAATATTCGCCTTTTACTTTTCGCTTACAAGAGCATACATACTTATTGTTTATTTTTTTATATACTGTAAAGTCGGGTCACTTGAGACTGCATATTGACTTGATACAAAACTTCATAGGTTTATATTATGAAAAAATATCTGCAAAGTGGCATTTCATCTTTCTTGTCCAGTTCAAGTTTGTGGTTGGATTCAATAATGTGGTCGCATATGTTTAGTATTGGTTGTACAGTAAATATTAGAAAAAAAAAGTAATTAAGGCCAAAATTTTTTGAAAATTTTTATTGTTTAAAATCCTGCTGAAAACTTTGTATGCAAGTCTTTAACTATAAAAGATATTGTGCACTGTACTTACGATGTTGTTAGGGTAACTCAAGGTGCAAATATTCCAGGAAAAAGTGTATCGAAAAGTTTTGTTATGTCTCAAGTCGCCATTTGCTTCGTTGGTTTGAGTTTAATACGCCGTGAACCGAGATTTTAAAATTAAAAAATAAAAGGCTTCGAGGCGTCAATAATAAAGTAATTTTTATCTACATTTATTCTATAATACTAAACTCAAAATCTAGCATAAGCTTGGTTGTTCTAGATTAAGGGGTTACGATTTTATGGTCATTTAAAGTTGTAAAATGTCTCAAGACTTTACTATTTTTATGGATAGAAAAAAAATTACTGGTTATCGTTCACAGTTTTAATATTCAGTTACCTGACACGCGTGTTTCGGTCCTTTCGGGTCATTTTCAAAGGAGTACAAAGTCTTTAAGAGTCTGGAGAAAACCGTTAGGTCCAAGAAGAGACAGAGTGGGTTTTGTTACCGCTAATAAAGTTTTAAGTTTTAAAGTTTTGGAACCGTTCAAGGAACTTTAAATTTAAAATTAAAATTGTTTCTGGTAAATGGTGAGGAGGGAAATTAAATTGGTTCCTCAATTTTCGGATATTACGTCACTTGACTTTTTTGCGGGGCCAATATAGACCACAAAATGTGAACTAGTTAAATCGAAATAAGCATTCATAAATCTCGAATAGACTTATTAGAATGGTACCTACTAACCCTAACCTAAAATATTTTTGTATCTCGATATTTGGAAAACGGTTGATTTTATATATTATGAATTTAGGGTAGATAATAAATGTTAGAGGGGAGAAAGAGAAATGGAGTTACGGTAAAGTAAAAGTAATAGTAAGTCTGGGAAGATAATATTGTTTACTTACTGTAAAATCTGAGACAGAAATGAAATACAACTTAGAATATGTGCGAATTTCTTGTACAACATGAATATTATATAAGTCATTAGCAGTCTGAAAAAGGTATTGAACAAAATTTAGCCAAATTGTTTAGACGGCTGCATACGCTTTCAAGTCAAGTCAAGGGGGAGTGTGGGTCAATATGAAATATCTAAGCTTCACCTGTAAGTGAAAAAATAACTCCAATAAAATCCACATAGGTTAAGAAATACAGAAAACATGCAAGCATTATTACACCGTTTTAAGGTAAGTTATTGCTTTCGAATAGTTTTTCTGAAGTTCCCCATTATTACCTATTACTTTTTACTCAATTTTAAAATACCCTATATTGCAAAAATTGCAATTGTATATATAGGTACATAAAGTATATTTTGATGTTATACGCCATAAAAACGAGAACATCGGTAGCATTACAGAACCCCAAAGAGAATTCTGCAACAAAACAAACAACAAACAAGTTTTAACAGATTTAAAATACCTGATAAAAGGCACATTTTATATACTTAGTACCAATTTTAAAATGTCTATAAAGTGTTAATAAGTACTATAAAACAATACCATATTACGGATATAAAACAGCCTTATTAGTGTTATATATACCTGTCTAAGCTGTCTCTGGGGTATAAAGGTTATAAGCAGATGCTGCTGTCCAAATCTAATACGATGATAGTAGAGGATTAATACACTTTCATTGTCACCCCCCACTCCTCTGACGTCACATGACCTTGAACGCAGGTGTTCAATGATGTCACATGACCTTGACCTTGAACGCAGGTGTTGGTATCACCTTGACCTTGACCTTGAACGCAGGTGTTGGTATCACCTTGACCTTGAAAATGTACCTTGAAGTTTTATGACCTTGATGTTGCATGACCTTGAGCGTGCATTGTTTGTGGTATTATTCCCCCTCCATTACCTCGAAAATTTATCCTATAAAAAGGTCCCTTTCCTACAGAGCCGCATGGTCACACAGGCATTGATAACTGTTGCCTTGAAAGTTGAATAGAAATATTGTGTTTGTGGTGTGTTTTGTGAAAGTTATTAAAGGTATTTTATTACATATTTCAATAATGAGTCTTTCACAGCAGACTTTGGCTGAAATTAATAATATGATAAACAAGGATGTTGAATTTCTCGAGCACCGAAAAATTTCAACACTAACAGTGGGAAAAATTTATATCATAAAACAGATAATATTTGTTTCAACACGTTTTGGTAAAAGTATTGTTGTTACTTTATATGATAAAACACATAATGTAACATTTGAAAGTTTCTTACCCAAGCGTGTTGCTGAAACATTATCAGAGGCAACTGTTGACATAATGAATAAATCATGTGATAAATTTACCCTAACATATTTGGGGCAAAGCTCACATGTATTTTCTGGGGGTAATACTAGAGCATTATTAAATTTTGGGTGTTTAGAATAAACAATGTTGTGTAAAGAATATTTTAATATATAGTTTATCGTATTTTTAATTTTAATTGATAATCTAAGAAAAGTGTAATAGGTACCTAGTATCAGAAAACACAATCACAATCTCATTATTCTATTGTAGATGTGTGACAATGTTGCTGAAAAACAAGATACGTATATAAGTTGGTTAGCATGCAAATTAAGACGTATGGCTCAAGATATACTACAGTTTTCAATGTTTGATGGTTCCTGTTTGGATTCAACTGGCTGTCAGTACAGAAAGTATGTGCGTGATGCAATCAATTTTATGGCTGGTGCGCATCTATGTGGACAATATCTCTACGGATCCATAAACCTGAGTGAATTTTGTGCTGAAATGATTGATAATGATCTTGCCAAGTTTGTCATTCATATACCAGATCTAGCAAGTGATTTGGTAACAAAATTTAATTTGGTTGATTATGTGGATCCCGACGATATTACTTATATCGTAAAAGATGGTGTAGTCATCCGCAGCGATGGTGCAAATGGTTGTGAAATAATGGACAAAGTAGAAGATCAAGAAAAGTAAAATTACTTATTCGAACAACTTTTGTTTGTAAAAACATGTTCTGAACTGTATTTCCATAAACCAGTATAATATATAATATATATAAATGTATGTATATATTATTATAAATAATGGTCATGTTTAAAAATAAATGTTATGGTTTAATATATATAAATAAAACCGATAGGAAATAAATTGTTTGTAGTAAAAGCATTGTTTTATTTTTCCCAACATAACAAACCCTATATAAGCGTTTGTAAGATGAAAACCTTATGAAGTTATATAAGTAGAAGGTAAAATAGCAAATTAGTTTAGTTTAAGTTAAGGATGAGTCGAAGTAACAGCACAGTTGATAAGTTTGGACGTAAGAAAACCAATGAAAAATGTCGGTTTTTACGTGGACCACCTGGAAATGGATTCAGGCTTACTCTCGATGATCAGTATGATATGCAAGGAAAATCCCTAGAGAATGTTGCATCACCTAAAAAACCAAATGATGCTGCTACTCAAGAATATGTTCTCACTCAACGTGATCTCCTGCGTATACAACTAACTGCTGTAATTGTTAAGAAATTATCAGATCTGCGCATACAAGTTGCTGACGAAATTAGTAAGAATGTTATACAATTTTTTGAGCGAAAAATCATAGGATTGAATACAGATATTTCTCGGAGATTCGCTGTATTGAATGAAGAAATAAATCACTTAAAGGAGAAAGTACAGAAAACTAAAGAAAAAGTTGATAGAAATTTTCATCCAGAATTTACATTCGGAAAGTAGACAGAAGGTTTTATCATGATAAATAGAAGGAAAAAGTAACAAAATACTTTGGTAATTGTATTGTTATAGCAATCACCTAAGTTTAGTTCTTAAGGTCTTTATTGTAATGCTTTTATGATAATAAACCGATTTGATTGTTTATTTACCTTATTATTTAAACCAATCTGGGAAGGGAAATATTAAAATAAAAGATACATGTGCTAATTTTACAATAAGTGTTATCTATTTTCTGGAAAAATATTTTATAAACTACATTAAGTACTTAAACAATATCAGACTTATCTATCCAAGAATTAAATTGATTAGGGAAACCCAACCATTTTACAAACAATTGATCGATGTGATTTTTCTGGCGTTTTCTAAGAATTTTTTCAACAAGATATACGTTTGGGTTGGTTGTCTTTTGTAGTTCAGCTTCGTAGAAACAACCTTTAATCGGTTCACCTTCTAATGATTCCAGTATGTAAGTAGGTGGATTTGTGATGTTGCTTTTTACTATTTTGAAGAGTTCTGTTGACCATGAAGGTGTATACCCCTTTTCGAATATGGATTTGTATTTACTGATGCGAACTATATCACCCAGATGGAATTTATATTTCTTCGGTCTAACCTTTAAATAATCGTATGCCCTAATTTGGGTATCTTCTAACACATTTTTGGGCTTCATGCCGATGGTGCGATGCATTGTGTTATTATAGACGCTTGTTACTGATGGTAATAGTTTCACCCACCGGTAGGAACCTCTAGTCGAAAATTGTTTGTATAATGCACTCTTCAAAGTTCTTATAACACGTTCAACAATTGCCGCCTTTTTCGTGCTAAATGTAGAATAATGATTTATATTAAATTTTTTCATAAGGGCTTGAAAGCGACTATTATAGAATTCTTTTCCCTGATCACTTTGTAAATTGTCTGGTGTATACGATGCCTCTTCAATTATACTCTTCATTGCATTGGTCACTTCAGCACCGGTCTTGTTTTTGATTGCTCTGGTGTACACAAATTTGGAGTAACAATTGATGCATACAAGGATGTAGCGATAACCATCGTTTTCATCAGCATATTGTTGCATTTCCGCTAAATCTATTTGCCATAAATCCTTGTATCCTTTAATGATCGTCCGCCTTCTAATAAAGTTTTTTCTAGCAGTCCGGTGCAGTTCATTAACAATTTCAATTTTTCCCCTGCTTGCTTCCATATTTTGTAGCGAAGCGAACACGTCTCATTAGACACTGAGCAAAGGAAACAAGGTACATAATTTAATATATTATTTGTTCTTCACGAAGTTCCTCAACAATTGACATAATCTCATTGTCATGCCCAGTATTACCAGCTAATTTTGAACTCCACAGCAATCTTAAGCGATCAACCAACTCCTTTGGTTTATTCCAATAAATGTATTGAGGTGATTTGGAAGAAAGTAGTTTCTTGTTGGGTATTTTTATTTTTTCAGCGATGTTATTTTTTACAACAGCACCACCTGATTTAGTGCCCGCCGGCATCAGTAGTGGTTTTATAATATGCAAATATTTCATTAATCTGGTTTCTCGTAGACCCATATTTTTGTCATAATTTTCATATGCTGCACTAGTTAGTTCTAAAATATCCGTGTATTTCTGTAGCACACCATCATCGATTTTATCGTGTTGTGTTAGAAATGGTGGATTTCTTCAAAAAAGCAAATCGTAAAGTTGAGGCGTTCCATCAAATACACCAACATTTTTCCCGTTTTTATATAAAGAAATTTTGCCATTTGGAAAACGCACTTCTAGGTTACCAATATATCTTTTAAGGTGATTCGGTTTTTTACCAAAATGTACACCATAAATGGTATCGTATTGAGATGGCTTATTTTTTAAGCCATTTAAGTACGCTTGAATCTTGTCGAGCGGTGGTGAGCTTGTATAACTTGAAGGGGAAGGTGTCTCAAACAATGTAACATTGGTATCACGTTTCGGTGTTGTATCGATGTGAGCTTTTCGGCTTATCCGCGGTGTAGACGATTGAAATGATGATATGTGATCGGATATTTCCTCAGGCTCCTCCATTGTGCTAGTACTACGACTATATTGCTTTCCTTGGGTTTTGGGTTGCTGCTGCTGCTGGCGTTGCTTTACTACATTAGATATAGATGTTAGTGGTTTAGTGATTGGTTCGTAAAATTTATCCAAGTCGAGCGCACTTTGTGTCTTCGCCGCCTTGAATTGCTTAAATTTTTTTCGAACAGCATTGGTCGTTTCCACTAGTTTTCGTTTTAAGTCAATTTCTTCATTCATGGTGTTGACAAACTACCGAACAGCAATGAAATGAATGCATTCATCACTGTTAAACAAATATATAGCTATCAAGTCCCTTGCGATATCTTCCCGAATTTACATCACTATCTTTATCGATAACCAAGAATCCATATTTATTATCCCAACATTTCGAGCACATTTCCTGAAATTGTGTAAAATTCAGGTCGGGTGATACATGATCGGAAAAAACGTGTCTCATATTCATTTCATCTTGTTTAAACATAATAATAAAGTTGGCATTATCTCGCACAAGCTGTTTAGGAACTCGTGAATATGTTTGAGCCAAATAAAAGGCATCCACATTTTTGTGACGTCCCATACAAAAATAAGATCTTATGACATCCTGTTTTTCGCACATAACATCATCAAATATAAATATCGAATTAGGCTTTGCGTCCGATGGTTCCACAATATTGCAAGCATCACTGAATGCATAGTAACCAAGGCCCTTGATGGGTGTAAGAATTTTCCTCAAATATTCGTATTTTGGTTGATGTAGGGACTTGGAGTAGATATAAACATTTTCAAAACGAAGACCCAAGGGGTGAGTAAGTAGTGAAATCATAACATTGGTTTTGCCACAATTCGAAGGTCCAATTATTATTCCACGAATGGATGATGGAAGCAAAGGACCGTGTTTCCTTAACAATTTCTGTTCATGTCCACACCCAACTTTTTCATCGAGATTATCGATGGGGAATTTTTGTTTCAAATGTACTATCCGCATATTGATAAAATCAATACTTTATAGCAAACTTTTCACTTAAATGGTCATTCAGATGCTGATCACCGGACGAAGTAGATCGTCTCGTTTACAGACTAAGACTGGAAGAGGCTTTGTTAACTCCTTAATTAATAACCTGCCGGTGGAGCTGCATATCCCAGGTTATCAATATTGTGGTCCCGGAACAAAAGTGATTAAACGTGTGAAAAGAGGTGATCAAGGAATTAATCCTTTAGACGTGGCGTGTAAGAAGCACGATTTAGCTTACTTACGTAATAGAGACAATTTAAGTGAGCGGCACCAAGCAGATTACGAGTTGGAACAAAGTGCTTGGAAACGAGTGAAATCTGCAGACGCTAGCGTTGGTGAAAAGAGTGCTGCGTGGTTGGTAACAAACATTATGAAAACAAAGCAACGTTTTGGTATGGGTGTGTCATCAAGCAAAAGGAAGGGTCGTAGATCAAAAATTACCAAGAGGAAGCGGCGAGCTGGTAAGCGACGTGCTGGAAAGCGGGTGCGTGTGCAGAAAGTAGCTTTTGGTTCTGCTGTTCGACGTCCGATTCGAGCAGAATTGCTAAGAGGTGGTGGAAAGAAAATGAATATTCTAAATGCATCGAAAATAGCCGTTACAGCAGCCCGCAAATCAGTAAAAGAAGCAGGTGGTAAACGAAAAGTTCGCACACCTAGGATTATTCCTATTCCTAAAACTGGTGGAGTATTACCATTAATACCAATATTTGCTGGTCTGTCAGCCTTAGGCTCGTTAGCAGGTGGCGTCGCCGGCATTGTTCGCACCATCAAAGAAGTGAAGAAGGCAAATGCAGAAAAAACAGGTGCCACTTTAAAACTAAGAGGAAATGGATTATATCTGAAACCATATCGTTCAGGTATGGGATTGTTTATGAACCATAGGAATATGTCAAAAAACTAATTGAATCCCTACCCCATAGACCGCTATCAAATGTCGATCTGGAAAAGTATGTGTTAAAACTAAAGATACCTCACTTTAGGGGAGTTTATATGCGAGATTCATTACCTGCACGTGGTCCCCGACGGTATGAAGCAGCCATTGTTAATTTGGATAGCGCATCGGGGGTAGGGACGCATTGGGTGGCATATCGAAAAGTCAACTTTGAAGTAACATACTATGATAGCTTTGGTGATTTGCCACCACCTACCGAATTGGTGAGATATCTGCAAACAGGTTCGAACGCGTCGAAAAACATTTACTATACATACGATCGTCAGCAAGAATTCGATTCAGTTTGGTGTGGCCATCTGTGTTTGAAGTTTCTCTCCGATATAAAATAATAATAATAATTATGTCTTTGACGTCACAAGTTGAACGCGATAACTACACAAAGATCTTGCACTCACTTAAAGTGTTTAAACAAGTGGGTGGATTGTTGAGAATGACTGCCGAAGAATTAGAAAACGTGCCGAAGGAAGTAATGATTTCGATGGCGCCAAATGAAATTGCTCTAGTTTGGGATAAGCTGTCAAATGAACTGAAAAGTGACGAGGATATGATGAAATATCAGTTTTGCTATGAACATTACAATAGCGACAGTGACGATTCCAACAAGGATGTGGGTGATGGGCCATTGCCTCGAAAATTATTTTGTTGTTACTGCAAAATCAGTGATGTGAATATAACAGCTGAAAATTCGATTAACACGAAATCAGATGAGAAGAAAAAAAAAAGCGCTAGTGTATTAAACCCATTGAACTGCTGCAAATGATAATAAAAACAATCACAAATAGCTACTTAACGTCAGTCATGTCGCATACATTCACGCTAACAGGATCCTCGAGCGTGTTAAGCGCCGACTTTTATCCACCCATTGAACTGAGTACAACAAGTAAATATGGTCTTGCACTTGTGGGATTTTACACATATAATTCAATTTTTAACATTGATGAAAACAACAACTCATTTGGTTACATAATTGATGAAAACAACAGCTCATCTGGTAAAATAAGGAATGATGAAAAAATATCACATCTACTGACCATTCCACCAGGAGCATATGAAATTGATGAAATTGGTCAAGCTATGTTGACAGCCCTAAAAGAGTCAACCCGCGACGATAGTGATGAAATATTTTCGTTAACAGCCAACAATAATACATTACAATGTGAGATGAAATCGAAGTATGACATTGATTTGGGTGGTGACAAAAGTATTGCCAAAATGTTGGGGTTTGACGCTAAAGTGTTAAAAAAAAAATGAAAAGCATCAGTCAGTGTACAATGTGGATATTATGAAAGTACGCATTATACGGGTTGATTGTAATATAATCTCTGGTGCATTCCTGAACTCGTCGAAATGCCACATCCTATTTGAATTTGATATTGACGTTGAAGCAGGGTATAAAATTACGAAAGAGCCGCAGAATATTATTTATATGCCGATTATACCGGAAGGACGTCAGTTCATAGACAACATCAGTCTGCGAATCTTGGATGACGACGGAGATCTGATTGACTTTCGAGGCGAGAAGATAATTATTAAATTGGAATTAAAGAAAATAGCATAAGGATGGGTTTCTGCTTTAACACTCAACTACGTTTGTTGCATACTGTGAAAGATTCAGTTAAACATAATAAAAGTAAACAAAGTAGGCAAACCAGGCTCATTCGTAATCCAGTCATAAGATTGAAAAGACCTCATCGGCAGCAGCAGCAGCAGCTTTCTCGTGAAGATTACAGTTTTTTGCGATCAATTGGTTTGAAAATACGAAAATCTAGAAAATGACGGCTACTAGTGAAAAGATCGAGGTTTTCACCGAACCTATCTTCGAGAACTCCATAATAAGTTTACAGGAACATACTTATAAACCATATGGTTCCCCAACATTTAAGAACTCTGATGAAATTCGTATTCCCGTACACTTTCAAGACATAATCTTGGATGTTTCCGAAAGTTACATATACATCGAAGGTACTTTCAAACCTAAAGATGCAACAAAGAAATGTTACTTATCGAATAATGCTATAGCCTTCCTTTTCGACGAAATTCGCTATGAAATGGGTGGTGGTGAACAAGTCGCAATTGTCCGAAAACCAGGAATTACTACAACACTGAAAACGATGGCATCCTTCGGCGCCTTACAAAATAATTCTCTAATGGTTTGTGGATGGGGTCTAAATGAAAATAATCAAGCTCTTGTTGATGCCACAAGTCATGTATTCTCCGGAAAGCTCCCCCTAAAGTATCTAATGGGTTTTGCAGAGGACTATACGAAAGGAATTTTTAATGTTAAGCAAGAGCTTATTTTAATTATCGCTCGCAATTTTACCAATTGTTATGTTGGTGAAGTGGAAGCAGACATTAATATTGATAAAATCGAATGGAGAGTTCGTCATATTATTCCCGACGATCGTCAAAAGCTAAAGATAATGTCTCGCATGAATAAAGGTGTAAATAGCGCCAATATTCCAATGGCATATCGTAAATGGGATCTTTACGAACTACCTGCTTTGCGACAAACATCATCAGATGTGTGGGCTTTAAGGACTAGCACAAGTCTTGAAAAACCGAGATATTTGATTATTGGTTTTCAGAATAGTAACAATTGCGACAATAAGGCCAAAGATGCCACCCAGTTTACTACAGCCAATATAAGTGACATACGAGTATACCTTAATTCCACCGTCTATCCATATGAAAGATGGAATTTAGAGTTTGGGAAAAAATTATATGCGACAGCTTACTATACCTATGAGAACTTCCAGAGTAGCTACTACGGTCGAGAAATGGTGGACCCAATGTTAAATTACGTCGAATATCCTGACAACCCCATTTTCATCGTGGATTGCAGTCATCAACCAGAAGCTATCAAATCATCCACAGTTGATGTCAAAATCGAGTTTGAAACACGAAACAGTAAATTTCCCAAAGACACTAAAGTTTATGCATTGGTTATTCACGACTCATTTTTAAGTTACAATATCATGAATGGTTCAGTTAGTAACAAATCCATATTTTAATCTAAGTTCTGTAGTTTATCTTTCTTTGTAATAAAATAACCTTAGATATTTAGTATCTTAACAGTTTTATTTTGTAATACCGTTTAAGGAAGGCACTGTATTACATAGAAAATAAATTTAGAAATAAATATTTTAATATTATCTACCGTGTTTCTGTTATTGTAAAAGCTACTACTGTCGGTTTAATTTTTGTAACCGAGGATCGAGGGTATATTTTAATATGTTACAAGACATGAATTCTTCAATGATAAGAATATATAGAAGTGTATGAGACAGAGAGAGAGAGGGAGGTAGAGGTGGGGGCAAAATAAAGTATATATAATGACCGATTTTGACATGGAAACTCATACTGTCCCGAAATGTCATCAAGTTCAGATGCAGGATATTCAACCGATGAAGACCGAACAGTTGAACCAAATGTTCAACATAGAGCGGTACGTAGGGGAGGTAGGTTCAGAGCTAGATTTTGCATAGTTCAATCCTATGTAAAATGGGGCCTTCACGTCAATTTATGTATGAATTGCTACATAACTAGATTTGGAGGTTTGAATGATGTTAATTTCATTCAAACTCATTTTACATTAGGATATAATAGGGCGATGCAAAATCACTCGAGATGTAGTGATTGTCGTGAAAGATTGTTTACGGTCTTTCACCAACAATCTTGCATTATTTGCAATAGAATGTAAGTTCTATTACAAATAAAGCTACTACTACCTACCGCCCGAACCCTGACCCACCCTAACCCCCTTCCTCAGGTCCTCTTCGGAGGGCCACATAAAGACTTGAGCGTAGTTAGTTGTTTAATGTCACATACCCAGGGTGGCACAATACTTTTCGAGAAATAATTTTTCGATTGTGCTACCATGGGTAGAGACATGCGGGACCGGTAGAAGTCGGTTCAGCGGACTCAACGACTCCGTAGAAGGACTACGATAATTCCCACTTTCTCTCTCCTATGCGACCACCCGAATAATTACACCTCACAGGTCCTTTTTGAAGGGAAAATTAAGACTTGAGCGTAGTGGATCACTTGATTGTGCTACGGTATTATTATTATTATTATTATTATTGAAGGCATACCACCGTAAGCATATTATTAAAATTTTACTATGGTAAGGTGACTGTTAATAAAACACTTTGGACATTTTGTATTATTTATTTAGGTAAACAATTATGTATATAGTCATACAATATTCTAGCATTTGTTACGCTACAAGAACAAATATTTAAACTATGATTGGAGCAATACGTAGTATCCATTGTTAATTTTGGTATATTAATAGAATCAGTAGTGAATTCTAAATTAACAATAGAAGGAGTTTTAAGGTTCATATCGAAAAAAGTGTTTATTAAAAAATCCTTCTTAACTTGTCCCTTGACATAAATAGTGTCGACATCGTGCAGAGCGTCGTAGAGAATCGAGAAAAGTTGGTCGAGATCCGTTTCACCATAAGTATAGCAAAGTCCATGTCGGTTTCCATATAAGTACAACGCCTGCTTCTGACATTCATACGATAGTTCTTGAAACGGTATTGTTGGTTTAAAGAAGTAACTTTTCATCTCCCTTCCATCATAAATAGCCAACTCTTTAGGTTGAAATTGTGGAACGCAGAATCCTTGAATGTCGACTACAACAAACTTCATCTCATCAAAGCTGGGATCAAACTAAATTATTTTTTTAATTCAAGACACATTTTTGAAGGATATAGTAAAATTTACACCCCACCCCTAAAATATGGCTATAAATACGTATGCGCATAGCAGAATGTATCACTCTTCATCCAGCCATGGACGCTACTAGACTGATGTTGACCTCGACCAGGAAGAGGAAAATCGAAGAGTATTGGGCAGCCTCAAAGAAGAAATTTGAAGGGAAACCGATCGCTGTCGTTAAGCCGACAGTACAAGCAGCACCACCACCACCACCTGTCGTGGTGGTGATTGACGACGACGACGACGACGACGAGGAAGAAAGGGTTGGAGCGCCCGAACCACCAGCACCTCGTCGGCGTTGGCGTCGGATAATTGCACCGCGATCTGTCCAGATCGCCAGAGGGGAACAGCCGAATTAGCTGGTTTCCCTAAACCTACAAAAAACGGTCCTTTTCAGGACCACACTTATACTTTGAGCGTAGTTAGTTAGTTAGGCAGAAGTCCCATTTTTGGGATGATACAATACCAACATGTGGTATTTGTTATCATCGCATAATAGAAAAACTTCAAGGGATTTTCTGCAGTACATAATTCATCGCATTTCTCTCAAATTAGTTAAAAATAAAAATCTTGTGTTTGATTGTGTTACTGTTGTTAGAGACCGAGTAATGTTTATTATAAATGGCTATAAGGCAGATCATTCAAATATTATTATCCCCCACTACAATGTTAGCATATAAATACTAGTTCAGCTTCACAATTAATTCATATACATCTTGGACATGGCCCAAGAAAGACCTGCAAGCCGTGGCTCGTCGCTGTTTAGCGATGAGACAGAATATGTTCCTCGACCCCAAGAAGGACCTGCAAGCCGTGGCTCGTCGCTGTTTAGCGATGAGACTGAAATTGTTCCTCGACCCAACAGACCACCACCATCGAGGCGAGTTGAAAATGTTGAGGCCACTGGACCTGCGGACTCCACATCGAATGCGGGATCGGTAGAAGTCAGCGATGACTTTAGCGGACCAGCCGATTCCACATCTTGGTGGGATTTTGAAGATGATATGGACGCCGGTCCTGCGGACTCAACCACTCCGTAGAAGTCCTATTCTCTTTACTATGCGACCGCCCGAACCCTGACCCACCCTAACCCCCTTCCCCAGGTCCTCTTCGGAGGGCCACATAAAGACTTGAGCGTAGTTAGTTGTTAAATGTCAATTTTTATCCCAACGTTTTACGGCAAAATTTTTTTAAGGCAATAATGATCTTTCGTCATACCTACGAAATTTAAAGTTCTTAATTTTTTACTGAAAAACCAGTTATTTAGCTCAAAAGATTCCATTTCTCTCGACAAATTGTTAATTTTTGTAAAATAAAAAATATTTAAATTTTCAACTTTTAAGAATTTTTTTCGAATACATGCCAACATTTGGGAAAAAAATGTTATACTACAAAAACACTCATTTACCTCTAAAGATTCCATTTTAATCAAAAAATCGTTAATTTTTGTAAAATAAAAAATATTTAAATTTTCAACTTTTAAGAATTTTTTTCGAATACATGCCAACATTTGGGAAAAAAATGTTATACTACAAAAACACTCATTTACCTCTAAAGATTCCATTTTAATCAAAAAATCGTTAATTTTGCAAAATATAAAATATGTAGATTTTCAACTTTTAAGAATTTTTTTCGAATACATGCAAACATTTGGGAAAAAAATGTTATACTACAAAAACACTCATTTACCTCTAAAGATCCCATTTTAATCAAGAAATCGTTAATTTTTGTAAAATATAAAATATGCAAATTTTCAACCTTTAAGAATTTTTTTCGGCCACTTGGCGATATTTTATGAGGAAATGTCATTATAAAATATTTCTTGGCATATTTTTCTACATAAAATTGCTGAAAAAAAAATTTAAAATCTCCAAAAATCAATAGGGGGTTATGAAAAAGATAGGTGAAATAACGAAAACTGCACTTTAAAGCTTCACAGTGCCTCAATGGTAAGTCGTAGAGAAAAACTTTTCGAGTAAATGTTTGTTGAAATTTTTTAAGGAAAATTATCGTGGAAACAGATTTAAAATCGGATGAAGGATAAAGAAGTTTGTTCAATTTTTTCAAGGTCAGAGATAGTTCTAGCTCGCTTATGCGTAATTGAAATGTGCAAAACACACTGGGAGATGGTAGGCAAAGTTCGGTTTATACGTTTTTTTTTTTTTTTTTTTTTTTTATAAGTGCCCACCCGCCCCCCAACCTCCCACCGTAAACGGGCGTCTAAATCGTTTGCGGGGGGTCCCGTCAAGATCGGACCACGGATAGCTGAGATAAAACGATTTTTCACCGGCGAACTTTTTTATTTATGGTTTTTTACTTTAATAAAAAATTTGTAAATATTCTCCACATAATTTAGACCATCTCTTATACGAAGCTTTTTTTTATGGGACTGACAATAAGGAAGTTCTGATACTTGACACTAAAAATGCTATTTTTTTATAAATTGTTGTAAAACTTGCTTCATATTGTTAATTTTTAAAATTAAAAAATTCCATAATTTAGCTCACGAGTAGACGAATCTTTTATGTCAGATACAACTTTTATGTAGGATGGGCGAAAAGCCTAAAAATTAAACATTTCTAAAAAATAGCCAGGTGGGGCACCCCATGCATTTCACATTTCAATTGCTTATATAACAAAAAATAGCGGTATTAAGAAATTTTAAAAAATACCATATTTAAGTTCGAAACCGGTCGCATCTTATTTATTATGCAACTTTTGATGTAAAAAGTATGGAAATACCTCAAAAAGTCAAAAAATAGAAAAATCTAAATAACTCGCTTAATATACATAATTTAAAAAAAATGACAATGGGGTTTTTAAAATTTAAGAAAATGCAATTTTAAAAAATGGGAGCTTATAGTTTACATCTAGTCACACATTTTCACTTCAATACTTTTTTCTCTAAAATTATGGCAAATGCCTAAAAAAAAATAATTAATAACAAATAAAAAAAATTTTTCAACTAAATGCAATTTAAAAAACGGGGATCTATGGTTTAAACGAAGGCAAACATTTTAGCTCTATTGCATTTCTGCGTCAAATTACAGCAAATGCCTAAAAAAAATTAATTAATAACAAATATGAAGGTGGTACTACCAAAAAAATTTTTTTTTCAAATAATTGCAATTTAAAAAACGGGGATCTATGGTTTAAACGAAGGCAAACATTTTAGCTCTTTTGCATTTCTGCGTAAAATTACGGCAAATGCCTAAAAAAAATTAATTAATAACAAAAATAATGGAGGTACCACCAAAAAAAAAATTTTTCAACTAAATGCAATTTAAAAAACGGGGATCTATGGTCTAAACGAAGACAAACATTTTAACTCTTTTGCATCTCTGCGTAAAATTACAGCAAATGCCTTAAAAAATTAATTAATAACAAATATAATGGAGGTACGGCCAAAAAAATTTTTCAACTAAATGCAATTTAAAAAACGGGGATCTATGGCTTAAATGAAGGCAAACATTTTAGCTCTTTTGCATTTCTGCGTAAAATTACAGCAAATGCCTAAAAAAATTAATTAATAACAAATATAATGGAGGTACCACCAAAAAAATTTTTCAACTAAATGCAATTTAAAAAACGGGGATCTTTTTTTTAAACGAAGACAAACATTTTAGCTCTTTTGCATTTCTGTGTAAAATTACAGCAAATGCCTTAAAAAATTAATTAATAACAAATATAATGGCGGTACCGCCAAAAAAAACTTTTCAACTAAATGCAATTTAAAAAACGGGGATCTATGGTTTGAACGAAGGCAAACATTTTAGCTCTTTTGCATTTCTGCGTAAAATTACAGCAAATGCTTAAAAAAAATTAATAAATAACAAATATTATGGAGGTACCACCAAAAAATTTTTTCACTAAATACAATTTAAAAACCGGGGATCTATGGTTTAAGCGAAGGCAAACATTTTAGCTCTTTTGCATTTCTGCGTAAAATTACAGCAAATGCCTTAAAAAATTATTTAAATACGAAACGGGTAGTACCAAGAAATTTTATTTTAAGTTGTGATTTATTGTAAACACTAAGTCAAATATTTTAAGTTCAATACTAGCTAGCCAATCGAAGAGAAAAAGTGTGCAGATTAGGTACTGACGAATGATTAAAAGAAAAACAAATAAACAATAATATAATATTTATTAGTAGCAATTTCTATAATTATATAACAGTTTTACATTCGATGCTGCACAATGCCATGGATGCATCGTTTTGTGGAAAAAACACTCTGGAATCTTCTTAAATTTACTTAATTTCGGTTCCAGCTTACAGGGAATATCTGTAATGATTTCTTCGCTTATAAACCTCTTTAGGAAATTTGCCTTCATACTTCCTTTTACGTATATCCTGGGTGATTGGTATAATTCCAACACATGTTTAAATATATTGTTAATTTCACAGAGTTCTACGTTTCCAGACTCCCACTTCAGTCCATGATACTTTTCGGCCCATTTGACATGTTTTAGCTCCGCAAGGGACAACATATTTTTCGCAAAAGGAGCTTTAAATAGATAACTTGAGATACGAAACCCATCGTAAATTGCTAACTCTTTTGGAAAGTATCCAAAAGAAGAACAATGGTAGCCTTGGATATCAAGAAAAATGTCTGAAGGATATTCTCCCATCGTGGCTTGCAATCGACTGATGTAGTTAGCGAAGGAAATATAGTTTTAGACAAATCTATTCGATTTAATAATTTCTTGAATTCGCTAAAGTAAAATTTTTTATAACTTCGTTTGCTTAAAAAATTATTTAAATATTAAGATTTAAACTTTTTTATATATAGCCTATGGGTTTATTGATTCTCATAAACCTAACTAATTCAAAATGTTGTAAATAAAACAAAATTTAATTGACTAGGATGATATTTATTTAAATATATTTTTATAAAATATATACATTTATATTACATTACTATACAATTCTTAAACCTAAATCTATATACATTTACTATAACAAAACTTACTCTAAATTAACACTAAAATTATATGCCTATACAATTCTTAAACCTAAATCTATATACATCTAATATTACAAAACTTACTCTAACTTAACACTAAAATTGTCTAATAACAATAGTTTTTTTTTTAATTGTCCCACATCACACCTAGCTAAATCTAACTTTTTTTTTAGTTCCGTAATCTGTCTCTCGTAAATTTCCACATCACTTTCTCGCGCCCTTAATTGTCCCAAAAGTTTACCCCGCACATTATAGGCGTCTCTTAGGACATTCCTTTGGCTGCTAGAAAACTCATCTAGCCAACCTGGTTGAGACGCCACAAACGTTGATGATGATGTGGACGCACTAGATGCACTAATTGGTCGCTCTATATTTTTTTTTCGACCTTTTCGTCCTTTCCGGCACAGCTCCGGTGATAGTGGTGGTGGCGATGGTGTCCTCATGATTGGGCCATCCACGACAACTACCACCGGAGCCAAGTGGTTTGGAATCGCTGCTGCTGCTGGTGGTGGTGGTGAAGACGGCATCTCGAATCCACCGGGAAAAGGTACGGGGAGGCGCCTAAATGTGAATTTCTTCTTTTTCGGCACATCCTTTGCCACAGACGAATAAAATTCACCCTTGCTTTTGGATCCACCAGTCGTCAGTAATCTTTTTAATTTTGAATGTGTCGGCTGGGCTTCCTTAATCACAACATTACTGAGAACATTGACTTTTTTGTTCTCAGCTGCTTGCCGCTTCTCTATGTCCCTCAACAACTGGCCACATGCATCATCCATAATCTGCTCCATTCCATCGTCTGCTATACTCAAGTCGTTCCCGGGGGCTGCGGGCTCGTCCACAAAGGCGTTTGCGGTAATCAGATGTAAATCATCTTCGACGCCCAGAAGATCTTGGGTTGAAACACTCATTAAATCAGAAATATCACTCATGTTTGAACACATTACGTACACAGGAATAATTGTCGTCACTAAAAGTTTCAGACTGAAGAGCTCCACACAAGATGCTCGCTTTTATGCCTATTCCCCCCACTATAAGTTCACCCCACCTCGAGTCTCGCCGTCCTTCACTTCGTTCTTGCCACCACTCTTCTTAGTGCCCTTGACTACAGGCACTTTTCAAGGTTGCGCGTTCTCTTGAAATTTTAAAACTAGCTTTATCAAGGTCAAGGTGTATCTTGCCATCCTTGAGGTAGTGCATTTTCTTTTAAAATTCTACATAACACTAATCCAGTACGTTGATAAATATTAAAATTAACAGTTTATATATGAATTTTCCAATTATTTTAACAAGTTTAAAATCGGTATGACATAAAATTACTTAAAAACTAAAGATATGATTGAATAACTTTCAACAAGTTTACCAAATTTTCTTCTGGGTCTGCACTATAAAAGTCTAAATCCTTATGTCCCCAAGGCAAAGTTTTTGTCGTTGATGGTATTATATAGCGTTTGTCGTCGTGGTGAGATAATGCTACCTTGTTTAATATTTCCGTGTAAACGTCGTGTTTATAACTACGAAACGTTTTCATTTTGCGAAATATTAAACCACCACGCTCTACTACATTTTGATAATCTTCCAGGTGAAGTTGTTTCTCAATAACTGCTTTTTTGACACCTTTTGCTTTCTTCACTTCATTATGAAGCGAGCTGATGTAATAAGCTTTAGCGCCGGTGCCGTAAAAACACATTATCGGATCACCTGGAAATTCATCTTTCATCCGACCTACTACTGATTGACTTTTCCGGATATTAAAAATATTCCCTTCTACATAATTAGAGGTGTCGAACTTATCAGGGTTCTCTGCAATTGTTCGATAAAAGTCGTCGGTAAAAACTTTTAAAATAAGAGAATCGGTGTCAGTGTACAATAAGGAAACGTTACTACCAAATTTTGCTTTAATGAAATTATAAAAAAAGTCGTAAATCACTGTCTTTGACATATCCAATATGGAAAATCCGATATAAATTGGTTTATTGTATATAATTTTTAGTTTATCCATATGTATTGCAACAAAATCTTCGGTAAATATTGTTGAACTTTTGTAATTCGGACGCGATATTAAAGCCCTTGCCCCTACTTTACCCCGCATGTTTTCCCACTGTGTGATTAACTTTATATCGTTGCGATTTTCGACATTTTCCATAGTCTTGCCAAAAATGGCGTTAATAATTAATTTAAATGTATCCTTACCGAATTTTGATGTTGCCTTATTCCGCAAATCTGTATTGAAATCAATGTATGTCTTTAGCCACTTAGATTGACTAAATTTTAAAATTCTATGAGTTTGCATTACCATTAAGCCACTAGAAATCGCCTGCTTTAGGGTTCGATAATGCACAATATATTTTTTTTTATCATTTAAATTTGGTATTAACTTTGACAATTTGGCTGTTTCTGTTGGTGGTATTATATTCTCAACCAGAAATGGAAGGTCAGAATGTGCATCGTGCAAATCCAGTGGATAATGCACATCGACTTCCAACACGTAGCCTTCTGGGCTGTTGTCGTCAATATCCATAATATTCAAATCTAAAATTTCGCGTTGTGATAACCATCTAAATCCACCAAATGGTAATGCTTGTGACATACTATGACCATACAAATTTGTGGCATCCAGATAAGTAATGAATGAAGAAGGTTTTAATGCATCATAATTCGGTAAATAAATATTATTGGCAATATGTTTCCTTTCCGAACACTGACTTATACCACTACGAATTCCTTTCTTAAAAAAGTGAATCATGTCAATATCAGTAAGTAGTTCCAACTCTACCTTGGTCATGCGCAACATACAATCAAATGAAAAACTGGGAAGAGTGTAGTACTGCACTGGGTCTAATTTATAAATGTTTAAAAACATATCGCGAAATTGTTCAAAAACATCGGTTAATAATAACACATCTGATTTTAAATATAAATCTGAATATTCCCCTAAATTCTTACAATCAAATAAACGCCAAACTTCCTTAGCTTTTTCATAGCTTTCATCACTAATGTGTTCCTCTGATAGATTATCGTAAAACTGATTTTTAGTTGGTAAATTTGGATAGTTCATCTTTTCCAAAGAATCCATGAAACTGTATGGAAAAATACCTTTGCCACGCATTAAACTAAACTTCTTATCATCGGGATAATGCTTGCGCATTTCCTTTAAACTACTTAAGTCTAAACCTTTACCCAAAGTATCTAGTGATGCTGATAAAAATTTGAAACTATCAATAAATCTTAATTTTAAATATTTTTTTTTTATTGTCATGGTCTTTGAGTCTACATAATCATGAACGTAAATACTTTTGGTAAATGAAATGTACTTTTCTTTGCTTTGAGCTATCACATCAATTTTATCACCATGACGACACAATTCTTTGATAAACATGTGACTATCATAACCACTCAAATTATGAAATACAATTGGTATAAATGTAGGTACTTTATAATTTAAATTACAAATCGAATGAGCAGCACCAGGTCTTTTGTTTCCCGTTATGTGACAATGATCCTTTACCTTATCATTATTGTTAATCGGACCTTCACAGATGTTGCACTCTGTGGCATTATCGAAATCTTTTATTTCATCAGATGTTAAACGGTTCATTGGTCTAATATCTTTTAAATACGTATTGTATAAATTTCTTAGATCTGTCTCAATGCGGGATACAAATACTTGGGCTGCATCATCTCCGCGATATAACTCAAATTTTGAAATAGAATCATCAAAGGAGCACTTTATTAGGTATGCAAAAGAAAACGGCTCATGTTTAACGTTTGTCGTACTGTAAGAATGTTCGGGGTTTGGTTCAGTTGAATCTAATGGTTTAAGCACTGATTCAAAGTCTGCATATACAACGAATGGTACACGCATTTGTTTTTCGATATTTTCAAATTTTAAAATGTTTTCCGCTACACTTTTCCCAAATTTATCCACTTTTAAATTAACTGATGGTATAACTGAGTATTTAAGTTTACAATCATTTTCTTGATGTAATGTCAAAGCGAATGATGATTTAAAATATATAAGGCACCCATCACAAAAATAAAGCTTATCACAACTTGATGATATCTGACTTGAACATAATCTTGATAAGTCTTTTATCCAGCAGTAATGACTTTTCATACAATTTGTATCGCAAATGTGTGCATCATCATCATCATTATCTCTGACATTACAATCCTTGGTTACTAACAACAAATTTACATGTATACCCAGCTTTTTACCAGAATATCTTAATGGGCCCACAACTTCATATTTTAATTTATTATGTTCAAATACCGATTGTAAACCATACACGTTTACTGAAATATTATTCATTTCTTCAAATTTAGAAATATCACGCAATTTAATTGGAAAATTCATACCTGTAAAATTTAGCACTCTAGAGTGATGGGGGTATGACGTCATTTGTGATGACATGTTACTGGCAGGGAACAATGCTGACGTGACGGCCCAAGCGAAGCAGCACTCATCTTGATTGTAAACATTAACAACAGCATTCTTCAGATCAATGAATTTCGGTAACTTGATATATGATGATCCCCCAAATGGTTTATATTCATTGATGTTTACCTCCAAGTACAAAATTTTTTCTAATGCCCAACCTGTAAGATAAAATATATATTTAATAATTAAATATGCTTTCAATTATTGACCTATAACATACCTGAATCCTTTTCCTGAAATTCCGTTGATTGAACCTTCATTGCCTCAACAAATGATCGGTACACTTCTTCCAAGTCACTTGCAACAGTAACAATTTCATTACACGTGTTAAAAGATTTTTCACTGTAAGAATCCTGTGCGGGAAGAATGTACAATCCCACCACAACCATGTTTATTTTTAGTGCACCACGAACTGCTACTACTTCACTTATTAAACTAAGCACTTGAGCTTTAATTTCTTCAAAAAATATGGTGAAGTCTATATGGAAATTTTCACTGCTTACTCGATAGGTTGCAATCCTCTTCTTAAAAGCCGTTTGCACAATTTGAACACCTTGTGACAATGGCAAACAGGAATTATTTCGATGTTGGAGCGTTCTTTGATGAGCACCCAATTGATTATGTGGAACAGCTATATTACAAGTTACACATGTTCGCATCTGGGGTGTTGGTGTAGCCACATCGACTCTCCGTCGCTTTGCAGACTCTGCGTTAACAAATCGAAACATGCAAGACTCTCTTCTGTGTCGTAACATACTGTAACTACGACTAAATGTCTCACTACAATCTTCACACACATACTCCATGTCCGTTTAACTAATTATTTTGAAAAAGTCTTGCTGAATATTCTGTTCAATACTAAAATGTGACACCTCCTACCCACATATATACCTAGCGGCCAAGGTCACACCATTAAAAATTAACATTGACAACAGGTCTTTCAAGGTCATGCAACATCAAGGTCATAAAACTTCAAGGTACATTTTCAAGGTCAAGGTGATACCAACACCTGCGTTCAAGGTCAAGGTCATATGACGTAAATTTTCAAGGTCAAGGTGATACCAACACCTGCGTTCAAGGTCAAGGTCAAGGTGATACCAACACCTGCGTTCAAGGTCAAGGTCATGTGACATCATTGAACACCTGCGTTCAAGGTCATGTGACGTCAGAGGAGTGGGGGGTGACAATGAAAGTGTATTAATCCTCTACTGATGATTATATAAAAGTCATGAGAACTCCTATAAAGACTAAAATACTTTTCGCTCAGTGTGGATACTATCACCTCAAGGCCGAATTTCTTCTAGACGCATTGTCAATACTCGAGTATCCAAAGTAAAAGACCAAATAAGTGTGCTGTCGTTTTACAAAATGTAGGTAATTTTCCTACAAGGGCTAAGACGAAAAAACGTATTTAGTGAGTGTATATAGGTAGAAAAAGAAAAAACCATGAGGTAAAATGAAAAGGGAGAAAACAAAGTATTCGCCCCATCGTCTATTCACTGATAAATAGAGCTGGCAAAGTTTTAATTGCAAAATAAAAACTGGAAATAATTGTTATTAGATATGCAAATAAGAAATAATCTCAAAACGAATACTACATTGACTAAAACGCAATACCCTTACATTAATAAATTACCTACATCAGATTACTAGGCTGTATTAAAACTGAAATGTTTCGGCCTTACCTTAATAAATTACCTACATCAGATTAATAGGCTGTATTAAAACTGAAATGTTTCGGCCTTCAAGCAATACGCATCCGCCTAACATGAGTAATTTAATGACACCGATAGTTCACGAAGATATTATGTGGGGCAAATTTAAATAATACAAGACGTTATAAAAAATCTACAACCTTTTTAATTTTGCCCCGATTTTTCGTTTTGCCCCACACTCCCCTACTTCTTGAAATGTACTATGAAACGCATAGCTCTCAGCAATTACTAAAGGTGTTGGACTATAATAATAGAGACTTTTGAACTGACTTAATACTACCTAGGTACCGATTCCAGTACTTTTACAAATTTCAATGAAATTAATCTGATGGGTTGTAGGGAAACGGTGCTGAATTCTCACGGAACGTTTACGTTCGTTTCCGCGATCGTACGCATACAGTCGAGACAAATCGGAAGAGCTTTTGTTGCGACACCTAATTGTGATTGTAGGCCCCACATAATGCCTGAGGTGTATATACACTTTATTACATTTGAATACTTACATACTGACCATACAGACACAAAAAAAAAATGTTTTCTATTTTTGACCAACTTCTTGAGTTTTCTGCAATGTCACTGATCAAATAAATTCAATTTTTTATATAAGTGCTACTTAAACACCCATGTTAAAAAGAATATAAACGCGTTTTGAAATGAATTAAAAAAAATTAATAATCAATACAATGTACCTATTATCACAAAGAATGCATCAAGATCCGTAGTGTACAAGAAGTGGTTGTCCGACAATAATGCCAGTAGTCACCTAACTAACCTGAAGTGATAATTTGCATACCTACACTTTTAAATCACTATGTATATCATTTTATAAGAAGCGAAGAAGACCAGGTCTAAATTTAATAGTTTTCAAGGTAATCATATTTAAAAAAGGCATTCAGTGCTGGACAGATTATATAAAATATTTCAAGTTCCGGTTTCGCCCGAATCTACTAAATTTTTAAGTCGCATAATACAAGTTTCTTTTTTTTTTAGTTTAAAATCATGAATTTAGCGAATGATATGGTGTGTGTGTTGTTTTAGTTAATGGCACTGGTTGAAACCAAATGACCAGCATCCTAAATGGTGTAAATTGATAATTATATTATTAATTTATTTATCGTGTTAGTTTTAAATCTACCAACGTAAATTGCCTACGTCACAGACGGCATATTCTTGATAGACACACTTGAGTAATGAGTAACGATAAACCCCATGATTTTGTATTGAGACAAATAGAAAATATCAAGATTATACAGGGTAGACCAGCAGGAATATTATAATTCAAAAATAAAATACCCCGCTTCGGAAATATTGTACTAAATGTGTGGATAAATTCCAAAGATACCTATACTAGGCCTCAAAATAGATAGCAAAACTGTTCATATAACCATTAACGGTGTGCGGCGAAAATAATTAACATTGATTCGCCCACTTTTAAGTTGAATAAAAGCAATCCAAACCGCTTGAGAAGATTGTGCTTAAATAGCTCATTACATGTTGCGAAGTTTTAATAGATTTCACTGAATTTTTCATAAAATTTAACGAAATCGGAATGTCATTAAGGGCCTTTTCACCCTACGGTACCTGTTTACTTAATTTGGCAACGCAGGTAGGAAAACCCCATGTCTAAAGCCGCTTGCACGCTTTCTCATCGCCTCTAACCAACATTCAGTGTCGTAGACTAGTTTCAATCAAGAGGATATAAGCAATTCAGTTTTATTATTTTGGTCCTATTTTGGTGGTTATTCAAAACAGCAAATATTATAATGCAGACGAGTTCTTCAAGTGATAGTAACCAACAAGTTACAAAACGACTTCATTTAAAGCCCGGGGAGCGTACAATGGTAAAAAATGTATATGAGGGAATTCTAAGTACACACAGTGAAATATCATTCACTGATGCAGCAGCACTTTGTGCCACATTGACTAAGACATCTTGCCGTACTGTTTATAGAACTATCAAGGACAATAGGAATACTAAAGTGTCCGATCAGAAGGAAACAAAAAGACGGAAAAATATTTTTATTGATTAGCAAACAAAGTTAAATTTTTTTTTCGAACTGAAATTCCGAATTTAAAAAATATTTCTGCCGAAATTGAAAGGGATGAAAACATGCGAAAAATTTCACGAAGAGTTCTAATGCGTACACTACGAAAATTGAATTTTCGATTCTTAAAACGAGATCGCAAAAGTCTTTTGGTGGAAAGGGAAGAAATCGTATTGTGGCGTAGAAAGTATCTAGAAAAAATACAACAATATCGCTGTGCAGGGAAAATAATTTACTTTACGGACGAGACATGGTTAAATGAAGGACATACTGTGAATTACATTTGGCAAGATCTCAACATTAAAGATGCACCTGCCTTTATCAATGGACTGTCAACTGGATTAAAAGCTCCTTCAGGAAAAGGTCGTCGGTAAATTATAACCCACATCGGGAGTGATTCTGGTTTTCTTGAAGGGAGTGTTTGAAGATTGGTTTAAATCCATCTTACCGCGTATTGAACGTTGGTCGGTAATCGTGATGGATAATGCACCATACCAAAGCCGTCGGGTGGAAGCTTTGCCAACTTCTGCGTGGCGAAAAGGCAAGATTGTTGACTGGCTCGAAGATAAAAATATTGCATCTGGCGAAAAATGCTGAAAGTGCAGTTGCTCGATCTTGCAAGACTTCACAAAAAAAATATATGAAATATGTAGTGGATGAAATGGCTCGTGAACAAGGTATTACATACAATATTACGTTTACCGCCTTGCCATTGTGAATTAAATCCAATCGAGCTTATATGGGAACAGCTAAAAGGCGAAGTGGCGAGTGAAAATAAAACTTTTAAATTAAAAGATGTTAAAGAACTGTTAAAAACGGCAATAGCGAATGTACAAGCAGCAGATTGGCATAAGTGTGTATTACATGTCGAGGGCGTAGAAAAAAAAATGTGGGACTTAGATGTACGCGTTGAAGTCATGGTAGAACCTATTATTATAAATCCTGCAGATGACAGCAGTAGCGACAGTAATGAAATATTTTCATCGTCAGATAGTGAATAATCGCTGTAACGGTAATAATAAATTCAAAATTGTAACATATTGTCAATATAACACTTTTAAATGTAAACGTGGAATATAATTTGTCAAATTATTATCAATTAGTGTTCATTAGGGAACATAGTTAGGAAATTTATAAACATTTATAGTTTAGGTTTAGGTTTTGCCCTTAATCTACTATTATATGTTTCTATTATTATGTAGTATAATAATAACATTATGAAAATAACATACACTGTTGCTTTATTATTCTTTTTGGATTTTATACCTGCGTAATTTAGTTTCTCTAATTACTTCATTAGATCGCCAAATGTAAAAGCTTAATTTATTTTTCAGTTTAATTTACAATATTATATTTATTATAGTAAATGTAAACATATTATAATAATAAACAAAAAAATTCATATATTTTTTGAATTATTATTGTTTAAAATGACACGCCTCTGGAATTGGCGTTCCCCTTACGTCTTGCAGACCACGGTAAAAATGAGTCACTGCCAATTATTTTTGTACCGGAGTATAAGCAGTTCCGTTTTCGCTCCTCCGTCGACGCGAGCACACATCTTTTAGAGTTGTGTCTTTGGGGCTTGGTTTTACTCTCGCCAGTTGAAGGAAGCGATCCGGGGTGCCCATTTCACTCAGAAAGATTCCTACTAAAATTCGAGGGTTCTTGCACCTGAATAGCGGTATCAAAAGATGACAAGGGGGGGGGGGGGAATTGTTGAATTATAAAGTCTCAGTATTTATGAAGAAAACAAAAACTTTAAAAGATTTTAAAGCAACAAATCGTTTACACTGAAAATTTATGAATGCATTTTTTTACGAACTTAGTTTACAAACAATTAAATTGTAGTATCTAATAGTGTAGTTATTATTGGAAATTCACATTGGCATATATTCGACCTATTGACGATACAGTAAAACCTCTGTTTGCGACCGCCTCTATAAAGTGACCACCTGCGTTAAACGACCGGTTATGAATTCCCCATAGTTAAAAATGGAAATCCCATTATTTTATACTCCTTTTTACCGTCCCGTCTGTTAAACGACCGCGGGCACTGATCATCGGAATTTTTAATAGACATTATTGCTAAAAACACCCTCCGTTATGGGCAGTAAACCCCGACCCGACAATTCATAGGAAATATAGGAACATCATACACTAATTACTTTATTGCAGGCGGATCCATTCAATTTGATCAATCGGTTGTTAACATTAGTTTTGTTTTGAAGAGTTTTTGTGTGTTTTAGGACTAACGTGAATATTTGAAAATGACGGGGAAAAGGAAATGTCTTTCTTTAAGCTAGAAAATTCAAATAATCGAGGAAAGTGAAAAAACTCGTTTAAGTACCAAGAAATTGGTTGAAAAATTTAAAGTGGGTAAGACCCAAGTGACTATGTTGCTTCAAATAAAGCATTTAGTTAGAAATTTGTTTCAAGAAGGTGGCAACGGTGAACAAAAAAGAAAATTTCTTAAAACCGAAGGACTGGCAGTGGACCAAGTTATTTTTAAATGATTTGGTAAGGCGCGAGACAAGCACTTACCAATATCCAGACCCATAATTCAAACAAAAGCCCTTAACTCTGCTCAATATCCAGGACTAGATAACTTAAAGGCATCAAATGGATGGTTAGAAAAAGTCCGTCGTCGGCAGGATATTACCTTCAAGAAAATATGCGGCGAATCAGTCGATATCAATATCGAGGACGTAACTACTAGGAAAGAAAGGCTATTAATCACTTTAAAGGATTATGCCCCAAGCGATGTATTTAATGCAGATGAGACAGGTTTCTACTATCGTGCATTGCCAACAAAATGATATGCTATTTATGGAATAAAACAACAAATGATATGCATTGAAAGATAACAAGAGTACTGGAGAAAAAAATACCAAAAGAACTATTTACAATTCTGGTCTTTGCAAATATAGAAAATGAAAAGGAAGAACCACTTATAATAGACAAAAGCAAAAATACTCGATGTTTTAAGGACGCACATATCGACAAGTTATCTTTCCAATGGGTCTCGAACAAAAAAGCGTGGATGACAGCAGACATCATGACAACATGGCTTCACACATTTGATACCAAGATGAAGAAGCAGAATAGAAGAGTGGTATTGTTTCTGGATAACGCAACGTCTCATCCCAAAAGTACACTGGATAATGTCAAACTTATTTTTCTTCCACCCAATACAACCTCACATTGCCAACCTTTGGACCAAGGCATTATTCACAATTTTAAAATCCTCGACAGAAGCTACCTTATTAAAAGGCTTTTAACGTGTATAGACAGAGGTTGTCCTCTTCAAGAAATCGAAAATATTATTACCATAACCAACGCCTTGATGTGGTTTTCGGTGGCCTGGCGCAATTTGTCCCCAGTGACAATAAAAAAATGCTTCATGAAACCGGATTTATGTGTAATACAGATAATATTGACGAATTCGAAGAAGAAGAAAATATTCCGCTCGCACAACTGTTTCCTAAGATTAGGGATACATTTAAAACTTGAAAAAATTTGCCTCTATTGATAACGATTTTCCAACGGAAAGTGCAGAATTGACTATTATAGAGGGTGTTGAGGAGATCTAAGAAACGGATAAAACTACTCTGAGACAGAGGTAGAGGAACCTGAACTTGCTCCAGTGTCGAAAATATTAAGCCTATCTGAAGTTTAGTTTGAGAGAACTTTTCTAATAACGTTAACAATTTTGACAAATAATATTTCTCAATTGCTATTAGAATGTGAATCTGAATTTTATAAAAATAAAATAAAAATAAGGAAACAATCACTAATTTCCCAATATTTTAAAAAATAACAATTTCAAAGCAAACATGTTAGTATGCACGTGCAGTATATAGGTATTGGTAAATTGGCTTCATCTCATTTAATTTTAGTTCTGATAAATTTCAACAAAAATATTTAAAATTATTTACAAATATGTAGATACTAATTAATAAATAAACACTGTAAAATGCAGACCAGTTGTTTTAATTTTTGTCTATTAACCGACCACCCCTGTTAACCGACCATTTGATTCCCCAAGGTTGGTCGCTTTGAGAAATTTTACTGTACCATATTTTCGGGTTGAAATGGAAAATTTTCCCACACTTCTATGATTGCATGATTATTTGGAAAAGTTTTACACCTAATTCATTCTTCGTTCTATTTTTTTCCATACATTTTCTATTTAAACCCTATAAAAGATTAAGCAGGAAAATCTAATAGTCTAATATTAGTATTATCTCTGGACCAAGTTTGAACAACTCTTTCTTTCTGTACTGTTGGCTTCTTAAGTTAGCCTTTCTTGGCTTATACTTCTATTTGCTGCAGACTTTTCTTTTCGAATACTTTTTTGAAGCTTTTTTGTTTGTTCTTTTTTCATTGCTGTTTTCTTTTTTCATTCTTTCTTCTCTTCAAAGTCGTTGTTCTTTTCCAGTTTTTTTTTATGTTAATTTTTTGATATTTTCATGATAATTTAGCATTCAGGGTGGGAGCCAGTCTTTCGGCATTTTGTATGTGTGCTGTGGCTGTGATCTTATGTGTGAATTTGTTATTAGATTATTTGTTGATACGTGTGTCCGTCTGTGGTAGTTCGTAATTGTCTTTGGTATGTATTGTTCAATCATTTCAATTTTCAATTCCTCATATAGTATTCTAACTGGTACGTGTCTTTGTACGTTAAGTGCGATTCTAATTGTCCTGTTTTGTAAGATTTGTAGTTTTTTGAGTCTTGTCTTGTTTGCTGTACATCATGATGGTATTCCGTATGTTAGTACTGGTCTGATAATTGTCCTGTATATTGACATTTTCGTCTTGTTTGTGATATTGCTGTTTTTACAAATTAACGGGTACACTGCACTCAATTGTCTCTGTGCCTTTGCGACTCTTTCGTCAACGTTTTCGTTCCAGGTAAGTTTCTTATTGAAGACAAGACCAGGATACTTTACTTTATTAGACCATATAATTTGTTTATTATTAACTCTAACCCTTGTTTCAGGCACTCTTAGCCTTGCCTTCGAGAAGAATATTGCCTGCGTTTTCTCCTCATTGAGCCTTAATCTCCAGGCTTCAAGCCATTTTTGCAGCACATGTACATGCTGTTGCAAACTTTCGACCACTCTCCAGGGCACTCCTGAGGTAGCAGTTATTGCAGTATCGTCCGCAAACAGATATAGTTCTGTCTGATTGCTGTGCGGAATGTCTGCTGTGTAAATATTATAAAGAATCGCCGCTAGGGGTGACCCTTGTGGGACCCCTGCTTTGATTTTTCTAATCGTTGAAATTGTATTTTCAGACGATACTGTAAAGGTCCTCAAGGTATGATATTATAATTAGCCTGATAAGGTAATCAGGCATGCCTGCCCGTATTAATTTTAGTACTAGTCCGTCGTGCCAGACTTTGTCAAAACCAAACTTTTCAACAGTAATATACCGATAGAGGAGGCGTCTTATCGGTAATACCGATGTTTTTAACAAGAAATCGATTTTCTGACAAATTTTTACGAAATGTAATTTTTACTTATAATCTGATATGATCCCGAGAGCTTTAGCTCGAGGGTCTTATCTTTGATTATAAGTAAAAATTACATTGAGTGAAAATTTTCTTGGAAAATCGAGTTTCGAGTGAAAAACGAAGGTATGAAGATAAGAAACCGCCTCTAGAGGTGTATTTTATTGGATAATTTACTGAACATAAAAATGAAGGCCGTCTGATAAAGGTAAATATACAAGTTAGAGGTGTTACTAATTTTTTATTTAAGTAAAAAAGCTACCAGCGTCTTTTCGAAAGCGTCTTTTCGAGCTAGCGGTAGTCTTATCGGGTAAGACGACCGTTACCAAGGTGGTTGCTATGAAAATGAGCGTTTTGATTGGTTCAATAAAAGTGAGGGGAATTATCAGTGAAATGTAACTTTAAAGCAAAAATAATATTGCTATCTAAAGTTAAAAAAAAACCAATATCTTAGAAGATGTAAAGATTTGAAACAATTCTCTTAAATGGTAATTTTCTAAAAACTTTAGAATAAGGGTAAATTAGGTTAGGTTAGGTCGGAGTGGCAGACTTCTGGTCTGTCCAGACAGTCTCACGTAGTCCTATAAGGACCGTTGTGTTACCACACATGTTCTGCGTAACCTATCAGCATCAGCTCCCTGATGGCTAGTGCGAAGTACGGCGTAGAGGAATCTTGGCAGCTCATTCGAACCAGCCTTTACTGTTAATAAAGCTAGTAAGTCGACCCAGTTGTAAGCTGCTTACTTCCTCCAGTTTATTGAAGAATGGTTCGCCCAAGGCATTAAACCTTCTTCTTGCAAGGCCAGGGCATTCACACAAAAAATGTTGAATACTTTTCTCCTCTTCTTCGTTTTTGCAGCAGAAGTCGTTAGCTGGTATTTGCACACGTCAAAAAAGACTGCTCCTGTTGACATGAGACGATTAAATCCTCTTGGGATGTTGGAGGTCAGTCGTGTTGTCTGGCGCACCGTGCAATGAACAACTCTTATGTTTTGAGTTACTGACCACCTGGAAATTGAACCCCAATGGCATTTCCTATTTAGGTCAGTTCAAGTCATCCATTGTAATTGCATTATTCCATTTATAAGATGGACATAATCCACATCATTATACACACATTACATACCGAGGATTTATAAGTCGCCTTCGATTCAATTTAAATATGTTGTATCTATTAGGTCTTATGTTGTATTTTGTATTTTTCTTTCTTGGAGAAATCAGCTAGTTCGTAACCGAATTTCCACTAAACAGCCTAACCAGTTACTAACCCTTGTATAACCTTGAAAATGAAAGAAATATTTAAATTTATAATATCTGCTTATATCCTCGGTCCTAACTTCTATGGATAATTTTGTGATATTCGCGTGTTATCAATCTATCAACTCGTTGCCAGACTTGGGAATTGCATAAATATTTAAGCAGTCCTCGTCCTATCTTAATATACAATGACAATGTAATAGTAATAGTTTCGCGATTTTGTGAAAATTAGTAATTAAGGTAGGGTCGACAGAGACACTCATATTAGAGATTAAAAAATTCCGCATTCTTGATCTTGACAACCTGAATTTAACATTGTTGTCTGGTACCTAGTAGGTAGGTGCTTCAATTTAATATGATTAGACGTAGCAGTGAATAGAGGGAGGGAGAAAGAAATAGGTTGATCTAAGCTCAAGGTTGCGATTTGAAAAAATTTAATAAAATTATTTTTGGTGTCTACTCTCACATTATTAAATGGCTTTTTTTTGAAGCACCTACCTACATAGTCAACGACTAGGAAAAAGGAAGTGTTATAAAAGTGACGTCACATGTAAACATTACTTCTGATTTGTTATGCCATCAACGTTACGACCTGAAATCAGGCATTTTTGTCGGGTATTTGGAGGCTTTTCACTTTTGGTTTGCGGTTTCCTAAGAAAAATAAATAAATGTTTGACGCCCACTACATAAAGCTTTTAGGAAATATCTAAGTTCCCTTAAATCCACTTATTTTAACATTAAGAGTCTGCCAGAAAACGTTATTTTTCGGATGCCCACTTTAAAAATCGGTGCAAAAATTAAAGTCCGCCAAATTAAGTCTAATAAATAAGATAACAAAATTCTCGAAACGTACGTAATTTACATGCATGTGATTTTTTGAATTCACGTGAATATTTCAATACTAGGAAACATCGAAAATGATTAATTTTAGCGTCACAAGAATGTAAACAAATTTCGGTGATACTAAGGGGTGGGTATATTTTGAATCGTTATTTTAGTGCCTCTCCAATGAGCACGATAAATAACTAATAAAAACACTGAGCGGCAATTTTTAAGTGTATTATTAAATATTAAAATATAATCGTTTTCTACCTGACCGTTTGAATGAAAAATTCTTGGATATTCTTTTGGGGGGGTTTTTCGGTCAATATGAAATGAAACATTGTATTGCTGATATGCCACTTTATAATATAATTATTGTTTATATTTATACAGTGAGAACGTTGAGGTTGTGTTTTCTTTTTCGAAAAACGCTAGGATCCGTCAATTTTGTATTTTTGTTGTGCATTTTTTGAAGCTCATTTCATGTATATAGGTTAACCCAAAAACAAGTTATGACGGTTTACTTAATTATTTTAAGTGGATACCCCTATTTATATAATATTTTTTTGGCTTCTGCATAAAATTCTAAACATATTTCGTGAAACATGTCATATACTTAAATTCAGTTGTTTGCGAGAAATCTGCGTTTTAACTTAAAACAATAACACATTTATTAGCGAAAAGAAAAGAAAATTCAAAAGAAACTAAAAGTCACTTTATCAAATGTTGGAAATGACCTCCACCAACAGTCTGGCAGTACTCGAGATGATCTTCAATTTCTTTCAGAACGTTATTAACGACGTAAGGTTCTATCAATCTTATTTCGCGTCTTATTCTGTTCTTTAAATCTTAAATATTGTTTGGTCGGTTAACATATAGCTTACACGTAAGATAACCACAAAAAAAAAATTAAAAGGGTTAAATCTGGAGATCTGGCCGGCCATGCAATTGGACCTTGTCGGCCAATCCATCGTTTGGGAAAAATTGTAATAAGGTCTCACGCACACGGCGCCGGCGGGTGTAATGGGCCAGAGCTCCGTCTTGCTGATACCACAAAAAATTGTTCGGTGCACCAGGAGCTTCTTGATTTGGGTATAATGTGGCAAGGCACGATACTAAATCATCGCACTAGTAGTAAAGTTCAAAATGACTGTGAAATTGACGACCAAATCGAAACAGAAGGTACTTTATTTACTGTAGCAATTTTGTTTTAGCTCCATAGCAACTAATTATAATAGCCTACTACACTAAGTTTATGCTGATTTAAAATTTTGACAGGTCAACTGTTTTGATGTTTTGAAACTATAAATGTCAAAAATGACAATTATCCCCGGGATATTTCCAGATGTAATTTTCAAAACGGATGCAATTTACACTTATCAATTTTTTAAAATTTCCGTGTAAAATTTCCAGTTAAATTGACACTAGGGAAATTTCCAGCAAAATATTTTTAGATGAAACAAATAGATTACATGCATCAAAAAAGGTTGCCAATAAACAACCCATTAACAGCTATAGAATATATTTTTACGAAATAATATTACAGTATAATAATACACCGTAAAAAAAACATATATTAAATAGTAAAAATTAGCACTACTACCGTAGGTACTTGTATTGTAATATACTATTAATGGTTTCAAGTGTTATGTCACTGACCACTATTGTTTCTATTATAATTAAATGTGACGGCGAGCGAGGCCGCGGGGGATAATATTCATACATATATGTTTCAAGTTCATAATTTTTCAGACGGTAAAATACAAGCCTCTCAAATAATACTTCAATCAATTTTCATAATAATTGCTGCCACAGTATCAGTATTAATTATAATTGTATATGATACTTCAGATAAAATCACTGCGTGAGAGATAAGGCTATAAATCAGTGTTGCCACTAAATTTTTTTTTTTAATGGCGAAAATTTCAGAAAATATAGTAATAGATTTGGAAGTGATTGAACTTTAACGTCATATTTTTTTAATTATGAAGAAGAAATTATATAAACGGATAAAAGACCACTCTTGTTCCAAGACCATAGATTTTCTTGTCAGTTTCTTCGTTTCTTAATATGACATATAAATATGTATATAGGTAAGAACTTTGTTCTCTAGCCACTTGCTGAGACCTTGTACAATAAGAACTAATAGTGTAGTACCATACGGTATTTCTCGCTTCAGTATTCTAGAAACGTCTGGAAGATAGCGCTACCTATATTGTACTGCCTAGGCAGAACAATATTATGGCTGTAGGGTGTTTCGCCTTTCCAATGTTTCCAAAGAGTTCGAAACCGGTCTACTACAGGTAGCAGCAGTGTAGCATCCTATCATTGGAAATAAAGTTTCATTCCTTTCTTTCTGATAGTTTCTGCAATCTGAATTTGTATTTTAGTACTAATAGTGTTAGTAAAAATTGGCCAAATTGTGCTTTATAATTCAGCGCTCGTTGGGGCATGTAGCTCAGATAATAGCTGTTTTAGCATAATTTGGTTAATCCATTGTATAAGGTCTCAGCAAGTGGCTAGAGAACAAAGTTCTTACATATATATATATATAGATATAGATCTGACATATTCAACTGTCGACATCATGATGTAGTACGTTGTAAATTTTAAAAAATTTTAATAATTTTAATTTATTGTTGTTATGTTAGACCATCTATGGATTTTATTGTGTTAAAACTAAACTAGAAGCTTCAGTTTGTAATGCTGTGTATATATCTCCTGAAAAAACAATACGATAACATCAACTATGAACAAACTCATCTAAGATACCCTGAAGATGGAAATAAACATTTCCGAAAGCTCGGTTTAACTTAAAAGAGTGCCCTTTCATTTGCTGCTTCCCCACAAAAAGACTTGTTGTTATATATATATATATATATATATACAGTGTCACCATTAAAGTCCGCACCATATGGAACTTTTTTTTATTAATGAGGTTAGTTAAAATTAAATTTCGGCAATCGTTTTTGCTTCAAATTAGACTAAAAATTATATAATCAAATGTCACCATCTGTCATTCGGTATCTGTCAAAAATTACATTTTAATCAAAAAATGCTGAAAAATGGCATTGTTTTACCGAATTTCAAAAACTTTTATTAGAAAAAGTTGTTTCTAGTACAATTCTTGGCCTAAATACAAAGTCTCAGTTTTCTAGCTCAAAGTTGATTTTTTTGCCATTTTTTCTAATTAACTTTTTTTTTATTTAATATAAGTTCGCTTAATGGATATTAAACTATTTGCTTATACCATACTCAATATTTTATTTAGTTTGTATGAGCTTTTTTTTACTAGAATGCCATTTTTTTTTCGAAATTTAAAATTAGAGGTGGTGCAAAGTTATCCTAATTTAAAAATTTTAACAGATAGAAGTCAGATATTCCATTTTTTTGATAGTACATACACCTAAGAAGTTTAAAAAACTTATAATAAAATTCCCAGATATCAGATTAGTTCAAAATTTAGACACATTTTCTTTTTATCCACAATAAAATATCAAGGCAATTTTGAATTTTATAAGTAGGCTATGGAAAAAAAACGAATTAGAGTGCCGAATAAATAAAAGAAATGTCATAAATTTGAATATTTCCGCAAGTTATAGTTTTCAGTGTTATCACCAATGTTGTCCATCCAAGAAAAAATAGAAATTGTCTTAATTTGTGGAGAGAATATGCCTCACCGGCAAGTATCTGCCATTTTTAATGAGAGGCATCCAGAAAAAATTTGCAACATAGCACTGTTTCAAGAATAATGTCAAAATTTAGAGAAACTGGATCTGTTCAAAATAATTTTAAGAAACCTCACGCGGCAAGTAAATACGATGAAGCAGCACAACTTGATGTTTGTTTAACTGTTATTGACCACGGTCAAACTAGTGTAACCAAGATAAGTGATTTAACAGGGTGCAAGAGGGAAAGCGTTAGAAAAATTCTTCAGAAAAATCGATTTCGGGCATATAAACCCAAGTTTATAAACACATTAAAAGAACGCGATTTTGATATCCGACTTGATTTTTCGTTTTGGTATCAGGGACAATATGAGGAGAATATTCTTTTTCCATACAAGATATTATGGACAGATGAAGCCACTTTCTTTTCGAATGGTACCGTGAGCTCACAAAATTGCCGATGGTGGTCCCAAGAAAATCCTAACTTCACAATTGAATGTCGCGACCAGTATCATTTTAAAACCAATGTTTGGTGTGGAATTTTGAAAGATGAGCTTATTGGACCATACTTCTTTAGAGTAAACTTAACTGGTGAAAGGTACCTAAATTTTCTTGATAACGAGATTACCGAAGTTTTGGATAACATGCCCTTACACCATAGACATAACTTATGGTATCAGCTTGATGGTGCACCCATACATCAAACTGTAGCAGTGAAAGAACGCATAAACCAATTATTTCAAAACAGAGTTATAGGGCGTGATAGAGAATGTCACTGGCCATCCAGGTCGCCTGACATAACCCCACTAGACTTTTTTCTGTGGGGTTATCTTAAGCAGAAAGTTTATAAGAATCGACCGTTTAGAAATATCGAGCATTTGGAACAAACGATAAGACAGTGTTGTGCCGATATAAGACCAAGCTTTTTACAAAATGCTGTCAAAGACGTTTATAGACGGATGGGTGTTTGTATAGAGCGAGAAGGACGTCACACTGAAATGTGAAATTTATATTGCTTTTGTGTTACCTATTTAAAATGATTAAAGTTCCTTTTTGTTCCTTTTAATAATAATGATAGTTTTAAGTATAAAATAAAATTTTTATCAAATATTTAGATGTATTTGTCATGTGAAAAACGAAACATCTGACGTCTATCTGTTAAAATTTATAAATTAGGATAACTTTGCACCACCTGTGTCAAATTTTTTTGCCTCTAATTTTAAATTTCGAAAAAAATGGCATTCTAGTAAAAAAAAGCTCATACAAACTAAATAAAATATTGAGTATGGTATAAGTAAATACTTTAATATCCATTAAGCGAACTTACATTAAATAAAAAAAAAGTTAATTAGAAAAAATGGCAAAAAAATCAACTTTGAGCTAGAAAACTGAAACTTTGTATTTAGGCCAAGAATTGTACTAGAAACAACTTTTTCTAATAAAATTTTTCGAAATTCGGTAAAACAATGCCATTTTTCAGCATTTTTTGATTAAAATGTAATTTTTGACAGATACCGAATGACAGATGGTGACATTTGATTATATAATTTTTAGTCTAATTTGAAGCAAAAACGATTGCCGAAATTTAATTTTAACTAACCTCATTAATAAAAAAAAGTTCCATATGGTGCGGACTTTAATGGTGACACTGTATATTATTTATCGAGAGGGTAGTCGTTGCTGGCTAGTTGAGAAATATACTAGACTAGAATAGAGTCACATAAAAATTGCTGCACGCAGGACATGGTTTCCCGCGTAATATTCGCATAGACTTTTGAATTATATAACAACTTTTTCAAAAATGTAATCAGTTAAACTCGATTTTTATTTTAAATTGTGTGTTTTTTTCGTCCATAAACAATGGTTTTAATAGTATCTCCAGACGTCGGGTTTAATTGCAATTGACTTTGATCATCAACACATTTTCTTCTCACATGTCTCTTATTTTATACGAACATCTTTATGAACAATCTCAAGAAAGAAAGAATTTTTTTATTATTTTTGTACTTAGTGCAAGTTGATTGAATAAAACATAATATCAGTAGAGCGCTTTCGGCAGTTACGCCATCATCATCCCGAAAGCGCTCTACTGACATTATGTTTTATTCAATAAACTTGCACTAAGTACAAAAATAATAAAAAAATTCTTTCTTAATCTTTGATGGTGCACTCGGCCCTTTCCTAATTTGTAATCTCAAGAAAGTTTCCCCCTGAGGATGGAAATGAAATATATGATTTCCGAAAGCTTGGAATAACTTTAAAGAGTACTCTTTCATTTGCTGCACTCCCCAATATTCGCTAGTCTATATATATTTATATGTCATATTATGATTAACACTTGTCAAGTAGTATTCTTTCGCTACTTCGTTTCTTTGTTTAAATAAATGTTTTTCGACCAATGCACTGACAAAATTCAGTTTAAGTATGTAATAATTTTGAATAAAAATTATATTAGAAGTATTTTAAAACAAATTATTGGAATATTTTTGAAGAGAGTTAGCGAGTTTTTAAAATAGCTTATTTTTTTAACTATGCTTAAATGCTGCATGTGCTTTACTCTCACTTTACATATTTCAATATTTTTCAAAATGAGTTGTTATATAATAAACAAGGATTCGGGGCTCCCAGACTTTCCATACCCTCGTTAAGTAAGCTTATACGAATATGATTACTCGTTTTAACAAATTATGAAACAGTAAATGGAATAAAGCTGTAAGACATTATTTAATACGAACACATTTTTAAACGAAGAACTTGTTACTTGAAGCAAAAATTTTCTTCAAGTAACTTTTTCTATTACTTGGCGTAAAATTGACATTGATATTTTTTTCGTGCTAATTGACCAAAAAATACGATTCTTAAACCAATATAGCTAAAATTTTATAGAAATTAATAGAGCATTGGTATGAGTGTAGATGATAAATACATCCACTCCTTAATAAAATCTAGAATGTGGTTGTATCTATAAATCAAATTTTTACTTAATTATAGTTATTTATGTATCTAGGGAATTATAATGGTCTTAATTACCGAGGGCAAAGTTTACGTCCCGAGGGCCTTTGGCCCGAGGGACAAGCAATTGCCCGAGGTAATTGAGACCCTTATAATTCCAGTGATACATAGATAATTTTATTTCTGACCGATTTTAGTAACATTTTGTTCATTTTTAAAGTGGAATAAATGTTTCAATAGATGACAGTCAAATTGACATTAGATGTCAATCGTTTGATTTTATGTAAAATTTTTCTTAATATCCCAAGGGAGTTATGACCCTTATAATTCCCGCGTAACTAAGACGTTATAAGCTAATAATATACCGGTCAGAAATAAAGGTATTTTTGCCTTCGTGCGAGTATCCTTTTTTTCCGTGTAGGGTCCAAGTTACGAAACGTTTTATAGCGGCCCTTTACAGGCTGTTCCAAATTAAGGGCATTAGCAACTTTCTAAATATTTAATATGTTAGGAAATAAAATACTTAAAGTGTTCCTCCACAAAATAGATTTATTGGTTTAAAGGTTTATCCCTACATGTTTCGGATGATTAAACATCCATCATCAGGGGATACAATATCGAGTTCATAATAGATGTTCATTATTATAATAACTTGTTGCGGGGCTCGGATCCCACAACTCACGAGTACTACTCTAAAATTAGTTAAAATGTAACCAAAGTAATTTTTTCAAATCTTAATTTAAGTTATTAATTAATATCTCCTATGCCATCAATTAAATTAAAAAAAATTTTTTTTTCCTCCTAATGTGACGTTACAACACTCTTTCCCTCCTTGATGTGAAAGTTTCTTCGCTTCAAAACTTCAAGAAGTTATGCCCATTCATTTGGGGTAACGAACTTCATTATATGAACTCGATATTGTATCCCCTGGTGATGGATGTTTAAACATCCGAAACATGTAGGGATAAACCTTTAAACCAATAAATCTATTTTGTGGAGGAAGACCTCAAGAATTTTATTTCCTATCGTATCAACTCCACTGTAAGAATGGACTACTTTTTCAATTTAATATGTTGAATTGTTTAACTATTTTTAACGCTTATTACGATAGAAGATTGCAGGAAACAATTAATCATCGTGTTTTTAAGTTTTGGAGTAAAAAATATTTTTTTAAAGGATGTTAAAACTTTTCAAACAAAAAAGTTTCTTCTAGGATTAAAAAATAAGAGGTTATGAAGCCCAAAGAGTTAGGAGAAACGTCAGTACGTCGGTAAGAGTCTGGCGATATGAACATCAATGCGACCGGCGACTTGTGTCGCTTCTGTTTCGGTTAGTTTTCTATTCTATTAGATGTGTCATGTTGGTAATGTGATAGGAAGACATCGTTCCATTATATGACGTATGGTTGAACGATTTAGCGAGACATGATCTTACTCTCGAAGGCCAGGACAAGGGCAAAAATGATGTACCGATCCAACGGATGAGCATACTCTTACGCAAACTGCTGGAAGAAGCAGGAGCATCATTAGTACTGTGTTAAAAAGTGAGCTCAGAAATGCTGGCCATCGTATAATATCGTTTCGAATAGTCAGAAGACGTTTAAATAAGGCTGGTCTGTAATGTTTTGAGGATGAATCTGTTTCACAGAGTCCCTATACGCGTAAGGTAATTGACGCGAATTTTTCTGCAGCATATTGCCCGTCCCCACGTGGCCAGATAAGTTATTGACTTATTACCAATATTATAGATATTTCGTTGATGGAATGGTCATCTCTTAGTCCTGATTTAAAGCCCATAGAGGAATTATGGGATGATCTTAAAAGAAAGGCTCGAAGTCGCTATCCCATACCGGTTCACCACGATCAGTTGGTGGATGCAGAAATTGTAGAATTGGAGTATATTCACCAAGATACAAATGAAAATTTATTTTTAGTATGGCGAGGCATATAAATACGGTGACTCGAAGTCGAGGTGGGCTACACGATATTAACAAAAGAAAATCCAACAATTTTATTATTTTCGATTATTTTTCACCCGTTCGCCGCACGATACAGAAACGCTCATTAAAATGATCTAGACTATTAAAATTTTTACAGTATTTGGACCTTGATATTTGTATATAATCTAATTATTTATACAATCCTTATAAAGGAAAAAAGTAAAAATAAGTTATAAGGCAAATAGTGTATGTGTACATTAACACTTAGAAACTAGTTGTTTTTTAAAATCGTCATGATTGATTCTAATAGAAACGTCAATGATATTATTAGGTGGATTACATTACTAATTTTATTAAGTAATTTAACTAATCGTGCATAAAGTTTCTATGTTTTGCTTTTATTATTTCGGTACCACCGGATCTTTAATATAAGTAAAAATTAAATATTTTTCCTCTATTAGCATAATTTGGGAATACGTCTTTTTTAATTTTTTGTTAAAAATGAAAAGCTTACAGGATCCGGTATCGATGTGGTAGTGCGTGATTGCCTACATCTCTTATCAAAAAACTATTTATTTTAGACCACGTAAGGAAACAAATGGCGATATAAATAATTGATATAGCGATTTTAAAGGGATGCTCCTATTTTATTTAAGAAATAAAGGTCTCAATTTCCGCTTCAACCAAATTTTTACAAATTTCGTTGAAAACTGTAAACTTTTGTCGCAACGCTAAGAAATACGAGAATTAGTTTTTTTAAACGATTTTACAAACTTACAAAATTTCATCGCTTGTGAAAATCCAGATTTCTTGATGGTTCCTAGAAAAAATCGACATAGCGTCGTATCTGTCAATCAAATTTGGCTTCTTTGCGGCAAACCATTGAGAGTTATTTAATTTGTTTTTTGTTATTGTCATCAGGAATATCGGCAATCGGGTGAGATACTTAAATAAAAGAAATGTTCCCGTACAGTACTATATACTCCAATTATTGTAAACTCTTTTGGAACTACCCTACTGAGAACAAATTTAATATTTGTCAGACTTAGGACGAAAATGGATTAGAAGGTAGACTACTCGGAAAATGGTATTAAATATAAAGTAAATAATGGCTATATAACTGTTTCAGGTAAGTTTACTAAAAAAAGCGTATAAGATAAAACCACCAAAGCGATTGTCTATTCGAAGAAATGTGTAGTATAACTAGTAGATGCAATCCTTTGCTATCAAACATGAAGTGCATTTAAAAATTCAAATAAAATAAACACTATTAATTTAATAAATAAAATAAATATATTTTATATATTATTAATTTCATCAAGAAGCACATTACATTTTATTTAAGACAATATTTTAAATCTTCATCAATGCCGAAAATATTAAAAACTTCCAGGGATATCACTTGAAGTTATTGACAACACTATGTAATTTTACACGTTATGTCTTAAAAAGTTAACAAAAAAACAGTCATTCATATTTTTCCATTATTAATAGTAATTTAGCTCAACTCAATTTATATGATCAATTTTGCCAAACTCCAATAGCGTATAATTTGGGACACCCGGTACACTGAAAGCTAGCAAAAACGTTAAAAAATATAACTGGCATCGCTCTATACTGTAAGACAACAAAACAAATTGTTATATTTTCACATGACTTTCTTTTACATCGTGTACAATACAAGTAACATCGCTATAGTATTATAATTTTTAATTTTTCAAGACTTTCTTTTAACCCTGTATAAAATCAACACACAAAAATAAGATGAAGAAAGTAAGAAATGTAATAGAAACATACTTTTCAAACCTGGAAACCCTGAGCTACAGAAAATGTCTTTTTGGGACATCCTCTATATTTATGTAAATTTTCGTATTTCAACCGAATTGGCCTTTCTTTACCAATACATTTTCATTTTTATTATTAAATATGTAAAAAATCACAGTTCTTCATTTACTTTCCCATATAAATGATAAACAGGCACATAACAATGACTTTAGCATGTTAATATTTTTGAAATAAATACGGAAAAAAAATAATATCCGCTCAGAAGGAACAGATTTTTTAAATTACATTTTTTAAGCACAGCACAATCTAACATTATCAGAAATATTAAATTAAAACACTAATTTTCTGACATCTTGACGTTAACCAAAAATGTAAGCTTCACCAAATACATCAATTTTATATGGTGAGGAACCCAAATATTCGTGATTTTTTTGGCGGCTTTCGCGGCCCAAAACTTAAATATCTGTAATATTAGTACACATCTTTTAAGTTGTAGTAGTGCAAGTTGTTGTTTTTAGTTTTTCTTGAAGATCTATGATTTCTAAATTTTTTAGGTATAGATATATTTAAATATATTGTAAAAAATATTTGAGAAGGGGCCTGTCTTTATTTTCAATCGATCAAAAAAAAATACTTGCCATATTCCGATCTTACCGAAAAGCAATAGAGTTCTGTAGGTCAACGTTCCCTACAACATCAGAAAGTTTTAATCGATTATACTGAGTGGTGCGGCCGCTACGTGGTACTTGTAAATATTTTTAATTTATTTTTTGCAGTTGATTAACTTTTTACCGAAACATCCTGTATATTCGAATTTTATAGCACCAGATAAACTAAATAGTTGTCGAATTGTTGGGAAAGTTGAATCGTTCCACCTTGAACCGTTTTTAAAGAAGTTAAGAAAAAATTATCGATTTGACACAGCGACAACTACTACTACACCATCCGAATATTTATAGGTGGGACGCCTAGAATTTTCTAGTTTGATAGTGGAGAGTAGGTATGCCAATGGCCAATGTGTAGGTGAGACGACTTATAACAATCGTGGTATAAATCCGATTGTGATTAATATTTTAATAATCTAGTTTGACATAACTATACAGAGTGAATCAATAAAATTTTCGTCTTCGACAGCATATGAAGGACCCAAAAGAGTTTTATACAAAAGTTGTAGGATTTACCAAAAAGGGTATAACGCAAAAATATTTAAAATATGGAACAATTTTTTTTTTACAAATGTATTTCTTCTTAATATTAATTAAACTAACTAGAATCACCCCTCCAGCTTTTGTCCACCATTTTCGGACCCCTGTAAATAGCGTGGTCCATTAACTATACCAAAAATAATAAATTTTGTTTATTACACCTGCATAAGTGAAATATGAATAGGTATAGCTAACAGTTGATGGATGTATCCGATAACAATATCAGGTGCACTTAGAATGGCTTTCAGTCAAACTCAAAGAAAAGGTACAGGGCAGGCCAGAAAATATTAAAATCGGTAAAAAAGAATGTATCAATCTCGAATAATACAGAAAAACCTAATTGAAGGAAGTTACAAGGTGATTCACGGTCGATGTAACATTAGACGTTTATGACGAGCCAGATAACGAACTGCTCCAAAAATTTAGTTTTTTTCCATAAACGGGTATTCTCCACCAACCTATGGTTGTTTAAATATCAAAGTTTGTCCTTGTTTGCTTGTTTTGTCTCAATTGGCGTGAATTTTATTTATTATTTTCATACGTTTTCGACGTGCATATTTAATTTTCACTTTTCTTTCGAAAAACCTCTAACAAATTACTGCTGCTATTTTTGAACTGTAAGATATTAAGGCACTGAACGATGTTTGATAGTTAGGCAATACCTGGAGGCTATTTATACTATCGCCAAATCTTTGTGCAATATACAGTGTCGTTTAAAAACATCGGCGAAAAAGTATGTGATAAAATGTATTTTTTCAAATGCAACAACCCTGTATATTACTACTTATTTGAGAAGCGTTTAAAATCTGTTCTTCATGTATGTGTACTAGGGTGGAACGAAAATGAAAATTTTTAGAATATCATTTTGTAACACTGAAAAAGGCGCCTATTAGGATAGGTACTCTACTATGCCGCCCAAAATGAATGAGATCAAGCTATATTTTCCACTGCCCCATGCAGCATAAAATTTGTTTTAATTCTATCACCATTTATCTACCTCAACTCTCCTAATTCTATGTTTTTAAAATTGTAATCTTGCCAGGATATCAGCTTGTACACTTCGGCTCCAAAATGTTATTGTGGGATTTGGAGTTGCCTAATTCTGTTGGACAATCTTGGTTTTGCCCAAGCTTTTAAAATCCTCCTTAAGGCAAGTTCTCTTATATGCTTTCGCTCGTCATATAACACCGTTAAAAGAATATTTTCGGGATGGCCCATTTCTCTAGATTACTAGATCTGTAATACGTTTTAGATTGAACTTAAGTAACTGGATCATTTTACTAGTTAAAGTAGATTCTGAGAACCGTCCTTGCAGGATGGATTATATTTAATTCCAAACCACACAGAAATATATACTTTTACAACATATTCCACAAATGTTTTGAGATTCTCTGATAAAGAATCTGTTCCAATGTATAAACGAAACTATCGAGAATGAGATACTTTGCTAGGATCTCTTCGAGCTTAAATCAACGCATTTACCAGTAATAGTGGGACTAAATATTTCTGACAAATATTTTTCGCCCATACTTAATTGTGTTTCATCAAATTCAGGTAAATCTCATTAATCGGGATAAAGTTTATTACTTGAATATTTTCACACTCAGCAATTTTGTTGCCAATCGGTCCTGAATATTCACGTAATCCACTTGTAAGGCCATCAAAATGTTGAAAAGGATACCGTAATGGAAGTTCGTTGCCATTCAATTATTAACAAATAATCCATTGCAATGGTATTCTTCTAGCAACCTCAAAAACCCACGCTTATGTTCCGTGTTAACTGCTGTTCAATCACACCCAATAGCCAAAATCTTTGTCGTATCAATCTAATATTTTTCTAAATAAATTTTATATTTGCAGGTCATCCAGACTAACCTGTAACTTTTGGGAAAAATGCTCGGACACGTCAATTTAGTTTTATATATGCTCACATTTTGACGTTATTCGTTTTATCGTCATTTGTCAAAGATATGACGACATCGATATTTTTTTTCTAATGAAATCATGCAGCTTGTGATACATCATTTGACAGCTAATATCTCGTACAGTATGTTCATAAATTTTGACGCGATTCTGTCGAGCTATTTCAAAATAGCGACTGTTAAAAGTTTTAAAAAATCCCTATTTAAATAAGCGGAAATGATAAATCATTAAAGTGACCAGGTTTTCGAAGTACGGAGCCTTTACCAATAAAATTAAAACTCAAATTAGAATAAAGAACAGATTTTTAAATCGAGCGTATAGAACTGGGGACCCTCGTATTAAAGTAGAAGCGAACAGGGCAACTCTGCTAGTTCGCAGAATTTTACAGGGACAAGAGTCCTCCCTGTGGGCAACCGAATCAGAAATCTGAATACTGATGATAACAGCATCTACAAGATGACGCGGGCTCTGACGAGCGGTAGCAGAAAACCTGTGTCCTTTGTCAGAGACGTCAATACAAACATTTTAGTTTCAGATCCTAGGGATAAAGTTGAATTGTTCGCGGACAGTCTTCATGAACAATTTAGCGAGAACCCAACGACGAATCCTCAGAAAGATGCGCGGGTAACCAGAACGGTACAAATTTACAAAACTATTGAAAATCCGACCTAAAATTTGCGAAATGTCGACATTGACGAAGTTAAAAATATTCTGAGTTTTACCAAAGCAAAAAAGACGCCGGGTTTTGACGGCATTAAAGTCAAAGCACTAAAGAACTTGCCTGATAATGTAATTATGGAGGTAGCAAACATAGCCCAGGCTAATAGTCTCGAAGTTGCAACGACATTTAAAACTTTTAGAGTCATGGTTGGATAGCTGAAAAATTCGGTTAAACGACGCGAAAACCCAAGCCATCTACTTCTCAAAGTCCAGAATTAAATTTCCTGAAACCCGTTTGTTGGTCAAAAACTCTAGGATAAATTGGAGTGATAATATTAAATATCTGGGTCTCTGGTTCGACAAGCGGGTGGCTTGGAATAAAAATGATGATCAGCGCTTGAAAAAAGCAAACGGTCAACTCGGTGCCATTTTCTCACTCCTGAACAAACGAAGCAGAATCGACTTACGTACAAAGACTAACATATATAAGACTATTGTTCGGCCAGTACTGACCTACGGAATTCCTACCTGGTGTACTCTTAACAAGACACACTTAAAGAAACTACAGACATTTTAAAACAAAGTTCTTAAAATTATTGCGGATGCACCACGGTACACGATGACTCATGTCTTACACAACGATCTACAAATGCCGACTCTGACAGAACATTTTGACAAACTGATTAAAGATTACTACAGACGGACGGACGTCTCGCAGAACGAACTCATTACACAATCACATATACATTCAATTCCAAATAGACCATATAAACTACCTAGGGACTGGCTGCTACCTCGACCTTAATGGTTAGATATAATCAAACAATTCAATAATTAAAAGTTGCTACTTTTCACGAACTTCTTCAGTTAAATAAGATCTATTTCGAAATCAAACCCTTCTAAAGAAGATCTGCTTAAGATGTGGTACTAAGAAATATAGAAGTAATAGACGTATGTCTCACTTAAAGAACAAACATGATCCAAGATAAATCATTGATGTTTTTTTTTACCCTTCAAGGTAAGAAATCTTCATTGTTTCACGTTAAGACATTTTGTGACATTGTGACTTAACAATAGTTATGGTTTATTTGTTATTTATTTTGTCAAAAAAAAATAAAAATGTAAAGAAGCAAAACAAAACACAACAAAAATATGGTTTAACGTGGCATGCTCCCAAACGATGGTAAAATACGTCGACGCTTATTTAAATAGGGATTTTTTAAAACTTTGAACAGTCGCCATTTTGAAATAGCTTGACAGAATCGCGTCAAAATATATGAGCATACTGTACGAGATATTAGCTTTCAAATGATGTACCACAAGCTGTATGTTTCCATTTAAAAAAAAGATCGATGTCGTCATATCTTTGACAAATGTCTATAAAAAAAACAAACGAATAACGTCAAAATGTGAGCATATATAAAACTAAATTGACGTGTCCGAGCATTTACCCCAAAAGTTACAGGTTAAGGCTATATTAATTTTATTCCGGACTTCTGGGCAGCCCTGTATGTACGGATCTTGTTTCGTGAACCAAAACATAATGTTCTTCATCCCGGTTTTGCGGTGCGATGTAAATCCTTTAGCTTTAATAACTATAGATCATCGAAGTATAACCCATTTAGGGTGTTAAAGCTTCTTTCTTTACAATGTTTTTGTGCAATTTCTGTCTTTGTCTTCGAACTTTCATTCTGTCTTTTACATACTTGTTGTATCTATTTGTGAAACCAAGCCAACATGTTCAAGTAGAGAACTTGCAATGATTGTCGCAGCCCTATCAGAAACGCCCGTATTTCGCAAGCTGGAGCGAGCGAAGGCAATGAATCTCTCATTTAGATTACTTTCTTTTCTTGAGAAATTAAAGCTTCGCTCCTTTCAGGTGTTATTACGGTATCATTTTTGATGCTTTCAATGGATATTTCTTCAGTAACCGAACCATTTTCATTTAACTTGGATTCTGATTCTTTATAATTTAAAAGTCTTAATTCTGCCTTTTTTTCTATTCTTATTTTCTTGATTTCTTCTAGTTGCCATGAGATAAGCAGACTCCATAATAATTTTTTTCTTAGTTTGTTCATCAGGAAGAAACAATCGCTCATCCTTTGTCACTTTAAAAGATTTTGTACAACTTCACGCAGAAAAATCTTTGAATTTGCAAGCCTCAAGATCAAACAACTTGTTTCTGGCATCATCGTCCAATTTTGATATTTTTAGTTTATAATTATTGTGATTATTGCTACCCTTACAAGATTTTAACAGATTTCTATACTTATCATGATAGTCCCCAAGCTTATTTGTACCATGCAAATTACCGCGTATTTAAAATTGTTTATTTCGCTAAAAAAATACTAATTTTGAGACATGTTGGGGCACTGGAAAGAGGTGTCGTATACACACCAGATTTTTAGGGATTCATATGTGGCAAAGGCAAATTCTGCGTATACTCCTACATTTCGGAAAAAAAGTTTTAGTTTTCGTTCCACCCTAAAGTATACCATACCTATACCTAATTATAGTCAAGTGGCACACATAGGCTTTTAATTGAAAAATTACATACACCAGTCGTTTAAAATATCCAGATTACGCTGTAGGACCTGGCAGTCAGCCTCGTTAGAGACTGCAGAAAATAACTTTAAATCGTCAGCATAAAGCAGACAATGAACTAAGAGTTTATCGACAATATCATTAATAAACAGCGTAAAAAATAGTGGTCCCAGAATAGAGCCTTGGGGTACTCCAGAAGTAGCAATATAATCTGTGGATCTAACACCACCATAAGCCACAAACTGTTGTCGATCCTCCAGGTATGATTTAAAGAATGACAATAATGGGTCTGAGAATCCAAAAGTTTAAAGTTTCTGCAATAGAATGGTGTGATCAAGCCGATCGAAGGCTTTAGAGAAGTCAGTATATGTAACGTCTGTTTGGCGGCGCTGGTCAATTGCCTCTTTCACGAACTGAGTAATACACATTAGATTAGTAGTTGTCGATCGACCCTTAAGGAATCCATGCTGAGCAGGACATATAGAATTTTTAACATTTGAAGAGATAATGCCATGTAACAGTAACTCATGTACGGATCTTGATTCGTGAACCGAGATGTTAATGCCCTGTTTACTTAAGATACAGGGTTCTGATTTAATAACGGATAAATTCAACACAAATTAAATGGGGGCTCTGTTTGTGAATATTTGACAATGTCTCAAATTTTGACAAAGTGTCACTGTATTGGTAATCGAAAATATTTACAATGTGTTTAACTGAGACTCAGAGAATCGAAATATTAACTATGCTTAGCTGTGGTGAGAAAACTAGAGCTCACAACGAAATTCGAATAAACAATAAATATCCGAACAGAGAACCTGTAAGTCAATCTACAATCAGTAGAATTGAGGCTAAGTGGAGAGAGACTAGCACTGTTAAGGATCTTGGCAAACCTGGAAGGCCTGGCGTTCCTAATGACAATAAACTGGACATCTTAGTTTCATTACACGAAAATCCGAACCTCTCAAGTACTCAGCTGGCTTTAGATAACACGATTCATAGGTCGACCGTAAAAAGATTATTAAAGAAGGAAAAGTGTCACCCATATAAAATTCGATTAGTTCATACAACTTTGGAAAAATTTGAAATTATTGAAATTGGTCTATAGTTGGAGATATCAGTTTTATCATGTTTTTTGAAGACTGGACAAACCTTGGAGCATTTCCAGATGTTTGGCACTTTACATAGATTAAGGCACTTGTTAAATATGATTGATAGAGGACGTGCGAAGACCCCCGCGCAGTCTCTGATGACAAACGCGAGAATTTTATCCGGACCAGCGGTTAATTTGGGTTTAATCAGCTTAATTGCGTTGAAAACTTTAGTCCCATTAAAACTGGTAATATTAATAGTAGATGTGGATATATTCGACACATCATCATCTGTGGAGGAGCCAGAAGACACCAGAAATGAGCGACCAAAAAAATCAGCAAACGCATTGACAATATCTTCAGAATTCTGTAGCATAGTGTTGTCAAAATGCATTCCACGAGCAACTCCCACAGAGCCCCTTCTAGAGTCAACAGACGCCCAGAATTTATTAGGATCCTGATTTACGCTATGCTCGATTCCAATGTATGTATCTTCTATATAAATATTGTGTTATTTGATTTTGCGTTTTTAATTATTATTAAAAAAAATATTTTTATACATTTTTTCAAGTAACCGAAATACCTGTATTTTAAACCTGACCCTACCTGTAATATTGCAACTGATATTTCAGATTAGTTTAAAAATATCAGCATTTGTTGAATATCGTGTTTTATGAAAAAAAAAAGGAAATTAATTAATGGGGTTATTCCTATTAAATCAAAATGTTCATATAAACATTGGTCCGCAATGGCTTTATTTTTGAGATATAATACACAAGAAATAATGTAGAAACAATTTTTGCTGAATGATAAAGCGGTTTTATAAAAATTATATTTATTTTGAAAAAAAAAACAGCGACGTATAACATTTTCGTTGAAAAAATCAAAAGATTTGTTAGCGCGGATTCCACCGGTTGAAGTGGACCAAATATTTTCTTTAGGAAAATTGTATATAATTTATTAATTTTTCGTGTTTTCTACAATGTTAGTGAGCAAATGGATTGTGATTTGTTATCTTAACTGTAATTTAGTATATACATTTTGTATTTATAAATTTAAATAGCCGTTTTTCCACAGTTGTCTGTGGCTGAAATTCACTTTTTCTATACAAATGTAAACGTTGGTCTCTTGAAATAAAAATGTATTTATTCATCTATTCATTTATTTATGTATTTATGTCTAGTTGTTACATCCTAAAATTTCAAATAATATCAAATATGATCCAAGACATATTAAGGAAAACCCCACTTTTTTAGAGACCTCAACCCTAGTTTTAAGATTTTTTTGTTAAATAGAACCATATATATTTCATTATTTAATATCAAGATCTGAAGTATCTCTAATAATCCAAAGGCATCTTGATAATCATAATGAGTTTTGTTTTAATTTGAAACAAGTTTTAATAAAAAATTAATAATTAAATAATTAACAATTTATTTATTTTTCTTGTTTAAAACTACAGCAAACCGTACTATGATTTTCACAATGCCTTTAGATGATTAGAAAATACATTAGACCTTGATATGAAATGATTAAATGTATATTTTATAAAAGTTATGTAAACTAGGGTTGATTTAGATTAAAAAAAAAACAAATTCTTCGAAATTTTAAAAGAGCCCAATTTAACAGATTTCTTTTATATTTTTTCAATGTCACTTGTATACGCTATTTCGCAGATGTAAAGGAATCATTCATTAAAAACGTATTATCATTAAGTTAGTAACACCCTGTTTTTAAAAACTTCTTTTTAGCTACTCAGTAGGCACCTACTGGAAAAGTTTTTCAAAAGAATACATTTAATTGTCGTTAACTTTTTATTTAAAACTAAAAAAATAGAAACGCACTTGACGGATGTTCTCACATTAAGTTAAACAATTGTAGGTAGATTACAACAAAGACGCTACATTACATTATTCTAAGCAAACTTATATTCAAAGCGTAGTTGTTAAGATCCAGGACATATCTAATTCGACTAAAGTTAAAAGTAGTGTAGGTCAAGGTGAACTTTTCAATGTCGAGATCAATAATTCATGGCCCGATCCCGCCAAAATCCAGGACTTACCTGTTATTCAGTGCAACAGGAAAACCGTTCTAGTGATCCAGATTTGCGACTTAAACGGAAGATACCTATCACTCACTTAATAAACATAACTGGACTGTATATCACGTTACATTGGCCAATTATTGCTAATGTTAAACAATAAAAAAATTAGCTTTAACAACACAACTAGACCGCCAATTGGGCATTCGGAAGAGCGCAAACGCTGCCAGGGGGAACAAAATAAAATTGCACCGGGTCTTCTCTGTCTCGTCGGCGCGTTTTAGGGAAATCAACAAGAGCTACCGTTTTATCATGACAATTTTCTTTATTATCTAAAAAGGATTTTAATGGAAATAAACAAGGAAAAGTACTCTGTGTCCGGAATTTATTTCTTTATATTATACACTGAGAGAAGGTCTATTTACAGTACAAAAAAGGATTTATTAGAAAAAAACTTTTTATTATACAGGATATGTCAGTAATGTGGTTGTCTTTGATAGCAACTGAATTATAAGGGACAGAAAAGTTGTAGGGTTTGCCAAGCCGCATAACGTAATAGATATTTACGTTATAAGTCCGGTAAATCAACTTTTACAGTATGAGTGAAATGTTTCGAGACGAGGCGACGAAGGAGCCGAGTCTGGAATTTTAAAACGAATACTGTAAAGGATTTGCCGGACGAATGACGTAGGTAAAATATTTTATTTCATACTGTTCTGTTGAAAATTATAATTATGTTTTGAAATTATAATGAAGTTTTATTCTGCGTCGTATATTTGAAAAGTGCTTATATTTACTGGTGGAAACATTGTGTGTTTGACATTGATTAAACTAAAACTTACAAATTTCAGTCCGGTAAAGAAATTTTACAGGACTAGTGCGGTAAAAAAATTTTACCGGACTTATTGCTGTAAAACCTTATTTTCTGGACTAAATTCAAATATGTAAAGGTGTGTTTTACAATACAGTATGAAATAAAAACATTTTACGACACCCAAAAAAAAAGTTATTAAAATATGTTTCCTTAGATATAACACCCTACTATTTAATTAAGTAAAGAAAGACGTTTATATCTATATTTACTTGCTGCCTTGCCAAGTAATTACGTTTTTCCTGATATTTATGCAATTTTCAGGGGCATGTTTAAAAAAAGGCAAGTTCTACTTGATAAATTCGGCTTATTTAAACATGTCTGTAAATTCAATATAATTTTCGAATGGAGCACACTGTATTTTTTTAAATGATCGAGTGTCTCTTTTAAATACCTACCTTCATTGCGTATTAAACATGACATTTTATCTAAATCCCAAACATTTTGAAAAATTATTTAAAATTTATCATAAGATACTCAAAATAGTTAATTTCATTATTTTATAATTATTATTAAATGGAATTGACCGATACTTGATAAAAATTTGCATTAAACTTGTAGTATAAAACAACTTGTTCCTAAATCTTCTCTAAACTTTATTATTACCACATAACAATTGTTTCGCCAACACTGTGCCTTCTTCAGATGTTTATTCGATGAAATGTCCTATATTAATCGTAGCTAAACATAATTATAATAAAATGGATTATATTAATAATAAAGGTTCAACGTGGAGTTTTCTATGTCCAGTAAATCATTTACTATTTTTATATTTGTTTATATCCATGGATTCTAGTAAATATTATTTTTACATTTATTATGTAATTGTAAAATTTTAAAATCATCTTTATTCCCACAAAATTTCGGCTTACATTTACCTCTGTCAAAGGAAAGTTACACTAAAGAACTGAATATCATTAAGCAAATTTCAGTTAATAATGGATATATGGAACTTTGGATTGACAAATTAGTTTAAAAGAAAGAATATTAACATGCCATTAATAAATCTAACGAAAATAATTTCTGAACCTTAGCCTAGACAGGCAGTATTACAACCAAAGTTACTACTGCGTTCGTAAAGAAAATAAGTTGAAAAATAGCTTTTAAAAGTCATAACACTCTTGGCAAATAGATGCATTAAAAATAATAAGATAAAAACTAAAAATCAAAATAAATCAGGAGTCTATCTATTGGATTCTGGCTCCTGTCCTAAATTCTATATTAGTTAAACCGATAGGTCATTTTAGAAAAGCATAAATGTACATAATGTTAGTTTCTCGAAGAATAAAGAAAATTCCAATTATCATGCTAAACATTTAATAAATGAAAATTAAAATTTTATTGAAAACTTCATACATTCAATTCATACACGTATACGAGCATCGTGGGGAGTCCCGGGCGGTACCACTGGACATTTCCAAGGCTTTTGACCGAGTATGGCATAAGGGAATCCTAACTAAAGTGAGAGCATACGGAATGCCGGTTCAATTTTGTTCTGGCTGTCGAGCTTTCTTAAACACCGTTCTCTGCGAGTGGTGACAAACGGATTTCTTTGAGGCACATTTAACATCAACGGCGGAGTCCCTCAAGGTTCTACATACTTGCCCGCCCTCTTTTTACCATACTATAACGATCTTTTGGAAAAAACTAAAAATCCTATATTTAGCTTCGCTGATGACAGCACACTTGTTTCGTCTTTTACTTTGGATACTCGGACATCGGCTGCCAATGCACATCTTTATAGGCAGCAAGAGGTCTAACATCTCAACAAAGACCTGGAAGAAATTCTGTCTTGGGGTGATAGTAACCAAGTAGAATTTAACGCTAGAATAACCCAGGCGGCAGTTTTCTCTAAGAAAGTTTATGTTGAGGAACCGGATATAGTCATGGCGGGACACTCAATTCCCTTGGCTTCATCAATTCATTTATTGGGCGTCAATTTGTAGTCATATGTCTTGGCATAGTCACGTTGCGGCCATTGCTAAGGTAGCCTCGCAGAAGTTTAAAATACTTTTCCGAGCTAAGAACCTCTAGACACCCCAACAACTTTTGATGCTCTATAAAGTTCAAATTCGACCATCGCTGGAGTACTATTCGCATAATTGGGGCTCTGCTCCTAAACATACCCTAGGACTGCTAGATTCCATTCAAAGAAGAGCCATTCGCTTGATCGGTGACCATGAGCTGACAAACAACCTGGAAAGTCTTTAACATCGAAGGCAGGTTGGCGACTTGAGTCTATTTTAGAAATATTTTTATGGCAAGTGCTCAACTGAGGTTTCCCGCTTGATTCCACCCAGAGCGATGCATGGTAGAAATACAGGATGAGCCACTGCAGCCCACCCGTACGTGGTTCAGCTTAGTGTCCCTCAAACGACACTGTTTAAGAATTCTTTCATCTGGAGAACTTCATCACACTGCAACGACCTCCCTGAGGCCGTGTTCTCCAACGAGAATAATCTTCAAAGATTCAAGACCAACGTGAATCGTTTCCTGGGACACGCACCGCTCGAGGGCGCAATAAAGGATTAATCCTGCAGTGCTGTGCCTTATCATAAAGAAAAGAAAAAAAAAACCTTTATTTTCGAATAAGCGCAATTTTCAAACCCTTCCCGGTATTGGGTAACTGTTACCTTCGCCTGTTCTATTGGTACCTCGTTCGGAGCCAGAAAATCCAGGCACAGTACTGCTCCTGGAAGAAAGCTACCTCAGCCTGTACTAGTTTCACTGTGTGACGCGCAATGCGAGCTATGTCTGCTACTAGCTCACAACTGGTAGAACTCTGTTAGTTTCTGCTTCACATCTAAAGCAGTTTGCTCGGTTTTAATGCCAAAGCTCATTGCAGCAGTTAAGAACTTTAGGGCTTACTAAAGAGTTTTGTTTAACGTTAATTGCTTTAAAGCACTGTTCCATGCAGGCGCTTCCTGTGAATAGTCCAGTAATGTTTCAAGTCAAACTTTAACTCGATTGGCAAGCCTCATCGTTTCCCTGGGTTCAGCAGTACGTAAGCTCGAACAAAGCTGCCATTTTTTGCATGTTTTTTTTTCGTGCGCAGGAATATTTAACCGCTATCAAGCCCTCTTACAATAAATATATTACGTATCAACCCAACCAGTTAGATTCTATACCCCGCTGATGAACCGTTATGCGGCGCGTTAGACGCGTTCAAGAATTGGGTCTACCGTAGAGGAAAAAGGACGAACTTCTTTAGGTCTGTTTTGTTTTCTTACAATTATGTTGCCTAAGGGAAAATGTATGCTTAACTTCACGAATTATGATAAGCCGAAGGATGCCGACCATGCACCACCAAGTACTGTACCGTACTCAAACTCAATCAGTTAAGTAAATATAGGGTACTCCATTTAAAAAAACTGAATTGACACACGTTTAAATCAGCCAAATTTGTCAAGTTGAGACACAAACACCATTTAAAATAAATTGGAAAAACAATAGTATGGGTAAATGGGTATGTACCACGTATCTAAAGATATCTCTATGAACAAATTTTGCTAACTTTAGTTAAAAAGATTAAAAGAAAAATCCTAAAGTGATCCTTAACGGAGATACAGAGCACCAAAGGGGTTCTCAGCGACTGACCTTTTCGACTCTAGCTCTTGGACCGGCATATACAGGGTTCCCCATAATAGACTACCCATTTTAATATTTGAATTAAGATTTTTTTAGTCAAGAAAACAAACTTTTTATTTTACTAAATTACAGCTAACTCTTTGGGATTTATGATAACTTATAAATATTTGGCTAATTTAATTCTAACTTTTAAAAATCACGTCTTCTAAATGACCTCCACCAACTTCAACACATTTTTCAATATTAGATAAAAAGTGGTTCATTACACGGTGTAGCAAACCTACGTCTATTCCTTTAACTTCTTCACGAATTTTGACTTTCAGTTCCTCGATTGTACCTGGACGACTCGCAAACACTTTGGCTTTTAAATATCCCCACAGGAAAAAATCGGGTGTCGTTAAGTCGGGGGACCTCGAAGGCCAAGGCAAATCTCCGAATCGAGAAATGAGTCGGCCATTAAACATTTCTCGCAGGATCCTCATTGAGTTTCTGGCGGTATGAGCTGTTGCCCCATCTTGTTGGAATAGTAAGGCATTGTTTAGTAATCCTCGTCTATTTAATTCTGGAATGAGAAATGTCTCTAGCATATTAACGTAACGCTCGGATGTTACTGTTACAGCGCGGTTATTTTCATCCTCAAAAAAATAAGGGTCAATAATACCAAAGATCCTACTCCACACCACACAACAACTTTTGGATTATGGAGGTTCTGTGTAAAGATTTCACGAGGATTTTCATTTGACCAGTATCTAAAATTCTGTTTATTGACCGTGCCGTTCAAATAAAAATTTGCATCGTCGGTCATTAGGAGACTGTGAATTGCTCCTTGATGTAAATCCAAAAATTCTTGACAAAATGCTAACCTTGCTTCTTTATCTTGATTGCTAAGGTGCTGTGTCATTAGGTATTTATAGGGATGAAATTTTAAATTCCTTTGAAGAATTCGATCTAAGCTTCCCTTCGATATTCCTAGGATAAGGGTTTGTCGATTAGCAGACCTTTCAGGACTTCTCGTAAACGCAATTCTAACTCGTTCAATATTTTCTGGTGTACGAACTGTTCCTCGACGTCCAGGCTTCTTTAAATTTTGTACAGAACCATTTTCACGCCAATGACGAACCCATAACTTAACAGTTTTACGATTTGGCGCGTGACCCCTATTGTTGTTATTAAACTGACGCCGGAATGCACGCCTAACTTCTTCTATCGAATTGCTTCTTATGTAAGTTTCTACACAAAACACACGTTGTTCGACTGAGTAATCCATGAAAGTTCAAACGGATGTTGAAATAATGTCTCAAAGCAAAAAAATTAAATAATTATTGATGAAAACTAACAAACTTCTCGTAGAAAAATGACGTTCCACGAAATTATTAATTTAAAATTTATATGTGACAGGCGCCTACTTGATTAATAATTTACTTAAATCCCAAAGACTACAGAAGATAATCCCACAGAGAACAACCTATTTAGTTATCTCGTAGGGAATTTATTAATAATATAAAATGGGTAGTCTATTATGGGGAACCCTGTATAATTTAATGAATTTAAATATTTTATGTAGGCCATATAAAGGCTCATAAAACCATACTACAGTAGATGCTTCACATCGTCAGGGAGGTCAGAAACAGACTTGCCACCAAAGTCGTTGATTCTGCGAGGCTGCCTTAGCAATGGCCGCAACGTGACTGTGCCAAGACATATGACTATCTAAAGTAACGCCCAATAAATGAATTGATGAAGCCAAGGGAATCGAGTGTCCCGCCATGACTATATCCGGTTCTTCGACATTAACTGTTTTAAAGAAAACTGCCGCCTGGGTTTTTTTAGCGTTAAATTTTACTTGGTTACTGTCAGCCCAAGACAAAATTTCTTCCAGTTCTTTGTTGAGATGTGAGACCTCTTGCTGCCTATAGAGAGGAGTCAGAAGATCCTTGTCATATTAAATTGCAAGTGTTTAAAACGTATATAAATGCTTGCACTTAACATTACTTCTTATCGATAGGTGATTTGCATATTATTTATGGCTACATAAATATTGTGGACAAATGTTGTTGATTAGATAAAAAAAAGAGTAAGTACATAATTTCATAAGTGACGGTGACGTATTTTCAAAAGTTTTTAGAGTGCAACTTGACCTCATATAACACTTCAGTTCAAAAGTTTGCCTACATTTTAAGAGTTGATTTTAGTCAAGACAATGAATGTGCATCTGCGATTTATTTTTTAAAATAATACAAACGTAGGCTTAGAATCAAGTAAGAAGAGGCCACCACGTCATTTGCTGACACCACTGATTTATCAATCTCGAGCGACATGAGCACCGTATACGAACAAAGTCTTTGTTCGTATAAGGTGACATGAGGCGGGAACGTTTTAAAGTTCAAGTGAGGTAGAACACGTTTAACGTCTTTAATCGGGTGAGGTGGAGGCCTACTCTTAGTTGAGTTTAACTTTAAATTGTAAAACCACCACAACACGACATGTTGCAGTGGTCAATTTTTCTGAGCAAAACTATTAGTTTTTATAGCTCAGTATATTAACAATATTTTGTTAGGCTATTGGATTGATTGTTTTTTACTACATTGGTTCATGAATGGGATTTTACGTCAGGGTATCCCTTTGACATCTTTTCGTTCTTCGAGTACTTTTTAGGTATTTTCGCTTACAAACTATTGGTATCGGCTCTTGCCTTTGTTGAGTGCGCCGCGACGTGTGTGTTTTCATTTCAAACTTTTGAATTGCATAATCTTGGCGCCCGAAGCGTCTTGTCCAATACCTTATAGAGGTTGACCTTTGCCCTAGTTGCAAGTCTACTTCGCCTGTAAAGCAGGAGGAGATAGAGCCTTACTGTCGCAATGCAAGCTTCAGTCTATTTATTGAATTGAGCTTCCAGTTCAAGTCTTTGGTCAAAGATAAGTTCCAGGTACTTAAATTTCTGGCACCAGTTTTTTTAGACTCTGAAGCTCGTTTCAGACCGACGGACGTACGCGGTTTTTCGAAAAAAATATGGCCTTCGTTTGTCAGGCAAAGCCATTTTTCCAGCTCGATTACGTGACGCTGCATCAGGCTGACGACATTGTTTCTCGCTGTTGTCATAGACCATAGACGCAGGTCACAAGAAGTTGTATGTCAGTTAGGTATGAATAAACGTCAGAGTGATGACATTAATATTTTCTTATAAGAGCAGTTTTACGTGAAGGAAAAAATTTTAAAATTTTGAATTAAATTTTATCTTATTCTATCTCACTTTGATTTTAAAATGTTCCGTGTCGCTCGACGTCGATAAGCAGATGACGAAGTGACTTCTTCTTACTTGACACGGATTCTAAGTATGGCAGCACAAATTATTTTTCAATTGCTGTTAATAATGCTATTTATATGAAGGTACTTCCAAAGTTTATTATAGTAGGCAATTTTCAAACAAGAAGCAAAAAAGTCTAAGGTACAAAATTCTATCTTGAAACTTTATCGAGTATTATAAAATTATATTATTAAAAAATGGTTTTGAAAACACAGCCTGGACCAAAACAATTATCATTCTTTATACCATCTATTAATCATGCATATTTTTTAAAATTAAAGGCCAAGAAATGGTTCAGTTTTTAAAAACACAAAAGTTGTTATTCAGTTCCACCAAATTACAAGTGTCAAATCTTAGACTCTAGTAATTTCAATATTGCTACTAGGAGGAATATTGAATATACCTTGTTTTTTTAGTTATATTTACACAGAGTGCATTTTGTTATATTATTATGCTCTATTTACTTCACTCATTTGCATCGTTTTAGTTCCCTTGTTCACACAAAATCGGAAAAAAGTAAAAGCGAATTTTATTCCATTGGTAAAAGAAGTGCGGCACCGGAATGCCACTGAAACTGCACCAGTGCACAAAAAGTGTTGCACTATTATTTGAGTACCAAATTGATGATAATACTCCTCAATACTCATTAATTTCATTTACCACTGGACAAAGTTTGAGACAAAATAGTATTTTAAGGATCGAAAAAAATCAAAACACTGTATTTTTTGACATTTTTATCCAGTTTCGAGCACGTGCGGAACTGATTGCACTCGGTGCAACACTTTTGTTGCACCGCTTTCCCAATGAATTACAAATTCTTCCATTGAAAAGTTCAATGGCTTTCGAATTTTGCACTCATGCCGCACTCTTTTTACCAATCGACTTTCCTATAAGTGAGATTGATGGTACTTTTTCTTAGCATATTTCTTTAGTTTTGCTTTTCTGTTGGGTATTTGCACCGCAGTCTTTACGAATACGGCAAATAGGTTGGACCATGTATTTCCGTTCGCATCTCCGCCAAGTCGCAGAACACTCCTATCAGAATTAGGTTTTATTATGTACAAAGTTGTTTGTTGTTGTTTCTCTTAATGAGTTTTTATATAATAAACAAGATCTCGGAGTTCCCAAATTTTCCGTCCCCTCGTTAAGTAAGCTTATAAGAATATGATTACTCGCTTTAACAAATTATGAAATAAGTGAAGGAGTAAGGCACTAGTTAATGCGAGCAGATTTTTAAAAGAAGATATTGTTATTTGAAGCAAAAATGTTCTTCAAGTAACTTTTTTTATTGCCATTACTTGGCCTAAAATGGTCAAACTTTGGAACATAACACACATTTTTTTTATTTTAAATGATATATTTTCTAAACCTAACAACATTTTAAAGTTAACTAGAGCAAGAGAGATACTGAAATTCGGCATAAAATATTTCAAAGTAGGTTTCTTTTTTTTTTTTTTTATGATAAGGCACAGCACTGCAGGATAAATCCTTTATGGCGCTCTGAGAGCGGTGCGTGTGCACAGGAAACGATTCACGTTGGTCTTGAATCTTTGAAGGTTATAGTCGTTGGGGAACACGATCTCAGGGAGGTCGTTCCAGAGTGATGACGTTCTCCAGATGAAAGAATTTTGAAACAGTGTCGTTCGAAGGATACTAAGCTGAACCACGTACTGGTGGGCTGCAGTGGCTCGTCGTGTATTTCTACCATGCACCGCTCTGGATGGAATCAAGCGGGCAACCTCAGTTGAACACTTGCCATGAAAATATTTGTAAAATAGACTCAAGTCGCCAACCTGCCTTCGATGTTCAAGGCTCTCCAGGTTGTTTGTCAGACTATGATCACCGATCAAGCGAATGGCTCTTCTTTGAATGGAATCTAGCAATCTCAGGGTATGTTTAGGAGCAGAGCCCCAAATATGCGAACAGTACTCCATCGATAATCGAATTAGGGCTTTATAGAGCATCAAAAGATGTTGGGGTGTGTAGAGGTTCTTTGTTCGGAAAAGTACTCCAAGCTTCTGCGAGGCTGCCTTAGCAATGGCCGCAACGTGGCTATGCCAAGACATATGACTATCCAAATTAACGCCCAATAAATGAATTGATGAAGCCAAGGGAATCGAGTGCCCCGCCATAACTATATCCGCTTCTTCAACATTAACTTAAAAAAAAAAACTGCCGCCTGGGTCTTTTTAGCGTTAAATTCTACTTGGTTACTGTCACCCCAAGACAGAATTTCTTCCAGGTCTTTGTTGAGATGTGAGACCTCTTGCTGCCTATAGAGATGTGCATTAGCAGCCGATGTCCGAGCATCCAAAGTAAAAGATGAAACAAGTATGCTGTCATCAGCGAAGCTATATATAGGATTTTTAGTTTTTTCCAAAAGATCGTTAATGTAGAGTAAGAAAAGGGTGGGCGACAATATAGAACCTTGAGGGACTCCGGCGTTGATGTTAAATGTGTCTGAAAGAAATCCGTCCATCGCCACTCGCAGAGAACGGTCTTTAAGAAAGCTCGACAGCCATGAACAAAATTGAACCGGCATTCCGTATGCTCTCACTTTAGTTAGGAGCCCCTCATGCCATACTCGATCAAAAGCCTTGGAAATGTACAGTGCTACCGCCCGGGACTCTCCATGATGTTCTATTGCCTTGTTCCAAACATGAGTAACATAAGCGAGAAGGTCTCCTGTTGATCTAGATTTACGGAATCTATACTGGCGGTCACTAATAATGTTGAGGCCTTCCAGGTATTTTAATAGTTTTTCGTTGATAGCCTTCTCCATAACTTTGGATATAACCGAAAGCAATGCGACTGGACGATAGTTGTTTGGCAAGGTCTTCTTGCCTTTTTTGGGTATGGGCTGGACTCGCGCAGTTTTCCAGCAAGAAGGAAATATTCCTTTTTTGTAGGATAAGTTAAAAAGCCTACAAAATACCGGTGTCAGTTCGTCAGCGCATGTCTTAATTACAATGACTGGAATATCGTCAGGACCAGAAGCCTTTTTAGTGTCAAAACTCCTCAAGATTCGTTTAACATGGCGGTGGCGAAAAACAATCTCAGGCATTCTCGATTCTACAGGGGGAATATTCGGTGGAGTACTTCCCCGAAAATTCACCGTTGAATTCGAAGAGAACAGCTCCGCCAGTAGGTTTGCTTTTCCTGTGCTTTGGTCGCAATGGTGCCATCAGAACGTGTTCTCTTTATCAGGTTTAAGATTAGGTACCTTATTTTAAAAAACAATACAGCCACTATACTACTTCAAATTATTCATACTTATACGAACTAAAAATTGGGTTAGTTTAATTATTTTAAATATTTGCTTTAAGCAATTAGTATTTTAGAATGACTTTTTCTTGCTATATTATAAAAAAAAACGATTCTTAAACTAACTATAGTTAGGTAAAATTTAATAGAAATTAATACTTGAAATAGATCCACTTCTTAATTAACGCAAAATGTTTTTGCGTATCTACAAATTAAATTTTTACTTAATTTAAGTGTTTATTCTGCCTTCGTGCAAGTATTCTTTTTTTCTCGTATAAAAAAGCATTTAAACAAGAAATAAGTTCATATTAACATAGGTCCGCAAATGCATTCATATGGAGCTGCAGACCCTTAAAGATGGTGCCATCAGAGTGCTTTTCTTTTTAATTTATCACGCGTAATAGAACTGTCAAGTTGTGAGGTTCCCATTTAAAAAAAAAATAAATTGAAAGTTGCTTTATAAATAGTGCAAGGGCTAATGGCCAGTGGGTTTATTCAACACGGGATGCTACTAGAAATTCTCAAACAAAATTTCCACATACAGCCAAGGATTCTTATCAGTTTCACTGTTCAAGTTTTGACGAATATAAAGGAAGGCAGTAGGAGACCCAAAGTTTGCACTGCACAAAAACCCTAATCGACATTTAAATTAGGGAACCTGCTATATAAAAGTCTGTGCGTTTTAAGAAGTCCGATATCGGATTAAATCACCAAGGGATGTTATCGCTTTTAAAACAGTAAGTCGGTTAAGTTACAATATCTTCGCACCTTCGCTATACTTGATCACACCGAACATCCCACTGGTTTACTGTATTCTATTACTGGGCGAAATCAGAGGTTTCAAAACAAAATTATCTTAGAATTACGCGTTGAGCATAAATAATAATTAAATAGATAATTAAATTATTTTGCTATTATTATAGTTAAATCTATATAATAATCGCTATTTTCCAAGAACCAATTAAAATTTGCTCAAGTGCGGAATGGTTAAATATGTTAAAGATTTTGTCAGGTATATACTTTTCCGATAATGACATTATTTTGGGATTATTATAATTAAATATTCATAATAATTAGTATTTTCCAAGAAATAATTAAAATTTGCTGAAGTGCGGGATGGTATGTTCTACTTTATTTTAAATAAGTAGTCGTGCTTTTCACTTTTACTCATTGTGTGTGAATTAAAATCAGTTATTAAGCAAAGTTATGGAAAATGTTCAGCAAGGTGGCACATCGCCTAGAAGGCATTTATCTCCAGGTGAACGCCGTTAGGTATTACAAGTGGAACGTTATTTTACTTTAGAAAAAGATAACTCGGGCCCGTTAGAGTCTGTTTTGGCAGTGCCAAAACGAACGTCTGATGCTTGCGGCATTTCAGAGAAGACCTTAAGAAGACTTTGAAAAAAGAGTGAAGAGGATTTGGACAGACCATATAAAAGGGTTCGACTCCATTCAAAAACCTTGGATTTATCCCAAGGGATAAAACTCTCTATTAGGAATATTGTTTATGATATGTATAAAACCAAGGAATATGTTACCCTCAAAGCTATTCTTGAAAAGATAAAGCAGAAAAAACTTTGCGATATTGGAACTAACAGTTTGTCCATCATCTTAAAACATATGGGTTTCAAATATAAAAAAACGAACAACAGAAAACTGCTTTGCGAGCTGTCCAATGTTGTTTCGAAAAGATGGCAATTTTTAAGGGATTATTTAAACAACAAAAAATCGGAATTGTCAAGACAAGTTGTTTTTCTTGACGAAACATGGGTATTTGCAAACGGAACTTCAACAAAAACGTCTTGTCAGGATCACTCAAAGCATTGTTATTCAAGTACCCGTGCAAGTAATGGAAAAAGGTATATTATATTACATGCTGGTAATGAAGAAGGTTTTGTTTTAAATGTCAGTTTGATATTTTCATCAACAAAAAAAACTTTATAAAAAAGAATTCGTAAAACTAATTTGTCTGAATACTACAAAAGCTAAAAAATTATTATTTTTCTTTACCTAAACCAATTTTTTATTTACTTTAAATTATTTTATTTAGAAAATGTAATTCATCAACATCCAAAATTACCTTCAATATAATTTATTGTTTGAGAGCCACCGACATAATGCTCAAGAGGTTTTATGGCTTAGCGGACTTCTTAAAACGCACAGACTTTACTCCGAAAATGTGACCTGGACAATTATTAATTTTATTTATATCACAGTAAAATTTATAAAGAATATATTGTATTGATTATCAAACGCCCCAGATGAGGTGGAATAAAATTTTAAAAAATTCGAATAATACTTACAACTACTTTTACTCTACATTTTCAATTTATTCCTGACACTTTACAACTTAATTTTGGCTATCTCAACTTACATTTTTTTGCATGTGTTTTTAAATGCTCATGCATAGTCTCTAAAACCATGCAAAAAAATCAATATTTCATAATAAGAAAATAAAATTAATTGTAGGTAGGTAAAGATAAACTTTTTTAATATTACCTAATTTGTTAACACGTATTTAATATTTTTCTTTATGCGACATAACTAACAAAAAAAAACACAATTTATCTGTATTAGGCAGAGTTAACATTTGTTGCGGTCATGATAATGGTATGATTTATAGATGTCTACATTACTAAAATAAATTAATTTTTCCCAAGTTAGTACAGGGTGGCACACGTACTTGATTCAAGAAAATAAAGTGTGTCAAATACACCTTGATTGGTGCTAAGTATTTTTATTTCCAAAGCGTATTGAGGGTGCCGTACCGTCATATCAAATTTTATTAAACCATATGAGAAAGTAAACACACTTTTTACTTTAATTCCACTATATTTGAAACTTAAGAATTATTTATAAAATTCAACTAGTTTCAATATCACTGTAGCTTTTTCAAGAATGAATGGTATAAAAGCGAAGGTGTATAAAATGTATTAATTCCGGTTTTTCTAAGAATTATATAGGTATATAATTAGGGTAGGTACTAAAATAGATTTAACAAAGGAGATTTATTTAAATCTGTTCGACAATTCAATAAGCGGTCGGTATTCTTAAGTTTAGTTATTTCCAGGGTTTCCAACAAATCGAATTTAGGGCCTTTATTTTTAGTGTGGAGAATTTGGTAATTATTGTTAAATTTATGATTGAATTCTAATAAGTGATTGGAATAGTTAGAATTGTTTTTTTCCTTAATATAGCTTGAAAAATGTTCCTTTATTCTTTTAAAAAAACTTCTGCCAGATTGACCTATACAGGATGTTTCAAAAAACATGTGCCATCGCCCGTGTGGTGATTCTTTACCCAAAAAGAAGGCATGCATATATTTGCACTTTTTTCTTACTTTGACGAGTACTATCACCCCCTGAAATATATGCATGACATTAATTAACAACCTGTTATAGTGAATTCTAACTACTAACTGTATATTCCAACTATAACATAGCACCTGTTCCTATCCTTTCTAGGCAAAATGAGCATTTTTTTTACCGAAAGACCATTTTAAAAATATTCTCTGCAGGCGAAGTCGCGGGTACAAACTTTTTATCGATATAAACTATCATGAACAAGCTGTAATATATATTTATTTAACCATAATAAAAATTTAAAACAATCCGTATTTTAATTATTTGGTAGAAGCGACGCCTATGGTCAGGAGTTTAATGCTTTTTTATGTCATCAAATTAGACCTGGAAGAATTATAACATATTTCATTTTAAGCCATGAAACATTATTGGAAATCTATGCCTGTGCAGGTAAAAAAAATGGATGGAAAAGATCCCCCTTGATCTACACAGACGCATTTGCCACATCGTAAGGGGTAAGTGCGTTTTTACTACAAAATTTCTAAAATTTATAAAAATTTCAACTTTGCTTGTTCTCACTTGACATTAAGTGGTTAGCAAGAAAACCCCCACAAAGAATCAAGAAAGAAATTTAAAATGAAATGGCACAAAAATAGCTTTTATGTTAACTTATAAAACGTTACTTATGTATATTGGGGATGCATTTGCCCCACCCTAACTTATTTGCAATTATTTCTATAGCATTTTCATTTAAAAATGCGAAAATTTTTAAAATAGGCTTTTATAAAAACAAATAATGTAATGAAATAGCTTTGAAAATGGATTTCTATCAAACTTTCTTAGTCAGCATTGTGGTTGTATTTAAAGAGTTTTTGAAAAAACTGTTATTAACAATTAATTGAAAAATACCACGACCCGTTGACTCTTTAACTTTCTGGCTATTGATCCAATACAGCATTTAGATTGGGCGGCCTTTGATATTTTGTAAAGCGGATTTGCACTGTATTTTGTTGAGGTTTTTCTATAACCGTTTCAATATTAAAACATAAATTGTCAAAAATGTTCGGTTAAGCTTAGTTCAGTTTATGATTTATAACAAATTAAAATAAATGGTATAAATACGAAATACGTATCTCTGCGTAATATAAGCAAATCATTGTCGGTTCCTTTAGTTCATTTCTGATCGATATTATTATGAATAAAACTATTTTATATTTATCGTTCTTTTATTTTGTAAATCTTTACTTGGTTCATTTGTTAATAAATAAATAACTTACTTTTTTTTCGAAAATGCACTTCGCTTCCTGTTTGTTCTTTCTCAATTATACCTATCGTAACTACAGTTTTTTCCATTATCATATGCACAATGTGTTTAATAAAATGTCAGGTATAATAAAATGTTATTAAATTTTTTTTTCGGGCACGTTTATCGATATCTAGAAGACTCTCGAACTGAGCAAACTAACACAACATTTCTATCTAATAACCCGAAGCTTCTAAATGGCGAGGTACTTATATCAAAGATATCTATTTTGTTCTATGATAACATCTTACAGGTACCGGGTGGAATTATTTAAAAAAAAAAAGAGGGTATCAAAATCACTACTTGAACTATTAATACAGATAATCGATAAAATAACATAATATGTGGGGGACATCATGTTTAAATGAGCAATTAGTTAAATTTTGTTGATACAGGGTGATATACGACGAGCGTCCATCAGAACTTTTAAGAGAACTTCTGAAATTAGTTCTTCACAACTTTGTATAGTTGAATTTGGTCGATATGCTCTCTTAAACTGAAATACTGACATGTTTTTGTCACTTCTACTTTCAAGTTTAGTTTTTTAATCCTTACAACATGGTGTTTTTTTCATTATATCTTTAGATTTCTTATCAATTTCGAATTAATTAATATTAATAAATAAAAGAAACATGATTTTTGCCCCAGTCTACTAGTTTTAGCAAGGAATTTTATATAACGTAAATATGTCGTCTGTTAACTACTCGTTCAAAGAAATATTAAACAGTCACCATGCATCTGTTGCAAAAGTTGCAACAAAAGACACAATACAGTAATTCAGAAAAAGGTTGTTACTATAGAAAAATATACAACAAACGCCATGATTTTACAAATATGACTCTATTATATCTTGGCTAAGCTGCCATACTATCCAGACTAACCTGAACTAATTCAAAAACATGCAAATTTTGGTGAAATGGGAGACTTGGAACACCATTCTCTAATCAGATTCAAAACCAAAACTCATATTCCCATCTTTTTAATCTGATTATACCATTGAAACCTGGACGTATTTGCTAAAACAAGGCAAATGTGTAAATAAAAAGGAGACATTGTTACTTTTTGGTTTTAAAACAGGGCCCTAAAACTGTAACATTTTTCTCGGAAATGCAGAATAATGATTCTTTAAAATTTAAAACAATCAGGAACTTTTTTTATTTAAAACTTTAAAGAATGCTAATTTTACGTGTTTGTACTTTACGAAATCTATACTGTTAACGCCTTCCAGGAAAGAAGATCTCCCCAACATTCTTAAAAAAAACTAAACGGTGCGGTACTCTTTGTATAACTTTATTCGTTTCCGAGTTATATACATTTAAATTCTAAACATTTATTCCTAATTTATCGAATCATTCGTTGTTTTCACAAACCTGTACTTTGAATAATGATAATTCGTATTCGTTTTGATGTGGCAGCGTGTTTAAGACATTGGTAGGTATCCCCTACCGAGATATTAACCAACTCTCTGGGTCTCGGTACTTTTCTGCACGCTCTGTACGTGACTCAGAAGTTAAAAAAATATCTGTCGTTAAACCAATCATAAGCTTTAAAAGTTATTTACAACTTTTTGTCAAGATAATACAGGATATACATAAGAAACAATAAATGCTCTTTTAAAATATATATATATATATATAAATATAAGTGATACGACTTGCAAATCAGTGTTCATTTGTGTGTGTTGCTGGTGAACCAATACCTAAAAAAAGTTTGCACGTTTTCGGAAACAATAAAGTTTTTCCTATTTAATTTACATCTCACGATCGAAATAAACTTTTGACGATGAAATTTGAAAGAACCTCTTAAAAGCCTCAGATGTCTATCTCTATTAATATAAAAAATATTTCCCTTCAAATTTATGTAAAAATTTGTAGTAGGTATCCGTTCCGTCTGGCCAGCAGTTTAGATTCAATTTCAATAACAAAGTTATTCTATCCCTGAAAAAAAGCATCATATCATCATCTCCCAAATGACAAAAAAACACTTTCGAGCCAAACGAACTCCTCTCTTAAGTATGGGGTTTATGAACACTTTAAAACAGTTTTGTTATAGTTTTCCAGCTAACAAGCATACCCTGAGCTCTTTCTTAAATCCAAAAATATTAGGAAAAAAAATTACTTACTAAAGGTTTTTGATGAAATAAGCTGCTTCATTTCATTAACAAAAAAGTAAATGCATAGTCACTTTCAAGACCAACCTAAGTAACGTTAACATAAAAAAATCAACGTAACTTCACTAAAAAACCACAACAATTTACGTTCATGTTTATGCTACCATATCTAGTATAGGTACCTATACTATTGATATGGCAAATAACTTTTCAAGTTCATTTTAGCTTGCAATTATTATAATAAGTTATTTTTTTGCAACCAATTTAATATTGCATTTTGATATATATACCTAATGGTATGAACAGGTGCTTCTACGGTTCAAGATTGAAAATTATTTTATTTTTCAATAATTATTAATATCCTACATTCCGAGGCAAAATTTTATTATTAATTTGCTTTTAATTACTTGCCCAGTTACACTTTTTATTACCTACTGATAATGATGTGATACGCGTTAGGGGAAAGTCCGGTATTATCGGATGCTTTGAAAAAAACAAATGACAAAAAATAATTCAATAATAACTAGGTAATTAAGCTAATTTTGATTTAAGATTTTAAAAAAAGTTCGTCTTTAGACCAAAACAGTCTTGGTAGGGCCATGCAGCCACAACACTGACAACATTAGAATCAGTGCATGGCCTCTATTTCAGTAAGAGAAAAGTTGTAAACAGCACCATAACATCAAGACCAAATAAAATAGGTTATATCCTAATGTTGTACAATTACTACTAGAGGGAGTAATTATTGCTAAATATTCAAATTGTTAAAAAGATTGCCTTCCCTACGGAGATATGTGCCCCTGAAGGACGCCGCTGGAAATAGGTTTTTCTTGAATAACTCTCAAAGTACTTAATATAATTTAATACAAATTTAATGTGATGGACCCTAGTAAAAATTCCTTCAAATAGTGGCCTTGAAACATATTTAGCTTTTTTAGTTTACCAGGGGCGGACTAAGCTTTACAACTTAATGCTTAAATTTTTAACACCCCGTACCTATAATAGACTTAAAAAAAATAAGTCTGGGTAGCTTGCACCTTAGGCTCAGAAAAAGGTACTCTTGTTTATTGTCGATGGAATGCACCGTTTTCGAGAAAAAGAATAATAAACGAAAAGTTGTAGAATACCTATGTTCGCAAAAAATGTGCGTTCTGTTTATTTATCGGCAACAAAAAAAAATAAAGTTGTTGCATGGTATAAATCACGAAATACTTATCTCAATTCTACATTACGTGGGCTTCTCAAAAAATGCAGTAAAGTTTAATTAGTTCTTTCCTATCAGATCGCACACAAAGAGTAATTATTAATAAAGATATTTCTGACTGTCTCGAGTGCCACACTGGAGTTCCCCAGGGAAGTATTTTAGGACCTCTGCTTTTTAGTATTTACACATTAAATTTTCATGCCTGTCTTAAAAATTGTCGCTACCATCTGTACGCTGACGATACGCAATTATATTTTTAATTTTTTCCTCGTGATTTCGCTATTGCTGAAACCAAAATTAATACTGATTTAATTGCATTTTTCAAGGTATCCTGGGATCACATGCTTAAATTAAATCCAACCAAATCTTCAGTACTTTTGTTAGGAAATGGCGCTGCCATCGATAGCCTCAATAACCGTATATGCATATTAGAATTGAAAATAATGATTTGCAATTCGTGCAAAAATGTAAAAGTTTGGGCTTAATTTTGGGCTCTGAACTACGTTTCAAAATGCATGTTAATTATATCTTAAAAAAAATATATTTTTCTTTAAAAGCGTTGTACCCACTTCGGCACTTTCTCGACAGGGAGATCAAAAAATTGTTGTGTGACTCTTTAGGTTTATCGCATTTTAACCATTGCGATAATGTTTATGGTCCTTGTTTGGATGCTGCTGATGTGCACAGAATACAGAAAGTTCAAAATAATTGTTGACGTTTAATATTTGGAATTCGCCGACGTAACAGAACATCACATAAGCTTAAAGGCCTCTATTGGCTTAACATGGTTAATAGGCGTAAACTGCATGCAACTTGCCTCTATTACAAGATTTTAAAATTTCGTTCTCCTCCCTACCTCTATAATAAAGTTACTTTTCGTACAGATGTTCATCACTTAAATTTACGTAGAAAAAACATAAACATTCCTAAACATAAACATGAGTTTTTTAAAAGATCTTTTTCATATAATGTTGCCTTATTAATTAATTAATTAGATCTGGATTTGGCTCAAGTCAATATGTCCTGTAATTCCTTTAAAAATCAATTAAATAAAATCTTGTTTAACAACCAATGTCAAGGTCAGAGATTATAAGTACCTAGTGGAAACTCTTCATTTATCTCTTTTCTGTTTCTTTTTTTTTTCTTTTCTCTTCCTATCGCTAGTAAATCTAGTAGGTATCTTCGGGATATATACCAGCGCATTAATGACATAAAGTATTAGATTATTTAAGTTTTTGGCCTCATGTTAATAACAGAATCTGCCGAGTGCAGAAGTCTGAAATGATGGCCATACATTTGCTCGTAATTATAGTATAAATATAATTTTATTTACAATTTTTATAATATATTTTAATGCTGTGAATGCATGGGTAAATAATAAACAGTTATTTATTTATTTATTTATTATTATGGTACGAAATAAAAAAAATATCTTGCATTTTAGAGCGTGTCATCTCTCACATCGCTGACACATTGATCCTTTACTTCGTAATTAATTTACTGATTTTTAGATTTCGTGGTAAATTTAATTGTGAATTAATTCTAACTATGGAATACACGTTTATTGAGTATGCAGATATGCATCTGATGTACGGTCTTGCGTCTTACAATACGTTAGAAGCCAGTACTATGCCAATCCAGAAGAAATTTCAACGAGTTGACCAACGTCTAAGGAAGAATGGTGGACGATTCAAGTTAATAAGGTAAACATATTATTGACTTTCTTAATAATTTTAGGAAAGTTTGGAGAAATAGTAGGTACTGATCCTAGTCTGAGAAGAACCGTATGTACGCCGCAATTAGAGGAAAATATTTTAAATGCTGTAGATGATACTCTATTAACGAGCACTCGAAAATAATCAGCATAGTTTAATACATCGAAAACAATAGTAGGTACATGAAGTTTTTTAAGAACAGCTGTTATATCCATATCTTTTGCAAAAAATACATGAACTGATTCCTAAAGATTTTCTTCGCAGAATGCAGGTTGCAAACTGGCTATTGGATCAGCAACGATGTAACAACACAACAACAATGTAAACTTCATATTAACATTATTCTTTTCACGGATGAAGGAAGGTTTACCAAAAATGGTACCATCAGCAATTCACCCAATTCACATGTATGAGCTGATGAAAATCCTCATGCCACTCTTATATCGCATCATCAACATCAGTTCCAGTAAATTAATATCTGGACAGGAATCATTGGCAATTTTTTGATTGAACCATTCGTATTGCCGGGACGCTTGTATGGACAACTTTATTTGGAGTTCCTCGAAAACGCTTTTCAGGATTTAATAGAACACTTACCGCTTGAAACCCGCCGAAACATGTACTTCATGCACGATGGGGCACCACCTCATTTCAGCGTTAGTGCGCGGGAGCACCTGAATAACGTCTATCCAAACCGTTAGATAGGTAGAGGAGGACCTATTGCCTGGCCTCCTTGATCTCCCGACCTAACTCCGTTGAATTTTTACCTATGTGAGGACACCTGAACAACTTGGCGTATTCCACTCCAGTCGGCACTATTTATGTAAACGACACATAAACTACGAAAACTAAAAAAAGCTGACAACATATATTGATAAACTAATAATAAAAACATAAATTATTAATCAAGCAGTGCGAAAACCCTGCCAACACACTTTTTTTCCCATGTTTCAAGTTGTGAATCTGTCTCTATGTGTTGCCACATTTATTTTCTTCGCGATCAGAATTCCAGTATTGGAATCGCCGTGCTATTTTATATACAATTAGCTGATTGCGGCTTGTATGACAACGCCGCCTCTAAAGTTCACTGATTTTGTAGCGGCAACGTTTATCCAATGCATAAAAAACATTTACTTGTACCATATTTTTCTTCTGCCGCTTCCTAGATTTGGTAATTGGTATTAAATAAGTTACTGACAGAATTTGTGGGTTTTAGGTATACCTATATGTTTATTATTTATTCAGTGAAAACTTTGATAAGTGCCGTGAAGGATATTGCTGTCATTTTCAAGAAGTGAACAAATATTTTCCTTAGATTAATAACAATGAAAATAAACAAAATTGTTTTTATTTTGATTTAAAGTCGTTTTAAGACTTCTTTCCCTGTATTTTATATTAATTTTTTCGGAAAATTGACTACATAAGGTCTGTTCCGACCATCAGTCCCTGGCAGTTTCAAACTGTCAAATACAGTCGACCAATTGTAGGACTTACAAGGCATCCTGGGGCCTACATGCAATATTCATCTGGTAGACTATTTCTGATTAAAAACTAGTCCTGGACTGCTAGTTGGAACAAGCCTATTATATTATATTTTACTATAACCTACATTTATTAGTATTAACAGTTTTTGTGCTCAGCCTTTATGGCATGTAGGCTTAATCCGGTTACTGATGTATTTTTTTTTTGTAACCATAATATATTTCCCTTGTCTATGTATTTAAATACTTCAGACACTAAAATAGTGCTACAATATATTTTGTAGGGTCAATTAGGGTAAATGCACTTTTGGGGTAAATGCACCATTTATTCATAAAATCGCAAATAATAAAAAATTAACGTTTTATCCATCAACGTTCCTTTAGGCACTCCCGGTAGATTATATGTTACTGAAGAAAGTGAGTCCAAATATACGTAACGGCATCCGAAATTTGTGTTTAAATTCCACCCAAGTGCTTCCAGAAAAAGATAATTTGCCCCTTTTAATATGCAACGTTACATATTATTTATTATATAATGTTAATCGGCTTTTATTGCTGCTTTCGTTTAATCAGATACAAATGTCCACGAAATATGATATTTGAGGCTACTGCACGTAATTTGCAGCCTTGAGGCACGGTGGCGCATTAACCCCGCGTAAAATCTGTCCGGGGGTAAATGCACCAACTCTTAAGGGGCAAGTGCGCCAGTGGTACACTTACCCAACATATCTTTTGTTTTAAGATTCTGATTATACCTATACTTTAATAGACAGAATGATACTCAGAATAATGCATCTAAAATAAGAAAGGTAGCAAGCCTAGCTGAAATTTTAACGGCTACAAATTTATTAGAAAAACCTGAAGAGAAACCCAAAAAACTAAAAATAATCAGAAAAATTAACAAGGATATTGCGCGATCACAGGAGACCTCTGATTCTTCCGAAACCGATTCAGAGTGTGACTTAATGTTAAATGATTCAAGTGAAATTTCGGACGAGTTTGATGATAGTAACTTGTTACTAGAGGATGACGATGACGACATACCGGTTCTACAAGTTGAGAGTTAAGTTTTAGTAAAATTTCTTACGAAATCTACTCTAAGGCATTTCGTTGGCAAAATAATCAAATAGGTAGAAAATGACTGTGAGGAGAAAACTGGAAGTAACGGCGAATTTGATGTTTATGAAATGAAATTTTTAAGAATTAAAAATAAAATAAAAGATATTTTTAACTGGCCTGCTGTGGATGATATCAGCTTAATCTCAGAAAACCAGATTGTAAAGAAGCTATCTCTACCTGCAAAATAGATAGAAGAGGACTATGCCATTTTAATGCAGATTTCAGTGCTTATAATGTAACTTAGGGTTAATGTCATTATGTACTTTGTTGTAGTTATTGGACTACTTTTCCTTTCGATTTTGCTTAAAATCAAAAATATAAAAATGATTTTCAACTGCGGAAGTTCTCTTTGATAAAATGCTTTTATCCTCTTTGTTGAATTTGTATTTGCAGGATATGTAGTTATTATAAGTATTAAACTTGTGTTATTTCATACAATTGCATCATTCTTTACCAATTATATAACGTACCAAAAAAATCCTGGTGAATCGGCTTAATGTGTAACAAATACGGTACATTTTTAAGTATGGCTCATTCACCCCAAATCGTCTTAAGTTCGACAAGTATTCAATTTAACTTGAGGTGGCACATTGACCCCATTATGGTGGGGCAAATGCGCCACCCTGACAAACAAAAAAAATAAAAAATTTCTGTTTCTTAAAATTTTATGTTTTTAAGTTTCAATGCTGGTGTTTCAAAAGGAATATTTACTTGTTCAGTTTTTATATTTGAAATGACGATAAAATAAAATTCATGATTTTTTTTGGTTCGTCAAAGTTCAATTATGTATTTTTCGGGGTGCACTTACCCCAACTGACCCTATGTTTTATTTGACAATAAACGGGCATTATCTGCCGAAATGTTTTCATTGAATCATGATCATGATATAATATTCCAAAAAATCTAAGTCCGGAGCTGGCTAGCCAGCTCCCGCTGTTTCGCTTGCAATGTCGGTGCGTATGTCCCAAGTCCGCCCCCCCCCAACGTACATTTTTTGCTTTTTTAAAGTTATCTCGGTTTTGGTTACTTATTGCTAATAAAATTCTGCACAAAATTATTGTATAAAAAATAGTTTTATTAAAGCAGTGGCGAACCACAGAGATCTAAAAAGGTTTAAATTATTCAAAAAGTAAAAATAAAAACCATATTAAATATTTTCTAAAAACAATTGGACTTTCACAGGTCCCTAATTTAGGGTTATTTTATCATCCTAGTTCACTAAAATGGTCCTAATATTCAACTTTCAAATTTTTTATTTCTTTATAAAACTATATCTAAAGTATTTTTCACCCTAAATGGTATCGATCGACTTATTGACTGCAATAAAACTACCGGTTTAATCCCATTGTTATACAGAATCAACAAGAAAATTTACTACAGGGTAGGACTTTAGATATTTAACTCGGTATATAATATAATATGAAGGTAATTATGCAATCTAATTAAAATTATTATTGAGGTTTTTAGGGAACAAGTAATTTTACACACATTGCTACGTTTAAATAATATATTATTTAATGACATGAAATATCCCAAACAAATAATACATATCAAATCAAAAATCATTTATTGTCAATTTTGCAATTATTGTATTAGCAGTGGCGAAGCTAGGTAGGGGCCAGGGGGGCCCCCGCCCACCTAGCTTGGCGCCCCTTGGTGCCCGTATACACAATAAAAAGATACTTTTATTACACCCTGTCCTGTAACATATTTATTGAAATTGAAAAATATTTGGTAACATAATATTTTGAAAAACAAACACCATATTTTTAATACTAATTATTTTGATACTTTTCTTGAAACCGGTATCTATACGCTTCTTTCTTGATTTGACGGGATTTACTGCAATTCGTCTTACTGTAGTAAGAGGCACCTTAGTCATATCACTTGTTACACTTGCGGCAGCACTCGCCTCAAGTCCTTGGTGAAGTAAAGAACTATATACATTTTTTACAATGTTTTTAGCATCAAGAGATAAGTGGTTTTTCTTCAACGGCACACTAGAAGAACCACTATTAATATTTACCCACGGACGCCACATAATATCTGTTTTATACGTATAAATTTTTGGTAAATAATTTAAAATTATTGTATCGTAACCGTAGCGTAACTTGAACACTTCCTAAGAAACACAAAGACTGAAAGATGTTATCGCAAGCACAAGATAGTTAAATATTACCTGCTATAATTACAAATTATAATCCGACCCTGACCGACAGTTTATTTGCATTTTTATGGCCGAGCTCTTGCAAAACGTCCCAGGTAGTTAAACGGAGTCAACCATTTATTGTGAAAAATTCTTTACCTACTTTTAACTAAATTATATGTAACATACACATTACATACAAGTCCCAAGAAGATCTGAAGAAATGTTTTCAGCCTGGATTGGCACTAGCCCGGTTTGAAAATGGATTGCTAAAAAAAAACTAAAAAATCAGCATTGGGTTCTTTGACAAGAAAAAATGACCCATAAGATCGATTCCTGAAAACAGCGTTTTTGTTTTAAGTGGGGTTGTTTTAATTCATGAAATTATCTGGCATTTTCCATCAACTTATGGTAACATTTATATTCAGTATGTTAATTATATAAAGTATAATTATGGAAAAAATGCCACTGTCGTCTTTGATGGATATGACTCATATCTTTCCACAAAAGAGCATGAACAATTAGGAAGATATTCAAATATATTGTAATGTTCTTGGTTCGTTGTGTGACAATGTAGTCAGGATACCATAAGAAAATGACAGTATCTAGTTCTACATAATTGCCTAGTGAACTTGGTGGCGCCATTTAGCCATTACAATATCCTGCTTAGACAATATTTTTTCGGAAAAAAACCACAGCAACAGTAAACCAGCCTCAATTTGTTTCTAATAAAAACAACAAAAAAGATGTTTTATTTGACAACTAAGCCAATATTTGAAATCGACGGGTATTCGGGTGGTTCAAGCGGAAGGCGACGCAGACAGAACCATGAAAGATTAAGAATTAAGAACATTAGAATCTTCTGTTACTTTGGTGGGTGAAGATACCGATTTGAGGGTCCTAGTAATATTTAAATCAAAAGTCAACAACGCTAATGGACATTTACAATATAAACACAACGAAAAATTGTATCTGACCACGTTTTGTAGTCCTTAGTAAAGTTTTCTTATTAAAATAAAAATTGAGGGTACTTCCCTCTTAACGTAATTCTGTGTTTCTATATTTTTTTGCCGCCCTGTACATGATATCTTAAGTTTTGATATGTCAATCTTATTTGCGCATCAAGCAGAACTTTTTATAAAGAATAATTTTTTTTCGTAAAATAAACAATAAAGAAAATTCCCATAACGTAAGACTGAAGTCCAATACCTGACACTTTACTAAATCTAGTGCTATACTAGTAACCGTTTAAACGGAAATTTAAATTTTGCGGAAATTTTATGTTGGTAACAATGTATAACGGATTTCCAGTCAAAGTTAGAACGTTAGCTGGTGATGGCTGTGTTCTCTGTAAAGTTTTAGACACTCATCGTGGTTTTCATTAAATTTCTTAACAATTTCCCTAAGAATTTGTATGCTTTTCATAGTGAATCTAGAGGTAAGTAAAATGTAATAGTTTTGTTTTAAATAATATTCTTTACTAACTAGTGTTAAGTTAACATAACCTTAATATGATAATTGCGTATATTGTAATACAAAGTTAGGAAATAGGCGTGTCAGCTATTGGAAGTATTTCAATGAATATTTTTCTAATACCTGACCCTGCGTGTCAGGCTTTAGGATTTCACGAAAATTTCAATACTGTCCGAATATTATATTTAGATATGGTTCAATATCCCAACAAAATTTAAAAACCATACAACATCAAATACCAAAGGCTGTATCAGGTATTAGAAAATTTTATGTCAGCTACTGGAATGTCTTTTTTTCAGAGATGTCTTGCAACGTGGAAGACACAATATCTTTACATCAGTTGTGGAAAAAGTTGAAAATGCAGAATGTAGAAGAAGAAAAGGACAAAACAAATATAATTGAATCAAGAGTGGAAACTAAAATTGAACAGAATACTTAATTCAAATAAGGAAGAATAAAAAGAAAAAATTATATAACTGAATCGAGAGTGGAAACTGAAAAAGAGGAAGAGAATGCAAAGAAGAAAGAAGGTAACGTTGATAAACCGGAAAGATACAAGAAAACAGAGCAGGCCCCTCATCAAATGTTAACGATTTATTAGACTTCACTGTCTGTGATAAAAAAAAAACACACCAACCCCGTTTAAGAAGGCATTGTTTTGGCAAAATCGTGTAATGATGAAAAAAAGAAAACTAAGTCAAAAGAAAGAATTCCGTCGGTGATAACTGGCTTGCAGGGAAAGGCATATTTAAAAAAAAAAGAAAAAGGAAAAGACCAAAAACTACGAGAAAAAGAAGAGAGGAAAATATTACGCGATGAAAAAAAAAATAATGAAAGAAATAGAAAAGAATAGCAAGAAGGAAAAGCGGACACACAAATGGTCAGACTCCTCTAGAAATGTACCCGGAGAATCAGAAGGGGAGGGAGATGACTGCGCAAAAGGCAAAACGGATTCCAGTGACGAAAATGAAAATTATTACATCCCTCCAACTTTAAAATTATTAAAAAATAAGCCAACCAACATAGTTTCGGGAGATTTTGTAATTTTTATTTACCAAGATAGATATTATCCTGGCATGATTAAAACTGTAAATGATACTGATCAAAGCTACTATATCAGTGCCACGAAACAAAGTGGTTTTGAGGGTACCCTAAACTTTAAGTGGCCACAAAAAAATGACTTATTATGGTACCCTGTTACTGATGTGCAAGAAAAAATTAATCCCCCAATATCATTTGGAACAAGAAGTTGTTTTAAAGTACCAGAAATGGCAAAATATTTAAAATAATTATATAATGTTAAATAAAAATGTTTAAAAATCTCCTTAATTTGATTTTTTTCTTTTAATTCAGGTATTGGCATTGAAAAAGTCAGCTATAGGATATCAATTTTTTTTTTAAGTCAGGCATTGGATTAAAAAAATATGATTATTTTGTAACTTTTTAACTGAAACTGAAAATGATAAAATTAAATATTCTTTTCACTGCTATCTACCAAATGATACCTGCTTAGTCAAAGAAATTTATTCCAACGCCAAAATTCAGAATTTTAAATTTTCAATTGGCATTATTAGTGAAAATTGTACCTTGAAGTGTCAGCTACTGGTCAGTTTACGTTATGTCAGAACTTTTCTGGACACGCTGTATATGCTTCGACCAGGTAACTCTTCAAAACCACACAAAGTAACCGACATATTCAAGAAAAACTTAGTCCAATAAGATCTGCAATATTATTTTGCCACGCAATATGTGGATGTGACACCACCTTTATTACAAAGCAAAATTATTTTTGTTCAGATTATTAGAAAGAAATAAAGGCCTACCAGAAAAAGTTGGTATATTTTTAGAGCCAAATGCAGAAAAGGGATGCTGTTGCAAAGACGGATGAAGATTTTTTAATACCCTTTTACGGCGCAAATAGGTCAACAAAATGTTTAAATGAACTTCGTCTTTTTAAATTTCCTATTGACACAGCACGACAGAGTTTAAATAGAAATATTGAGTTAGCATGTGTGCCTCCAACATCAGATGTAACATGTTACCACAGTTTACGAATTTACCATCAAATTCAGGAATAGCTGGGTACTTTAATATGTCCTGCTACTTGGGGTTGGAAAAAATAGCGAGAAGCTATACAGACCGATAAGCTAATAGCTCCGGAATACATCCTTAAACTAAGAATGTTGTTGTGCAGCTGCAGAAAGGTAAACCTAAGCAGCTTTAATTTATGTGGCCAGTGCCAAGGCAATGCATGCAGGAATTGTTTTCAGGAGTACGACGATGCTTTATTCGAAGAGATAATGTCTAGTATTTTCCTCTAACTCTGGTGAATAGTCGCACTTATTAGGTAATTTTTTATAAAAGTTTAAAATATATTTTTATTTATTCTATGCGTCTTTTAATTTTAATTAATATACTTTAACCATTTTGAATAATGATATAGTACGCCAATGTATTGAATACCTATATTTAAGAAAGTATAAAAATGTTAGTTTAATATTAGAAAATGAAAAAAATTTAATGTCCAAAACATTTAATTTTTTTTTAAAGTATTACTTGACTTTTAAGCCTCTGTGGTACGCTACTGATTTAAAGTACTATTTTTTAATATAGTCAACATGTGTAAAATTTTATGGGGTTTCTTGTTTCCCTCTTCACTTTTTCTTGCAAAATTAGCCATAACAGAGATAATTAAAAAAAAAAGCCAAAAATGTACATTAGCGGGGGCGGGGAGGGGTCCCCCTCCCGGAGTGTTGGGGACTTTTAATGTGATAAGTTAGACGGCAAAAACTAAACATTCCGAAAAAAAACAGCTTTGTGAGTTTGTTCCCAGCCAAGTACTAGAAATACACGACGAACAACTAACTGTCGCCCACCCATACATGGTTCTCCTTAGTGTTCCTCGAACTCCTTGTGGAAAGATTTTCCAGGAAAGATAATCTCCAAAGGTTTAACCAACGTTCGCACACGCGCCGTTCATAGAGGACTATCAAATATTTTTCTGCAGTCGGCGGTGAAACGTGTTAACCTTCTAACTCCACTTATAGGGTAAAATGCGTTTTTTACACCGTTAGAAAGAGAAAAATGCTCTGCATGTATGAAAAGCAGCTAACTCTCTTAAAATTAAAAATAATGTCAGTATTTTGTCTCAATAAAACATGCTAACTCCAAATGCTGTGAATTTACCGCCGATACACTGCTATCTCCGACATTTCCGTTGCGTTCGAGTACGGACAAGTTTGTGAATTTGTCTCTTCCTATATTTTTCGTTATTTTGTAGGTTTTTGTTATCCAATTTTAATTCTGGCGGTAATTTTCAATAAAGGTATGTATTTACTATAAATTGATATAATAATATTAGTAGAAAGATTTAGATTAGTTATTTAAAAACAAATAATTATTAAACAAGACTACTATTTTTTATTGAAATGGAGTTAGCAGCTTTTACATGAATAATTAATGTGTATTATTTTTTTTTGCCAGGAGTTAGCATTTAAAACATTTAAATATAAATTTGAAAATATACATTTTTTGTGTTAGAAATTTTACACTTTAAGGCAAGATTCAAATTATTATTGCCTTGTTGAGTTAAACGTGTATATAAATATAAGTTTCAAAAATTTCATTAATGTTTTTTCTACGAACTGGCAGAAAATAATTATTTTCCCCACCAAATTCGTGCTGAAATTAGCACTTTTCCTCACACGTGCAGAAAGTAGTTACTTCGTAGATAAAACATAATAATATCTAACATTTGCGAAAAGTGACTTTTCCGCACGCGTTTAGAAAATAGCTGTTAGCTTATCAATCGCCGGTTAGTTATTGCGCCTATGTTAGCTAAAATAGTAGTATTACACCTTATAAGTTGTTTTTACCTTTCAGATGCAGTCACGTGGAAAGTTAATGGTTTCGTTGGCTACTTCTCATAAAAAAGATGATGTAAATATGCCCCATTCTAATTCCACCAAAACCAGAAAAGAATATCACATGATCGAGAATGAAATTGAAGAAGTGCCACATTCTACTATTTTGGACCAATACCAAAAAATGGATTATACAAATTTGACTGTAGTTGATAACGTTGAGTTCCAGTTTTTGGACGTTTTTTCATTCAACACTGCAGGAGGTCATGCTATTGAAAAGGAACAGTTTGCTAGTTCTGATAGTTTTGAATTAACTAGTAATGAAGTACCACTGCCTCGAGATTTTTTGGTAGCTTCTACAGATTCTTCAGATATAATGGACAATAATTTACATGAGATGAATGAAGAAGCACAACCTCTTGTTCCAAATCCAGGTGAAATTTCGGATGACAGTGACGTGGTCATAACACTGGTACCTTATTCAGATACTTCTGCCACTGACTCAGACTCGGATTTTCCAGAAAAAAAGAAAAGCGCGTAGAAAAAGGCTGCAAGTTAATAAAGCTGACTGGTTCGCTGAAAAGAACAAAATTCGTCGGGAAAGAGGCCAGTCATATCTTGGTCGCTTAAAAACTGCAGATAGGTGGAGTTACGAGAGACCTAAGGAGCCCAGAAAGATGAAAGAAAAATGCAGTTGCCAGAGTAAAAAAAAGGTTTAATGAAATGTGCCACACTAACTGAAAATGATAGAAAAAAAATGTTTGAACACTTCTGGAAACAGCTAACTTGAGGAGAAAAAAAAGTTTTCGTCAACAACGCAGTAACAGTTTTGCCAACAAAACGACACCGAGATAGAAAAGAGCAAAACAAATCTAGAAGATCTCAATCTATGTGTTACCATTCAAGAGCTGATGATATATAAGAATGTGCGGGTTTGTAAAACAATGTTTTTGAACACGTTGGGTATTGGAAGGTGGACAGTTCTCAACTGGAAGAACAATTTTAAAGTTGCCAAAGTTCCAAGTAAATTGAGAGACTCTAAAGATGACCCTGTGAAACCAAATGCAGAAAAAAAGGAAAAGTTAAATGAATTTTTAGATTCTCTTCCGGTTATGGATTCCCATTACTGCCGAGCTTCGTCGAATAAAAAATATCTGTTGCCGGAATGGTCCTCAAAACAATCACTTTACAATTTTTATGTAACAAACTGGTGTAAATCCCATACCATCGAACCTCTGTCAAGAACAAATTTTAACGCAGCTTTTGATCTGAGAAATATGGCTTTGTTTTCAGTCCATCAGTTACATATTTTTAGAAAAGAAGAGGCAAGGCTAGAGAAGGAAAATGACAAAAAGACGCAAAAATTTGTTTTCACTGCAGATATGCAAGCAGTCCTCATGGCGCCCAAGTCAGAAGTTTCCTCTTTATATTATCGCACAAAACTTCAGGTTCGTAACATGTGTTTTTATAAATGAATCAATAACATGTTTTCTGTGGAATGAGACGGAGGGAGGCATTAACGCAGAAGAATTTGCTTTCATTTGGGTTTATTTTTTACAAGAAAAACTTCTGCTCAGTATCGAAAATGGTAATGATAACAAAGAAATAATTATATACAGTGATGGGGATGGGTGCAGTTATCAAAACCGCAATGCGATCTTTGCCAACTCGCTTTTGAATTTGGCTATTACACAAAATATAACAATAGTACAAAAATATTTAGAGGTTGGACACACCCAGATGGAAGCAGATAGTATGCACTCGACTATAGAAAGAAGACTACGTAAGAAAGTGATTAATGTATCTGCAGAGTATATAAAGTATTGCAGGACTGCGCGAAGGGACCCCAAGCCCTATGACGTAACTTATTTGAACCACTCATTTTTTAGAAAGTTCAATGACGTTATGGCTTACAAAAGTATATCCACCGCAAGGTGAAATATTTTACAAAAAAAGGTTTAGTGATGACTGGTCGCTTCTGCCTCAACGAAAGACCATTACAACTAATAAACAGTGGACTGAACTACCACTTCTACATGATAATAGGTTTACGATCAAGACGCGTAAATATGAAGACTTACAACATATCAAACGCACACTTCCAGCAGATTACCACGAGTTTTATGATAACCTACCTTATGCATAGTATGGTGTGGTATTGTTAGCTATGTGAAGAAATATTTATTATATATTAGGAATAAGATCAAAATGTTACCTTATTTTTTGTTACAAAACTGCTTAAAATGTCATGAATGTTTTTAGTAAATAAAAATATTTCATAACAACGAAATGCTGTCATCTCCTTAAAAATTGTGTTTATTGTTAATTTTCAAAAAACGAAAATCTGCCAATATTTTCCGTAAAAAAACATTCAAATAAAAAATTGAATTTTTCGTTGCTCAATGAATATTATTATTGCCTATCTATAACTTCATGGATGGTTCTATCAGTTACACGGTGTAGCAAGTTGTCTGTACGGTTTTAATGCTCCCCTGTAAAATTCGTTTAAATGGAGATAGCTGTTTAACATATTTCACCGACGCAGTGCTAGTGTCCGATCATATTTTTTTAGTATTGAAAATACTTATGGGCGCGCTTATATGGAAATAGTCGACGGGCGACATGCAGAAGAAAACGACATGCAGCGGCGCGCGGCGGCAGTCGGCAGTGGGATATCATCTGTCTTTGATTCTAGTCGCAATGTTACGGGCTCGAGACTGCTTAGCGTATCTAATATGAATGAACTTTAAAATTATTTAATCGGTGACAAATTTGTCTAATAAATAAACATACATAGTTTGGGTGTTTAATAGATTTCAAATTGGTATAATATAAAATAAATAAAATTTCGTAAAGGGGTAGGAAGTACTATTATACTGGTGACTGGATCGTATAGTAATTATTTTACTATTTTAGATGACGGGATTTTGTCAAAAAACGGAAATTTTATAGGTAAGGGATGGCCAGTTTCCAAGGTTTATAGATGAAATATCCATGATAAATACCCGTAAATCAGGTCAAAAACTGTAGTATTCCAAATGAGATTAAAAATACTAAAGTCGAAATTGTACCCATTTGTAACATCATAAAAGACAAGTGACACATAATTTTTTTTTTTTTTATTAATGCGATTTAAAGCAATTTTAAAGTTTTACTCAAATGGAGCGCGAAGAGGTATTGTTGGCCTTTCTGGCCCGCATAGAAGTATATTAGTAAAATGTTTACATTTTTCATAGGTACTTTAAGAATATTAAAATGCGTTTATTTTATATTTGTTTTTCTGATTTTTTCATCTTAATTGAAGGGTATTTTGAAAAAACAACCAATGTAATTTTTTAATAATTTGCTTAAAATGGCTTGAATAATGGGTTGTTATTGCCAAACAAGGTAATTTTTCAAAGGTATCATTTAGCTCACTATGGCAGCTGTTGCTACAATAATAATTAACCAGGATAATATGGCAATGCGATTGAGATGCTGCAAACAGCACCAGTTTTAAAAAAATTAAATTGGTTGTTTTGGCAAAATACCAATTGAAGGTTAATGTTGACACAAATCAAAATCTTGATAATAGTAACGAGTAATTAGATTTAAACATCAGAAGGTATAAGTCGTGTCTGGCATTAATTTATTTAACTTTTGCAATTTTGCATTCTCCTTAATATTCAAAAAAAAAAATGTATGTATCAGTAGCATACATTGTATGGTTCTCATTACGTTGAATTTCCTGTCGCCAGCTTGGCGATTCACCACTCGGTATAAGATGCTGCCAAATAACAAATTAAGATAAACTTAGTAAACAGTATATTATTATTACCTATATTGGAAGGGATTTTTATCACATCACATAGAAAAACATTAAAATGTAAAAGTTGTGTCGGGTATTTTCAATACATAGGATGGTTGCGTAAGATGCAATATCTGTGAATTTTTTACTTATACCTTGGACTCTTTGTATACATTACCGCAATAGATCTTCGACTGATTTTGGATTAGGTTTACTACAAACAAAAAATTATTTAACCTTTTTAAACTTTATTTAGGAAACTGTACATACACCAGTATTAAATTTGTATGCACAAATTTACATTAACTAACTTTTAAAAAAAAAATCTGAATTCCCAAATATAGGAATTGTATTAAAACAAAGTGAACTACAAAAACAGCAAATTAATATTAGTAGGTAAATAAAATTAAAAAATAAAAAACTAAAATTAAGCAGCAAGCACAGCATTGCGTATTTATTACTACATTTTTAAATAAACAATTCCTATAGTTACCATTTTAAAAATATCAATACAAAAACTACTCAAACTCAAGTTTAACAATGTTTTATCACACTTCATTTATTCAATACATACCCAATTTTAAGACAAGAAGTGTAATTAGTTAAAAAGGGTATTTCTAAATAACTAGAAGCAAATTAGTTTCAAGTTGAAATCTGGTAATACTTTTGAGACATATAAGATATTTTAAACAATTTTTCTCATACATTTTACTAGTGGCTCAACTTCAAAACTACGCAAAGTAATGTCTTCAATTTTCCTGCTTAGATAAAAACGAAAAAATATATTACGCATAACATTTATTACTGTAATTTATTAAAAACAACAAAAAAGGACGAGAGCCAATGGTGCAGATAATAATTTTATTTCATCTAGTATAAAACCGTTCATATTATTATAGTTATCAAATTAAAATAAATGAAATGATGGTGGTAATTAAAATACAGTAAATAAATATTACGAGTTTTATGTTTACGGCTAGTTACTACTTCCGCTAGCTGTAGAGATAATAGTTTCACAAATTCACCTTTGGTTGGAGCGTTTACCTTTGAGAATTTTGTGTCAGAGGTCTAAGGTACCCTTAATCGGCTTCAGTCTTAAATAACTAAAAGATAATCATCAAAAAATTAAATATTTATCAAATCATGTTTCAAATAGAAACAAAATGCATTATAATATTTTTCAGATGATGAAGGATACCTTAAATTTTGATACTAAATAATGAATATATACATTTAAACAATTTCTGTAAACTAGATTGAAGTTAGATGTTTTTTTTCTAAATAAAAAAAAATTATTTCTTTAAAAACTGAGGAACTTAATACAGGTTCAACCGTTTACATAAAAATTAAGATCCCACTCAAACATAGCCGTAACCCAAATTTCAATAAGATATCTAAATAAACATAACGCTGTGGTGGTAAATGGAAAGAGTTGCAATCGAGGAGTCAACACCTAATTGCAGCATGTGAACATAAGAGGCTGCACTACTTTGCGGTATAACTTGCAGTACCTGCAGTGCTTTACAGCACCTGCAGACCGATGTAAATATTCTACAGGACTTTTTAGTGTCAGTCGCAGCAAAATCTCATTTGAACCTAAATATCTGCACTACTTGCAAGTCTTCTGCAGGAATTGAACGTTATATCGGGTAAAATAGTGGCTTATTGTTATAACTTTATTCTTATAAATAATATACAAATAAAAATTATATTAAGCATAATAAAAAATGAGAGTAAGCTATGAAAACTAATATTATAAATTAATTAATAACGCATATTTTTAATCCTTTTGTTTAATTATATTTATTTGATGCGCACATCTTTATTCTAAGTTGACAACCCATCCAGTCGTGTTTCCCAAAAAAACATAATCTTCAAAGATTCAATATTCAATATCAGCTTGAATCTCTTCCCTCGCACATGCGCTGCTCCAGAAATGATCCTTCCTGCACTACACAAAAAATATATTTATGTGGTACAAAAGTATCTTGACATGTTGCAAAATAAAATCCTATTGGTCAGCGTTAAATTTATTACAGCCTGTATGTTGGTATCGGTCGATCCCTCGATTCATTAGATCATTACAATCAAATAACTTCCTAAATGTCTTTTTACTTTAAGCCCCAGTCGGTATGGTGAAAAACGTGTCCAGAATGCAAACTAATCCTACAGCGATTCCTTAATAATTGGAAATTGCTAAGAAGTCACTAAGTTCTAGTTTCCTCGACCGGAATATCTCCTAAACGGTAGAGAAAACTATTTTAAATATTTTCTGTTAAATTACTTGTCAATCAAAAGTTTGAAGAAGCCCTTTTAAATAAAATATTAATTTTACAGAAAACGCCTCCTTACGTATTTTAGTAGTAGAATGAGATATTGCAAAGCTATCCTTCAAAATCCTCACAGCCGCGCACGTAAATAACGGCACGCGTTCATCAGCAAAATTCTTATTTATGGATAGCACTATCTAAACAGTAAATAGTTATAAAACGCGCGATTAGTGTAACGAACGAAAAAGTGACTTATTATTGCTGCAAAACAAGTTTAGTGCACATGCAGGAAGGAGAGGACCTATCGAATGGCCTGCTAGGTCGCCAGACCTAACTCCGCTGAATCTCTTTTTGTGGGGTTACCTCAAATCGAAAGTATTTGTTGACAGGCCAAACTATCTTCAAGAGTTGAAGGAGAGGATCCAAGGAGAAGTGCGTGCCAAAACTCCGGAAATGGTTGAAAACGTGCAAAAAGGAGTTTATTGATTTCCTTGGATATTATCAAGCCGTAAATGGCGCACATTTTCAACATTTGATTTGATTTGTTATTCTGTTCTTTTTAAATAAACAGGTCTTACTTATTGATATGTTAATCGTAGTTTTTTCGATAACTGTTGAGTTTAGGTATAGGACATGGTATTTGAAACATACTTAGAATTCCATGCAAAATTCAAGAATTAAATAAAAAATAGATGTTTACGTATAAAAAATTGAGGTTGATGGTCGTAACTTACTTTCGGGATACCCTGTATATATGAATTTACCATCAAAAATACCACATTAAGAAATAAAAATCGACGGGTACGAGCGTTTTTCCAAAAAAACACAACGCTGAATTTTAAATGAATTTAGCCATTACTTCTGGGACTCACTGTATACACTGGAGGTAAAGCCTGTCCAGAGATATAAGAAAGTTACACTTTGCCTTAAAGTAAACTGCAAATCCGGAAGACGTAATTTCATTATTAAAGTAATAGTTTGGTGATTTTAAACCCATTTTTACCTGATTCAAAATGAGAGGGTTAATCCCATAAAACAAATTATGTTCTAAAGACTGTATACAGGGTGGACGTAAAGTAAGGAATAAATTCATTATCTCGGAAACTACAATTTTTTAAAAAAATCGCTCGGCCCCGTCGATTTTGTTTTTCGATCGCGCATATTCTGACATAAAATGTAGATATACAGGGTGTTCCAAATAAGAGTGCCAGAAAAAATATTTTTTTCTTAAATGGTATGTATATTATTACATGTTCGGATTCTTCGGAAAATTCTAAACATTTTTCATGTAGCATGTGCTATACCTTAGCCCAAGCGTTTTGGAGTTATTCTCATTCAAAACTTGTAGTCGGCATGCGTGAAGCGCAAAAAAAGTCAAGTAGGCTTTGGATTTATGACGCAAGAATCAAAAGAATTAATGTCAATAGTTATTGTTATTGTCAGTTTTATGTGTATTTTCCTAACGTTTTACTAGTTTTCAAAAGACTCATTTCGTTTTTTCATAACTAAATTACATTAAAATGCGGCTCACTGAGAAACAGCGCATAGAGGTTTTGATGATGATGGGCTACGGTGATAGAGTTAGAAAGCAGCAAGGAGTTTGTGAGTTATTTAATCAAAAATACCCCAATCGTCCGCCAATATCACAATCAACAGTAAGCAAAACTGAGTACAAGTTTAGGCAATTCGGTCATGTAAGAGATGTCCCTAGATGTGGTCGTAATCAAGTTGATGAAAATCAACAATTAGAAGTCTTACTGGCAGTTCAAGATAACCAGCATGTGGTGTCTAGGCAGGTAGCAAGTGACGTGGGTATTGGAAAAACAACAGTTCTTAAAATACTGCATAGAAATAAATACCATCCTTATAAAATGCAAGTTCTCCAAGAACTTTTGGAAGGGGACTTTGAGAGGCGCCTTGAATTTTGTGAGCGGTTACAGGATATGTGTTTCAAAAACAGAAATTTTGTAAAAAATATAATTTTTTCCGATGAGTCCACTTTTTGCTTGAATGGTGACGTAAATACCCAAAATTATCGATATTGGTCCGATGTAAATCCACACTGGATGAGGGAAGGACACACACAATATAATCAAAAAATCAATGTGTGGGCTGGCGTTGTTGATGACACTGTTATAGGGCCTTTCTTTTTTGACGAAAATTTAACAGGCGAGAGATACTTGAGTTTTTTAGAACAAGAACTTGTTCCAGCCCTGGCCACCCTTTTTCCTGAGTTAGAACGTCCCGATTTGCCACATCATAATATCTGGTTGCAACAAGATGGTGCTCCCCCACATTTCGCTGTGGGAGTTCGTACTTATTTGGACGATACTTGTCCAAACAGGTGGATTGGAAGAGGTGGTTCTATTGAGTGGCCGCCTAGGTCACCCGATTTAACACCACTCGACTTTTTTTTATGGGGATACCTTAAGGAAAGAGTATTCAAAAGCCATCCTGCAAATTTAGATGATTTAAAACATCGCATCCGGCAACAAATTCGGCAAATTACACCCCAAATGGTTCGAAATGTTCAGCAAGAATTTGAAGATCGGTTAGGCTATTGTCAGTTGACTAACGGAAGACACTTCGAATATTTACTTAAGTAAAATTATTTTTAAGTTCACCAAACTGTTTTTTTCGATAAATAAAACATTTTTAAAATAATTGTATTCTTTGTTTTCTCCATGACTTTTTTCCACTTTTCAAATTTTTAATGAGAATAACTCCAAAACGCTTGGGCTAAGGTATAGCACATGCTACATGAAAAATGTTTAGAATTTCCGAAGAATCCGAACATGCAATAATATACAGGGGGGTTCCATTTAAGAAAAAAAATATTTTTTCTGGCACTCTTATTTGGAACACCCTGTATATCTACATTTTATGTCAGAATATACGCGATCGAAAAACAAAATCGACGGGTCCAAGCGATTTTTTAAAAAAATTGTAGTTTCCGAGATTATGAATTTATTCCTTACTTTACGTCCACCCTGTATATAGCCACTCTGGTTAGTTTTAAGCTTAGTAATTAATTATTCTTACTTCGTGTGTAATACAGCGTTTGTTTAATCGTGTGTGAGTCATGGAAAATATGTGCGAGCCCAATGTATCTCAGGAGATGACCCCGTCGAAAAGCAGAAAAAACTTTTCTGTGGAAACTAAGGAAGTTATAAACAATGTTTATTCAACTCTTATTGAACGTGCGGTCAGCAAGCAAGCAGCGTTAGAAGAAACGGCCACATTAACAAAAATTCCAACACCAACTGTATGGAAAATTGTGAATAATTCTATTTTAAGCGAGGAAAAAATAACCGATTTTGGTATTTCCTCGAAGGTAGGGAAGTGATCAAGATATAATACGGCGTAAAATTTACAAGTTATACGAGGAACAAAGCGTGCCTACATTAGATAATTTAATTAAAAGGCTTGAAAAAGATGAAACCATCGTTAAATGTGGCAGAACAACGTTATTGAAGTGTATCCAACACATGGGTTTTAGATTTAAAAAAATTAACAAAAGACAAGTTTTAATGGAATCCAGTAGAATTCGAGAATGGCAAAAAATTAGGATTTACAGAGATCAGCAAAGGCCGATTATTTACTTGGATGAGACCTGGGTCGACATATATGATACACCGGAAAAGGGTTGGGTTGACTCAAGCGGCAAGTGTAAAACAAGCGAGCCATCATAAAGAGGTAAACGAATTACGATTTTGCATGCTGGATCTAAAGACGGATGGATTCCAGATAGACTTTCTCTGTCTGCAAGAAACATTAAAGATTCTTCCCTGGATTACCATCAGGAAGATTACACCAAAAGGCAATTAATTGAGGTTTTACAAAGTTTAAAACTACAAAAGGAATACTTCTGTGATAATTATGCAAAAAATTTAGAATATACAGTCTTAAGGCTTCCACCATACCATTTTATATTTAATCCCATCGAACATGTTTGGCACCAACTGAAATCTGTCATTCGTCGTAACAATATTTGCCCTACTATTAACTCCAGTGTACTTGAGCTTATAGAAACTGAAGGTTTTTACCATCCCTTTACAAAGTTGGACAAATTCTGTTACACATGTTGAAAAAGTGGAAAAATCATATATCCATATAAACAATATAGCACAAATAATAATTAGAACACATGATGATAGCGATAGTGATATTGATATATTAAATGAATAATTATTATAAGTACCGAATAATTTGTATATTTTTGTAATCATAAATATTATTTAATGTCTGACTTATTTTTATTACGAACCATGATTAAATTCTCAGCAAAATACGGACCTGTCTGGCCATATTTCAATTTTACAGCTGGCCCGGATCTTTCCTAATAGGGATCAGTTAGTCACTTTCTCATATCTCTGAATAGACTTTATATGCTTATGTTTATAAATATGGACACTAACAACTAAATTACACCTAACACAAATGATACCTTATTTTCCTTTTAGTGTTAATAACCCTGTGGAGAAAGTGAATAATTGAATAATATTCCAGTGTATTTCTAATGAAAGTGTCATCTTGAATCGACATTCTGGTGTTTTATTTGTCCCGATTACCCTTCTAATTTTACTATATCCACGGGGGGAAAGTTATATCAAGAAACATCGGGGCCCGGTAATGTGATAAGTGATATAGTGTCAGTCAGTGTCAAGCTTAAAATGTTGCCTAGACATGCGCCCAGAAGATGTTGCCCGAGCAGTACCTCTGAACGACAACGACCGAAACATAGGGACATAAAAACGGTAAAACTTGCGAGGATTTTCTAAAAATATTTTCATTATAAAGAGAACAGATACCGGTTTAAATTAAAAAATAAATGGTGAGCGAAAAAGCCGACATATGAAATACAGTGGATCATCAATAAATATGATAAAATTACAAGAGTCGTTAACAAACTGTAACTTCTCACCAAGAGCAGATATCAAGATAAATAAAAAAAAATAGAAAATGTTAATTAAATTCATACTAAATACACCAGAATATTATTGCGACGCTTACTTTCTTCACAGAGCGATTAATTCTTAAGGAAAATAAAATGATATTTCTTTTCACCGGTATAACCACACACGTACTGGGTGATTCACGACGAGTGTGCATCAAAACTACTCAAAATATTTTTTTAAGATTATAAGGTTTGTCGATTGCTCTGTTCAAATAAAATATTGGCATGTTTTTGTCATTTCCGGTTATACCCGAAGTAGCTTTTTTTCACCTTTAGTTTTTTATATACTACATGGTATTTTTATTATATATTTAGATTTCCCATTAAATTCTAAGTTAATATTAAAGAACATGTTTTTTGCCCAAGTCAACTAGTTTTTGAAGTATCTACACTTTTTGTAATTATATGGAAAATGCAAGGTGATGAAATATTCCGTATACATTTTTTACCTTAGCTAAAAATTTTTGTGTCATCATATTATAACATAAAAATCAGCAATTCTCAGATAATCTTTAAACTTGGCATAAAATGTAAAGAGTGGTCGCAGTTCAAGGTGCATTGTGAAAAAATTCAAACATTAAAACTAGAACACCCTGTATATTTTCATTTATAAAAATAGGTACCTATTAATGTCGCGACAAAGGGGGACGCTAATGTGGACGCGCGGTCAATAGGACGCATGCGAAAAATGATGTAATTAAAGAAAGTCACGCAGCAAAAGAATGCGCGATATAAAGAGGCTGCACACTAAAAAAAAACGTTCTCTTCTACCTTTAGTGCCATATTATGGCAGTTCACTAAAGCCCTCGAAGAGATCGAGCAATATACAGGGTGTTTCGAGATTCACCACAAAGATATTAAGAGCGTATTTTTGAGCTCAAAATAAGTCTATAAACGTAATGCCCTAAAATGCACCCCCTCCAAACTACAGCCATCGTAAGTTAGTTGCCCGAAAAAAATTGATTATTTTGAATTGTTACTATAGTTATTCATCAAATGTCCCGAAAATTTGCATACCTTTACTTTAGGCGCTCTAATCATTTTGTGTCTCGTAAATGGCGTAAACCTAATTTTGGGGGAATTCAAGAGGGATCTGCACATTTAATGACCGAAATTTTATGGTCCCGCCGATAATACTTAAAATTAAACATAATCCAGTCGGGCATGAAAAAATTTATAATTTTGGTCTCTTGCACTTTTTCGATACACTAGCCGTTATCGAGAAAATCGCTGATGAACAAAAGGGGAGCATGTAGCTTGGAGGGTGCATTTTAGGACACTTGCTTATAGGATAAAATGTTTTATTTTGACCTCAGAAACACGCCCTTAAAATCTTTCTAGCGAATTTCTGAAACAGCCTGTAATGCTGGAAATGTGCAACTGGAGCATTACGTTCTCTCTTCTTCACGTTTGTAATCAACAATTGCCAAACCTATAAAGAAACACCGTTAAAAGAATAAAAAAAGATAGCTGTAGCCGAGCACGGCAACAGGTCAGTATGTGTTCGAGTAATTTGAGCAAAACTTTCAACTTTATGTTCAGATACCTGTATAGGTGATACCAAGTATAGTTAGTAAACAAACAAAATCAAATATCAGAGCAAAAGGAAGTTTGTTTCTTGAGATAAGTCCTTAAGGTTCAAATTATCAATGTCCTGTTAACTATAAGATAAATTTAAAGGATACCATTGTTGGAACAATACAACAATAAGTATTATTATTTAATGTCTTAATGTTTAATACTTTACTTACTTTTAACTTTAAGGTTTTAACAATACTTTATAAATATTTTTGATTATTTTAAACATACCTTAAGAACATCTTGACCCATACAGCTATTTGATTAGCTAGGCGTCTTTTATCTAAAGTTATTTTGAACATTTAATTAAGTATTCAGTTTTTTAGGTAAAATGCTGTAACTAATGTATTGAGGACCAGTTTATCAATGCGGGGTTGGGTTAAAGTAACACCAAGTTAGAGGCAGTGGAGGGTTAATCTGTTTATCCATTCTCGAGTTAGCAGAAACTCCGAGCTACATTCTGGGTTTACATAACCCACACTTTGAAGTTGGTGTTAGACAAACTAGCCCAAGGTTATCGTTTTGACGGTTTTGACACACCATAATTAACCGAACTTTCCGTTCCAGCTGTCAGCAGCACCATTTTAATTTTATCTGTAAAAAGTATTTATAAATTTGGGAATTGATTATGGAAGCATTTGAGCTGTTGAGCGATGAGGATGAAAATGTTTTACAGTTTGTAGAATACCGCAGAAGGCCATATTATGTACTTAGGCCGCGTGTGAATTATTTGAGGTCTTATGATGACCACGACTTTTTTGTAAGATTGAGACTGAGAAAGGAAACTGTTCCGTATGTCTTAACATTAATAGAACATCAAATTGAAACCCCTACTGACAGGCAAGTTTGGTTAATATTAACCGCCGTATTCACCAACGTTCCAGCGTTAACTATTATAGATCATTGTTGAAACAATTGTTTCCATAAAAATTATCGCCCTGAGGTCATAGAACGATGGTGAACACGGCGGTAAAAGTAGCTGTTTGGTCACAGCATTAATTTTGTTTCTGACAGGTCTGCAAGGAAAAGCCGAACATGCCTGGGAACAACAGATATTTTATTTGCAGGAATCGCTCAATTTCTCCAATAAATCAGCTGCTGCTCTTTAAGATTTTATGGTATGGGCAGCTTGTAATATAACGAAAAAGTAACAAATGCAATAGCTTCTCTCTCTCTCTCTCTCTCTCCGCGAATTTAATAAATAATACTTTGTCACCTTCTGTGTAATTTTGGCTTCAATCCTTTTTCGTGCTCATTTTTAAAAAGAAAAATAAAAGCCGAAAGCAGGATGAACTAACGAAAAATATTTGAAAGTAAAAGTGAGGTTAGTGTGACTTCTGCAAACCAATCACATCTGAATAAACGACATCTTTTGGCGTCTCCTTTTAAGTCTATGTGTCAAAAAGAGATAAATATAGTAACTACACGTAACCTGGTAAACGCTAAAATTCGCCTATTGAAATCAGAATAGCCAACGTTACGCTAACCCGGAGTTTAGTAACTCCAGGCTAAGATGACTCCGATAAACCGGTATCTATTTTTATCCTCGAGATAAGACTAACCCCAAGCCAGTTGACTCCGAGTTTTGACCCCGATTTGATAAACCGGCCCCGAGTTAAATTAATAAATAAATAGATAATTATTGTTGTCATCGAAGTTATGTGGCTGTTATCACTACCAGGACATATAATTTGGGCCTAAGTCCTTAATTATTTGTTGCACGTCTTATTGTCCCCTCCCCTCATTTTTCGGATGCGTCTAAATGTTTACGTTCTATTGCCGCGCGTCCATATTGCCACGTCTATTTTTTCTTATAATCTTCAAGCATTTTTCATTAAAATCACCCACAAACGACCTTTTAACCATTTCCGTTTCAAAATTCGCTGAAAGATTTATGCAACCTAAACTAGCCTATGAACTTAGCTTACTTAAACTTACTGAAACTACAACATTCCAAATCTCTGAGACATTCCAAACGACGTTGTGTGTATAAGATCAATTCTGGTCTCCGGTGGAAACGGAGTTGCGGCAGCAATGCTATCTCTCTGTATCTCTTCAATTTCCCCTTTTATCTGTGGGTTCAGTACCATCTTAAACTTGAAATTGGAAAATTGGTTACTGAAAAACGCATTTACGCCATTGCGTATAGCCATCTCGGGCACGTAATTGGGATTATTAACTTCCACCAACAAATTCTTAACTGACGGCGCAACTCTGTTAAGTCTTCTCAGTTTAATTACGCCGCCGTTACGTTGATCTGCCCTTATGCGCTCGATACGCGACTGAGCCGAATAAAGACGTTGGAGTTTTTGCTGCCTAAACCTATGATTACCCCTCGGATTACCCTAAAACAAAAAAAAAATTGTTTGAATCTTCAGAATTTCTGCAATTATGGGTTTCCCAACGATGAGATCAATATACTTGTCAAAAAAAGATTGTTTTAAATAAAAACTAGTTTAGCACACAAGTTTGACATGCCGGATATTATAGGTTGGGACTGTTCCATGAATGTATGAATGTAGAGCCATGGAGTTTTCTGAGTAATAATGAAATAGATGCTAAGACTAAGTGTGTGTTGTTTATGAATGTTCAAATGTTCTGGAAACGGTTTACTTAGGATTATTCACTCAAAAAACATATACAGGGTCGTTGGTATGTATGGAAACGGTCGATTATTTCTTAAAGTAAAACAGCTATACTCTGTTGCTTAATGCGAGAGAGTAATAAATTGTAAATTTGCAATGACAGGAACCATTAAGTAGGGTGGACAACTTGAAGGTTGCATTGTAAATTTCAGGTAAATTGCAATGATATGGCGAAAGGCGAAGTACCGTTATATTTCGCTTTGAAGCGATTTCGTCGACAACAAATTTCGTACAAAGAGGTATATTCTACTTTACAATCTCCAGTAGCTCCTTTTTCAGCATATCTTCATGAAATGGCTTCTTATTTACAGTAAGCCAATGAATGATGTAATTTTTTTTTCCAAGAAGACGTTGGTATTTTTTCGGATTTTCTTGAGTGGTAGTCTGGCATTATTCATGACTATAACAGACCCAGGAGGAATAAGATCTAGCATTTGCTGGAAGTATTCTTCAAAGACATCAGCATTCATATCTTCATGCCAGTCTCCAGTCCGTTTTGATTTAAATGCTAGTAAGCCGCCATCGACAAATCCATTTTTGCTACCAGTGTGAGTAATTATTAATCTTTTACCTTTTCCCGAGGGTGCTTTCATTCCAGTGAACCATCCTTCCATGAAAGCTTGCCTTGCTCTTTTTATATGTTTATCCTGCCATATTTTACCAACGGAATATCGTTTTAACCCAGTTTCGTCTATACAGGGTGAGTCGGGAGGAATAGGTCTAACTCTAAGGGTGTAATCTATGCATCAAAATAATAAGAAAAAACTCAAATGTTGTTATCCAATATTCATTTGTTTTCAAGTTATAAGGCAAAAACAAAATATTGCATTAATTTAGCTTCCCTGTAATAAATGTTATTATTGTTTGCTTTTGATTGTTGTGCTGTCACTATCCTACTAGTGTCAGTATAAAATGTTACATTGATTCACCGTTAACTTTCAAATTTGTATCATTTTAACTTTATAAAATGGCACGCATTTATTCACATCTCGAATACGCCAATATGGTTTGTGTAATGGGAATGCTACAGCGGCTGCTGAAGAATATCGTGAACGATTTCCACATGAAAGAACACCAAACAGAAAGGCCTTTATCAGAGTTTTCAACAAACTCTGCGAGACCGGAACGCTTCCAAGTGCTAATGTAACATTCGAACGAACCATTCAACAGGATTTAGAAGAAATAGAAAATGTTCTAGCTTTAGTAGAAGAAGATGCGACAAGCTCACGAAGAACTAGGAATTCAGCTAAGGATTCCCCAAAAAAGAGTGATCAATACGCTTCACAAGCAAGGCTAACCCATGCCATGAAAGCGTGTACAGAATCTTCAACCTGAGGACTACGTCAAGCGTATGCAATTTTGTGAGTGGATAATTAATAATCCTCATCTTTTACCGCATATACTTTTTACTGACCAAGCTACATTACAGGTTTTCAGTACACGTGTGGTGTGGCATTATCGATAATAATTCAATTGGCCCTTTTCTTTTGGAAAATCGCCTTACAGGGGATCACTACTTAAGTTTTTTACAAAATGAATTGCAAGAACTACTGGAGGAGATTCCTTTAAACATCAGAATTGAAATATATTATCAAAACGACGGAGCGCCTGCCCATTTCGATCGTCGGGTCGAGCAATATTTAGACCAAAGTTTTCCAGGGGTTCGGATTGGTCGCGGTGGTCCTATTAGTTGGCCTCTTAGATCGCCAGACCTCACGCCGTTGGACTACAATTTATGGGGTTGGTTAAAAACTGAGGTTTACAAAGTAAAAGTAGATACTAGGGATGCATTAATTAGACGTATTAGAAATGATGTAGTCAATATTAAAGAAAGGCAATTCAATTAGAAGATCCAGGCGCGCCCTTCGTAAACGAAGCAGGAAATGTTTGGAAGTCAATGGCGGTATTTTTGAAAATTTACTAAAGCAATGATTTATTTAAAACAATGTTAATGTTGGATATTTTGGTTTAACAATATTATTATTTTATTTAACGCTGTACCTTGAAAACAAATGAATATTTGATAACAACATTTGAGTTTTTTCTTATTATTTTGATACATAGATTACACCCTTAAGTTAGGTCCATTCCTCCCGACTCAACCTGTATAATAGATATTTCAGTTTTCCTTTCGAAACTGTATAACTGCCCTCAAATATCGTCGTCGCCAGCAGATGATATCGTCTTTCTCTATTAAAAGTGATTTTCTATGGATTTTTTCATAACAAAAATTAATTTACTTCAAAGTTTTCCATAGTTTCTTCTTACATATGAATGAAATGAAATCATCCTTCTTCATTTCAGACATTATTTTGTGCAAGGTAGGTATTTCTTTCTTTAAGTAAAACGAGTGTATGATTCTTCTGATGGCAGTATTTTCATCCTCATTTATTACAGTTTCTTTTCTTCCTGCACTTCTCTTTGGTGACCTGATGGGGCCGCGCTTATCCTCGTGCACAAGTCGGTATATTGTTGATTGTCCAACTGCAGTCATATTCGAACACAATTCAACTATTCTTGCAACTCCGAATGTTGAATTTTGGTGGCGAAGAGCGTTGCACACATTGAAAATAATAATTTTCTCATTTTTAGAAAGCGCAGTTTTACTAATCCGTTCCTCAGCAACAAATTCAGAAACACTAGCCATTTTAAAGAACGACGTTTTTCAACAACTGCCGGAGTCACTAAACATTTCAAATTTTTGAAACAGTGAGTCACAGGTAGGTAAACTGCCTGTGCCTCTACCTACCCGATCTCGCGACCTCCGACAATAAACATTTTTAAATAATAATAATTGGACTACACCTATGGAATACGGCGAAGACCACTGGGTTTTATAGTTCAATAATGATTTATTACTCTCTCGCATTAAGCAACAGACTATAGCAAAAATATTAAAGACAAAAGTTTTAGAGTTTTATAAAGTCTATTAAAATTAAAAAAAAATACGTATACAGTCAGAAAAACAAAGTTACTTTTTTTTAATGGAACACACCCTATATCTAAGAATATTTTTGAATTTTAAATAAAATTACAATTATTTTTTAATAAACGTATTATAACTCTAAACCTAGTAGTTTCCAAGATATCGACTTTTGAAAAATGACATTTTTAAACTTTGACGGCTTCTAGCTTCTCGAAAACTATTATAGGTTTAGAGTTATAATACCATATAATGCACTTTTATTAGACAGTGTTTCAATAAAAAAAGTAACTTTGTTTTTCTGGCTTATCCTGTATACCTAGTTTCTTAAAATTCTAATAGACTTTAAGAAACCCTAAAACTTTTGTCTTGAATATTTTTTTTTTATGGCACTGGTTTGTACCAACTGGCCAGCATCTCTCTTTGTTAGTTTTTATTTTTTAAAACTTGTATATAAACATTCACACAAACATCCATGCCCTTGCCCGGATTTGAACCAGGGACCTCTCGGTTGCCAGGCAAGCTCTCTACCCACCGAGCTACCGAAGCCGGCCTCGCTAGCTGTTTTACTTTAACCGTTTCCATACATACATACTCTTTCGCTCAGTAATAGAATACAGTAAACCAGTGGGATGTTCGGTGTGATCAAGTATAGCGAAGGTGCGAAGATATTGTAACTTAACCGACTTACTGTTTTAAAAGCGATAACATCCCTTGGTGATTTAATCCGATATCGGACTTCTTAAAACGCACAGACTTTACCAACGACCCTGTTGATCAAGGCAATAATATAGGTTGGTTTAATGATTTAAGAGCAATGCGTGACCACCTGAATTTGCTTGCGGAACTGAGTCGGCAGTATGGCCACACGGGGTTCTCACAGGAATATAGGAGCTATAAAATCCAATATAAAAAGCCGATTCGAAAAGCCAAAATAATTGCAAGTGATAATCTCATTAGCTCTTCTACCAACCCTGCTAAGTGCATGTGGTCCATAATCAAACTTAGAAATATTCCCAAAAAAGATACTGATCCATGCGAAATAACACCTAATCAGTTTAACACTTTTTTCAGTAACACAGTACAAAATTTAATTAAAAACATTCCAAAAATTCAGTTAGATCCTGTGGAAACCCTGAACAAGCCCTTCTATTTTCGGGAGGTTTCCTTCAATGAGATTACGGACATCATTGGGCGCATTCGGGAGACGAAACTGCTAAGGGGCAGTTCCTAAATCGTCTTGTTGCGTCGACCGCTACTTCTACCACACCTTTCAACATGTTAAGGAACGGTCGCCATTTTGAGTAGCATCTTTGATTTTCGCCGCTTAGAGAGAGCGGTTCGTTATGTCAATGTGAAAATGACGTAGGTTTCGTCGTTGGTAAGCCTCTTTTTTAGGAAAACCAAGGTAGGTACAGATTGTTCTTTATCATTCAATTAATAAATTTTCCTTCTAAATAAATCCAAATCATTCTCGTCACTTCTTCTAAATGTGCTACACTCGCTTCGCCTTTTTCTGGGAATGATAAGTTTCAGTACTACACTAGAGCATCACTGGAATTAAAATCTCTTCAGCAAAGATTGGAACACATTTTTCATTATTTCTTTAGCATCGGCAGACAAATACTTTCTTCTGAAAGCGACACGACAAGATGACCCACTCTCTGCCCAAGTCCATAGACGCCACATTCTAACACTAATAAAAATATCACGCACCGGTAAACCAAACACTAATATAACAAAATTCACTTGTCGGAAAACCAAATAGAACTAAAATAATAAAAATCAATTTACTATTTATACATTATTAAGTATTTATTGCCTATTTAATATTATGCCTACTTAAAATACTTAGTGATCACGACATTATCGGTATAAATTTGGGGCTATCTTGGGTCGAACCAAGAAATGATGAGACTTATACCAGGAAGCTCATCCAACAAAATATAGAAAATATTGTAGTGGCTTTAATTGAGCAAAACTGGAATTATACGTCAACCGACGTAAATGTTGTATATTCTGATTTTGTAGACATTATGCAGAGGACCGTCGATAAGATAGCTCCACTGGAAAAAAAATCCCTACCAGTTATTGACAAAGGTGTTGAAATCGTAGTGTGCGGCCTGTTACAAGAGAACCTTGAAAAAAATTGACTATTATACAGGGTACAGTCTGGGTTTAGGAAAAAATACTCCTGTGAGTCTGCACTGCAATATGTGTGTGCGGTATTAAGACAAAATATAAATGAATCAAAGATTATCTTAAGTGTTTTTGTTGATTTGAAATGCGCCTTTGAGACTATTGACAAAGATATTTTAATAAACAAGTTGACTTTGTATGGGTTGGACTGGATTAAGGATTTTTTATCAAATAGGTATCATGAAACCAAAGTTAATAATAAAATGTCTACAAGGAGAGACAGCATTTGGGGTGTACCGCAGGGGAGCGTTTTGGGGCCACTTCTGTTTATTGTCTATGTTAACGATCTGCAGGAGAGACTAAGGAACTCATTTGATAATTTATTTGCGGATGACACCCTAATTTCTGTCTCTGGTTAAGATTTTAATCAGGTAGCTACAATAATAAATAATGAATTAGGAATATTATACGAATGGTTGTGTCAAAATAAGTTAAAATTAAATAATTTGTAAACAAAATGCATGGTTGTTGGATCTAGGGTGGACTGTCAAAGATTTAAAAATTTCGGCCTTTTTTTAAACTTAAATGGTGTTGTAATTGATTTTATTTCTGAAATTAAGTATTTGGGGGTTATATTGGATCCACAATTGAGCTTCACTAAAGCTGGATTTATAAACTCGAAAAGTTGGCGAGGTTGAGGTTCAGTTGGTGTTGGAAATAGGAGTTCAATTTAAACTAAAGGGAACACTCAGTTTCATTTATACACTCGTTCATGTTGTTCATGTAAAGCTTCATGTAAGGTTCGTAAAATTCCCGGGAGTTCGAGATAATCAATTTTTATGCTCGGAGTTCGGAATATCTAACCTTACAAACTTGGTCATAACTTCAACCTCACCAACTTTTCGAGTTTATAAATCCAGCTTTATCATGTGGACTATATGTGTCGGAAAATTGGTAAAAAAAAATAGGGTTTTTTACTCGGGTATCGACCTGTTTGTCTTAGTGGACTAGGATGTTGGCGTATAATACCATTATATTGCCACACTTTTCATATGCATGTTCTTTATTAATTTCTTGCACTAAGGAGGCAATTCAAAGACTGCAGGTACTACAAAATAAGGCAATGCGCATCCTACTAAAATGTGATAAATATACCCCAATTAATGATATGTTGCGGTCACTGAGGTTGAACATTGAGCAGTGCGTGAAAAGAGCGAATCTGATATTAATTTATAGGATTGAGCATAAATTACAGCACGATTATTTGCAATCGTACCTGAAAAAAGATCAAATCATTATGAATACAACATTAGGTCAAATGAACAATAATATACTATATCCAGGGTAAAGACAACCTCTTTACAAAAAACTCTTTTTTATGATGAGATTCGCTATTTTATCGATCTGCCCGATAATATTAAGAAAGCACCAAACCTAAGAATCTTTAACAGACACCTTTTGTTATACTTAAGGAACTGAGGTGTGTACTATTAAGAATGTTATTTTTGTTATCTGGTTTAAAGTGCTAAATAAAGGATATATTTATTATTTTATTATATAAATGGTATAGCAATGGGCTCATTTGCTCAAACCTGAAATTACACCCTTAACCTAATTTTTATGAAGTATTTATAAGGTATGGTCGGCACTGAAAATTTAAAGTCAATCAAATAGGACGTCATTAAGTCCCAGTTCGTTCGCTTCAAATTGACACAACGGTCTTTCTGTGCATATACAAAGGAGATACGCTTACTGTTTCTTTGTTCAGTTAAAGCAGAAGCACATTATTAGTACTTCACTTCTAATAGTATGTTCTATAACAAGTTGAAAATGCCATTCCATACGAGTTCTGGACTACACTTTCTCTAACACTATTTTAGAAAAAAGGAAAAGAAATTATTAAAAAATTAATTTTCTCCCTCCTGTCGATGTCAACTCCGTTACTCAGCAACGGAGAATGTGCATGGCCATCTCTATTCTAAAGTCGTATAAACAACGGCAGCAAGCGCGACTCGACTGACTGTAGAACTTAGCCACGTCACACAGCGGTTTCCGCGAGTGGATGTTTGTCAATTATTTTAAAGACTTTTGGGGCGTCAGAGAATTAAAATTATTGCAGTTCGCTGTACTAAAATTACAAAATGTTTTAGAAAATGTGGCTCTGCTCAAAAAGATGAAAAGTTGGGGCATCGGATCGCCAGACAGATAATAATGTGTAGGATTCCCCTTTAAAAGAAACGCATACTTACACTATTCATATTCGTATTCGATTTTTCAACAAATAGGTAATGTTATTTTTATATTTTTGGTAATTAAACTAGGTACGCGTAGGTACGTGGTGTTAGTTAATTAAATATATCCACAATCTGTGGCTAACTTTAATGGAAAGACCAAAAACATAAATACAATCATAAAAAACTTTGGAGAAAGGGAATAATCCGGCAAGCTGTCCAATTACAGAACTAGACTGGCCTGTTTAAATTTAATATCATCCAAGGATTAACAAAATTCTATATCTGCAGCGTTCCTGCACGTCAAGGAAGCCTACGATCATGTAAATCTTAATATATTATCAGAAAAATTGCAAAGAATAGGAATCCCCAATAGCATAGTTTATAACTTAATCAACCTGTACAGTACAAGAAACACGTTTGTTAATATCCAGGAGAAATCCTTTGAACTTAGAGTAAGTTACCAAGGTTTTTCGCAGGGCAGTATTTTAAGCCATTTACTTTACTTGATATACGCAGCGGATTTTGACTCAATATTCGGAGAAAATGTTAGAGTGTTGCAATTTGCGATATTTGTATACGTATATACATCGGCGGTCAATAGAAAGAAGCCAGATAATGCTCGGAATAGCCAGATCGAAAATACAATCCTGGACGAGAGAAAATGGTCTAGAAATATCAGAGAACAAACCAGTTATTGTCAATTTCACCAGGAAACGATTTAAACCACCTTCTGAATACATAAGCATACCTGGATATCAGTTTCCACATAAAACCTTCACTAAATTTTTGGGAATTACTCTAGATCAACAACTGAATTGGAAAGAACATTATATTATACTCTAAAAAGAACAGAAAATGCTACAAATATTTTAAAAACATTTTGCGGGCACATTTGGGGGCCCGACCCGAATATAGGACTATTGTTCTATAAAAGTTTAATAAGATCCATTCTTGATTATGGAAGTATATTTTATGATTCAGCGGCAAAGACGCATCTACGAAAAATCGAAATAATTAAAAACAGATGTAGCAGAATATGCATGGGATAGCTACCAAGTACTCCAGTAGTGGTTATGGAAGCAGAAGTTTGCAAATTCCCATCAACGTTTCGCAGACAAAATATGGTAAACAAATTTATCATTAAGCTTAATTCAAAAAATAGCCACTTACGAAATAAAATCAATGAACTAACAACATTATGCTTAACACATAGATACCGCAATGCAAAAAACACTCCTCTTCAAGTGGAAGGATTTATGTACGTATCCGAATTTTCAAGATACATGTATACAGACAACAAAATACCAAACTTCTCCATCCAATATGAACTATACAGACAACAAAATACCAAACTTTTCCATCCAATATGAACTCTTTGCTAACACAATTGACATCGACTCCATAGGAGATTATAGACAACAACCAGAAATTATTCGAAATAGAAATTTTAAACTAGAAATCATAACATGATGGCCCCAACATGAAATAATGTTTACAGACGGATCTAAAATTAACAATAAAGTAGGAAGTGCAGTATATTACCCAAACAAAAAAAATTAGCATAAAAAGACAGTTAACTAAATATTCATCTAACTTGTCGGCAGAACTATATGCCATTACTTATAGAAGTCTTCAAAATATGTTTGGAAAGAAATTGTAAAAATTTCATATTACCGATTGCCTAAGTGCTCTACAAAAGCTTAAAAGGGTATCACCAATAGTAGAAATCAGCAATTTAATTTTAGAAATTTTAAAATTAAACCACGAAATTATGAAACAAGGTAAATCATTAAGTTATCATAAAAAAAAAAAAAAGAAAAAACTAGTATGGATAAAAGCACATATTAGAGAAAATATCTATTAGAGAAAATGAAATAGTCGATAAACTAGCAAAAAAAGCAGCTAATGATGAAACTGTTGATGAAAATTATAAAACGCCCAAAACTGATTTTTATAGAACAATTAAAGACAAAATGCAAGAAGACTGGCAATCTCAATATTAATTGGCGAACAAAGGCATATACTTTCGTAGGATTATAACCAACATAAGCAATAAACCATGATTTATAAATACACATAGCAAAAAAGTAGTACAGGTTATATCCAGACTACAGTCAAATCATATTATTTGCCCTAGCTATAAATTTAAAATAGGTCTTAGATAACCCCAATTGCCCCACATCTAATGAAACAGCCGATCCACGACATATCTTATTTGAGTGTAGGTTAAACACAAATAACATAAACTAATTATACAACCCGTTAAATAGTACAAATATCACCCTACCAACCAATCTTGCAAATCTGCTGACCGATGATAAAAATTTAAATATTATATATAGCCATTTCATGAAGTCAAGAGACTTATTTGCCTGAGGAAAAAGTCCCAAAGATAAAAAAAAAAGTGAAGGAAGAAAAAAAAACTCAGTATAACTACTCACAAGAAAGCACATTAACACTGTAAAAAACAAGAAAGGAAGATTAGTTAAGCAAATGATAAATCAAGATCCAAAGAGAAAAATGTAGTAGTAAAACCGAATTGTAAAAAACTAACCACCGATATGAGAAGTATCAAGCATATGGGTGGTAATGTTAAAAAAAAAAAATTGTCTGGCCTATTGGTTTATGACCAGAGCCACTGAAACTTACACACACACACACAGGATTAACAAACTTAAATATTAGCATGTAATTATTATAAAGCACGTATTCCCGATAAAATACCTACCCCCCGGTTCGGGTACTTTAGAATGTTCCTCTTAGGTAAAATGGTGGAGGTGTTTGTTCCCAGTGGTACCAATCGTTTGTTAGCACCGAGCCTCTGGTGGACAGGCGCCTTTGCCCCACGCGTAAGCGGACTTTGATGAGGTTGCTGGTTCTTGTAGTATAATGTTTGCGCCAACTTCTTTCTTGTATTTTGTATCAGAGGTTTTAAATTTTGCCTGATTCTGCTCGGCCGGATGAGCTTTAAAGTACGCACGTTACCTGAAATAGCCAATAGATTAACAACGTCAGGCAAAAAACGAAAATACATATTCTAATAATAATAATCATAATAAATGATGATTATCACTCAGTTAACACATTTAATTGTGATAGTTTGGATGAAGTAGACTTTCTTGAGAACTCTAAGACAAGTATTAATATTATCCATTTTAACATACGTAGCATAAAAAAAAATTATGATAATTTGGTTGCTTTTCTTGAATCAACTAAGGTTGAATTTGGGATGATCGTGCTCTCCGAGACCAACATTGTGCATGATCTGAACAATTTTGGCATGGATGGGTTCGACATTTTTTATAATAATAGTCAGCAAAATAAATGTGATGGGACCATTGTACTGGTTAAATCTGTGTTGTCGCCAAGTTTTGAAATAGTTCAGGTAAGGACCACAAAATTCTTAAGAACGGTTCTCACAAAAAATAATGCTCAAATTGGTGTGACTGCTGTGTATAGATTGCCTTCTCTGAATGCTGATGAATTTGTAATCGACTTGCGAACTCTTCTTGAGAAACAGGTAGCGAAGAATCCTATAGAAGTGTTTTGTGGTGATATAAATATCAACTTAATGGATGAAGGTAATGAAACAACATGTAATTATTTAAATTGTTTGAATGGATTGGGATATGTGAGTCTGATAAATTCTACAACCAGGCAAGATCGCCTGTCCAGGTCATGTATCGACCACTTTTTTGTATGCAATAGGCTTGGTGACAGTAGCATTAGGCCTGTTGTCTTAAATTGCGGTCTTACTGACCACTTTCCAATATTACTAAATATAGACTTCAAGACTGCGAATGGTCCATCTATTGATGAGGGTAACAATTCGCCCTCACTGATAAAGAGATTAGACTGCATAAAACTACAAAATCAGATTAAGAATCAAGACTGGGACTCGGTTTGCGGTATAGACATTGATTTATGTACTGACAGTTTTATTCAAATATTGAATAACTGTATCACCAGCTCGACTGAATTAATAAAAATAAAGAATGTTAAGAAAAAAAAAGAATGGATCACACTAGGTATAATTACTTCTATTAAGCATAGAGACAAACTTAAAAAAATAGCCGATAGGACCCCGCAGAATGTTGAAGCAATAGAAAGGTTTCGTAGGTATAGAAATAATCTTACGAATCTTATTAAAAAATCCAAATATGTGTATTTCAAGAATAAGCTAGCTCAGTGTAGGAACGACATTAAAAAAACATGGGAGGTTATTAAGAATGCGACTAATGACACTAAAAAATGTAAGGGAATATCTATCATTAAGAATGAAAACAAACTTGTTCATGAAAACCTGGAAATTGCTGACATATTTTTGGAATATTTTGGTACTATAGGCAAAGACTTGGCAAATAAAATTAAAAAAAATAACTATAGGTTTCTAAATAAGCGTATCTCAAACTCTTTGTTTTTTAATCCAATAACTGAAAATGAATTAATTTCCGCTATTAATTCGTTAAAAACTAAAGCATCACCTGGTGACGACAATATTCCGCCAAAATTACTAAAAGATAATCATATTTACCTTCTGAAACCACTCTTACATCTAATAAATTTAATATTTGAAAAAGGTAAATATCCAGAAATCCTCAAAAGGGCTGTTATTGTTCCAATTTACAAAACCGGGGATAAGTTGAACAAGGAAAATTATCGACCAATTGCTATGACTAGTTCAATTAGCCGGCTATTTGAAAAATGTATAAAACTAAGGTTAGACAGCTTTTTGAATGCGAACAATATTTTATCCAAGTCTCAGTATGGGTTTCTATCAGGAGTAAGCACGGAGGAAGCTATGGTGCACGTCACAGATTATATATTGCAAAATTACAATAACAAATTTAAAACATTGGGTATATTTGTGGATTTGGCCCGTGCGTTCGACACTGTGGCGCACCAAATTTTACTTAAAAAACTTGAAAACATTGGAGTGCGAGGTCTTGCGCTCAGCCTGTTTGAGTCTTATTTAAAAAATAGAACCCAGCGAGTAAGAATAAATGATTCCTTGAGCAAAACGGGTACAGTGGAATTTGGAGTGCCGCAGGGTACCGTACTGGGTCCAACACTTTTTTCTTTGTATATTAATGATCTCTTTTCTGTTCTGCCAAATGAAAATAGTGAATGTGTGTGCTATGCTGATGATACAGTGATTCTAGTTAGAGGCAAATCTTGGCAAGAGACATTTCAGAGGGCGGAGGACCACATCTCCAAAGTACGTTTGTGGATGGATCAGAATCTTCTAACAATGAATGTAAAGAAAACTGTTCATATCGCCTTTTCTATAAATAATCCAGGAAATGTAATCCATCCTGACCTTAGGGTGCATAATTATGAATGTGTTATGGATATGTCAGTGTGTAGATGTGAAGAGACAATATTAGCAAGAGAAAGTGTAAAATACCTGGGGGTATTCATTGACAAAAATTTAAGGTATGAAACTCATGTTAACTATATTACCCAAAAAATTCGTAAAACTATATATAAATTTTACCAACTCGGAGAAATTTTATCTTTAAAGCTTTTAAAAATGACGTACCAGGCTCTGATTGAATCAATTTTAATGTATGGCTTGAGTGTCTGGGGTAGTACTTGTGGTAACATTCTTCACCGTTTAAATATTACTCAAAAATACATAATAAAGATATTCATGAACAGAAGCAAGAGGTACCCATCAGATTTATTATTTAAGGAGGCTGACCTCCTATCGGTAAGGCAGCTGTATGTTAAGGGTACTCTTAGGTTTATGAAAAAGTGTAATAAATACAAAAGTAGGATCATGCACAATGTTCACACCAGATCTGTAAATAGTGGGTGTCTAGTCGTTCCACTAGCCTCATATACTGCCTCGCAGAGGCACATTATGTATATCGGCCCTAAATTGTTCAATATGTTACCCTTCAATTTAAAGTCTGCTATAAATTTACATACTTTCCTGTTGGGCATTTCTAGATGGATAAAGATAAATTATCAGCAAATAACCTGTACGGTGCCTTTATTGAATGAGTACTAGAGGGTGTTTTGAAGTTCTATTTGATATTAATAATAACTTTCAGTAAATTATTCTAACTTTAGTGATATTGTCTTTGGACTAATTTAACTTGTGCTATGTGATTTGTTTTTGACATATCATTGTAGTCTCTTTGTTTTTTTTTTTCTCTTTTTTTGTTCTTGGGTATCCGGATGGTAAAGAACTATTCATAACCTGAAATCCAGACAAGCTGCCTGTAGCTTTGGATCTCAAACATGAATATTGTATTGTGGCATTGTTGAGAAAATGTAAACTTTATGAATAAAACTTTATGAAAACTTTATGAAATATATTTATATAAATAACCAACTTCAAATATTTGATTGATAATTTTGCCAATAATAAATAATCAGTTAGCAGTCCCGATTGACAGGGAGACTTTAAATTTCTACTTAAATAATAAAAGGGAAGACTTGGGTAATGAGGAGTTTAATTTTGATTATGTAACAGAATATGATGTGCTAAGAGCTTTTGAGCGCATTAAATCCAAGAGTATGGGTATAGACTGTTTAAACCATAAATTGTTGTTGTTTAGCATTAATCATATTACGTAGGTTGTTGGAACACTTCTTAATATTAGCCTTCAAAGAGGAGAATTTCCAATTATTTGGAAAACTACTATTGTTAAGCCACTGCCCAAGTCTCCTAAAATATATTCTCTGTCTGAGTTGAGACCCATTAGCCTTTTACCAATTTTGGCCAAAATGTTTGAGCTTCTGGTCAGTGATATGATTAAAAGGTATGCAGCCGAAAAAAATATACTGTCATGTGCCCAGTCGGGGTTTCGTGAGGGACGCAGTACCGCAACGGCCTTTAGTAAGATAACGACCAATATATCGGAAAACATTGACAAAAGCTTGGCTTCATGTCTGGTTTTGCTAGACTACAGCAAAGCTTTTGATCTTATAAACCATGAAATGTTGATAGCTAAGTTGCGGTATTGTGGGTTCTCTCAACAGTCGTGTTTGTGGTCGTCAGGTTATTTGAGTTTGCGTGCGCAGATTGTGGAGGTCGATGGAGCGAGATCGGAGTCGGTCATGTTGGAATGTGGCGTCCGGCAGGAAAGTATTCTCGGGCCATTACTCTTTAGCCTTTATACTGCCGATCTTCCGGGCCTGGCTTCCTTCGGTTCCGTCCACCTCTACGCTGACGACACGCAGTTGCTCGCCCGATTTCCTCCAGAGCGGGCAAGCCAGTCTAGGCTGCGATAAATGACGACTTGAAGGCAATCTTCACATGGTCGAGTAATCACGGTTTGCTTATAAATGCCAAAAAAAAGCTGCTTTTTGATTATTGGGGCTAGTGCGGCTAAACAGTGATTACAAGTATTTAACTTTGTGGCACTTGGCACTCTATGTAAATGGAGTGCTACAGCCATTTGTGAAACAGGTCAGAAATCTCGGTCTGATATTTGATGAGTTCTTTACATTCGAACCTCACGTTGATAAAAAAATTGGCCTCAGTATATATAAAACTAAAAAGTCTGTAGGCATTCAAGTTTCTTTTGCCAGAAAAAATTAAACTAATGCTTATTAAATTACTTATTAATCCACAGTTGGACTACTGTAATGTGGTTTATTACAATTACCTCAGCAGTCTATATCGTGGAAAGATTCAAAGGGCACAAAATGTTTGTGTGCGTTTTATATATTGCATAAATAAATTTGACCATATTACACCTGTCTATATTACACATGATCTATTGAAGCATGAGTATCGAGCAATGCTTCATTTCGGCACTTTTGTGTTTAAAGTTTACAAATCGAGATGTCCTTCTTACCTCTGGGATTATGTTACTGCTAGACAGGACTTGCATGACAGGTCACTTAGAAATGTGGTCAGATTTCAAATTCCACGGCATTTTACGGTTAAATTTGGAAATTGTTTTTGCTTTAAATGTGAGGAATTGCTCAACTGAGACATATTTGTCCTTATAACTTAAAAAACTCTAGTAAGTATTAGAAAGCATTACAAAAAGTACCTTATGGACAGAATATTTAGTAATAGTAATTAAATTTGCATTTTTGTTAAGGTGGCATGGAAGGACGCTCTGCAAATGCTATCTATTATGTATGAAATACATTGAAGATTTCGCCGAAATCACAGTGTCGCTATAATAAAAGTGGCTCCCTAAAAAGTTTTTTTTGCGCAACGTTGCCACTTGGTTCGATTTTCCTAACTAACCTGAACAATTTGTCAATCAATTTCTTATCTCTATCAAATATTTACTAGCATTAAACATTAAATTTGGCAGCAGAGCAACGGCACCTGCGGCCCGCCATTTCTACGGCGATTTTGGAAGCTATACCTTGTTTTCCGAAATTTTCCGCTTATTTAAGTGTGTAATAGAACAAAGTAGTAGGTACTATTATCGCAAAGGTGTTTAACAATAGGTAAAGTGACTAAGTCATATTATGTACGATGTAGGTACTAAATGTTTCTCAGTAATTAGGTGGGAATTTAGTTAATTTATTACCTATAAAAAAAGGCCCCCATGACGGCGCGATGCTTTGCGAGTGCGTGATCCCACGAGTTTTTGGGGAATCCCCGGTTCAGTAAACATCTATGATATGTAAAATGTGTAGTTTGCATATTATAACTTTGTATCGAGTTTTTTATGCAAATATTTAATATTTTGTTTTGAGTTTAAGGAGTATTTTAATGTATTTTTATTATTTAAATCCCTCTGGATAATAAATTTGGAGAAAACAATAACGAGAAGTCACAGCAGCTCAGTGTCAATGCTCAGGGTACAATTGCCCCCCCCCCCCCCCCCTGTATCCGCGCGCCTAAACAAGAGTCAGCTTGTGAAATAAATGATTAATTTTCTACATTTTGTGGGATCTAAAATATATAAAAAAAAACAGTTTTTTACGCATAGAATTTTTGACCTATCGACGTTGATTCTGAGTTAAACTTTTGCGAGTTAATAGTTTTCGAGTTAATTTTTTCAGTTCTTCCGAGAGCTTTTCACTCCGCTTTTCATAATTATTTTTTCAAACGATGCATACATGCAATTCCGAAATAAATCCTTACAGAAATGCCGAAATTCCTCCAGAAATCCCGAAATCCTTCCAGAAATGCCGAAATCACTAATATTTCCGAAATACATGTACGTTTTTTTAGGAGTGAGACGCCCCTCGGTTACAGGGTACCTAACCCAATTATGAGAGGTATCTCAAAATGTTAAATTTTCAAAATATCCTGTATCCGAAAAACAAAAGGGCTAGAAAAAATCTAATTGCGGCAACTTATTATCATAGAATAGTAGCACAGTGATGCAAAAATCGCATCTTTCGATATTTACTAACAATAGAGATGCCCTGTAAAACTGTATGATTACCTGTAGGTACCTACCTACCAATAATTAAAAGAAACTTTAGGAAAAAGATGTTTTTTTGTTTCTTTCTCGAAAACTGATCAAACTTTGCCATGTGCCATATTCAAGAAAATTAAGTTGTTTTCCGAATCAATTTTGTTTAAAAAAAAAATTGTTTGGAGACACCATACTTTTCGAATCAGTAAACTCACAATTTGGTGATGCACAAAGAACCACGCACATTTCTTATGGAGAATCCAATCAAAAGTTCTTATTAGCACAACAAAATTATATGACTGGGTTTTGATTACTCAGTGTTTTTTTTAATTTTCATGACAAATTCAAAATTTTTGATGATTTTTAAACACACACCCAACCATACACTTTCTGGCTTGTAGAGCATACTAGGTATAGCCTGGAAGAATTTTATCAAGACAGCTTTTAGCTTGCTTTATCACTTTTTGCTTTTCATGTAATTTTGCCATCTCATGGGTCAGAAAGCTTGAAATTTTATTATCTGTTGCATGTTGCATGTCTTGTTAATGTTCCTTTCATAGAATGTAATGTTGGAACCACTCTGTAGTATTTGTACATTATATTTTAAATGTGTGTTGGATATTCTAGGCCCCAGAATGTACTTGAAAATAACAAAAATTAGGTATAAAACATAATACATTGTAAAAAAAAGGAGAAATAACCTAAATCATTAATATTATTCAGCAATGAGATCAAAATCCAAATCTGCTTCACCGAATCCCTCTGTATCATCTACAAATTCATCCGTTTTCACATATTTTAGGAACTGGTAAAATGGCTTCGAATCATTAGGTATTAGTTTAATGATCTCCTTTAAGTCCTTCACTTTCGCTGCTGATAACTCCCGACCTTCAGGCCAGAGCAAAGGAAGATTAATGGCAAAGTTAGTTTGGTTCTTCCGCCCCTTACAGCCTTTGGATATGTTAACTATTTTTGACTCCTCGCTCAGCTTGTATTTCATCAGGAGTTTTGTAGGGTCATTTTTTTGCAGAACGATTTCGAAGGTATTAAGCTATGAGATCTTGTTTTGCATTTCATCTGTTTTTCTATTTGTTATCAGTTTTTGGATTGGGGCAATTGAAAGAAAATCATCCTTACAGAGCCGTTTAATTAAAAACTGGTTCTTTCGACAACAAACTCTTATCACATGCATTATATCTTCATCTGTGTATAGTCTATTATTCGTTTTCAGCGCACATTCTACGTCACCAAACTCTGAATCGTTGGGAAGATAGGTATGCCCAGGTTGTAGAAACCGAAGTGTGATTTGTTCTAGTTTAGAATGGTTATAAAGAATATGTAAAAGCATAAGCACCATCTTTATGCTCCTATTCTGGCCCCCACACGAATCGGCCCTTAAGATCAGGTGAGTGGCAGTAGGTTTTAGATCGTCCATAACAAATTTTCGAATGCAGGATCCTACTTCCTGGGTACCTCTTCCTGCTTCGTGTTCTAGCCATATATTGAAAAACCCTTTTCCAGAACTACAATGGATACCCAAATTATGGAAGTTTAACTGCCTCTTATAATAGATAATACTTGTAGGAAGTCGTGGTAGGCTCTGAGTCTTTTGAAGGTCGAAAGTGATAGTTTCGATAGTTGGATCTGCTTTTGCAAGACTGAGATCCTCCTTCATTTGCTTTCTTAGGCTAGATGCATGATCCAAATGGGCCTGATGATCTTTTTCGATGTCCCTAAGTTCATCAGCTGTTGCCCCTTTCCTTTTGGCTGCAAATAAGCCTTTCTATTTTTTGTTACTTTGACTATTTGATGCCTTTTTGATAAATATGAACTAAATAAACTAAGAGCGTTTCCTCTTATGCTTATGCCGTATAACTCTATCTTCTTTAACAACAATTGAGGATCTACACAGTCATATGCCCTTGATAAGTCCAAACACACAAATGTTCTTACCTACCTATTTATACCTAGTGTAGGTACACACATAATGAAAAAACCGAGAGAAGCTTTATAATATTCTGCACATCGGGGGAGCTTTATTATACATTTCATAAGAAATGCCATAGATATCTACACCTGGCAACTTCAGCTAAATAAAAATAGTGCAACTAAGTAAGGAGGTAAAAGGGGTATGTAGGCTATAACAAGAACTGTTATGTATAGGGGCTATACCTATTATAAAAAGAAACTTAAAAATACATTTTTATAATAATTCAGAATAGAATAAATAAAAAGCCACCACCAAGAAAAGAAGGGAATAAAGAATACCTCGATAGGATTGAAACTCTGTAGGAAATAAAATCTTAACCCTATTTATTAAAATTTATTATTTGCAAATTCTACTAAATCAGTGCAAGAATAATATAGGTACCTTCCATTTTCCAAAGATCACGGGAGACTATAAATCAACTACAAATCTCTCTTAGAACTTTTTCTCCTTGATGCTAGGAATGCAACAAATCTTTCTCACTTTGTGCTTTTGAAGAATTTCGCAATTTGACAAAAACAGAAATAAACGCACCATTTAGGTGAAATGTCAAAAATTCTGACACCTCCACAGAACTGCATTCAAGAAGACGCAAAAGTCGGATTTTGAAGCTGCACGGAAGTACATTCACGTAGTCGCGGAAAAATGAATACAAAATATACAGGGTGTTTCCGAAGTACGATACGTAACTTAAGGGGGTGATTTCTTATGATATTCTAGGAGAAAAAGTTCATATGAACATGTGTCCGGAGTTGCCCGTTCTTGATATACAGGGTGTTAAAGGTTTAAAAAAAAAACGTTTTTTTTTTATGATTTCTTTAAATATCCTTTTCGTGATATCCCTGAAATTTGGTGCCGCTATTCATAATGATAAAGGGCTTAATTAGCCCCAACTAGATTAAATTTATTAAGTCCAGTGGCGTCCCGGGAAGTACCCCAGGCAGCAGACTGATGCCATATTACGTCAATATAACGTCATATTGACGTGATTTACGTCGAGGGTCTAAAATATAACGTATCATAACGTCATTTTGTTACGTCGCATAACGTAATAAATAATGACGTCGTAAAAGGGCGTTAATTGACGTACTGCGTCGTCGATTTCCAACCTATCAAGTTCGAAAAGTTCTATGTAACAAACCATGACGTAAAATAACGTTATATAACGAGATTAAAGCAACGTATGGGTACTGACGTTATCCAACGTATTGTATCGTCGATTTCAAAACAAAGTCGGGCAACGTTGTGAACTTCTAAACTGCCATCTTAAATAAATTACACGTTCCGTTAAGCCGACAACACAAAATTATGGAAGCTTCCCTTAATAAAGTATGATCCTGCAACGTTCAATTTACGTCATAATTCGCAATTAGGACGTCAATGTTAGGTTCAGTATATTGTCAATGATGACGTAATTACACGTAATTATTAACGTCACTCGACGAGACTTTCTCCCGTCAGTAGGACGTCATGCAACGTCATTATGGACGTCATTTTTTTTTGGTCCTGACGTTACTAAGACGTCGATACGACGTCTTTCTGCTGCCTGGGACATACCTTAACGTTTTCGAGAGAAAAAATACGAACCACTTTATTGCGTGTACAAAAAAAAAAACTGAGGTAAGGGAATTGTTGATAGAACGGTAGTCGAACCTGTGGGACAACAAGGTTCAATGTTTATCTATAGAGGATAATTCCATCTATAGAATGACCAGGACCTTGATCAAGAGCGCGCGAGTACCTACGTCCCACCTGAAAAATTAGGAAACAGGTGTTGTTTTAATCGATGCCAAAGATAAAGCTGAATTGCTTGAAGACAAACTCTGCGTTGGGCAAGGGCCTAGCGACACCTAAAGCACTGGTTGTGTAGGGGCACTAAGCCCTAAGTTAGATTTAGTTACAAAAATTGGCTTTATAACCCCTATAGGAAATAAAAGAATTTAAAGTGGGTTCCCGTCAGATCACCGAAGTTAAACGGTGTCGAGCGCGGTTAGTACTTGGATGGGTGACCGCTTGGGAACCACCGCGTGCTCTTGTCTTAGGGAAGAGTGTAAAATGAATCAACATCAAAACCATCCTATTCACGCCGGATGAGATCGGATATCTCGTAGGATAAAGGTGCCGTTTCACACTCCCAGTCGGTGGACCGCACGATTAAAAACCGTACGGTCGATGACCGGTTCAAGATGGCCTCAGATACGCCGACGAACCGTAAATAGTAAAATAAAAAAAAAAAACTCTGCGTTCAATTCAGCGAAAACCCGACCAATGACGCGTTACGAGATGAAAGGGCCTCAAGGACGATACAAATTTATAAAACAATTAATCACCCGTTTCAGGACTTTCCTCAAATCCCTAATTAGCGTGTTGAATATTAAAAAAGCCCCAGGTTTTGATGGTTTAAAGAATGCGGCGTTGCGAAATCTACCAGACAAAGCTTTGGGAAACATATAGTAAGCATATCCCATCAGGCGATAATAAAAAAAGGCCATTTCCCGTGTGCCTCGAAACATGCAAAAGTCATACCTATATACAGAGAGGTAAGGACGCTACGCATCGGCAAGCTATAGGCCGATTAGCCTGCTGTCGAGCCTGAGGAAAATCGCAGAAAAAGTAATTCTAAGTCGACTGAATGACTTTGTGTTTAGACGAAACGTTCTACCTGCCGAACAGTTTGGGTTCCGGCCCGAACATTGCACAGTCAGGCAGACTACGCGACTGACTTCGAATATATAGTCAAAGGTTTTAATAAAAGGGCACACACTGGAGCGGTTTTCTTTGACGTAAGCAAAGCATTCGACAAAGTCTGGCACAATGGTCTCTTGTTAAAATTGATAAGGCTCGGAACTCCGAACTACTTAATCAAGGTGGTAGCTTCCTTTTCGGAAAATAGAAGTTTTGCGGTCTCGACAGAGAAATAAATACACTCTCTTTAAATAATCGCATCAGGGCGGGAGTGCTGCAAGGCTCACCTCTCTCTCCGATGTTGTATAACATTTACACTCATGATATTCCGCGAGATAGATTTACGAAGCTCTATCTTTCGCTGACAATACAGCAATTACTTCGACTTCTAAATCACCGCACATTGTCGTCAGCCGGATGCAGCGTCACGTAATCGGACGGTAATCGCACTGGAAAAATGGCTTTTGGCTTGGAAGATTCGCCTGAATCCTGCCAAGGGGTCAATGGAGTCCAAGCGAATTGGTGCCAGGAGGTGAAATAACTGGGACTTATATTTGAGCAAAGGCTAAACTGGAGGCTCCAATTCTTTTGGAACACCTCCTAAACTTTTATCTGTCCATACCAGAAAACTAAACGAAACAGAAGCGAGAAGGAGCAAAATTTGTGGCTCTGTATTTTCGGTAGCCTGCTTGGGATGGCCATTTTTGAATTAGTATTAACGTGAATTAACGTCACTCGATTACAGCTGATAGCTGACAAACTGACACTTGCATGTTTCCTCGTTCCTGGTTTTGATTTGTACCTGTCGTTTTTAATTTGGCACTTGCATTAAAGTAATTTTTTAGTTACAAAGGTTTGGCTAGTGTTTGTTTACCCTATTAGGTAAAGCTTGCATTACGTCTGTTAGGCTCTATCTACCCCCTACTTCACAGGCGGAGTATAGACTTGGTATCAGGACAAAGGTCAACCTCTACAAGGTATTGGTTATTCTCACTAATGGTGCACCTTCGTGGTGCAACATAAGCAAAACGGAGCTTAATAAGTTCCAAGTAATTCAAAACAGGGCGTTGAAAATTATTGCGGACGTACCTAGATATACAGGGTGGCCCATCAAAAACGTACCGAAAAGCATTACAGGCTGGGAAAGGACTTTTTGAGAAAAACCAAAACCACGTCAAGATTGTTTGTTGTGTTGAGGGACAACTTTTGACGCAAATATCATAGCAAAACCTTCAACCCCCCTAAGTGGGGGTGTCATCCCCCAGATTTTTTCAAATGAAAATGGAGATCAAGTGATACCTCATTCAAAAAAGCTCTTAATTCCCTATACATCGCTGCTTACATTTTGAAAATCGATCAATTCGTTTAGAAAATATGGACCTTTGAAATACCAACAATACGTTTGACGCAAAATGCAAAAATCGATTTAAAACTCACCGTATTATTGAAAATTCAAAGAATTTGCTGTTTTTTGGTCATTTGCAGATTCTTTAGGATCGTGTTAGTGAGATAACAGTTATCGGGGTTTTGCTTCGCATTGGGCCAGGTACCTATAGTTGCTAGATAGTTGTCTTGTGAATACCAGCCCATACATTCAACTTCTGGGGTTGTTGTGTGTGTGTCTCGTGGAAAATCCTTGGTCGGCCCAGTAACGACAATTGTGGCGATTCACTAAACCATTTAAGAAGAAGGTACACTCGTATTATTAAGCGCTTATTCACTCATAATTTCGCAAAATTAAGAGTTACGATCAAAGTCGTCTTCATTTAGTTCTTGCACTAACCGAATCTTATAAGAATGGAACTTGTATTTTTTTAATACTCGTTTGACACTTGTACGACTCACGCCCGTCGCAATGGCCAATTGTCTTGTACTTAGCGTACTATTCATTGCAACTTGCCCTAATACTGCTATTTCCGTAGGTTCATTTAGTACCAGATTTTCAAGCTGCCCCTTTTTGTTATGAACGGAATCTGTTTCGCGAAATTTGGCCACCAATTCCCGAACAATTTTTCCAGAAACATGTTTGTCGCATGATGCCGTTGGTTAAACAGCTCCGCGATCCGCGACCCGATTTCCGCATTCATTAGTTTTGAAAAAAGACTCAATAATTTCTACTCTTTCTGCAATTGAGTACACCATAATTGATAAATTTAAAAGGTTCAATAATTTGAAAACACTTCAACCACAAGACAACTATTTAGCAACTACCTACCTGGCCCAATGCGAAGCAAAATCCCGATAACTGTTATCTCACTAACACGATCCTAAAGAATCTGCAAATGACCAAAAAACAGCGAATTCTTTGAATTTTCAATAATACGGTAAGTTTTAAATAGATTTTTACATTTTGCGACAAGAGTATTATTGGTATTTCAAAGGTCCATATTTTCTAAACGAGTCGATCGATTTCCAAAAGGTAAGCAGCGATGCGTATAGGGAATTAAGAGCCCTTTTGAATGGGGTGTCACTTGACCCCCATTCTCATTTGAAAAAATCTGGGGGATGATACCCCCACTTAGGGGTTGAAAGTTCTGCTATGATTCTTGCGTCAAAAGTTGTCCCCCTGACAAACAAACTTGACGTGGTTTTGGCTTTTGTCGAAAAGTCCTTTCCCAGCCTGTAACGCTTTGCGGTTACGTTTTCGATGAGCCACGACCCTGTATATAGACTAATTGAATATCTGACCATAAAATCAGAACAACATTTTATCAAAAAATCTATGGAAAAGCTACAATTTTAATTAAAATCCTCGTTAAAATGCAGACAAATTTAATGAAATTAACAAAAGTCACGATAACTTGACCGGTGACTTAAAAGTTTACGGTGATGCCATGGTTCTTTTTATAACTGAAATATAGAGGATATTTGAACTACAGCTTGTCCAACTTAGTCAACTACATTTTTTAAGAAACCGTTAGTAATTATTAGAATGCTGCTGTTTGCTACACATTATTCAGTTTTGAATTAAGTTTTCGGCATTTTCCCTGGGCTTTATTCTTGTGGCATATTTCGTTTATTTAAACAAAGATCTGTATATTAAGAGTCGTACAAGTGGTATTTTATTGCAAATAGCACCATTTTAGAATTACGTGCAAAATACCAAACCGGCGGTGAGATGAAAAAACTTTAACATTTTTTATCTCAAAAACTATGCGTTTCTGGAGAAAACGCAAAAGGAAAATTTTATTGTGATCAGTGATCAGTGATCAGTGACCTCCAATGAGGGTGTATGCAAAAAACAAGAGAAAAATTGTCTGTTTCCGATGTTCCAAATAATTGCCCACACAGCTGTTAATGGAACAGGAATGTCTATATTTCTTAAATATATTTTAAAACACAAAGCCTCGACAAAAAACTTATTAAATCTTACAAACACTAGCCAAACTTTTGTAACTAAAAAATTACTTTAATGCAAGTGCCAAATTAAAAACGACAGGTACAAATCAAAACCAGAAACGAGGAAGCATGCAAGCGTCAGTTTGTCAGCTATCAGCTGTAATCGAGTGACGTTAATTCACGTTAATACTAATTCGAAAATAGCCACCCCAAGCAGGCTATACCGAAAATACAGAGCCACAAATTTTGCTCCTTCTCGCTTCTGTTCCGTTAGTTTTCTGGTATGGACAGATAACAGTTTAGGAGGTATTCCAAATTTTAGCTATAACAATTACTTCAGGGGAACGGGTTCTAGCATAAGGTTAAAAGTATATCATGTCGCATTTTACGACCTGGATAAAAAAAAAAAAAACACTGTATATTTAAATACCGTCCATGACTGACAGTTTTATGATACTCTGCGACCAGACATGTCATAATAAATTTATTTATGAAAAAATATTTTAAAATTTTAGTGTTTTATGAACAAAATATATTGAGGCTTAGAAACAATTACAGCAGTGGCTGGGGCCGAAAGCATACCCAGTTATATCAAAAATGATATATATTTTTAAATTTTGAAAACATTTTGCAGCTTAAATGCAAAGTGAACTTTCTGATATCAGGATTTGCTTTTAAGAGGTAGGTAATAGTTATTTACGATATAAGTGTTGTAAAGATTCATATTACAACACGAGATGTTAAAGTTGTTAAACGAGGCGTCAGCCGAGTTTAATCAAACATCGAGTGTAGTTATATGAATTTACAACAAGAATATTGTACAAAATTTTATCTACTTTCATCTATGAATAAAAATATTTGGCAAAAGGCATTTTTAAAAATAAAAATGCACCTGCTATTAAAAATCGTTTTGTAAGGGCATCTATTACAGCACTAGTGCTGTAATGGCATCTATTACAGCACTAGTGCTGTAATAGATGCCCTTACAAAACGATTTACAGAACTGTAAAATTCATATTACTAAATGAAAGTAGATAAAGTATTTTTTAACACATTATATGGTCAGAAAGTGAGGTACTTAGAGGTTCTATTGTCCACACAGATTAAAATTTTGCGTTTAGTAATAGTCATAGTTTGTAGTGTTTTGTATTACTTGTCATATAATTTTATAATAATTATAATAAAAAAAAACTTCAATAAGGTTCTTAATGACCCGGGAGAAACACTTACAATTATTGGCAGTAAGTCGAGGAATTTTTAGTATAGACCTGGAAAATTTATAAAATATATTGCCGACAATGTTTTTCTAATTTGGTTTCATAAAAAAAGCTGCTTCGATATTGTTTTCAGTACCGTAATGAACTTTTAATGTAGGTCTTTTCCATATACCTTTCACGTAATAAAATACATCAGATAAATACAACAAAACAAATATAAACAAATGTATCATAGCCGTGCAAATGTACTTACTATTCAGGATCCTTTGGAAATGAAAACATGCTTATTATTTGACCTTATTTTGAGGGACACGCTCGAAACGCACAGGTATTACCAGGCATAGTTTTATAATAGCACAGCACTCACAAAAATAAACAGTTAAACAATTATTTGTCTTAATTTCTAAGATTGGTAATGATGTTCACAAATATTGTTTTATGGAGATGAGTTAAAAAAATCAAATAATCTTACAAATTTACTATATTATAAAACATAGGACTATAAAATATACCGTAATTTCCCTTAACTTTGGGGGAGTTAAATTAAACCCATATTGCTCTAATATTCGTAGGTATTTATAACATATGAAAACATTTAAAAAATCGTATTGACTAATAAATAACATAATAACAATATAATTACAAAAACAAGATATAATAATAATATAGAATCTTACAAACAAAGCATTTTCAAAAATCGAATAATATTTTGTCGTTAGGGCTTAATCATAGTCGGATTCGGAAGATGAACTTTTATTAACATCGTTTTTAATAAGCGGTTCAACCATTTCTTCGATTATTATATCTACCTGCCACATTTTGGCTTCTTTTTCTATCACATCATCGATACACTTTTTCCACTTTTCCGCACTGATTTTACCCATAGCTTCAATAAAGGGTCTTTTTAAATCCACCATTTTATAAGTCGTGTTTTTTTCTGGCGATGTCTGTCTTTATTTGAGCCCATATAGGTTCGATCGGGTTTAATTCGCAGTTGTAAGGAGGGAGTCTGAGCACAGATAACAGATATTCCTCGTAACTTTGCCATTTCATCGACTACATATTTTTTAAATGCATTTTTATGTAAGTTGGCTAGTACCAATAGTTATTTTTTTAAGGAATCTAATGGAAATTCTGTTTGTCTTAAACTTAGCCATTCTGTTATTTCACTTTTACGCCACGCGGTAACTTTTCCGTCAGCCTAGAGTGATAACTTGCATTATCCAATACAATTATAGCATCTTTTGGTATAAGATCCAACATTTGCTCGAACCATTTTTCAAAGATATCGGCATTCATATCTTCGTGATAGTCTCCTGTATTTTTAGATTGGAGCATCAGTAGACCACCTTTAAGGAAGCCTTTAGAACTTCCAATATGGGTTCTGATAAGTTGATGTCCTTTTCCAGATGGCGGTCTTAATCCTATGGACAATCCTTCCAGGAAGACTGGCCTTGAACTTTTGATATTTTCATCCTGCCAAAATTTAGTCACAGTGTGGCCCCCATTTAGCCATGTTTCGTCTAGGTAAAATATTTTTCGTTTTCTTCTCTGGCCTCTCGGATGCTTCTTAAGTAATTTCTTCTCCAACAGACGATATCGCTTCTGTCTATTAAAATCGATTGCCTATTATTATGTTTTTTCCACCGAAAACCCATTTTTTTTATAATTTCTAAAGCGTATTTCTACACATCAATGGGTAGTCCTGGTCTATTCGGGGTGAGGACAAAATTTTATCCAGCGTGGGAATATCTTTTTTTTAAAGAAAACTATAAACTCAGCTCAAGTCTTGTTCGTCCTGAAGAAGTTTTTGGAGGTTTGACGTCAACACTTTTTTCTTGTTTTAAAAGTTTATATATTGTTATTTTCCCAACGTTAAGCATTAGGGTGGGTCGATCTATATAAGGAAAAAAATAAAGTGTAAGATCTCAATTACTCTGGGTGCTAGAAAGTTGTCACTACTATTGTTGATCATTCATGCAAAGTTTCGGCTCTGACAAGCGCCATCTTCAGGTGCCTAGTTCGCTTCGAATCTTCCACAAAGCGTACTACTGAAATATGCAGCTCTTCGCTTATTTCACTCAATAAAAATTGAATGAAATAACCCAGAACTCACCACGTGGAGGTGGCTGCATGTCGAGTTCTTCCCCGCCTCCCTCCCGACCTTCGTCTTAATAATGAAAATTATCAATTTATTGATCTAAAGCCTTTAAAAATTGCTGTTTTGTTTCAGTTTTCGGAATTTTTTTTCTGGAGGCAATCCGAGTTCGAATCAAGCCATCTCTTGATTCTGTTCCGCTTACTAAAACAGAGGCTTCAGTGACTGTCCTAATACATCTTTCAACAGATTTTGTGTGACAAGGGTATTTCAAAATTTCGATGTCGTCAGGAACTGTTAGAATCATCTCTTGCAATGCAGCATCTGAAATTGTTCTTGTGAGTAGTGGTTCAGTTACGCTAACTGACTGCCAGTTTATCAATTCAGTGTAGTCTTGACCGTCAAAATTCAGTTTTGGGACTTTGAACTCTCTGATTTTGCTATTCTGAAGACTCATTACTCTACATTTCGGAATTCTTCTTAGCGCAAGTTCTCTAATAGGCTTTCGAACATCTATAAGGATTGTCAATAGAATATTTTCTGGATGAGCGAAAAATGCATTCCTCTGTATGACCGGATCAATCACATCTTTAACTGTACTTGGCATATATCTCGATCTTGTTATCAGAGAGAACAAATGTCTGGAGCCTTCAGTACACGATGATCTGATTTTAATATCGAACCAAACAGGAGCACAAACTTTTAATATAAATTGGGTTATTGTTTTCAATTCATTCGAAGGTTTTTCTGAAGCTACATAAAGTCATAAAATCCTATTTGCCGTTATCAGCCATCTTGAGTGTGACATTTTTCCAGGATCACGATTTGATAAATTTGAGGGGACATCACCTCTTGCGATTGCCGAATACATTTGATACAAATAAACTTGATCGGTACTGGTGTCATTTAGGTCGAATTCTGGTAGTTCCACATCAATTTTTTCGAATTTAACTATTGGAAGGTTCTGACATGTTGGAAGAAGCTTTCCAATCGTTCTTAAGAATCCTCTTGGGTTGTTAGTTTTACCATCCATTTTCTCAATCAAATGGCGAAGTGGAAGTTCATTGGCGTGCAGTAGGCAAATCAACCATTGTAAGGAGTGTCCAATTGCTTCTTCTAATTGCTTAATAACTCCATTCTTGAAACCTGTATTTACAACAGTTCCGTCACAGCCAACAGCAGCAAGTTCTTCAACAGGTCCCAAGTTAGTGCTTAGAAAATCGAAAATATTTGATTTGATGTCTTTAGCATTTCCTGAAGTAGGAGTTACATGTCCGAGATAAACAGACCCAGGTTCTGCAATAAGAACAATATGTTCCTCCAAAACGTATCTCTTATGATAAGTGCTTCCTTTTTTCTCCGTCAGTAGTGTTCTGTCCTTTCTACCGTCAAAATAGATACCTGTAATTTTCAAATTTCTTGTTGATTCCTTTTTTAGTTCCGTTCTTCGTCTCTTTCGTTCTCTCCGCAATTTACTACGGTTTAATAATTTTGAAGGGTCGTTTCTACTGACAACGCCAAGATCTTGCAGAACAGCATTCGCTAAAAAAGAAGCACATCTATCCGAAACTTCCGTTCGATCGCAAGCCTCTGCTAAATTTCTGAAATCCACCCCTCGAAGGTCTGTTCTTGCTTTTGAAGTTGATGGACTATCTAATTGAAGTTTAAACTCGCTTGTTGTAGAACTTTCACCCAGAAACACACTTTCTTCCAGTGGGGAGGAAGTTGTTTCTAGAACATTCACTTTTCCTACATTTTTCAATTGCTCTAGGCGGCTTTGGTCCTCTAGTTGTTTTTTTGAATTTTATTTGCATACGTTTTTCTAAAACCTTTGTCAATTTAATGTCAACATTTCCAATAAACATTCTTCTTTCTGTTCTTTGGTCTCGTAAAAATTCTTCTTCTGTTTTAAGCACTTTAATTTTGCATTTGCATGAGTCAAAATCTTTACACTTGCACGTCGATATATCAAAAAGTTTCTCACTTGATTGTCTGAATTTTTCTAGCTTCTCTAAACACTTTTTATTATGTACGGACCCAATGTTTTTTTTTAAACTCCGAAACTTCACAACATAGTCTTTAATCAATCGATAAATCTCTTGTTCACTCACCACTTGTAAAGAAGCATTTTGCCAAATGTTTTTCAATACAGATATAACTTTTTTAGAAACATCACTTACACTAGGGTCTTTGCCATTGTTCTGGTCTTTTATTAATTGCCTGTGCCACCAATATGCTCTCATAACATCGCTATAAGTCGAAAGTATGTTGCACTTAAGTTCTGTTGGTGCTCCAAACACCTCGCATTCAATGTCTTTACGTGTATTCGGCATTTTCACACAAATAAACAATTACGCGTACACTAAAAAGAGTAAATATAAGTTAATAAGACGTTAACTCTTCGAATGCGTCGAGACAACTAATCTTGTCTGTACAGGAAAGGCAGACTTGCGGCGGCGTACGTGATATTTATATAGCTGCGCGACACTACTTGCGCATTTGCACGGTTGAGCTCAGATGAATATGTTTCGATGAATTTATGAGTTTATTAGTGGCAATTTTTTCATCAACACAGCTATATAGAGGAGAAAGTCAAGATAAATCACTCATTTAAAGTTTATGAATATTTTCATATTTTTCCAAATTTGACCTCAAGTAGGCACCTGAAGATGTTATCCCAGAAAGCCCAAATTTTGTATCATAAATACTATATCAAGTTGACAACTTTTGGTTATCCAGGACATATCACATTCGAGAAAAAAAAAATTCGGCCCACCCTATATAAGCATATCTGCTGTAAATTGCACTGCAATTGTCAACACTCAAATCCGCATTCTTACTTTTAATAAAATAGTAACAGTTAAGAACTATTTTTTTCTTCATTTGCTGTACATGAAATGCAAGTAACTAAAGATGATGGTACACCCTCCAGAAACACCCAATTAGTCAACCATGCACCAGCATTCTTATTTAAAGAAATGCGCTATATTTTAAATGGAGTAACTATTGATTCTGTTAGAGATATCGGTATCACTTCTACATTTAAGGGGTATACCTCTTTTAATCAAAACGAGAGTGCAAAATTGGAAAATGTTGGATGGTATCCAAAATCAAAAGTGGGAGAGAAAATTATGACTGATGATAAAGGGAATGTATCTTTATGTATTCCATTAAAGATGTATTCTGGATTTTTTGAAGATTATAATAAAATTATTTTAAATTCACAACAAGAGCTTATTCTAATTAGAAGTAATGATGCTATCGATTTCGAAGTTGAGGTATAGCATCAAAAGTAAAATCATTTTAAGATTTATTCCATCGGCACCTGTGGCATTGCTCTTAAATTTATTAATTATTCTTTCAAATTCAGTGGCTTGAAATGTAAGAACAGTTCTGTTGTATGTGAATAAGATTTATCTAAGTAAGTGTTAATTATAAAATCATGATCATGATCATTAGAAACAGAAGGAGGGATGCTATTGACGAAAAAGTCATTAAATGTGTGGGGTGTGTGGTTTAAAAAATCATGAGGTTGAGAATTAAAACTGGTACTACCAATATTTAAATATTTTAATGTCTGCCAAAAATTGCTAGGATTTTAAATTTTAATATTTTAATTTAATTTGATTGTAACATTAGGTACAATCAAAGACTTCTAATGTCTTTGGGTACAATTGTATTTAAAGAAATATGTTTTTTGCACAACCTATACTTTTTGGCATTGCATAAAGTAAAAGACGGAGGTTTAAAAATGTAAATTTGCCCAAATGCGAAAAAATCTTTAAGCTACAAGTCTTCAAATTTTATACTGTATCTTAATTTATGAACATATTTTTATTTATTATATTTTAGAGTGTTTTAGTTAGATAAGTTTATAGTTAATTGGCTCATGTAGACTTGTTTTAGGTTGTGATTTTAAATATTTCCGTTTATACAAATTTTGACTCTTCCTTTATTGAGCAAAATGGAAAATGTTTCATGGTTTCATGGCCAATTTTAAATGGGAAAAAGTGTATAAGTGTATCTTCTTAACTTTGTTAAATAATTTAACTATAAGTACAAAAATTGTTTTGTTATGCTATGTTATTCCTATTTTTACTTTCACTAGAAAAATACTAGAATTATTAATCTAGCGCAAGTAAAAAAAGATGAACAGTGAAAAAAAATTCAAAATACTTTGAATATATCTTTCACACTACACCCGCTGGAGGGCGCAGTAGTCACAGAATAAAACTTGAATACTAACAAAAGGAACCAAAACTAAATTATCCCTTTTCTATGATCTGTGGGTGACATCACTGAAATTCATTCTAACAGGATAAAAAAAGTTTAAAAAACAAGATTGTTTAAACCTACCACCCATTCGTCATTTCCTACAATTTATTGTGAATTGAAATAATTCAGAAATTTTTTGTTACGTTGTGCGGTAGTTTTCGTTCGATGGGAGCTAGAACTACTGGTTGTCAATATTATTGACAGATAAACGCCAATGTCAATATGTCAGTAGAAAAGGTTACGTAATTAAATTTAAACTTAAAATGTGGAAATTGTTTTTAATTGAAAAGTTTCACAAAATTCCAATAAGAGTGTGGATCGTTGTCATGATATTTATGACGTCTTTTATGAACATGGCTTTGGCATCAAACATGGCCCTTATAATCAGATACATGGTTAAAGAGCCCGACGAAAGAACAGTTCCGTTTTGTAAAAGAAATGAACTCTCAGGCACAATAAAAAACGAGGAAGTCGCCGATTACGGGCCTCGATATGATTGGTCTCATAAAGCTCAACGCCATATTCAAACTGCCTATTATTATGGAATAGCGATCGCAAGTCCTCCAGCGGGTATTCTGGCTGAATGGCTTGGTCCCAAAAATACTATCGTTTTCCCCTTATTATTCGCGGGATTGTTCAATATTTTGGGTGCATTAGGTGCCCAGTGGGGATGGGGAATTCTTCTAATTTGCAGACTTGTTGTTGGCCTTACGTCGGGAACCATCTTTCCGGCATTGCAGTGTTTGGTGGGGCGATGGGCTCCTCCTAACGAAAAAGGTAAATTTGTAACTGCGATAATGGGATCGTCGATTGGCACCGCCGTTTCATGGGTCATGATGCGTTACACCTCGCCTGCAATCGGCTGGCCTTGGACTTTTTACATTTTATCGATTGCCATTGCCATCTATTGTGCTATTTTCTGGGTTTTTGCTGCCAGCTATCCCGATGAACATCCATGGATTTCCACGGAAGAAATAAATTATATTAGAACAGCTCAAGGTGGATCAGTGTCACTACAGAAGGATTGTCCTCCCTTTAAAGACATAATTACGTCTTCACATTGTTGGGCGCTGACCATTTTAAATTTCGGGAGCTGGTGGGGAGCGAATATCCAGCTGCAGGTGGTACCTCGATTTTTGGAAAGATACATCGGAATGAGTACCAACGAGTCAGTCCTGCTATCGATATTGCCCCATATTGCACGTTATTGCAGTGCAATACTTTTTGGAAATATAGCGGACTTTATAAGAACTAAGAATCTGATGAGTTGCACCATGATGACCAAATCATATGTATTATTTTCGCATTTGTTACCCGCATTTATAATGATGTCATTGGGAACTGTTCAATGTGATATACCTGCCGCTTGTATCTTACTGATTTTAAGCAACTTCTGTAGCGGTGCTGCAGTAGGAACTGATCTTAGAAATCCAACGGATTTGTCTCCCAATTTCGCAGGAACAATATTCGGTATAAATATGTGTTTAGCACAAACAACTGGATTCCTGGTGCCTTCTTTAAGCGAACTGATACTTAAAAATGGTGAAGGAATTTTACAGTGGACGCTTATATTTTTGATTGGCGGTGCAGTGTATTTCGGAACGGGCATCATTTATCTGTGGTTTGGATCTTCCGAAGTTCAGCCATGGAATATTAAAAAAGGAAGAGGATTAAGTATGACACCAAGATACTCAGCAAATATTCAAACATAACATATACGAGTTTTAAATGTTTTCTTAAAATAATGTAATGCTTCATCAAATGTAACTTTATGTTATTTGCGACGTAAAAACTTTGCCGAAAAATGTCATACTTAAAAACGTTACTATGTAACATTAATTTTCAGAATATATACGAGCAATAACTTTTTTGTAACGTTACTTCGTAGCAAAAAGGTAACATTTATGGCGCGTTTTCAGAGCATACCTACCTACTCTTAACATTCATAAAAAAAAAAACGTTTTTAAATATTGCCAAAATGGTTTTCAGTTACAGACCAATAACATTGCAGGCACGTTTTCACGACATTTAAAGCAGCTACAGAAGAAACATTCTAGAATGTTGTAAAAAGGTTGCTAATAAAATAAAAAAAATTATATTAAAAATATCTATTTATTATTTAAATACATCTACTCGTATTTAATCCCTCACAGCACCATCATGTTTCAGAAATATTTCATATTAGATTGTTCAAAAGATTTTAAATATTTTATAAATATTTCAAAACAACAGAAACCCATAAAATATTCCATTAAAGTAATATTTAATTTTATGTTCCTGAAACATTACATAATTGCATTTCTGAAATATTTTAAATTAGAGGTAAAAACTTTTTAGAAATTCTGTACCTATTGAAATGGAAGATGTCTAACAACCAATTTATTTTAAATATTTTTACATACATTTAACACTAAAACTTAACTACTACTTTAAGAAGTATTATTTTGGGATTTTGTCAAATTCCAGGTTGTTGCAGTAGTTAAAAAAGAAAAACAAATTAATAATATAAACCACACAGAAGTCCTAATTTTTAAATTTAGGTCAGCTTCTTCTACATTTATAAAAAGCTGTTCCTAGTACAATTATTACACAAAAATTTAGAAACAAGAGCTATTATTAGTGTCCAGTCGTAATTATATGCATCATCTGACTGACCCCAACAAACTTAGCAATATCTTTTGCACCTAGTATTTCAATTTTTCTTTCATTAGTGTCTTTAAGCACAGCTTCTGCTACTTTTGGAAGACTTGTATAAATTATTTTATTTTATTAGGGTGTTTGTATTAAAATCTGTTTCTATCTAAAAAGAAAATAAAGATGTTAGTCACAATAAATCAGACCATGGAAATAATATACTTTCTACATAAAAGTACATCGACTTAACAAATCAATTCCAATATTCAGTTTCAAACAAGGAAATTTCTCAAAAATCAAAGACAACACTTTGTTCTTCAATATTCAATTCAATAAAGTTTTTCCTGGGGGTGCTGTGGCAATTTTCAAAAATTCTAAATTTTGCGACGCTAACTCCTCATTCTCTGGCGTTGCAACAGGTTTCTCAATATATTTTGGACTGTTGACATTTCCTTTATAGGCTCAGTTGTGTACCGCAGCCGCAAAAATGTTGTGGCTTTACGCACCTCTATAGTTGGGGTCAAGCAAATATTTGACGCGTGACACTTCCATATTGTCATGGGTGTCAAATACGGCAGGCCACTCATAATATAAAAGTTACTAATGGCTAATTTATATTATAATAATTACCACCCACTCGAAGTATTTGTATCTTTATCCTTTTATATGACTAAAAAGAGATATACATAAACCGAGTTACCTTCTCGTCGATTTGGTCAAATCATATTTCTTTCAAACAAATTTATTTCTGACCTTGAAACAGTAACAATACTGATAATAAGGCCTAAACATTAAGTATTTACAATAGATAAGGTAGGTTACAGTTTAAAGCAACATAATATTATACAATATATAATTTATAGTATAGTAAACAGTAGGTAAGTGAGTCTATTAGTTTGAGTTTAAATATGTTTTTAGTTCGTGACATAGTTTCTTCATTCTAGTGAGCGATGTAACTTCGTGAGGTATGGTATTATATGTTTGAATGCTTCTATAAATTGGTGAATCCTGAGCTTTTTTTGTTCTTGCAAAATCAGTACGATAATTTAATTTTTGTCTTATGTTATATTGGTGGAATTCGTTTGTTTGTTTTAGTTCAGAGTTTATTTTAATATTTTTTGTTTTTATGTTATATATTAGTTTTGTTTGTTCTAAAGTCCTCAACTTGTTTATGTTTAGTATTCTTGTTTGGTTGTAAATGGTTTCTGAAGAAGTATAATATTTCATGTTATACAGTGCCTTAATAGCCTTGTTTTGTGATCGTTGTAACTTGTCAAGCAGGTATTGTCCGGCATTTCCCCAACATGGAATTAAGTACCTTAAGTGTGGTTCAATGAAGCCGCTATACAACATAGTTCTAGTTTTATTATTTATGAAACTTGAACACCTTCTTATAACACCAATCATTGGTGCTATTTTTGATAGTATACTGTTTATATGCTTCGACCAGGTCAATCCATCGTCTATTATAAGTCCTAAGTATTTATAGTTGGTAACATTTTTTAATTTCACATTTCTTAAGTATAAATTTAAGACACCACTAGGTTTATTTTTTTGTTTAAAAGTCATATATACTGTTTTTTCAGCATTTAGAGTAAGTTTATTTTTACACAACCATTTATAATAGATCTGCAGGTCTTGATTTATTTTTGATTCTAGGTTGCTTATATCACTATCCGAATAAACAAGCGCAGTGTCATCAGCAAACATAAAATACCTAGCTTTAAGTCCAGCATACTTTAGATTATGTACGTATAGCAAGTATTCTAAGGGGCCAAGTATAGATCCTTGCGGTACTCCAACATTTACCGTGGCAGTAGAGCTTGTCCGTCCATTGATAGTTGTATAGTGCTGTCTGTTTTTTGAGTAAGATTGCATCAGGTTGTAGGCAACTCCTTTTATTCCCATTTTATATAGTTTTTCCAGCAGCATTTCTATGTCCACAGTGTCAAAAGCCTTCTTTAAATCAATATATACTACAGTCACATATTTATTTAGATCCAACTGAGATGTAATGTGTTCCAGTAAATCCACTGTTGCACCCAGAACACCACTCTGCTTCTGAAAGCCGTACTGATATGGATCGAAATTAAATTTTTTTTCAATAAATTGTGTAAGTCTATTTTTGATTATTTTTTCAACTATTTTTTGATAACGTATTTAAAATTGATATAGGTCTATAATTATTTAGGTCGCTGTGATTTCCACTTTTATAAAGTGGTATAATTTTTGCCACTTTAAATTCCTCCGGGAAAACACCACTGGATAATACTTCGTTTGTTAATAAGACTATTTTGTCATTTATAATGTTAAACAACTGGATTATATCTTTTTTTGTAATACAATCTTCACCTGGTGCGGAGTTAGTTTTAATATCTTTTATAACTTCAAGTATTTCCGAAGTGTTTGTAGGCCTTAAAAAAATTGTACCCAAAATTTCCTCATCCTCAAAGACGGCACCATTTACTGGACTTATTTTACTTGCAAGATCCACACCGATGCTGGAAAAATGTCTATTTGTTTCTTCTAGTATATCTGTTGAGCACTCTAGGGTTTGTCCACTTGTGGTATTGATTTTATTTATTGTAGATTTTTGGTTTTTTCCCTTAGAGCATAGTTCATTCAGGACTTTCCATGTTTTTTTGACATCTCTTGCAGCATTTTCCAGTTTTCTTTCCGCATATTGTTTTTTTAGGTAATTTCTTAAGTTGTTTACCTCGTTTTTTAATTTTTTAAAGTTTTTTTCTGTATTTTCATTTTGATTTAGTTTCCATCTTGAATACAGTTTATCTTTCTCTTTTATTTTCTTCTTGAATTCATAGTTTACCCAGTATTGTCCATTTATTACTTTTAAATTGTATTCAGTGGTGGCTTCGTTCCTTGTATGATTTATACTATTTGTAAGCTCCCTAAATGATTGAATTTCTTGACTAGCAATTTGCCTAGATAAGCCTTCTCTCCAATGTTGTATGTTTGTTTTTTTTCTAGTTATTATTTCCTTTTTCCAGGGTATTTTGGGGATATTGACTTTGATATTTAATACCTGATGATCCGAAATCATATGGTCTTTTATAGCTATTTCACAGTTTAAGTTGTTGTTTGTTATTACATGATCTATGATACTCGATTTTGTGTTTCCTATTCTAGTAGCTACATTTAAATTATTTTGTAGAGAAAATGCATTCATTTCGATAATATTTTTATAGTCTATGATCGTTGGCGAATTTTGGGATATGTCCAAATTAATATCTCCAACTATAATGCTATTTTTTTTATTATTTTCTGTGATTTTATCAATTAGATCCAGGAAAAAAGCACTCTGGCTTGAGGGTGGTCTATATATTGCACATATGGAACACTGTAAAGTATTTATATAGATCTTAATCATGTTAATGTCATTTAGTTCAATATTATCGCAGTTTTCAAGAGTGTAGTTGAAATAGTCTTTTATGAGTATGCATACCCCTCCCCCTCGTGTATCTCTGCAGTGATGGAAAGCTGTGTATCCGGGCACATTAAAATGTTTGGTTTCACTTTTATATAACCATGTCTCAGTCAAAATAACTATATGCACTTCGTCAGTATTGCACCTTATAATGTCACAAAGATCATCCAACTTATTGCGTAGGCTCCTTACATTAATGTATAATATATTGAATTCTGTGATCGGTAGGAACTATTTAGTTTGGATTAACTTAAATTATAGATGGAGATCAGAGTCACTCCTTATTCTGACAGGATGGTCAGTTTCAGTCTTTTTTATAAATATTTTTCCATTTATAATATAGGCAGCTTTCCATTTATTTAGTCGGACAAAATCTCTGGACTTCTTAAAAAGGTCTTGATTGTAGTGGGTCAGGTCGTCATTAAAATAGATGTTGTTATCTGCTCCTTTTAGTCCACATTCTTTAACTTTAAGTCCCTTTGTTTGTTTAATTCTTTTAAATAATTTAGATTTTGCCTCATGATTATTAAATTTAATCAGTATAGGCGCCGCATCCCTATTTGATATGTGGTAGACCTCTTTTATGTCAATCTCACTAATTTGCACTTTCATTGCTCCAATTACTTCGTTAATTATCTGCTTTGCATCCTTATTTTGCTTTGGTATACCTACAACCAGGAGGTTGTTTTCTTTTTCCTTTTGCTCCCTGACATTTAGCTTTTCCTCCAGGTCTTTAACTTTTGATTTCAGACTGTTGTTTTCGTCCCTGACTTTCTTCATTTCTCTTAGTAAGTCCTCCATGGCATTTTTTTGTTCATCAAAATTGTCCGAGATATATTGCATAGATCTTCTGATATCAGCCATTTCACTCTGCAAAGATGATTTCAGCGGGTTCAGATGTTCGACAAATAAGTCTTTTACAATAGATTTTAATCGTTTTTCTTCCATAGTAGAGGCTTCACTATTTTCTTCGCTGCTAACCTCACTTTTTCGGCGTGTTTTACAACAGTTGACTTTATTGTCTTTACTAGATACTTTTGCTTGTGCCGCACAACTTGGGTGGTAGTTTGATCCACACACAACACAATCTAAGGAAAAATTTACATATTTCTTGCAATGTTTGCACTTTTTCTTCTTTTCTTCACCGATAACACTGTTTACATCTGCCATAACCTTATAACATATGGGCTGCAGATCCGCATTTTATTTATTAATTTAATCGTTATACACTACTAATCGTTATACACTACTAAGATTGCTTTTGTTAAGACCTGCGATATTAATGGTCAATCCTGAATCCCACCATTACAATGCACAGAATTTATCAAAACAAATTTATTTATATTATAATTCATATTCTTAGACCAATTTCCCAGCAATCATTTTCTGCAAAGGTTTATAAATAACAATATTCGTCAGTCCGGCCCTGACTAAGTATCAGCTGTAATAAAGTTGGTGAAATCGAAATAACCTAGTATTGGACAAATATGACAAGATGGAAGTGTCACGCGTCAAATATTTGCTTGACTCCAACTATACCACTCCACGAAAAACAAAACGCCAATGAATTCAAGCCGGTATAATACCGTGAAGTCGGTGACGTGATCTAGCGGCAAAGCACCTGATTGGTCAGTTTTAGGCGGTTTTTTTAATGCCTTATTAAGTCGCGTGCTATTATAAATTAGTGGTTAATTAATATTACTCGGTTGTCAATTTAAACTGACAATACACTTTTATTAAAACATGTATTATTAGTTTTTACTAAACCATGTGCTTTTTTAAGTAGACGTACTAGTAAAATTAAGTAACAATATATTTGATTTCAGGAGTAACTAAATACTTAGTTAATAAGAATTTACACATTAGTGGAAACAGATCAACAGCTTATTAACGTTTACTACAATATCTTATTAACAAGATTTCTATATTTAGTTTTACAAGAGACCATTATTAGGAATACTGCGAACTCTTGTTACAATAATTATATCTTTTGTTAAGATAACTAATATTTTCTCAACAAGATAATTTAGAAGAGCAAATTTCTCAGTTAACCCCCAAGTCAATAGCATCTGGCGAATGCAAGAAGCCCTCCGCACCCAATCCACCCCCAGCCCAGGGCCTCAAGTATGTATAAGCAGACTAGGCGGAAGCTCTTGCTGACAGATACGAGAGGCACAGCAGGCTAAATGACACTAATGACATCGACTCTGATCACGAACGACTGGTGGAGTGCACCGCCAGACTAATCAGATACTCCTTTAAAACTGAGGAAATCCTCAGATCAGTCTCCCCCCGAGAAGTCGCTGACATCACTCACTCGACCAACCGGACCCGATAAAATTACATACAAAATTCTCAAAGTCCTCCCCCGCAAGGCAACAATATCAACCATCGCCAAAGTCATACTCCGCCTCACCTACTTCCCAAAAAAATTGAAAGAAGCCACCGTTATCATGATCTCCAAGCCCGAGAAAGACCACACTTTTCCCCAAAACTATCACCCCATCTCACTACTCAACAGACGTAGCTCCGTCAGCCACAAAAACAAACACTTCCGCATCAAGTCAATCATTCGCCCCATCCCCCATCCTCACTTACAGTTCGGCAGCCTGGGGATACGCAGCCTCAACCGTCTCTTTATTGTCGGATTTACATCATACCTACGAGCAGCATTTTAATTCCTAATTATTTTTTGTTTGCTATTTCCATTTGGTTATTGGTTGCTGATCATCAAACCGCGTTTATTGTTTAAATAATCTTTAATGTGACGTTTCATTATTTTAGGTATAGATTGGAATTAGCAATTTCTACAAACTCTACCCACTAAACAATTCAAAAATAAAAGGATTTCCCAAATGGACAATGTTATTTTCCATCCAGATGGATTTGAGGTAACTACGTGTGTATACGGGGTGTTCCATTAAGTGTGGAACAACAGGAGACTCTCTCGCTTATGTTGTCCATGTTTGGTACGATGCAATAGAACATCACGAGAAGTCCTGGCCGCACCGGATATTTCCAATGCCTTTGATTGACTAAGGCATAAGACGCTATAGGTACCTATACCAACTAAAGTGGGAGCATACGCTATGTCGATGCCGGTTCAATTTGGTTCATGGATGGCAAGCTTTCTTAAGCCAGGTACTCACTGGCGAGCTTTAACTGTAACTGCAACGGTTACGGTAACGAAATTCGTCCGTGTAGACGCGATGTTAACGAAGTTCGCAACCCCACTCGGAACGGTTCGTCGCATTGACGGTTTTTACGACGGCACAATAAATGGATGACTAACCTGAACTAATTGATCACCGTGAAAATATTATGGGGTAAGAATAGCAATTATTATAAAAATGATTTGAAAGAGGATGCTTGGGTCTAAATTGTTTCTTTAACGGATTCCACTGGAAAGATATGCAAATAACCTGGATCCACGTCTTTTTCATAAATATTTCGCATTGCCATTGAGAACGTTTACTTTCAATCAATAATGCGTCTATTAAAGTATATTATGCAAAACGGTAATCATTTCCTTCGAAATCGACATAACTATATACGTCGCAAGCTCTCTGCGATTTAATGGCTCCCGAGGTTTGCGGGGATCAGAACTTGGTATACTTTTCATCGGTCTGATACAGCAGCCGTTGCAGTTCCAGTTACAGCGCGCTAGTGAGTATCCGTCCCTAAAGACCGTCCTGTGTGGCGATGGATGGATTTATTTCATACACAATTAACATCAATGTCGGAGTCCCTCAAGGTTCTATGTTGTTTTCCACTTCTGTTCTACTGTATATTAACGATACAAACCAAGATTCCGATTTATAGCTTGGCTGACGACAGGTGTGTCGATCTTTTACTTTGGATACTCAAACATCATCACTTTAAAGGTTGCGAGAAGGCGCACATCTCAACAAAGATCCGTAAGAAACACCTTGGTATCACCCTCAACAAAACCCGCCATTGGTGCCCCCATATCCAAAACACCATCAACAAAGTCAGGGGTTTTAAAGCTAACTCTCTGCTCAACCAACGCAGCACCCTCAGTCACAATAACAAACTCCTCCTCATCAAATCACTCATCCGCCACACCTTCACATACGAATTGCACAGATGACTATAGGTAACCCCTGATAGCATTCTTAACATAAATTCCAACTCCTCCTCTTTTCTGAGTTCGGCCGTCCTCCCTTATAATTGCACGATCATTTCTGTATATGGTGTAATTAGGAATGTTATTCAGGGAGTCACTGCCACTATTATTTGACATTATATGGCACTATTATTTTTTAATATCTATTATTGACGGAAAGACTTCTTTAAGATTTTAGTAGATGCCAAAGAATTTAAACCAGAAGAAATAAAATGCACTATAACACCGAGATCAGTAGAAATTTTTGCCCAAAAAGAAGATCAAGCTCAAAACACTCCAAAACGCATGGCTCTTTTAAGACAGTATATTTTGCCTCAAAATACTAATCCCGAACATGGAACCTGTTGCGTTTCATCTGAGGGAATTTTATTGGTTATTTCTCCCTGGTCTAAATAAATAAAGCAAATATTAAATAGATTTTTGTTTTTATTTTTTTATTGATTTAGACTCTTTAATTTTTGTGGGTTTACACATTATTATGTAGCTAGGTAACTATAATATCACTGCATTCTTTTGGAATTTGTTTTAAGAGGCGACAATTTAAGAATGTAGGTAGGTATACATTCTGTAAACGAAATCATAGTTCAGAGCACCACGGCTTTATGTTAGGAGATTAAGATTTTTGGAAACTTGGGTTACTGCTCTGCTATGTTTGAGCGGGAGTCCAATTTGTACCAAAATTCCAAATTAACGTCACCTCCGGTTTTACGCGCCAAGTTTAAATTTTTAAATGACAAGTTGTGTTTTGTAGTGTATCATCGAATTCTTCTCAAAATTACCTCAAAATATAAAAATTAAGTTGACATATAAAGTACTACAAACAATAGATTTTTTTAGCTTTCACTTGAAAGATTACTGATAGTGTAAAATGCAGCTTATCATCTAAACATTAAAACTTGGCGTAAATTGAGATTCCGTTTAATCTTAACAGTACCCCAAATTTAAATAAAATATTTTTTAAATAACGCTGTTTTGCTCTGTAAAATTATTTGGTTTACACCCGGTATGTGTGAACTTAATTTGGGTTTTAACTATTTTAAAATGCAAAATGTCACACCTTTTTTTTTGTATTTGGTAACAGTCAAAAAAATGCTTTAAAAAATCTTAACTTTTAAGTTTCATCCTTATACGAAAACGGTTTCGATTAACTAAGTCTTTTATAAAATATGAGACATGGCCACAGTGTTTCTCGAACGAATACGAAACGTATAGCAAAATTTTTAATTAGGATAAAAATTAAATAGTTAACCCTATTTTCTTGTATAACAGCATACAATTATTTTGACATCACCTATACGCTTCCGAAAGTATGCCATATACTTACCAGACACCCTGTATATTCGCAACTTTCCCAATATACAGTTTTTAAGGTATCTTGGTCAGACAAAAAATTATGTAGTTTTGTCACTGAGAGAGAACACGCTGCAGGGTGGGGGTTGGATAGGCAAAACTGCAGGAAATTATAATAAAACACACAGTTTTTAATTGAACTAATGGGCTAAAACAAAAAGTAACAAAAGTTTAATACCGTACTTTCTTTAAACGAGAGAAACATAATATGATAATATAGAATCATATTAAATAGGCGTAACGGCGTAACTTACCTAAAACAAAAAGTAACAGCAGGGCGTTAAAAGGTAATCTAGAAAGAAAACTAAATTCCTTACAGCAACCCCAAGGATTGTCACCAAGATGGCTAGCACCGCAACTCACGAAATGAAATCCACGTTTCCAATGAGTCAAGTACTTATATAAGCCGTTTTTTTTTAAAGATGAGCAAAAAAGAAACAGTCCGATTAAACGAACGTCAGAATGGTACTTCGAAAATAAATGTATTACAGTCCGTTCACAGATCTAAGAGAATGACTTACCGACTCGTGTTGACGCCTGTTTAAAACCAGACTGGGGTCGACACAGGCCCGCACTAAATTGTATTTTAAACATGGATGATGATGAGCGATTTTTGTCAAATATTCATTTCGCCATGCCTTAAGTCGTTGCGATTCCATGATAACTTGCCGTTTATCGACTTTCTTAAATTTAAAGCCGATTCGTTGAAGACACTTCCACAGCGTTGTCCTACCGCAATTGATATCCGTGTTATATATCTCAAGTCTTTTCAGTAAATTATCAAGTGTTGGTACCGTATGCTCTTCATACATCTTATAAATTTTGCGTCGGACTAAATCTTCATCGCTGCGATCTAATTTTTTGCAAGTCCCAGAATCTTTCCTTCTTTTCCTTTCGGTGATGGGTTTATTCATAATTTTCCATACTGTTTCTCCGAAATTTTAGTCAATGTGGCTGTTTCTTCAATACATTCCATTTTACTCAACTTTTCACGTTCCATGAGAGTTGTATATACATTTTTTATAATCTCTTTAGAATCTAAAGATAAGTGTCTTCTTCCATTTTTATTTCCGCACTGTGGTTGTACCTGTACCCCCTCCGGCTGTTCTATACTAGATTTACCAATCCACGGACGCCACATATTTGGATAATCAAAGCTGCGTTTTTATTTCACACGAACTAATAAAATTACTGGTTTTGCAACACTGATTTGTCAACTTATTTTTTTCCCATTATTTAATAAGGCTTTGTAAACTAATTACGGCCAAGTACGGTCCCTACTTGGATAATAAAATCATAATCTCTATGATCCTTGAAACCCTTTCAACAAATAATTTTATGATGGGTGATAACTAAAGGCAGGTAGTCATTCTCTTAAACCTGTGAACGGACTATACCACAGAACCCTAAAACTAGTATTCCGCGTCATCACCTGTAATAAAACTAATGACAAGCCAACCGCATCGTGTCAATATTCTGATATTTGTCGTGTATCTAAATTTACCTTTTAACCGTTATTGGTCATTTTTTGCTTTCATCAGCAGAAGAATAACTTTCTAAATAAAACTCTTGTAACTCAAGAAATGATCCAAGACAATTCATCCTAATCGGCGAGGAAACTAGGTACTGCGTCTCAATCCGCATAACTCTCGAATTTGGGAACCCGAAAATGTATACGCCTGTCAAGAATTTGTAAGGGACTTCTACAAAGAGCAATGTATATATGGACCATTAATTCTTCTTTGCAAATTCTTCAGTAAATTCAATGGTTTTGTCCAAAGCTTGCGCAAGAAAACTCTATAAACTAAACTTTCTTTTAACATGATAAAGCACCACCCCATTTTGTTCTCATAACTAGAGGACCACTGACCGAACACTTTTTGAAACTCATAAATAGGAAAAGGGAGGCCAGATAATCGGGGCTCCTAGATCACCCGACTTAACTGCCTGATATTTTTTAAGGGCAGACCTACTGCAAGAATAATTATTGTTACCTACATCCAATACAATCCAATTCCGAACAATATGGAAGAACTTATATAAAAACAATATTCAAAATGCTTTTGATGGCGCACTGTGTTAATTCCCAAGTGGTTACATTAATTTTTACTGCGTGGCCTCACTGGTTCGTTAATTTTCTGCTACCTTTGATTAAAACAATTGTTTACTTAAACACTTCTGTTTTTATTCCTTAAAGCAGGCAACGGTAGCATATTACAAGGATTCACGACAAATACACTGTCGATACATAGTGTTCACAGTACTAACTGCTTTTTTACATTTCTTTTCTAACTGTGACTTGAAAGTACATCACAAAAACGCCCCGGTATCGTAGGGAGTTTAATTTCATACGTTAGATAACAAGGAATCGCTAGCTGCTTAGTTCTACTTAATTCCATTAATTGTCCAAAAAGGCCTTGAAATCGTGCCTCTTGCGTAAGAGCACCTTGCGTCACGAAACCCTTATAGAAGACTACTTAATTGCCCAAAAAACCCTTAAAAACCTAGAGCGCACGTAAGAACACTGGCGTCCCGCAGCCATCTTGGAACTCTGCTCTCTCTTGACCATTGAACCATGCCGTCTCGCCTCTCTACCGGCGCGCGATACGGCCTGATCACATATTTCGCCCAATAGGGAGCTTGCGTCTCAATAATGACGTTATAACTGCGTGAACAAATTATAACCCTTACAAACAAAAATAGCAGACATTGAAATCGCACGCGCACAGTATTTACCAACCTATTCTCTTTGACGTGTTGATACACGCTTCCCCAACAGTTATTGAAAACAGCAGTTTTTAATGAACCCCTGTAATAACGTTATAAAGAGGCTCCGAATATGCATTGAAATTAATGCAGGGTCGACAGCTTGAGCATATTCTATTATAATTTGTTTGTTTGTAATATTGGATGATGCTCAAAATACCGAATAAATATTTTGAAATTTCTTTATTGAGAAATGTGTTCTTATTTGTGGATGACATGAACTTGACAGGTTCAGGCAATTTAATTATTATCAGTAGTTTTAGTAAACCACATGGGTAGTGCCCTCGAGCCTTCTTCAGCTAATAGATATCTGTAACACCCATAACTGGTACTACCTAATAGAGTATGGTTGGGCGAAGGCGCTAGGTATGTGGAATGGGAATAAGGGCGGCATTTAAAAATAAAACTACAAGTCGCAGTCTGGCTTGTTTCTGACTCTACTCTTGCATAACTTTTAATTATTTCCATTATTCTCTCAATTGATTTAATTCTGATTTTAAAATTACGTTTCCTTTTTTAGGTTCCCCATTTTATAAATTAGTATTATAGGTAGTGTTATACAGGGTGTCTCTAAAAATTGCGGAAAAAATGCTACTACAAATTGCTGAAGCTCAAATATGACGATCTAACCCAACTTACCTCAGTCCAAAAGTAGATGATTTCGGAGATACAGAGTGTCAAAACTTTAATTTCATTTTAGTTTTTCATACATTTTTTTTAATAATCAGTATATTGTCACAATTTTCGGTTAGGGGGGGGTTTGTAGGGTGAAAAATTCAAATCTGCTCTCATTTTTATGGTAAAATTTAGAGGGCGGTACCTTGCACAAATTTAGAACGAGATAACTTCTTTGAGTCACCCTGTATTTAACTTTTAAATAAAAATTCTTATTCTCCAATTTTACCTAAAATATTTATACGTGGTAAGAGTCAATTTGAGCAGCCGTTTGTGAGATATCTAGATTTAAAAAATTCACTTCACAATACAATTCACAAATTTACCGCTGGGCGCTAAAATTTACGTCTGCACCATGTTAAGGCTGCTCCATTTCCGAGATATTTCAAATTTTTTTTTATTTATATATTCGCAACTTGGACTATTTCCCGATCTTTGTCTTTTAGATTTTCTAAAGAACCTTTTCTTAGTGACGGGGAAGGTGTTCCAAATACCAATCTCGTTGGCTTAAAAATGTAATTCGGATCATTAACAACGTTATCCCAGAATCTTCCCTCTGGCCCTTTTTTTGTGATTTGCTATTATCTGCTTAGTCCTTATCTGTTCTATTATTCAGATATCTATTTACATTTTCGCTCAATTTTGTAACTTCAATGTTGATGGTGTAGCGCCACCAATTAACCCCTTCTACTTGCTTCTGTACATTTCTATCCCTGTGGCTGGTACAAGGTTCCTTCTTTTCGGATTAAGGATTAGTCGACTAGGGAGCGAATAACTCCTTAACTTTGATTTGCTTTAAATCAAGGCACACTTACTTTTGTCCAGTTTAAGTATTTTATGTCTTTACTAATATTAATCTAAAATCGAAGAAACAAAAATTTGCCTGACCGGACTCGCCACGTTACATTTTCGAATTTAATATTTTACTTTATTCCGAAATTTAATTAGTTTAAACAATTAAAATATTTCTACCGAAACTCAACCGGCCAGAATAACCAGTAGCAACAGAGATTTTGGAAAACTTCCATTTGCTTATCACGCTTAGTGCTTTTATATTTATATTGTGAACTTAATTTATTCTCGGTTCCTGTATATTTTAAGACAGGTGAATTTATTTAATATTTGAATAATTGAACTTTTCTTTTCCTTTAGACTTTCTAAGATCCAAGTTTAATTGCTCATAATATGTACATATATATACGGACTTGTAAAATAAATCAATATTTTAGAAAAAGATTTTTCTCTTTTTTTCTAATATTTTTAAAATTTTTCTTTTGAAAATAATTTATTATTTTTTTTATATTTTTAAATCGTTCCATAATTGACAAATTTTGATTAAAAAAATTTATTTTTTAATTTTTATGTCCAAAACGGTTGTGCTCATTTTAGATTTGGTAATACATTCGGTTGCTATTGAATGGAAGGAGGGTGGATGGTGCTTCTGTCACTTTAAACTTTCAAAAAAAAAATATTTTTCTTACAGAGTGGAAATGGAACCGTACACTTTTGCAGAGTATCTGTACCCTGTGCCTCCTCGAACACACCATAGGGTCTGCATTTTTGTAAAACTTCTAAGGTTTGTTTAAATCTGCTCCGATTCATTTTTTGATTATAGGTCAGTCTTTTTAAAGGAAAGGTTTATGGTCTAATTTTAAATTTTCAATTTTCTCTGTCTTTTCTTTGTTTCTTTATAAGTCAGCTTTTCTCTTCGTTTATTATTTTATCTAATTGCAACGTAACTGCCCAATATTTACTAGGTTCTGTTGCTGTTTTATTTTATATTATTTAGTATTACATATTTCTATTATTTTAATAGAACTATACTGTTGGCACTATTTGGTTAATTATGTGAAAAATGTTTGCAAATAAAGCTACACTTGAGTATATTCTACCACCCCCAAGTTCTTCCTTTCCAATCACTTTTATTTGATGTCCTTTCGTCGCCATCATCATTGGAAATCATGTTAGCTGATGATACAGAAATAATAGTATATTATTAACCAAGGTTTAGACAGCCATCATTATTGCCCGAGCGGCGAGTTTAAATCACGAGGAGCGAAGCGACGAGGGATTTAAGACGCGAGGGCTATAATAAGCTGTCTAAACCGTGGTTAATATATTATTTTTTCCACTACTACAAACTTTTATATGACATTTATCTTTATAGTATTAATAATTATAAAAAATTATAGGTAGGTATAAGTATATTTTTTAATCAAGTTACCTGCGCTTTGGAATTGGCAAAATATTTTGTTGTTTTGTCAGGTGGCTTTGTCAATGTCAATTTGTGTTCATTTGTGTCATCAGATTTCACGAGTTTTGCGTTTTTTTTTTAAATGGGCGAAGAAAATGTTAGTGATAATATTATGTGTACACCTCCCGAATTAAGGATGGAAGCAGAAAAAATGTTGATTGTATCGATATTTTACAATATCAAGTAATCTAATATGTCTTGATAATTATCTGGTTGCCTAACCACAATGAATTGATGTTGTAGAATTAAAAAATCAAGTTACCTGCGTTCAAACAAAATTCGGTTAAGGTCAAAGATCGGTCAATAATGGATTTCAATGGCTTATTATTGACCATGGTCAATAATGACTTATAAGGCAGAGAAAAACGATTTCTAGCGTTAATAATCGGTCAATAATGGCGATGTTATAGGTTAGTAATGGAAAAACTAATTTTTATACACCTCTTCAACCAAGAATTAAACTTTTTAACATAACTATAAACTGAATATACACAAAGGGAGTTTTGCGTCCGTGAAAACTATAAAAAGAAAAGGTCGTGGTAAATCGGACAAATAGCATTAGTGTAAATGCCTTATTTTGCATTGCAGCATACAAGAAGTCCAAAAATAATGGACAACCTCGGGGTACGGTAGACAGTGACAGCTGCTTCGTGGTTATTACCAGTTGTTACTATGTAAGTATGTGAGTTATTCATTCAGACCCCTACTAATCGACCTACAACAAGCCATGTGCCAGCAAACCGGTGAAGAAATTCAATAAAATGGGAAGTGTGGAAGACAAACAGCCCGGGCAGATCAAAAATAGCTATTGGCGATGATAAGGATCTGGATATTTTAATTAGGCCCGGTTTAATAATGTGCTGGCAAAGTCCCTGGCATAGTTATTCTGCTGTTAGTGAAAAAATCTGTTTATTAATCTCCTGATAGCATTAACAGCAAGATAAAAAATCCTTGCTAGTAGGATAATTTACCCAGCAGAAAACTTGGCTGTTAACGGTTTGCCAGTGGGTTAAAAGTTAAAAAAAAAATGCTATAACCTCAAATTTAATAATTTTTGGCAATTTGCAAAAATAGTGGAATGTCTTTTTTGATGTCAACATTTTTTCGGATGAATCGAATGCAGATGATGATTTGGAAGATTATGTTAATATAGTATTGAGAATACCAAGGATTTTTCACCACCGCCCAAATCACATAAATTACTGGGATGATACGGATTTTGTCAATCGTTTAAGATTGTCTAAGGATACCGTGCGCCTTTATTTACATCGAATAGAAAATATGATTCGCTATCCTACAGGTAGGTAAGTATAATAGGCTATTAGTTGCAATTAATATTTATTAGGCTCAAGTATTCTGCTCAATGCAGTCATAAAAGTTTTAATGTTACAATAGATACGTTGATCTTGACCGGTATTTCTTTATTTTATAGGAACTGTGGTCTAAGCCCTTTGCAACAATTATTGGTTTGTCTTCGCTTCTATGCTGCTGGAGAGTTTATAATGTCGTCCGGGGGATCACGCTTTTGTGCATAAATCTACAGTATTGAATATAGTAAGAAAGGTCACAAATGCAATCGGCTCCGTAAAAAATGAATATGTAAGTTTTCCTACAGCTCCTAAAGAAATAACCATAATTCAGCAAGGATTTTTTGACATTGCAAGATTTCCTAGAGTAATATTATTAGTAGATGGGACTCATGTAAAAATACAGAGCCCTGGAGGAGATCAGGCAGAATATTAAAGAAATAGGAAAGGTTTTTTTTTCACTGCGATCATGATTTAAAAATCCGAAATATTGTTGCTTGGTGGCCTAGATCAACTCATTATATGATAGTGTATATGAATTCTAATCTCAAGTGGCGATTAGGAAATATTGAAAACTGTCTAATTATAGGGGATAGTGGATATGCAGTAAATCAAAATTTTATGACTCCCTTAAATAACCCCATTACTGTTGCCGAGAGAGGATATCAGGAGTACCTTGTTAGAACAAGAAATGCAATCGAAACATGTATAGGAGTATGGAAGAAGAAATTTCCTTGTTTAGCATTGGGACTGAGAACTAAATTGAAATTAACTTCAATTTTGCACAATTTAGCAAATGCACCTGATGAGTTGCAAATTGATGAAGAAATACAAGTTTTAATAAACGAAGAAGTTCCAGGAAATAACGATATAGTGCAAGAACAGTGTGATGCATACATATCCACACTTATAGAACAATATTTTGCTAGGCTATAGATACTAGGACTTAAAGTAGGTACATTTAACAAAAATAGCTTTATAAAATATCTATAGTATATCCACATTTCTTTCTTCATATTCCTAAAGTAACATGAACTCCCAATACATTTTGATTAATCAAAATGAACCAAAACTTAAAAGAATACGTTATGTTATGACCAAAATGATCTATGGTAAAACTTGTAACATTACCCTATAATATCTTCTTTAGTTTAGTGGAATTTGCAACCTCATGTTGCCAAATTGTAGAGCTCTGGTTATCTGTCATTAGGTTAAAATTTGATTGACAAACTGATCAGAAGTTGTCTAGAGGTTTACCAGAGAGATAAAATTTATGCTCTTGGTAACAGTCAGAGACTTTGCCAGCACATTATTAAACCGGGCCTTAATCAACTAAACTGCTGGACAATTCAAGCGGACCAAGCTAATTGTTAGGTGAACTTTGGAGTAAAATATTTTACGAACGAATAAAGCTATCGATGCGCGTTTTGCAAAATTTAAAAGAGAATTTAATTCTTAATATGCACATTTTTTCCGATTTTTTTTTTACTTCTAACCTTTAAGTGTCTACAGGGTTCAAAGAGAAGTATGTTTTTGTTACCAAAGTTTCTAAGTACCGGATTTCCACAAAAATAATTTTAAATTATTTTGGATGGCATTTTCTTGGTCTCCTATTTATAGAGAACAAAACAAATTCTCAAATTTTTGATATCCCTCTTTGTTCATGAAATTTCGATTTTTTTCTCAACCCCTGTAAATTTCAGGTATTTTTGCCATTAGGCCTTACAATGTTTTGTAAGAACGGGTTTTGGTAAGTGATTATAACTTCTTAGGACCACCTCTTTTGCAACGAGTACATTTTAATTTCTTGCGTTTCGTCGTGACCAGTGGCGTACCCATAATCGGTTTTAATTAGTTTTTTTTTTTCATTTTATATGCCTCCATTTCCACACATCGTGTATTTCGTGCCAGGATAACGTTGCAGTAGGTACCATGGTAACACCATTGTTAATTCAGGAGATAATTATTTTTAAAAATGACACGATTGTCCCGAACCGAACGCGCAAATGTTTTAAGATTGCTTAATGAAGGCCTGGCAGTTGAGGCTGTAGTAGCCAATATGTATAATCTTGGGAAGGCCACAGTCATTCGGCTAAAAGAACTGTTTGCAACCACGGGCGACACGGCTTACAGACATGGAGGTGGCCGGAATAGAAAAATACCAGTGCGAGCAGAGAGGAACCTCCTACGAGAAACTCGACGTAGACGGACCCTGAACTCTAGGGTCCTCAATGAAAATATGCGGCGACATACTGGTATTGTGGTTTCCGATAGGACATTGAGGAGGCGGCTAAACTACAATAACTTAAGGTATACTAACAAAGAAAAAATACTGTAGAATGATTATTTTAACATCTTTCCTGTTTGTAGAGCAAGAAGGCGCGCAAAATGTACGCGGCTCTTGCAGCAGCACCGTCATCAGAGGCAAGCTTGGGCAGCTACGCATATAAGGTGGGGTGCAGAATGGCAAAATTGTATGTTTTGCGATGAGACAAGATTTAATCTGATCCATTCAGATGGAAGGGTTCTTGTTTGGAGGCAACCTGGGGAAGATACATTGAGGAAAATATGGCTCCTCAAGAAGCTTTTGGCGGAGGGGGTATTACCGTATGGGCAGGAGTAATGCACAATGGAAAAATTGATCTTTTTATTTTGCAAAGAACCGTAAATGCCGAAATTTATATGAATGAAATTTTAAGAAACATCGTGCTGCCGTTTGCGGAAAACTTTGAGCCCGGTTTTCTCTTTGTTGATGACAACGCAAGGCCACACAGGGCACGGATTGTTCAAGAGTTTTTGGAGAAAAGCAATATTAATCAATTAAACTTGCCTTCAAAATCTCCCGATCTAAACATTATTAAGCATGTCTGGTCTTCTTTAAAGTTGCGTGTACGATCAAGGGAAAATGCACCTCAAACATTGGCAGAGCTTGCCGTAGCAATACGGGAGAAATGGGAAAACATACCACAAGAACTTATCAATAACCTGGCCAGAAGTATGCCTCGGCGGTGCCAGAAGGTTCTCAACCTTCGGGGAGGAGCCACCCAGTATTAGTTTTCTCATTAGCCGTTTAATCAGTAGAGAGTTAAGGAAGACTAATCATGTAAGCATATCAGTACCTAATGAACATTATTTAAAATACCTTATTTGCTAATAATTAATTGTTCCGTTAATAATAAAAATATTCGTTTTATAACTGTGTATTTTTTGGAAAAGTGGGTCGGATAAATCTTGTTTCATTTTGCCTCCGCGTATTACAATTTTGTTACTTTTATTATTTGTCCTAAATATGTTTGTCAAAAAAATATGTATTTTGTGTTATCGGTATTTTATAATGATGTTTATAAGGATATGTAAGAAAGGTTTATTAAAAAATTAATTAGGAACAGTTATACACTTATTTGTACATCCTGTATACGCGCTTTTGAAGTTTAAATCATTTCACGGATGATGTTCAAGGATGACGTTTCAACCCACTAGTGATTACTACAGATTATGGGTACGCCACTGGTCACGACGAAATGCAAGAAATTAAAATGTACTCGATGCAAAAGAGGTGGTCCTAAGAAGTTATAATCACTTACCAAAACCCGTTCTTACAAAACATTGTAAGGCCTAATGACAAAAATACCTGAAATTTACAGGGGTTGAGAAAAAAATCGAAATTTCATGAACAAAGAGGGATATCAAAAATTTGAGAATTTATTTTGTTCTCTATAAATAGGAGACCAAGAAAATGCCATCCAAAATAATTTAAAATTATTTTTGTGGAAATCCGGTACTTAGAAACTTTGGTAAAAAAAACATACTTCTCTTTGAACCCTGTAGACACTTAAAGGTTAGAAGTAAAAAAAATCGGAAAAAATGTGCATATTAAGAATTAAATTCTCTTTTAAATTTTGTAAACCGCGCATCGATTGCTTTATTCGTTCGTAAAATATTTTACTCCAAAGTTCACCTAACAATTAGCTCGGTCCGCTTGAATTGTCCAGCAGTTTAGATAATCGAAATCGATCACTTCAATAGTTTGGTTTAGCCAATTGGAAATTTATTTGAAAGCGAAAAGATTTTTCCTTACAAGATCCACTCAGCTCAGAAAATTATAGAAGATGGTACTTCGATAGACGAAATGACTTGCGATGTTCTGATTAACAGTTTTAATGCTGATCCTGATTTTGCTCATAATATTACTTTTTTTCAGATAAAGTTGCCTATAGCCACTAATGGGCATAACTCTACATATTGAGCTGGAGTTAATCTCCGGCACGAGCTTTAGCGGGTGTTGCAAAAAATGGTATGAGTGGGAAATAAGCATTCCGTAGAAGTAATACACTATACTTTTTTTAAGCCTACAAATTTTTGGATATTTCGTATATTACTGTGGTTAAAATTTGTGTTCATCATATTATATCATTCTTACCAAGAAATCCTTTAAGCCCTACATCATTTAAATTATGTTTGAAGGGTTTATTTGAATGTTTAAAAATATACAGGACGTTCCATTTAAAATTTAAAAAATTGTTTTTGTTCTGACCAACCCTGTTTAGTAATGTTTTATCCTTCCAAGGTGTATATGGGTAATTCCGTCTTAACTCGTAATTTTGTCGTCACCACAATTTTGTGACAGAATGAGTTAAATTATATGGTTTTTAACTTGACTAAATAATGCTCACAAGATCGTCTTATAAATGCCATTACTAAAAAAATAAAAAAAATTGCTCCTATTTTGAAAAAAACTACATTTTATGAACCAAATGTCACGTAAGTTACCTGTCACCAACAGTTTTATTCTAGTATAAAATTAAATTTTACAGAAACTGTTAAAAAAAAAAAATTTTAAATAAAAGTCCATATTAGATATATTGTTTTTTTTATTTTATAAGTAATTTTGACCGCAACATGATTTATTTTATGTATTTTTTTTGCGCTTTAGTTTGGTCACCGGGTTCTTTGTCCCATAAGTTACTTTTAACTTTGTGGTAAAATTTTTTGGATTGGGCAACATCGCAGCGAAACCGGCTTATATGTGCAAATTTCTTCTATCTTTTAAGCTGCTTATTGGTTATGTTGTTGTAAAAATGTACACTTAATACTTAAAGTGAGAACTGTGATTAGTGCTAAAACCATGTGAGTATGTTTATTCAGTTGTCACATAAGTTATACCGTAAATCTAGCAGTTTTACTTATGTTTACAAATTGTTTGTAACATAACCTTAAAATAGGCTTCTCATTTAACGGCATGCAATCCTATTTATTTTCAACGTTGCCGGCTTGTGCAAAAAATTCAAGAAGCCAGAAAAGTCACATAAGTTACTGTCTCAAAAGTTACCGCTTTGAGTGGTAACTTATGTGACCTGGTAGTAACTTATGTGACTAACAGTGTTTTTTTTATACAAAATACAGTTCTCTTGCTTCTGCAAGAAATTGCCAGTTATAGATAATTGTTTCAATTTGCGAAAAATACAAATACTTCAAGAACAACCATTAGAAGTGGAAGTCGTCCCAAACAACGATATCGATCTTTCCACAAACAAGTGGGTTATGGTTAGATATGATGGAAAATTATTTCCCGAAGTTGTGTGCGGTGTAAGTAGCCAAGCTACCGCAGACTACGAAATTAAAGCCCTTAAAAATATCGGGGAAAATAAATATATTTGGCCTTTACAGGAAGACAAAATTTGGTATTGTAAAAGCAACATAATGTTCAATATTTTACCTCCAACAAATGTAACCAAAAGACTTTTTTCTCTAGATGCTAAGGATTGGAAACTAATTAACTCTTACAAGCAACAAATAGAGTAAGCCTGAGTTATGTTTATAAATGTATTTTTTCATTAAAATGTTAAATCTTAAGTTACATGTAGTTTTTGTATATTTTTTTTCACATTAGTTACCCAGCGAGTCCCATATGTTACCGTTTATATTTTTTTGATGTAATTCTTATATTTATAATTTTAAAATAACACAAAATAGCATACAAGCCCTAAAACCAGCTTTTAAATTTATTTAGAATGTAAAACTTATATTTTTTATAAAGTAATCTCTTTTTGCGTGTTTAGTAACATACGTGACGATCACATAAGTTACCAGTGTGCTTTTCCCCAAAAACACAAAAAAATAAAATAAAAGTGTACGTCTCACACTAGTATTGATTAAAGTAGCGTCTAATGCTAAGTACCTTACTACAAATTACGACGGTTTATAAAAAAAAATGAAAAAATTTCTCACTCAAATTTACGATTTAAGACGGAATTACCCATATTCAGTAGTTTTTTGAAACTTTTGCAATGATCCAGGCTGTTTTTGACACTATGGGTAGTTCCGAGTTTCGTGGTTCGTACTATTATGTATTGTAATAAAACTGGTAACCCTGACTACAAAACCAATTTCTTTAAACAAGCGATTCGGCATTTATCCTTAAAATTAATTGAATAAATCTGCAAATAAAACACAAATTATCATTTGTATAATTTTATTTCATCAGTGCTACAGTAAACTAATATTACCTAGAAGTAATAGGAACTAGGCAAAATTGGTATTTGATGGGATGTTGTTCAGCCGACATAACCATGACCTAAAAAGAGTAACGATATATTTCAGTTATATTAATATTTATACGTGATTCATCATATTTTTATTAACTTATATTCAAGAGGTACCTACACCTAAATAGTATTAAATTATTAGTTGTAAGGTAAAATAGGAATTAAATGTATCTAAAAACAGTCTCATTAACACGAATTTAAAGTTAAGTTAACCTTCATGTACAAATTATAAATAAACATAAAAATACGTTAAAGGGCAAGACATTCTAATGATTAAACGGAAACAAATTTAGTGATTGTAATTTAAGATTAAGGGCAGGTACTAACAGAGTAGGTATAAAAAAAGATAAATTAATTAGCAAGGATTTTTTTAGCAGATAAATTTTATTGGAGTGCTTACTAACAAGTAACCTTTAAGGATACCATTGTTGGAACAATTATTAACTTCATTGAAGCAATGTGACTGTTATCGCTAACACAAATTGATGGTGTGGGTCCGAGAAAGACATGATAATGCTAATGAAAATAATCTAACTAACCAGAACAATTAACGGAACTATATTCATATAAACTAAAGTTTAGTGGATATATAAATAAAATTTCTGGACACCCTGTTAAGGGCTAATTAGTAAATGAATTAATATTATTAATTCTGGCCGACAAGACTTTTGTAACACAGTTCAGCCAATTATTTTACAATGCTAATACCTAATATCAAGTGAAACACGCTGCCGTTTCAAAATTTCTCCTGACAAGTTGTGTTATATTTGTGGAGAATTTCTGGTGAAGTCATAAGCTAAACCATTTTCTGAAAATGTAAAAAAAAGCCTATTTCATGTATTTTGGTGTTTTAATCGGAGATCAAGAGAAGCAGTGAGCTCCCCATGTGTGTGGTGTCAGCTGTAGCGTGTCATTGGTGTAGTGGATGAAAGGGAAGAGAAAAAGTATGTCTTTTGCGGTTCCAATGGTATGGCGAGAACCCACCATATTTTTGCATGAAAATTGCTATTTTTGCATGACAAAGATTGAAGGTTATTCAAAGAAAGAAAAGGGCAAGATCGAATATCAGAATTTGCCTTTTTCAGTATACCTGTTCCTCACAATACAGACTCACCAGTACCGAGTGCATCTTTAGATTGGCAAGATATTGTTTTGGGAGATAATGGAGATAATAACGCATCATTAGGCAGCTCCGAAGAACAGTGTACCGAGCCAACTCTTACTTCAGGTCCCAGTTGCGGCGAGCCATTTTTTATTGTTGAAAGTAAGTTAAATGATTTAGTACGTGATCTGGGGTGAGTCAGGTTGTCAAAGCAACTTCCTGGTTTCCGTCTTAAGGACTGGAACTTACTATCCAAAGAAACAAAAATGAAGACTTTTGGAAAACGAAATGCTACGTTCTTTGCATTTTGCAATATGGAAAATTCGTTATGTGCGTGTACTTACATCGATGATTTAATGCAGGAACTCAACATCGAGCATTCTCCTTGTAAGTGGCACTGGTTCATAGACTCATCGAAATAAACACTTCTCCAAGAAATGAACGCACTACCAAAAAATAGTCAAAAGTTTACAGTAAATTTTTGCCAAAACAAACAACAAGAGAAACACAATTTTATAGCATAACATGTTTTTATTAATTTTAGGTTGCATTATATGCACTAAAGTGTTAGGAAAACACATAAGTTACATTAAATTGTTATTAGCTAAATGAAGGTGTCAAAACACATTTCATAGACGTGTATTTGCAGTGTTAGTCCTTACGTTTTTTTCGCAAAAATCTTTATTTTGATTAATATGCAAGGTGAAACACGAAATTTTACTCGCGAAGAATGTGCTCAAGCATTAATATTGTCCGAGGAAGGCTGGAATTACCGAAGAATTGGTGGACGATTTAATGTATGTCATACAACCGTTTCACGAGTTATACAAAGATTTAGAGATACTGGAAGTCATGGTCGCAGCCCGGGACAAGGAAGGAATCGAATAACAACCCCTATTCAGGAGCGGTTTTTAAAACGATCAGCATTAAGACAACGTTTTATAACAGCCCGGACCCTTCAAACCCCGCTTCGAAATGCTAATAGTGTACAAATTGTGGTGAGTCAGCGACTAAGAGAACACAATTATTTGAGACCTAGAATTACTGCTCGAGGGCCAGCTCTAACTGGAGATCATCGAAGAGCAAGGCTGAATTTTGCCAGGAAACATCGTAACTGGTTAGAAGCTGAATGGCAATAGATATTATTTACGGATGAGTCAAGATTTTCTTTGTACAATAATGACAGGCGCATGCGTGCATATCGACGCCCTAACGAACGATATCCTCAGTGTAATTTCTCAAATACCACATTATTTGGAGAAGGATCTGTGATGGTCTAGGGAAGTATTTCTTTGACTGATCGCACAGAACTTGTGGTCATAAGTAATGGAAGCCTTACAGCTGAAAGGTACATATTGAAGGTTTTAGACCAACATGTAATGCCATTTGCGCCATATATAGGGCAAGGATTTTTGTTCATTCAAAATAATGCCAGGCCTCATGTTGCTGTAGTTGTGAATAATTATCTAGAGGAAGTTGGTATCGATACCATGGCATAGACAGCTCGAAGCACGAATTAAAATCCCATTGAGAATCTCTGGGACACTTTTGGAAGGAGGTTACTAAAGGAACGGAACTTGAACACTTTGGAAGGCGTGGGGAGGCGACTGATTGAAATATGGGAAGAACTTGACCAAAATGATATACGGTCGCTTATTTTAAGTATGGGCCGTTGTTGCCAAGCAGTTATTTATGCCAGAGGCGGAAATACTCGCTACTGACATTTTTTTACATTTTGTTTCTTTGTTTTTCGTTGTTTAATTTGGATAATAGATTTTAATAAAAACATGTTATGCTATAAAATTGTGTTTATCTTGTTGTGACCAGAGTAAATCAAAAAACAAAATGTTACAATAAGATGAAGCTACAGTTTGATTTTAATTTTAAGTTGATGTAGTAACTATTGAACTCCACAGGGTGTTACAAATTTTGTTAAACAATCAGGTTATCATTGCAACACCCCGTATTTATACAAAAATAAGTTTGTATGCCAATACAGTAACTGTCTGGAAGAGTCAACCTGTAATTCGAAAAAAAGTTCATTCAAATCGGACAAGTAGTTTTGACAAAAAGTTGCTTTAAACTTTTGGTTATTTTTTGGTGCTGCGTTGATTTCTAAGAATTTTAAGAGAATTTTTAAGAAGTGTAATTTAAAAGTTCTGGTATCACGTAATTTTGCGTAAAATTTAAAACCATCTATACCAGCTGCTCATTCAGTGAGAATGAAAGAAACTTACTAAAATATGCGCATCCTTTTAAATAAAGTAAACTACAACCTGTACAAATATTGCTGTTTTTTTTTGCTTGTGGGACAGTCGTGCAGTAAATAAACATTATGTAACAAAAATTTGGCTGTAAAGGAGTGAATTTCAACCGGGATCTCAAAATGTTAAGCATGTGCCCTTTATAGATCCATAGAATGTCCTTTTGCCTCCTCTTCACATTAAACTTAAACTAATGATAAACTTTGTGAAGGCTGTGAAGAAAAAGGTTGAAGGATTAAAATACCTGAGACAACCCAGTTAAGTGACGCCAAGTTAAAAGAAGGTATTTTTATTGGGCCACAAATTAGAAAATTGCTGGACGATGTTAATTTTATAGGAGAGCTCGCCACGCACGAACTCAGAGCTTAGAACTTATTTGTAAGTGTACTGAGGGGAACTAGAGGCAATAATATGGATGCAAGCTACGAACATCTAGTTAATGAACTTTTAGTCTCCTAAGAATCGCTTGATTACCGAATGTCATTATAAATTCACTTTCTCCATTTCCATTTATCATTTTTTCCTGAGAATTTGGGCACTGTCAGCGATGAACAACGTGAAAGGTTCTATTAAGATATAAGGACAATAGAAATTCGGTACCACGATGAGATCCAGCCATGATGGCTGATTACTGTTGATTTTTGAAGAGAGACGATGTAACCTTCCGCATAAAAAATATAATTAGTGTACTTTATATAACTTAATGTAATTATAAATATAGTCGATATACAGGGTTGAAAAGCTTGCAAAATAATTTTTTCAATAAACATAAAATGGTACAACATGTGGTTTGTTTAATGGTACAAGAAAACCTCGTTTGTTACAACTCTTTTCATCTTCGTATTCAGATAGGTTCATTCTACTACAATCTGCTATTCAGTTGTTTCAACAAACATTTTTGTCGCCCAGTGTATTTAATTTTTATCTACCAAGTAGGGAGAAAAACAAAGAATAATAACAAATATTGTTGGTAAATAATAGACAATATTATGTAAAAAAATTAATTTTGACACCCCGTATGTTAATATTTGTACCTCTGTATGCGTGCAGGGTAAATTCCAATATCATTTTTCTTAAAAAGTATTGAATTCTAGCGACATAACCTAGTACCTTCTTCTATTTAAAAACATAAGGGTTTCATAAACTAAATTTTAAAAAATTTAAACCACCAGGGCATTTTTCAGAAATTTTTCAGTTACCAACTATAATTTGAATGACGTGAGCTAAAACTCACTCAAAATGCTACTCACTTAAACCGGCACCTCCTCCGGAGCCTCCGCCACCCCCACCTCCTGATCCCCCGGATGCAGCTCCTCCTCCGTATCCACCATATCCTCCATAACCACCGTATCCTCCAGATCCACCGGAACCACCACTTCCCGCTCCGCCATTAGATCCACCTGCGGATTATTACAAAATTAACGATATTGATGAAAATATTGGTAAGTACTTTAAATAATAGGGGAATTATTAATGACGTTCTGAAAAATATACCTTTATCCTTTTTTATCACCTGTACATCTTCAAATTTTTTACTTTTCTATTCTAACAGGACCGTCAAACGAATTTCATAGACTATTATCTTGAGGCGTTGTTTTCTGTGTTTTTTCTTTGTAATATTAATTTAAGTACTATGTAAGTGTTTGGTTAGTAAAAACTTTCTCATCTTTGGTTAAATTTTAAAAGTTAATTAAGTTAAGATTTCGTAAATAGTTTTATTTACCTCCGAAGCCACCATAGGCTCCATATCCTGCTCCACCAGATCCGCCATTTGAACCTCCTCCAAGTCCCCCATAACCACCTTGGTTACCAGAACCCCCACTTCCTCCAAATCCTAAAATCAATAGAATAATTTAGAAGGCCGGAAAAAATTATCACAAAGAGAAACAGACTTAAATAATTTGGAATCTGATGTTTTGATAAAATACTAAAGATAAGTTTAGTATTTGATTAAATAAAAACAGAAGGTCAAGCTGCCTATTACCCTCCAATAAAGTTTTTAGAAAATCCAAAAGGGAAAGCTGGGATTTCCGATCAACTAATAAACGTTCTATTATAGTTGCAACCGGGAATGACAATAATATTGTTTTTGTACAACTGCCATTAAAAGTGACACTTTTAATGACAGTCAACAGTGTTAAAAGTGCTTGTGTACGTGGAAGCGTGTTAAAAATATTTTTAACACTACATTTTCTTATGATGAAATCAAATAAAATTATAATAATAATTTCAGGAGTTCCAAAGTTGCTCCTCTTGCAGACTCTTCAATATCCACAGAAACAACCAAATCAACACTTTTATTAATTATTCCACTATCGACAAACATATTAAGCAGTCAAGAACCAAAGAAAAAAATTGGACAAGAACGCAATTATTTAAATGACAGCATCTTTTTTATTTGTAAACAAGCATTTGTTAGTAACGATAGCGTTGGCAACATTTGTAATTCACCACCTTGTGATTATTGAATATTAAAATGCATTTTCCCCTATTTTATTATCGAAATAGGGCAGTTATACAAAAAACATTGTATGATATTTGTGTTAAAAGTAATTTTATTTAAAACTTTTTCACTCACAAAATAAAACATCACTTTTGACACTCACATCATAAATAACTATTGTTGGACTCTCCATGATGTTCTTTTGCGTTGTTTCAAACATGGGTAACATAAGCGAGAAATTCTCTTCTGGATCTTTATACTTACGAAATCCATTTTGGTGGTCCCTGTCGCTAGTGTGGCTGAGCCTTCTCTATGGCTTACCTTAACAGTTTTTGGTTATTAGCCTTCTCCAAAACTTTTGATATAACTGAAGGCAATGCGAATGGACGCTAGTTGTTTGGCAGGTTTTTCTTGCCTTTTTTCGGTTTAGGGTGATCTTGTACAATTTTACTGCTTTTTTTATAGGATAAGTTTAAAAGCCTACAGAATGCCGGTGTTGATTCATCGGCACATGTCTTAAGCCCGATGACTGAAATTTTGACATGGCGCTGCCGGAAAACAAGCAGGGACATCCTTGAGGTAATACTGGGTAGAGTTTTTACTCGAAAATTAATCGTTAAATGTGCAGAGATTAGTTTAGCCAGTAAAATTGCTTTTTACTCCGCTGTGGTCGCGATAGTGCCATCGGAACATGTTAGAGGTGGAGGACAACTAGCTTCTGGCAGCTGGCTTGATCAGAATCCTGTTTGGCTTTAATAGTAAAATTTTTTAAATATTGTACAGGGTGGTAAAAAAAGAAAATAATGTGAAAACTACTAGGCGAATTATCCCGTATTTTAAGAAAGTGTTAAAATGCATAGAGAATATTTTTAGAACTGGGTTTTTACCCAAATATTAAGTCAAGATCATTTTCCATCGTTTGTTAACTTTTACATTGGGCTGAATACGAACTTCTCCAATGGATGAATACGGCGTGGCATAGAGATAGTTTACCTTTCGGCCTGTGAGGTCACCTGATTTAACTTACCTAGACAATTTCTTATACCATAGGTTTCAAGAAATGGTGTAGGTACCGAGAATAAAACCAGTCAGCCAGCTGTAAAATCAGACAGCGCGTTTCAAGCTGATTATTGTGACGCTCTCTGCTTGCAACTATGTCGAACTGTGAAATATAATTTATAAAGATAAAGTGAGATCTGCAAGTGCTTTATACTGGGCGACATTGGAAAAAGTGCAATTTTTTTGTTTTCGAGATACCCACAGGATTTTATTTTTTTAAAAAGAAATAATAATTTTTTACTTCTCTTCCGACTAAGTAGACAGAAATTGGTACATAACAGCTTCTTACAGACTGTCAAATTGTGTCAAAATAATAGAATTTTTAAGCAATCAGTGTTGAAGTGAGAGGATTTAATATGCTTAAACTAAATAAGTCTAAGTACGGCCCTGTAAAAGTGCATAGAAACCAGTGGCGTAACCAGAAAATAAGTTCTAGGGAGGGGGGGGGGAGGGTTTGGAAAATAAATAGCGGCTCAGGCGAAAAATTTTTGGGTGCCACGCTCTTTTTTCAATGATGATGCTTGGTTTTCAAGTAAGAAAAATAAAAAACATAACAGAGAATCACGAAAACACCCAGAGTTGTTTTAATTTTTGTGTAATGTAGTGATGAGTTTGTTTTTCTTGCAGGTAGTTAGAAAACCCGAGCTAAGCTCGCTCGGGGGGAGAGGGGGGCTGCAGCCCGGTAGCCCCCCACCCTTGGTTGCGCCACTGATAGGAACTTTTCACCTTTTAAGATCCTCTATCATGTGGTTCTATTCATTGTACTTTTTTTAATGTCACACTGTAATCTACCTACCTCCAAATCCTCTACCAGAAGTAGTTGTCACATATGCAACAGCATGGCCAGGATGTCCATGTAAAAATCCAGCTAAAGTAGAAAAAATTATATTAAATACTATAACTAGGGTGTTATAGTTACATGATGGTATGCACCTATTTTATTGGAGGATTCTGGAGCATTTCTAAGTCGAAAAACGTAAATAATATAATATATCAAAGCAGTACCTGGGTATTACTATTCTACTCGTCTATAATATCTATTATTATATCAGATGATTTACAATCCTCGTGAATAATAGCCACCATTATAACGCAGCAGTTGTGATGTTTTAAATGAAAGGACAGTGTCGCAGATGCGCCCTCTACAATCTACATAATTGTTTTTTAAAAATTTATATTTCTTCTCTTAAGAAACTCTCAAGTATCAACTTTTTTGCGATAACATTTATTTTTTTCAAAGCGAATTCAAGATAATCGAAACTAAATTTTGACTCCGTTATTGTAAACTTTGGACAAAGGTATGTTTGTGGTTAAATAGTTACTAATATTTTTACATAAGAAATCTGAGGCTTTGTTGTATACTACCAATTAACGGATGCTTGTCGCATAATGCAGACAGGTACTATTTATCGTTCCCCGACACTCCATCACTCGACAGTTCATCACACGACATCTCATCACAGACACTTCATCACGGTGACGTCGTATCACAACGACACTTCATCACATCCGATTTCATCACTACGCCAATTCACCACACACAATTTCATCACATCAATTCGAAAAGTAGTATAGAATTACCTAGTATTTATTTATTTCTTATTTATTAAAGTATTACTTCCGTGACAAAAATTGCAATTACAAACAAAATAGAGGAAATGGTATACATAAATCAAAACAAATATAACACTGTTCTGAGAAACATTATTAAATAAAAGCACCAAAAGTAATTATGATTTTAAGACCTCAATTTTAGTGAAAATATTAATGATGGATTTATCCAAGTGATTAGTAAATAATCTGTGTCCAGGTATTGCTAGGCCAGCAGCTAAAATGGGGATTTTTATAGCTTTGAATATTTTCTTAATGAGGGATTATTTAGTAAATTTATGTGTTGTGTGTTTCATATAAATATAACTCGAAATCGATAATTTCTTCAGTATTACACTTACCTTCATTTACTGTAATTTGAGAAGATGGAAGAGGGAATGTTTTCTTTTGGATCAACTTCTCGGGGAGTTTCGACATTGATTTTCCAGTCCCATGAATATATTAAACATCGAGTGATATCTGAAAATACTACCTACTGGCGATGCAGGAAGCATCAAACAGCAAAATGCAAGTTAATTGTTCATACAAGAGGGAATATAATTCTTAAACGTCCTATAGATCACACGCATGGTGTTACACCTTTTCAACCACTGGCTAGCAAAGCCATTCCAGAAATGAAAGAACTGATGACCTGCCCTGGTATGACACCCAAGCGAGCTATGACTGAAATTGTCGAGAACCTCTCAGATGGTGCTAAGGTTTGTCTACCAAAGAAAACTACTTTAGCTCGCACTTTGCAAAGAAGTAGAAAAGGTGAGAACTCCACTCCAGTTCCCAGAGATATGAAATTTGATATACCACAAATGTATTCACCATACGTTCTTTTTGATTATGGCAGGAGTAGAGAGAAATGGACAGAGCGAGATCAGGTGGTGCTGGTGGTGCTGGTGGTGCAACTAACCCAGGTGGTGCAGGTGGTGCGTTTTACGATCTAACCCAAGTGGTTCGGTGGTGCGTTTTATGATCTAACCCGGGTGGTTCGGTGGTGCGTTTTATAACCTAACCCGGGTGGTTCGGTGGTGCTGTTTACAAAATAACCCGAAATTAAACCCGACTTTTTACGACCTAACCCGGATGCTTTCATGAGGCGGCTTCTTATCTAACCCTAACTTGAACCTGAATATTTATGAACTGACCCGAGATAAAACCCGACTTTTTACGACCTAACCCGGATGCTTTCATGAGGCGGCTTCTTATCTAACCCTAACTTGAACCTGAATATTTATGATCTGACCCGAGATAAAACCCGACTTTTTATGATTTAACCTTAGTGAAACGCCGCTGCTAAAGCGGGATAATTAAATCCCAATTTTTATAAGCCATCCTTAAACCCAACTTTTTACGATGCGACCTGAGTCATCCTTAAACCAGACTTTTTATGATTTAACCTTAGTGAAACGCCGCTGCTAAAGCGGGATAATTAAATCCCAATTTTTATAAACCATCCTTAAACCCAACTTTTTACGATCCGACCTGAGCCATCCTTAAACCAGACTTTTTATTATTTTCCCTTAGTTGAAACGCCGCTGTTAAAGCGGTATAGTAAAAAACATTATTTATATTTTCTATCTTAGTGAAACGCCGCTGGTGGGTAGTAAAGCGAAATAAAACCCTAATTTATATGGTCTAACAAGATAAGTATATTAAGGCGGCACATTTGTCACCCCGCAATAATTATTTATACCTAAATAACCCTCTCAAACCCTCTGCCGACTCGATTTAAAAAGAAAGGGACATAAACCTTTATTTATTATTCCGAAGGACCCTCATTAAAATTCAGTAGCATATCTAATAATTGATTCCAATTTTTGCACCACTTATATAAAATACAATAAAATAATTACCATCTAGAACCATTAACTAGAGATTTCTTTGTACTGGAAATGGATAAATTATAGGACTATCTTGTAATGAGAACAGAGTAATAAAAAGTAAATAAAACTTAAATACGTATAAAATACCAAGCAGGTATAGGTACTATACAACTTGTGTTCGCCATCAGGTAAAAGCCCTCATAATGCTTTTATAAAAATTTCGGATAATATCATAATATAAGTAAATAGGCTACAATTTCAGGAAAAAAGTAAAAAAAATTAATTCACAGTGTAAAATTGTAGTTAAATGGATTGTAAATACGAAATAATATAAAAAGCTACCTTTTGTTTGCGATGATGTATGCACAATAACTCTATATTATTCGGCCCTTAAACTGAAAATACCCACTAGATAGGTATCATAAGCTGTATTTGTCATCAGGTAGAACCCCCAATAAAATTATGAATATCAGGCGTAGGCATCAAAGTAGCAATCTTAACTTATTTTCAACACGAGCATAAAAATATAGGGTTGTTAAATATTTTACAACCCTAATTCTCAATGGCAACAATAAGCAAATCACGTTGGTTTTTTAATTTATTATTAATCTGCCTAACTTAAGAAACTCACAATATAACGACCATCCAAAAAAAAATCATAATACATTACTGGGTGTGAAAGCAATTGCGCTGCAAAATATAGTGTATACCGACTCTGAGGTAGTTAATTAAAATCCCAATTAGCGCTAAAAAAAAATCAATTAGATATTTACTTTAGATATTTTAATAAAAAAATTCAATATTCTCACCAACATTTAACTTTTGAAATTAGCATAATAACAAATCCTTTACAATGAATTAAACAAACGCATACATAATTTTAAAATCACATAATAAGAATATAAGCTAAAATCTAACAAGTTCGGACTACTCGAATGACGTCAGTTTACATCTGTAGAGAATACACAACTCTCGAATCATAAAAAAATGGTCAAACTTTGTCGGCAAATACCCTTCTATAATGCAGGGGAAGGACAGGTAACTCGAGATGTTTATAAAGAAACGTTAAAGAACATTATTTGCTTATTTCTAGACTCTTAAAAATTAGATGCATTCGAACAATAAATGTTTTCATCATGTATATTTATCATTAACACATTACTTTCGACATACGTAAATTCAAATTGATAATTACTTGTCTTAGTACTTTTTTAGAAGTTTGAATCATTGCATATAACCGTCTGAGGATACCCAAACTTCCCCTAACATATTTCTCCGCAGCCGGGGAAAAAGAGGTAGAAAAAGTAAAATAACAACTCCAAGTGTCTTTGCGAACAATCGGCAATAAAATAGAGTATTTCAGTTTTTAATTTTTCGTAAATAAAAGTTGGTTAGATTAATAGTCTCTGTGAATATAATAACATAAACAAAGTGATATGCCGTAAATTTAGGAGTACAGTATAAATTATGTCTCTATTAAAATATACCGCAATAACTAACTACCAAAGGATTTTTGTTATTTTGAATATATTTGATGCTCATAGCATTATCACATTTCCAAAGGCTCTAAATTTTAGAAAAATGTTCTAATAGAATATGTCTATCAATATAAAGTAAAGGTATTGTTAGGTTTTTTTAAAAAACACGACCTACAACAGTCTCTGCTACAGCATGGCTGACTCTGTAGAAACTTCTGTGAAACCATAATAATTATATCAATAATCGAGTTGTCCTTATGATAATATTTTCTTCCAATATCCGACTCCACTATCCATAAAAGTTATGTTAGAAAATTCATAATTGAGCGCATTGTAATTTTTTAAAAAGAAATTCACTTCACACACAAAGATGTAGCCATTCAATCCATGAAAATAATGCAAGTCAGTATGCGTATGTTATGGCTAACTGTTTAAATGTCTATTCCTTCCACGTTTATCGGAAGAAATACTTTTTTATACTAGTATTTTAGTTGAAAATAAGATCATAAATCATCTATACAAAACAAGCGTCCCTTATGGATTTGAACGAAAATCATAGATTCGACTATTTTCATGAAAAATAAATCTAAGTACGGAATAATGCAGGAAGATTATCTATTTTCTTGGTTTAGAAAGTGATGTAGTTAAGATTTATAACTTAGGAATAAATAAATTATTATTAATCTTTTCGACCTATTTCTCTTGCATATTTAATTTCTTTGATAGTAAGAACTAATCTTTTTATTTTACAAAGTAAAAAAAAGCTAAAGATCGGCGTTGTCAGTCAGGTATAAGAACTGATTTAACACGATGGTTTTTGTACAAACGTTCACATACAATTGTATGCTTTTTAACCGATTGTGTTGGAAAAAATGACGATTTATAGATTAGATATTTAGACGAAGAGCTAACCTTCTCAATAAAGTATTGATTATTGCCCTGCTAGCTAGACAACACTTTTTATGTTAGTCAAAAAAAAATTTTTTTTTTCGGACGCTATTACAGATTTCATCGTTAACTAACAAACATTAAGACCAAAAAATTAGCGTGCAAGATGAAATGTATAGGTTCACTTCATTTCTACATTATTTTACAACTCTCAATCGCATTAAAAACAAGATCGAATAAAAAATAACTTATGACATATGGACGAAAAATGTTTTTCGGGCTATTTAGGTTAGCGACCACATTACGTCTGAAATACTACATTTTTCGAGCTTATAACATAATTTACTATTTTAACGTTAAAATAGGGGAAATGATGTATCAAAATGGATACTTTTTTTTTTGTCGGTCACGAGATTATAGTTTCTTTTAAAATGAACTCTAATATTTACAACACAAAATATCCTTTAAACCACATTAGTTTAAAACTCGTCTGTCGCTTTCCCTCTATTGTGAGTTTGATTAAAGTATAGCGTAGTATATATTTAGATGAATTTCGCAAATGTTGAATACTTTCAAAACTGAAAAAGCCGCCCTTTGCAATAAATATCTCCGTAGAGTTAGCTACCCTGCAGATTAAGGGTATTTCAGAGGATAATCATATACAAATTCAAAGATTTTGTCTATTTTAATGGATTAACAAACAATATCTATAGGATGACTTTACTGATAAAAAAAAAATAACAAAATTCCATAAAGAGCAGCTGCATAGCCTTATCACATCAAACTATATTTTTATTTCGTTCTATTGTCAAAAGTCTGTGTTTAGGAGATTATCGTTCATTTTAAAATGAACTCTAATATGTACATCACCATAAACTACCTCTTAAGCCGCCGTAAAAATACACTTTTCGATTTACCTCTATATTGATTTTCTAATATTAAATATCTACAATAGTCGAAATTCGCTCGCTAATACCTATGTATGCAAGGTTTCTTCAAAAAATGACAATTTTGTTGTTTAATGGCTTGAAAAAATGGAAAAAGGAGGTTTTTGCATCCATTTATTTCCAGATGAGTGTTAAAAATACTTATAAAACTCGGTATACCGAAGATCAACCATTAATGAGAGGGTTGAGTCCTGTTTGCCAAATCCTGATTTATAATTTGACGTTGGCAACGGTACAATTTTTTAACATTTATCATAAGAGGCGTATATTTTTGGGGCTTAGATCTACCAGTTTATCCACGCCCCATTTATTGTTAGTGCTTTAGTAATTTTACTTTCCAATTATTTTTTACCAAAACGCGTAGTTGAAACAGTGTCTATATCAGACGATATAATAAATTTTAAGGATTAATTTGCTTACAAATACACTTCAATTTATTTAGGCTAAAGCAGCCAGACATATACTGGAACTACGAAAACCCTATTACAATTTGGTTGCCTAGAGAAAATTTTGTAAAAAACATAGCTTTCTACACAAATGCTTGCACATTATGTACCTATCATTTTAAGATACCTGGCGACATCAATGTAAGCATTGACATAATGACGCAAGATATAGGTAGGTACTAGAATATTCAAGATTTCTATTAACGATACACTTCAGCATACATGCGAGATGTCATTAATGTCTACGGAAGGCAACAGACATACCAGCTATTTTTACATGGGATTCCATAGACTTGAACGCTTCTTGTTTAGAAATATTTGATGTCATCTTGAGGAGTTCCGTATTGAAGCATCAAACCTACCTGCCAAATAATTGACGAAATATGGGATATCATAAAATATGTCCCCCATCGAACTAAATGATCCTATAAACCAGCTTCACAGACCGTAATTTGTGATGCTAACACGATTAATACGCAATAGAACAAGATTAAGAAACAAAATTTAAAGTAGCTCTTTATCACACGAAAATAATTAAATAATTTACGGTTACAGAACAATAATTATTTTAAAAAGCTGTATAACTAAATATATTATGTTATTAGGAATATTCTGCCTAAAGTAACAGCTGATCTTAGTCGAAAATGAGATCGTATTATTGATTGTTGAATTCGTTAGGTATGAAATAAAATTAGAGATTTCGTCTATTTTTTTCACGATTAAAAAAGAATACCTCTATTTAGCTAAAAATGAAACGATTACAGTGGTAGATTAATTCACTTTACCAAGCATGTAAACTACTAATTTTGCAATAAATATCTTCTATATTTCTAGGTAGGTTTGCTCGAAAATGTTGGGCTATTTTCATCAAAAATCCCGATACGAAATTGAAAAATTTGTCTATTTTTGTCGGTTTACAAAGTGATAGTGGAATATTGATTTGATCAAAGAACAATAATTATTTTAAAAATGTTGTATAATTAACTAAATGTCGGTGTTATCAGGCAGGCAAGAAGTTATTTATCTGAATCTTATTTGTACCATTAGCGTTTATATACAAATGTTAGTGGTTTTCAAAAATTGATATCTCGGAAATTATTAGGTTTAGACTTATAATACGCTTATTAAAAAATAATGACTACTTTATGCAAAATTCAAAAATATTATAAGATGTAGGATATCCCAGTAACTTAACCAAAGATTTTCGGTCTTCGTAAAGCTTTATACGTTTCTTCAGCGTACCAAACATTCACTTTTTTAAATATTGACATCGGGTTAGGATTCTGAACATAGGATTAACATCACTCCAATAGTGAACATGTTGCGTTGTCACAGTTCCATTCGTCGAAAAGTAAACAAAACCGTTTAAGCTACGTGGGGAATAAATAAAGTTAGCTTGTTGAAAAATTTTAATATTTATTAAGGTAAAAGACTATAAATATATCGATACAACACTTTGGCATTTCTAATACTACAAACATGAATATCTAAAATGTGATATTTAAAACCATCAACTCTCTCTCCCTTCTCTAATTTTGGTACACCAATGCTGTCTTCTAAGTTTATAATATATGGCGTCCTGCAGTTTAATTCCAAAAATGTTTTAACTAAAAATTCCTCTTTAACACGTCCTTTAACGTAAATAATGTCTGCGTCTATCAGATTGTTGGATATGATATTATGTAGTTCCTTGTAATCGGTATCACCATAATTATAAAGGATACCATGATGATTTCCAAATAGATATTTGACTTGTTTCTTGCAAGCCTTACTTAAGGTGTCGAATGGTTTAACTGGTTTAAAAAAGTAACTTTTCATACTATTTCCATCATAAATAGCCAATTCTTTCGCGTAAAATTCAGCTATGTTAAATCCTTGAATATCGACTACAACGAACTTCATTGTCTGAAGACTCAAATCAAGCAAGTATATTTTCATATTTTTATCGCTCTTAAGTTCGATTTCAAAAGCACACCCCCACTTTTCGATAATTTCACAGTCTTAGCACATAGATCTTATATTTTTATTTACGATCAATTCATCTTTATTCGCCAATCGTCTCAAACGAGTCTGCTTTTGAAAGTAATATAGCCTTAGTATTCAGAAAATATTAATAATATCGGAGCTTAAAACATCCTTGACACTAAAAAATCATTGTGTTTCCTAACAAAACCCATCATCTTGTCTATTTAGCTTGCTTTCCTATTGTTTAGCAGGTTAAATAAAATTATTATTTCGCTCTTTTTGTCGGTACTGAATCGTTAGGGGAATACGTTTCTAGTTCTATAAGAGAGACAGTTAAAATTTATGTAAGCAATCAAAAATCCTACACTATGAGCTACTTAGTTAAAATTTCATATTTCCTTCCTGGATCAGGCAAAATTTGTGATGTGTCGGACAAAATTTATAAAAATACGAAAAAAAAAAAATGCTGGATGCATTTTTAGCGTGACTTTCTATTTAATACCATCTTATTTCAAGCTATAATTCGGTTGTCAAAATGAGAATAAAATAATTTTCCCATGGTTTATGTCATCTTAAAAAAGTCAAAAGGTTATATTCTGTAGAGGGTCAGATACATTCAAATTTAAATATTTTCTCCAAGAAGAATTTTAAGATAGTATTATAGTAAATAAAAATTCTATACCTCCAATATTTCTTGGAAACATATCGTGTTCTAGCGACATAACCCAAAAGTACCTCTATTCAGAAACGCATCGTACTTTTCTTGTCAATAATTGTCTCATTGTCCCATCCATTACATTATTATAATCTTAAAGCACCTGTTACCAGCATTATCTGTTTTTATGGTTTTCATAAAACATAGCGATTACCGATGAAAATTAAACGAAAACTTAATAAATAACTTTTTTTTCAACTGAAATAGACTGATTTTCGATGGAAAAATGTTACTTATAACTAAAAATGAATATAAGACATATACGCAATGATATTTAGAATAAATCAATGTTTTCTAAAATTACTATGAAATATTCACAAAATCGTTTCGTTATAACCAAAGCAGCAAGGCTTGCAGATTTCGTATAGAGTTCAAACGCGATACTGAGATGATCTTTTTTTTTTTATATTTTTGTAGAATAATGCACCACTACGTTGTAAGTACTTGAGAGAGGACTTTCTTGAAAAATCCTCAAATTTCTCTGCAATTTTGTTCCTTCTAGAGTTAAATTCACACAGAAAACCCCGTATTCTTATCTTTCAGGTTGGTATATTAAAAAGGGCTTATTAGTATGGTTTAGAAAACAAGCAATATTAATTAACGGATGTTTTTTCGTCGTATGAAGAGTTGAAAAATTTTTTTTTTCCACTCCAATGGTTGCGATGCAGAGAGTCGGGTTTCATCATAATCTTTCAGGGTAGCTCAGGTTTGATTGCATGTAGAGAGTCGGGTTTCATCATAATCTGTCAGGGTAGCTCAGGTTTGATTACATGTACTAAGGTTAGTGCTCCTTGCAATCGGTTTCAGGTTTGACGCGCCCCCCTCAGGTTTGTTCAGGTTTCTCAAACGTTTGAGAAACCTGAACAAACCTGAGGGGGGCGCGTCAAACCTGAAACCGATTGCAAGGAGCACTAACCTTAGTACATGTAATCAAACCTGAGCTACCCTGACAGATTATGATGAAACCCGACTCTCTACATGCAATCAAACCTGAGCTACCCTGAAAGATTATGATGAAACCCGACTCTCTGCATCGCAACCATTGGAGTGGAAAAAAAAATTTTTCAACTCTTCATACGACGAAAAAACATCCGTTAATTAATATTGCTTGTTTTCTAAACCATACTAATAAGCCCTTTTTAATATACCAACCTGAAAGATAAGAATATGGGGTTTTCTGTGTGAATTTAACTCTAGAAGGAACAAAATTGCAGAGAAATTTGAGGATTTTTCAAGAAAGTCCTCTCTCAAGTACTTACAACGTAGTGGTGCATTATCCTACAAAAATATAAAAAAAAAAAGATCATCTCAGTATCGCGTTTGAACTCTATACGAAATCTGCAAGCCTTGCTACTTTGGTTATAACGAAACGATTTTGTGAATATTTCATAGTAATTTTAGAAAAGATTGATTTATTCTAAATATCATTGCGTATATGTCTTATATTCATTTTTAGTTATAAGTAACATTTTTCCATCGAAAATCAGTCTATTTCAGTTGAAAAAAAAGTTATTTATTAAGTTTTCGTTTAATTTTCATCGGTAATCGCTATGTTTTATGAAAACCATAAAAACAGATAATGCTGGTAACAGGTGCTTTAAGATTATAATAATGTAATGGATGGGACAATGAGACAATTATTGACAAGAAAAGTACGATGCGTTTCTGAATAGAGGTACTTTTGGGTTATGTCGCTAGAACACGATATGTTTCCATGAAATATTGGAGGTATAGAATTTTTATTTACTATAATACTATCTTAAAATTCTTCTTGGAGAAAATATTTAAATTTGAATGTATCTGACCCTCTACAGAATATAACCTTTTGACTTTTTTAAGATGACATAAACCATGGGAAAATTATTTTATTCTCATTTTGACAACCGAATTATACCTTGAAATAAGATGGTATTAAATAGAAAGTCACGCTAAAAATGCATCCAGCATTTTTTTTTGTATTTTTATAAATTTTGTCCGACACATCACAAATTTTGCCTGACCCATGAAGGAAATATGAAATTTTAACTAAGTAGCTCATAGTGTAGGATTTTTGATTGCTTACATAAATTTTAACTGTCTCTCTTATAGAACTAGAAACGTATTCCCCTAACGATTCAGTACAGACAAAAAGAGCGAAATAATAATTTTATTTAACCTGCTAAACAATAGGAAAGCAAGCTAAATAGACAAGATGATGGGTTTTGTTAGGAAACACAATGATTTTTTAGTGTCAAGGATGTTTTAAGCTCCGATATTATTAATATTTTCTGAATACTAAGGCTATATTACTTTCAAAAGCAGACTCGTTTGAGACGATTGGCGAATAAAGATGAATTGATCGTAAATAAAAATATAAGATCTATGTGCTAAGACTGTGAAATTATCGAAAAGTGGGGGTGTGCTTTTGAAATCGAACTTAAGAGCGATAAAAATATGAAAATATACTTGCTTGATTTGAGTCTTCAGACAATGAAGTTCGTTGTAGTCGATATTCAAGGATTTAACATACCTGAATTTTACGCGAAAGAATTGGCTATTTATGATGGAAATAGTATGAAAAGTTACTTTTTTAAACCAGTTAAACCATTCGACACCTTAAGTAAGGCTTGCAAGAAACAAGTCAAATATCTATTTGGAAATCATCATGGTATCCTTTATAATTATGGTGATACCGATTACAAGGAACTACATAATATCATATCCAACAATCTGATAGACGCAGACATTATTTACGTTAAAGGACGTGTTAAAGAGGAATTTTTAGTTAAAACATTTTTGGAATTAAACTGCAGGACGCCATATATTATAAACTTAGAAGACAGCATTGGTGTACCAAAATTAGAGAAGGGAGAGAGAGTTGATGGTTTTAAATATCACATTTTAGATATTCATGTTTGTAGTATTAGAAATGCCAAAGTGTTGTATCGATATATTTATAGTCTTTTACCTTAATAAATATTAAAATTTTTCAACAAGCCAACTTTATTTATTCCCCACATAGCTCAAACGGTTTTGTTTACTTTTCGACAAATGGAGCTGTGACAACGCAACATGTTCACTATTGGAGTGTTGTTAATCCTATGTTCAGAATCCTAACCCGATGTCAATATTTAAAAAAAGTGAATGTTTGGTACGCTGAAGAAACGTATAAAGCTTTACGAAGACCGAAAATCTTTGGTTAAGTTACTGGGATATCCTACATCTTATAATATTTTTGAATTTTGCATAAAGTAGTCATTATTTTTTAATAAGCGTATTATAAGTCTAAACCTAATAATTTCCGAGATATCAATTTTTGAAAACCACTAACATTTGTATATAAACGCTAATGGTACAAATAAGATTCAGATAAATAACTTCTTGCCTGCCTGATAACACCGACATTTAGTTAATTATACAACATTTTTAAAATAATTATTGTTCTTTGATCAAACCAATATTCCACTATCACTTTGTAAACCGACAAAAATAGGCAAATTTTTCAATTTCGTATCGGGATTTTTGATGAAAATAGCCCAACATTTTCGAGTAAACCTACCTAGAAATATAGAAGATATTTATTGCAAAATTAGTAGTTTACATGCTTGGTAAAGTGAATTAATCTACCACTGTAATCGTTTCATTTTTAGCTAAATAGAGGTATTCTTTTTTAATCGTGAAAAAAATAGACGAAATCTCTAATTTTATTTCATACCTAACGAATTCAACAATCAATAATACGATCTCATTTTCGACTAAGATCAGCTGTTACTTTAGACAGAATATTCCTAATATCATAATATATTTAGTTATACAGCTTTTTAAAATAATTATTGTTCTGTAACCGTAAATTATTTAATTATTTTCGTGTGATAAAGAGCTACTTTAAATTTTGTTTCTTAATCTTGTTCTATTGCGTATTAATCGTGTTAGCATCACAAATTACGGTCTGTGAAGCTGGTTTATAGGATCATTTAGTTCGATGGGGGACATATTTTATGATATCCCATATTTCGTCAATTATTTGGCAGGTAGGTTTGATGCTTCAATACGGAACTCCTCAAGATGACATCAAATATTTCTAAACAAGAAGCGTTCAAGTCTATGGAATCCCATGTAAAAATAGCTGGTATGTCTGTTGCCTTCCGTAGACATTAATGACATCTCGCATGTATGCTGAAGTGTATCGTTAATAGAAATCTTGAATATTCTAGTACCTACCTATATCTTGCGTCATTATGTCAATGCTTACATTGATGTCGCCAGGTATCTTAAAATGATAGGTACATAATGTGCAAGCATTTGTGTAGAAAGCTATGTTTTTTACAAAATTTTCTCTAGGCAACCAAATTGTAATAGGGTTTTCATAGTTCCAGTATATGTCTGGCTGCTTTAGCCTAAATAAATTGAAGTGTATTTGTAAGCAAATTAATCCTTAAAATTTATTATATCGTCTGATATAGACACTGTTTCAACTACGCGTTTTGGTAAAAAATAATTGGAAAGTAAAATTACTAAAGCACTAACAATAAATGGGGCGTGGATAAACTAGTAGATCTAAGCCCCAAAAATATACGCCTCTTATGATAAATGTTAAAAAATTGTACCGTTGCCAACGTCAAATTATAAATCAGGATTTGGCAAACAGGACTCAACCCTCTCATTAATGGTTGATCTTCGGTATACCGAGTTTTATAAGTATTTTTAACACTCATCTGGAAATAAATGGATGCAAAAAACCTCCTTTTTCCATTTTTTCAAGCCATTAAACAACAAAATTGTCATTTTTTGAAGAAACCTTGCATACATAGGTATTAGCGAGCGAATTTCGACTATTGTAGATATTTAATATTAGAAAATCAATATAGAGGTAAATCGAAAAGTGTATTTTTACGGCGGCTTAAGAGGTAGTTTATGGTGATGTACATATTAGAGTTCATTTTAAAATGAACGATAATCTCCTAAACACAGACTTTTGACAATAGAACGAAATAAAAATATAGTTTGATGTGATAAGGCTATGCAGCTGCTCTTTATGGAATTTCATGTGAGCCTAGACTTAATAGATTTTTGTTATTTTTTTTTTATCAGTAAAGTCATCCTATAGATATTGTTTGTTAATCCATTAAAATAGACAAAATCTTTGAATTTGTATATGATTATCCGCTGAAATACCCTTAATCTGCAGGGTACCTAACTCTACGGAGATATTTATTGCAAAGGGCGGCTTTTTCAGTTTTGAAAGTATTCAACATTTGCGAAATTCATCTAAATATATACTACGCTATACTTTAATCAAACTCACAATAGAGGGAAAGCGACAGACGAGTTTTAAACTAAAGTGGCTTAAAGGATAATTTGTGTTGTAAATATTAGAGTTCATTTTAAAAGAAACTATAATCTCGTGACCGACAAAAAAAAAGAATCCATTTCGATACATCATTTCCCCTATTTTAACGTTAAAATAGTAAATTATGTTATAAGCTCGAAAAATGTAGTATTTCAGACGTAATGCGGTCGCTAACCTAAATAGCCCGAAAAACATTTTTCGTCCATATGTCATAAGTTATTTTTTATTCGATCTTGTTTTTAATGCGATTGAGAGTTGTAAAATAATGTAGAAATGAAGTGAACCTATACATTTCATCTTGCACGCTAATTTTTTGGTCTTAATGTTTGTTAGTTAACGATGAAATCTGTAATAGCGTCCGAAAAAAAAAATTTTTTTTTGACTAACATAAAAAGTGTTGTCTAGCTAGCAGGGCAATAATCAATAGTTTATTGAGAAGGTTAGCTCTTCGTCTAAATATCTAATCTATAAATCGTCATTTTTTCCGACACAATCGGTTAAAAAGCATACAATTGTATGTGAACGTTTGTATAAAAACCATCGTGTTAAATCAGTTCTTATACCTGACTGACAACGCCGATCTTTAGCTTTTTTTTACTTTGTAAAATAAAAAGATTAGTTCTTACTATCAAAGAAATTAAATATGCAAGAGAAATAGGTCGAAAAGATTAATAATAATTTATTTATTCCTAAGTTATAAATCTTAACTACATCACTTTCTAAACCAAGAAAATAGATAATCTTCCTGCATTATTCCGTACTTAGATTTATTTTTCATGAAAATAGTCGAATCTATGATTTTCGTTCAAATCCATAAGGGACGCTTGTTTTGTATAGATGATTTATGATCTTATTTTCAACTAAAATACTAGTATAAAAAAGTATTTCTTCCGATAAACGTGGAAGGAATAGACATTTAAACAGTTAGCCATAACATACGCATACTGACTTGCATTATTTTCATGGATTGAATGGCTACATCTTTGTGTGTGAAGTGAATTTCTTTTTAAAAAATTACAATGCGCTCAATTATGAATTTTCTAACATAACTTTTATGGATAGTGGAGTCGGATATTGGAAGAAAATATTATCATAAGGACAACTCGATTATTGATATAATTATTATGGTTTCACAGAAGTTTCTACAGAGTCAGCCATGCTGTAGCAGAGACTGTTGTAGGTCGTATTTTTTAAAAAAACCTAACAATACCTTTACTTTATATTGATAGACATATTCTATTAGAACATTTTTCTAAAATTTAGAGCCTTTGGAAATGTGATAATGCTATGAGCATCAAATATATTCAAAATAACAAAAATCCTTTGGTAGTTAGTTATTGCGGTATATTTTAATAGAGACATAATTTATACTGTACTCCTAAATTTACGGCATATCACTTTGTTTATGTTATTATATTCACAGAGACTATTAATCTAACCAACTTTTATTTACGAAAAATTAAAAACTGAAATACTCTATTTTATTGCCGATTGTTCGCAAAGACACTTGGAGTTGTTATTTTACTTTTTCTACCTCTTTTTCCCCGGCTGCGGAGAAATATGTTAGGGGAAGTTTGGGTATCCTCAGACGGTTATATGCAATGATTCAAACTTCTAAAAAAGTACTAAGACAAGTAATTATCAATTTGAATTTACGTATGTCGAAAGTAATGTGTTAATGATAAATATACATGATGAAAACATTTATTGTTCGAATGCATCTAATTTTTAAGAGTCTAGAAATAAGCAAATAATGTTCTTTAACGTTTCTTTATAAACATCTCGAGTTACCTGTCCTTCCCCTGCATTATAGAAGGGTATTTGCCGACAAAGTTTGACCATTTTTTTATGATTCGAGAGTTGTGTATTCTCTACAGATGTAAACTGACGTCATTCGAGTAGTCCGAACTTGTTAGATTTTAGCTTATATTCTTATTATGTGATTTTAAAATTATGTATGCGTTTGTTTAATTCATTGTAAAGGATTTGTTATTATGCTAATTTCAAAAGTTAAATGTTGGTGAGAATATTGAATTTTTTTATTAAAATATCTAAAGTAAATATCTAATTGATTTTTTTTTAGCGCTAATTGGGATTTTAATTAACTACCTCAGAGTCGGTATACACTATATTTTGCAGCGCAATTGCTTTCACACCCAGTAATGTATTATGATTTTTTTTTGGATGGTCGTTATATTGTGAGTTTCTTAAGTTAGGCAGATTAATAATAAATTAAAAAACCAACGTGATTTGCTTATTGTTGCCATTGAGAATTAGGGTTGTAAAATATTTAACAACCCTATATTTTTATGCTCGTGTTGAAAATAAGTTAAGATTGCTACTTTGATGCCTACGCCTGATATTCATAATTTTATTGGGGGTTCTACCTGATGACAAATACAGCTTATGATACCTATCTAGTGGGTATTTTCAGTTTAAGGGCCGAATAATATAGAGTTATTGTGCATACATCATCGCAAACAAAAGGTAGCTTTTTATATTATTTCGTATTTACAATCCATTTAACTACAATTTTACACTGTGAATTAATTTTTTTTACTTTTTTCCTGAAATTGTAGCCTATTTACTTATATTATGATATTATCCGAAATTTTTATAAAAGCATTATGAGGGCTTTTACCTGATGGCGAACACAAGTTGTATAGTACCTATACCTGCTTGGTATTTTATACGTATTTAAGTTTTATTTACTTTTTATTACTCTGTTCTCATTACAAGATAGTCCTATAATTTATCCATTTCCAGTACAAAGAAATCTCTAGTTAATGGTTCTAGATGGTAATTATTTTATTGTATTTTATATAAGTGGTGCAAAAATTGGAATCAATTATTAGATATGCTACTGAATTTTAATGAGGGTCCTTCGGAATAATAAATAAAGGTTTATGTCCCTTTCTTTTTAAATCGAGTCGGCAGAGGGTTTGAGAGGGTTATTTAGGTATAAATAATTATTGCGGGGTGACAAATGTGCCGCCTTAATATACTTATCTTGTTAGACCATATAAATTAGGGTTTTATTTCGCTTTACTACCCACCAGCGGCGTTTCACTAAGATAGAAAATATAAATAATGTTTTTTACTATACCGCTTTAACAGCGGCGTTTCAACTAAGGGAAAATAATAAAAAGTCTGGTTTAAGGATGGCTCAGGTCGGATCGTAAAAAGTTGGGTTTAAGGATGGTTTATAAAAATTGGGATTTAATTATCCCGCTTTAGCAGCGGCGTTTCACTAAGGTTAAATCATAAAAAGTCTGGTTTAAGGATGACTCAGGTCGCATCGTAAAAAGTTGGGTTTAAGGATGGCTTATAAAAATTGGGATTTAATTATCCCGCTTTAGCAGCGGCGTTTCACTAAGGTTAAATCATAAAAAGTCGGGTTTTATCTCGGGTCAGATCATAAATATTCAGGTTCAAGTTAGGGTTAGATAAGAAGCCGCCTCATGAAAGCATCCGGGTTAGGTCGTAAAAAGTCGGGTTTTATCTCGGGTCAGTTCATAAATATTCAGGTTCAAGTTAGGGTTAGATAAGAAGCCGCCTCATGAAAGCATCCGGGTTAGGTCGTAAAAAGTCGGGTTTAATTTCGGGTTATTTTGTAAACAGCACCACCGAACCACCCGGGTTAGGTTATAAAACGCACCACCGAACCACCCGGGTTAGATCATAAAACGCACCACCGAACCACTTGGGTTAGATCGTAAAACGCACCACCTGCACCACCTGGGTTAGTTGCACCACCAGCACCACCAGCACCACCTGATCTCGCTCTGTCCATTTCTCTCTACTGGCAGGGAATACAATGATAGAATAATTTTATTGGGGAAAAACGATTTGCTGAAATTTTTAGAAAGAAAAACCTGCTGGTTAGCCGATGGGACTTTTAAAGTTTGTCCAAACTTATACTTTCAACTATACAGTATTCACGTACAGGAAGAAAGCACCTCGTGGCCTTGCGTTCTGGCATTATTACCAGGAAAATCACAGGAAATATATTCAAGGCTATTTATTGCTCTGAAGAATATAATACCAGAGGCAGCTCCAACAAGAATTCTTACAGACTTCGAGATGGCAGCAATGAACTCCTTCCAAGAAGTATTTCTTACAGCACAAATATCTGGATGTTTTTTCCACCTCTCTCAAGCTGTCTTAAGAAAAGTTGGAGCGCTCGGATTAAAAAACATGTATGAAAGCAACACGGATGACATTGCCACAACTGTCAAAATGCTATGTGCCCTATCACTCCTTTCACTGCAAGAAATTGAAGATGCATTTTTAGAAGTGGCAGAGACGTTCCCAGATAACCGCCAGGATGTTGAAGAATTAATCAGTTATTTTGAAACCACGTTTATCCGTGGTCGCTATCTGCGTGGAGGAATAAGAAGATACGTTTTATTTTCAAGGCAATTATGGAATCAACAAAACGCAGCTGCCGAAGGAATTGCCAGGACAACCAACTGTGTTGAAGGGTGGCATAATGGCTTGCAGTCGCTTTTTCAGTGCGCACATCCTACAATGTGGACATTCCTAAATGGCCTGGTGAAAGAAACTGAATTATCACATGCGCAATATTTACAACACATATCTGGACAACGCATCCCAATAAAGTTGAGATACAAATCGTTAAAACTTAGGCTACAGAATATCATTGCCAATTATTATGAAACACAAAATCGCCTCATGCTTCTCAGAACAATGTCATATTTGTTTTGATTTATGTATAACATTTCCTCTATTTTGTTTGTAATTGCAATTTTTGTCACGGAAATAATACACATGAAATAATATACACAATGTCACATGAAATAATATACTTTGTATATTATTTCATGTAATATATCTGTCCCTTCTATTTTCTATTATTTTAATATATTTTTGTCAAATGCTATTTGGTGGTTTTATTTAATAAATAAGGAATAAATCAATACTAGGGAATTCTATGATTTAAATCGTAAGAGGTAATTCTATACTACTTTTCGAATTGATGTGGTGAAATTGTGTGTGGTGAATTGGCGTAGCGATGTGATGAAGTGTCGTAGTGATAGGATGTCGCCGTGATGAAGAGCCCGTAATGAGATGTCGTGTGGTGAACAGTCGAGTGATGGAGTGTCGTGGATTCACTATTTATTTGTTTTAATTCTGTGATTATGATATACGATTTAACTTACCATTTACTAGTGATAGAATTGCGAACAATAAAAGTAAGATTACCTGAAAAATAAAAGTTTTATTATATTAGTAACACTTTAGCCGTAAAAACTTCTTGATAACAATGATAATTATTTAATTTACATAAAATTTCTCATTAAACTTTATGGCGATCGATTGCTTGGGTTCAAAATATGAGATGTTTGTCACTTTTCAGGATTTTGCAACCATCGCATTCGTTTTTGAAAGAAGTACCGAAACCGTCAATTAATAATATTCAAAACTGAAAAAACGGGTGTAAATGAACATGCTAAATTTAAAAATGTGTATGTAGTATAATGAATGTTACTACTGCACTCCTCGTCAAAACAGTGCATAACCCCAAAAGATTAGCCGAGTTTGATGGTTTATAATCTTTGCTTTTAATCTTCAATTCAATTTGCATGTTTTTTTTTTGAAGATTTTAACGAAAATTATTTTGGCACCTTGCTAATTCCGCTTATAGTTAAGGAATTTTAATTTTCAGGTCATTTTATTCCAAAACATGTTTCACCCCATTACAATATAGGGGATTTTGGAAATTGCATAGACACTCAAGAATTTGCGTATAATTAAGTTAAAGGGTAAGACTGTAATATACAGGATGTTCTAAAAGGTATGGTCAATAATTAGGGATCGTATAGAGTAGATTCAGGTAAAAATCTTGTTGTATATCCCCACCAAGCCCGAGTTACGGTCTCGCCAAGACCCTGAAGATATTTTTTCTAAACTATTGTCGTTAGTATGTCGACAATTTACAAGCATAAAATTCCGAGGCTTGTTAAACAAAAGTAACATAAGTAAAAAATTAATTATTACAAGAAACTTAAAATAACCAAAAGTAGTAAAAATAAATGTTTAAACTCGACAATGATTGAAAGTTGAAAAAATAGTTCATACTTTCAGTGGAGTCAATGAAATATAAAATAAAACAATGCAGTCTTCCTCCACAGTTTAATTGTTAACATAAAATTTTTTTTAAGTTCCCGACATGTTTCGAGTACTTAAGTACTCATCTTCAGGGGATACCAACATCGAGTTTAACATCGAAATAAGTTGTCTCAAATAAATGAGTACAACAGAAAGGCTGGAGACTTGGTGTATTAAATGGTTAAATAAATGGAATGAGAAGTAAAGTTAAGATTGAGTTTTGTAATTTAGATAAGTGTAACATATCTAAGTATGATAATAGAAGATTATGACATCTGTAGGCGATTAAAGGAAAGTTTGTTTAAAAATTAAGAATCATGAGCTTGTATGGTTAAGTTTAGATGAGTAACAGTAAGTTAAATAAAGAAAGATTGTGACATCTGGAGGAGAGAAGTTTTCTTTTACTTTTTCAAATCATAGGTTTTATTTAATAAAAAATGTTATGTAAACTATTGAAAGGTTTTTTTAATTTAGAGTGGTTTATCTTATTTTTTAGCTTGCCCCATATTTTAGAAGAATAATAAAAAATAATCATTTTATTTTTATATTAAAATAAATTTGTTGATAAGTTTAGAAAAATTTTATTTAAAAATCTTTATTTGTTTAAAAATTTTAAAAATTTAAAAAGAAGATTCCATACAACCTTTGTGCGAACACAACCGCGGTACTTCCGCAAAACGTGGGAAATGAAATGAGGTTAAATATAGGAGAAAAAGTGACAACCAAGTAATACAATCCGGTACTACCATTAGAAATGTCAAAATTAAAATTGATTTTTAAAAATAGGAAAAGAAGATTCGAACTGGCTGGATGTTAGGTTTACAAAATCCATACAAGATCTAACGATCTCAAATGTTGTCATCACTAGCTATATAAAGTAATTAAGAATGGTAAAATCAGACATCTGTCAACAAATGACAATGATTGTCATTTTTTCAAAAACTTTGTCAACAGTTTAAAAAGTTTTGGAGGGCAAAGAGTAAAAAGGTTGTCAATCAAAAAAACTCTTAACACAATCAATAAAATAGAAATAAAATTTTGTTTAGAATAAACTAAGTTATTAATATTTACCTTCATTTTAATTTTGTTGTAGATATTATTGATATATACGTTAAAAGAACTATATTCCTGCTTATATAGTACTTTTAAGACTTGAAATTAATATTTTGAACCTGACACCCATTATACACATTATAATACGATCCTGAATGACCCAGTTTAATAAAATATGTGTTATTGATACTAGGGTCATTTAGTTTTTTTTTTGTTGGCGAAATACATTTAAACTACCGACCAGAAAAGCGCCTACAAGGGAATTCGTTTTTAAGTGAAATTATTTTTTTTTTAATGAAATTAATTTTTTGGGAAATCCATTTTTAGTTTTAAGAACTCAACGGTACCATATTCTCCTTCCTAATACTAAAGAAAACATAACTCAATAGAAGACTTATTTCGTAATAATTATTTAAGCTCTCGATAAAAGCCAATTTTTATATGCAGGAATAAAATTATATGGTGCTTTGTACGCTGTATGGGTGCAAAGAAAACGAATTACTTTCGTCATACATTTTTGGAGATTATATTTGTTGGTAAATACGACCTCAGGAAGGTCTACACTTTCTAGGTTGTTTGTCAGTTCGTGATCGCCGATCAAGCGAATGCCCTTTTTTCAAAAGGAATTCAGTAGTTACATTTATGATCAGCATAAGCAGTTTTCCAGGAAGGCCCGGATTATCCATAAGGCACATAGGCACTTGCCTAGGGCCTACGAAACGCAAAAGGCCTACGATCATAAAATATAATAAAAATAGACACAAAAAAAGGATCAATACTGTATTCTACAATAAGAAAAAGAGTTCACAGACATAGAGACAAAATACAATGTGATACAAAAAACCTTATAACATATTACATCTACATTATATTATATATATTATTTATCCTACGCAATTATTTTCGATGGCAACAAGTTTGTTTTGTTCAATAAAAAGCTAAAATTTCTAAATTATTTTGTAAGTTTTTTTTTAATTAACAACTTTTGGCCATATATTAAATATGATGTTTTTAACTTTATCTGTAAAAACAGCGACGTCAGCGACTTCATCAGGGCATGGGCATCCATTGGGCTCTTCAAACGCATAGAAATGTTTAGGAAACCACTTCATTTGTAAATTTTGTTATTTCTTGGTAAAATTAGGGCGTGGCACCCAAAAAATTTTCGCCTGCGCCGCATTATTTTTCACAACCCGTTAGTGAATCTCCCCGAATTAAAATCTAAAATTCACCACTAGTGCCTAGGGCCTACGAAACCTTTAATCCGGCGCTGTTTCCAGGCATGATCGATTCTCGGCTTAATAGAATGTCAAAGGCGATTCAACTTTATTGAGTATAAAGGTTCTTGGTTCAGAAACGTACTTCCAAACTTCTGCAATGCTGCCTTAGCTATGACTGCGACGTGATTACGCACTCTTATCTTCTCAGTTTTTTTTTTATCGCCGTACGGTTTTGGCATCTATTTGTTATTTCTGTGTTATTGTAGATATATATTGCTTTATGTATTACATGTTCTTTCATTTCGTCGAGTCTTCCTTCTCAATAATGACCGTCCTGTAGGTCTTTTACCTCTTATTTTTCATTCTACTACAAGATTTTCAATTTCACAGGTTCTTCTGGTTGTGTGTCCGAGGTAGCTGATGAAGTCTAGTATATCCTATTAATTTCTATTCAGAGTCTAGCTAGTTTATAGTTTTAGTACGTCTGGATTTGTGTTATGTTCAGTCCACGACACTCTTAGAATACGCCAATACGCCGAAATATCGGTATTTTTTTTTTGAAAATTATTTTATTACCTATGACATTTATCATATTATAGGAACCAAAAAAAGGAAAAAGCAAAGACAAAAGTAAAAGAAACCACTAGAAGTATACATGGAGGGCAAGGGCCTAGCGACACCTAAAGCACCGGCTCCCGTCAGATCACCGAAGTTAAGCGGTGTCGAGCGCGGTTAGTACTTGGATGGGTGACCGCTTGGGATACACCGCGTGCTCTTGTCTTAGGGAAGAGTGTAAAATGAATCGACATCAAAACCATCCTATTCACGCCGGACAGGCCGGATGAGATCGGACATCTCGTAGGATGAAGGTGCCGTTTCACACTCCCCAGTCGGTAGACCGCACGATTAAAAACCGTACGGTCGATGACCGGTTCAAGATGGCC